>CM062819.1:741965039-743165039 GCA_031772625.1 Pinus tabuliformis | reverse complement strand
GTTGGTGCTTTTTGGTGTGTTATATGAGTCCCACATTCATGCTTGGAATATGGCATAGGGGTGATTTGCTGAAGAGAGGCTTGTCTTAGCCAATCTATGGTTGGGTGGAATGTGGTAGTCCCATCTCTGGTTAGTTTATTGCATTCATTAATGAGAAATTCATTTCCTTGATTTTCATGTGTAAATGTACTAATGTATATCTAGATTCTATAGCTAATATGTTTATGATATTTCTGTCCCTATTATGTTGGTTATATGTATGTTTTATGACAACAGTTATGTATGGATCTCACCATGTTTTTACTTGTAAATGAATGGATAATGTGTTGGGATGGGGTCCCCTGGGTCAGTTTTGGGATTAATATACCTCAAGTTTTGATACCATTTTGTAATTAATGTAAAGTATCCGTGATTTGTGGATGCAGAGTGCGTAGATGAGTAGGAGTCAAAGGGGTTTAGCCCCTTGTTTTATGTAAAGTTTGAGTCAGTTTTGAGATCCACCCATGGTCCGTGGACCATGGCATTGTATGAAAAAGGATATAAATAGGTGTGTCTTAGAGAGTCTAAGGCATGTTTTTTAATAGATTGATAAGCAATGGGTCAATAAAAGAGAAGGGAAAGAGAGAAGAGGTGAGTCAGATAGGAGAAGAAAGGCTTTGTAGCTGAGTTTGCAGAGGCCTAGGTAGAGTCCACAGCTGAGTGCATGGACCCCTACAGTTGAGTGCGCAGGGTAGTTTGAGTCTGTAACCATAAATTGAAGATCAATAAAGACAATTTCCGAAGAATTATTGTGTATTTCTATTTATTGCTGTTAATACTATATGCTGTCGATGAATGATGTGTTTCACGAAATATTGATTGAATGTTACATGATTCTCTTGAATAAGTGTTAATGATGTATGCAATGCATGTTTAAGTACTTTCGCGAAGAATATGATGCATTCTCTGATGTTTACTAATAACTTAAGTAAGTCTACGTGAACCCTAATTTAGAACTACTCTTTGATGTGCGTAAGTAGATATATTGACTGTTAGAAGTCCGCAAAGACCAATCGTAGACCTTCGCGAAGGTCTGAAGGCCATTTTAGCAGAGTTGCAGTAGTGTGCCCTAGGAGTGTATCGATCTGTGCAAAGGAAGATATGAGGCACTAAAAGACATCACACTAGTCTATGGATACAAAACATTGGTTCTTGTGTCCCCCCATATTGCTTCGAGTGAGACTACAGCCTGCACTACGGGGGTTGTTGTTGAAAGGGCCATTAGCGTAGGGATTTTTTGGTTGGCACAACTAACTTTGAACCTGGGTCA
Source organism: Pinus tabuliformis (assembly GCA_031772625.1). NCBI lineage: Eukaryota > Viridiplantae > Streptophyta > Pinopsida > Pinales > Pinaceae > Pinus > Pinus tabuliformis. The sequence goes on along the minus strand of CM062819.1, from coordinate 743,163,730 downwards.
GGACCCCTTAAGCCAAAAAATGGTTCCATTGCCAGGACCGAGATCTACTTGAAAGAGATGTGTGATGTCGCATCACTGGAATCCGACCAAGAAATAAATTGAAAAGTGGTTGGATCAGAATATTCATGAGTTTGTGGTATAAGAAAACCGGAATTTGCGCCTGCCAAAGGAAGAGTGGTTGAACAAGTATTTGTATACAGAGATACATGAGATCTTCTTCTGCACTTTTCCCATTGATCTGTATGAGTGGTTAGCTAAATTAACAGACAATCGAGGAAGGTGAAAGCTCGATAGCCCTATAGTGTGGACTCTAGAACTAGTGCGAGGGCTAGAAGCCTCTGAAAACAAGATCGTGCGGGCTGTTGATGACTGGCTAGATCAGATTCTGGGAGGATTTGTTACAGAATTTGTAGTTGATGCCTCGGTCAACTATAGCGAAGTGGAGCAGCAATTTTTCAAGGGACCACGAGGTAATTATTTAAGATTATTGAATACTTGGATTAAAATGTTTTTTTGTGAAAAATGGGTGATGCCATTACCTTGATGTTTAGAGCTACGTGAAGTGGACGATTCTTTAGAAATCGTGAAGGATCATGACCAGAGTATAGTCCCTTGATTGGACCTCCTTTAAGTGACAATGAAGGGGTGTAACAAACTTCGTCGTGAAGAGTTGTTCAACTAATCGCTCAGGGGATTCCTCGAGTAAATCATCCGTCCACTCCACCTCCACCTCCACTGCCACCGCACACACCTTCGCCCACACCTCCACCTCCACCACCACCATTCAACATGGCAAACACGACGAAGCTGACGATTTTCAAGGGCATAGGGAGTTAAGATACATAGCAGTTTTGGTTTGTTGCGAATGTTGTGTGGAAAACACAATATATTACTAATGACAACATAAAGAAGGCACAACTGGTTACTACTCTGCAGGATCGCACGCTGACTTGGTATATTAAGTATTGTTCTGATAATCCTCTTGCATCACTAGCAAAGACTAAGGCAACTTTAAACAAGGAGTTTAGTAAGCCTAAGTCTGACTCACAGTCAGTAATTGGATTCAAGGAAATTATGATGAGGGTCGATGAGACGCCATGGGAATTAGATCAAAGATTGAAGTGTTAGATTTGAGAAGCTAACATGCAGCTCACAGATAGTCAGCATCACGAATGGTTTATAGCTTCGCTTCTGCCCCACCTGAGAATTGCTCTATCACAACAGAAGATAGGAACATAGGCAGAAGCCTTGGAAATCACAATGAGGTTGCATGAAACGCCTATTAAGGATGCGACCTTGGGAGTACAACGGATCCACTCTCAGTTACAGAGCTTACACCTAGAATTACAGAATTTGAAGAAAGACAAGGATATTAAACTGGAAGTGCATGCGGAAGTCTGGTGTCTGAAGTGAAAGATCCAGGGGCACCATAAAGACCACTATCCTATATACGCAAATTATATTATAGGAGAGGGACCAATTCCCCTAAATCCAGAAGCTCCAGTAGGGCCGAGCGTGGGGGCTGCGCTATGGTGCGCTATTTTTTAGGTTGTTGGACAAAGTGATCCCCTTCCCTACCCATATTTAGCCATTTAGTTGTTTTTCAATATTATTTCCCCCCAGTCAAATATAGCTATTTTTCTTCTGACCGTTAGGTTGACCTAGGTTCTTATTTAACCCTCCTCTGAGATCTGTCTCTTCATCTTGTCCTGAAGATGAACCACACTGGCTGGTTCGAAACGCGTCGACCAAATACTCTCTATGTGATTTTTTCTGAAAATTCTCATGAATTAACAGGATAATTATCATTTACTTCAAAAGTTTGTCCAGACACCCCAGTAGTTGTTATGTAACTTCTGCAAATCGGTGGGCCACGATGAGTGCCACTATCGCAACTATGATTTGATGATCGAAAGAACACCTACATACCAGATGTAAGACAAAACTCGGCCTCTAGACCAAGGTGTTGGAGGAGTGCGCAGATGTTATCAGGGACGAGGACGGGGCCAAGGAGGAGGAGGACCTAGTAGAGGCTGTGGTCAGGTCATTTGCTACAACTGTGGATAGCCAAGGAACTACGCGGGAGAATGTCAGAATCAGACACGCTCATCATGTTAATACTGCAACCAGTTTTACCATATTATAGAAGAATGCCCGGTTTTGATAGATGAAATGTAAGAGAATAAAGTGCAGCCTCAGCAGCATACACAGAACTTAAATATGATGAGAGTTGAGCCCCGCGAGGAAGATCAAAGCGTGAATATAGTGTTGAGAAGTGGAATAACGACTGGAGATGATAAAGGTAAACAACCTAAAGAGGATGAATGGGTCTGCAAGGCCCCTGAGAAGGAAGTTGGTTTTGATCTGAATCACGTGATGGAAAAATTTATGGAGGCCAAGAAAAGCTTCACAGAGGCGTCCACCTTAGGAATCTAGGACAAGGTGCAAGAAACCAACGTGTCTACAGAGGTTGATCCCTCTGTACTCACTATGTTTTTGGAGACTTTCATAAAACTGTTGCGTGATAGCAAATCAGTGGAAGGCCTCAGGAGTTAATAAACAAATGCGCTAAGAAGGAGAAGGTCTCTGATGGACACCGGGTGGTCAATTTTTTTTTCAAACATAAGGCATGAATACGGCGTGAGATGAGGCTCAACGCACAGATAGGTGATTATGAGATGGACCAGGTCAACTTGGAGCTGGGGTCTGATGCCAATGTACTACCAAAACAAACATGGGAAAGAATGGGGAGAGCTGCAGTGTAGTGGTCTTTGATTCAGCACAGAATGGCAAACCAACAGAAAATTATCCCTATGGGACGATTATATGGAGTAACAACGATATAGAAGGTGCGAGCGTGATGGCTGACTTTGAGGTGATAGAAATTTTTGATGATAGTAATCTATACCCCGCGCTCTTGGGAATTGACTGGGCCATTGATATGAATGGGGTCATCAATATAAAGAAGAGGACAATGTCGTTTGAAAGGAAATCGTTTCGAGTTGTAGTACCATTAGACCCTGCAGAAGGGGTGTGCTATACTAAACCAATCCGCGACTATGAAGAAAGTGATGATGAACTGGATCAAATCTATAAAATAACAGTGCAATACCAGGACTAGATCAATCCGATGGTAGATGGACAGATTGCATGGGATTGGGAGATTTCCTACACCTCTGATTTAGACGAAGAGTTGGAGCGTTGGCAAAATCGTTTTTATGAAGTATCTACACTGCGATGCAATATGATGACAAAGTCATTGTGCTATGTTTCATCGGAGGTAAGGAAATTACCCTATTATGATGGTTTAACTAATGTAGATAATTTCTAGATGCATTTGAGCGTGAAGTCTCCGACGATCACCGCTTCCAAACATTAGAATTGGCACTTCGCGCTACACCCACTCGATGGTGGGGTATGCATAAGGATATCTTTGATGCATGGTGAGATTATAGAAGAATGATGAGATTACGGTTTGGGCATCCTAACACTAGATTGACTAAGAAATATAACGTAAGGGATGATCCGCGATCACCTAGTGAAATGGACTAAAGCATGGGGCTAGAACCGCATTGAGAGTGGGTACACATATTCTGCCATACTTTGGACACAATTCCCATGAACTGGTGTATAGGAACGGAGATCCGCCACGGCACCGCAGAGTGGGATATATTGAGGGAAGGATTCTTATTGACCTTTAGTTTTGAAGACGACTTCGCAAGCATCAATGAAGCGCTCCAAGAAATTAAGGCAGTTATCTTCATAACGACGCAAGAGCCCATGGAATGGGCCCAACTAGATTGGAGCACCCAGTTGTGCCATGCGTTGGAATGCTATAATGTGACCACTGAAGAAGACGATGAAGATCCAACGAACATTACTATTTTGGAGGCAGAAGGGAATCGCGAAGTTGAAAGCCCACAAGTAGACAACCTGGATATCACTGCATCATTGAAGACAAAGCAAGTAAACATTGGTACTGAAGCAAAACCGAAGTTTGCCAAGATTGGAGATTACTAGGACGATGCTACCATGGATAAAGTTGTAGAGTTACTTCACGAATACCAGGATCTATTCCCTACCAAGTTCTCAGACTTGAAGGGCATAGTTGGCAATTTAGGCTTTATGAAGATCACTCTGAAGCCAGACGCGAAGCCTACTAAATAGAGGTTGTATTGCCTTAATCCTAAATACAAGGAAAAGTTTTGCCTAGAGATGGATAAGATGCTGGAGGCAAGTATCAACCGGTTGAGGAATCTAATTGGGTGAGCCCGATGGTGGTTCAGGAGAAGAAGCAGAAGGGTGTAAAATTCATACTCCTGGAATAGTAGCAACCATTTGCAGATATTTTCCCCCCAACACAGGCTTATTGACCAGGAATTTCAAAGCAGAATGATTTGTGTACATTTTGAAATTCCCTCCTAACAGATAATGCCTAAATTTCTGCAACGCATACACCATGGCCAATCCTTTGCGTTCAGTCGTTGAATAATTATTCTCAGCCTTCGATAATTTCCTATTCGTGAAGGCTATAGGATGGTCCATTTATCCTTCACCCATCTACATTGATGCTACACCCAACACAGTGCAAGAGGCATCCACATGGACATGGAATTCCTTTTTCCAATCAGGGAATACTAAGATCAGCGCAGTGACCATCTTTTCTTTCAATACATCTAAGTTTCTCTTACATTCTTCGTCCCATCAGAATGTTGCGTCCTTCTTCAGCAGTTTCTCCATGGGCGCGGTAATTTGAGCAATTGCTTTGATAAATGTTCTATAATATCCCTTATGTCCCAGCACCGCACACAGCTTCTTAACATTCCTCAGGGCCTCCAGATTCACTATCACCGCAATCTTTGCAGGGTCCACCATCAATCCTTTCTTGCATACCACATGACCCAACAAGATCCCAAAGGGAAGACAAAATATGCATTTTTTCAAGTTCAGAACGAATTGGTATCTGTGACATGTATTCAACATTAGGCGCAGAATTTCTACATGGCACTTTACTAATCCAAACATCGTCCAACCATCAAAGTATACTTCTAAGAAGTTATGAATGAACTCCTTGAATTCTACGAGGACTACGAGAGAAAATATTGTAGTCGCATTCTTAAGTCCAAATGACATCACAATGTACTGAAAAAAACCCCACTCCATCGCAAAGGTCATTTTTCTGCTATCCTCAGGCGCGATATTAATCTGATGATATCCAGAGAACTCGTCAGTAAAGGAGGAGGTCTCTTGCCCTCCAACATTGTCAAATACTTCGTCGGTAAATGGCATTGGGAATGGATCATGGACACAGGCATCATTAAGCTTCCACAGATCTACACAAATCCTTATCTCACACTTCTGTTTCTTCTCCTGAACCACCATTGGGCTCACCCAATTAGATTCTTCGACCGGTTCTATGATGCCTGCCTCCAACCTCTTATCCAGCTCTAGGCGAACCTTTTCCTTGTAATCACGTTTTTCATGTATTTCTCATTTTTCGTGTAGCAGTGGCCATCAAAAGTATGCAACATGGGAAATCATTGGATGAGAAATCAATTTTTACATCTAATGAGTGTTGCCGCTTGAAATTTGTGAAAACCCACAGGGAGATAAGTTGAAAATACAAGTTGAAAAAGTAGTTTTTTCTTTTTTCCCTCTAAAATTTGATGATGTAATCTAATCTTATTTTATTATTTCCACTATTATTTTATAATTTCCTTAGGAGGCCCATTTTAGACATCAAAATTCCCCTATTGACAGACATCTGGTGGGAAGATGTTAAGCAGGTTAGAGACATCAGGACAGATGACTTGAGTTGGCAAGAGTTCAAGAGGCTTTTCAGGAAGAAGTACTTGTTAGAGAGGTACTACGACAGTAAGGCCAAAGAATTCTATGAGCTAAAGATGGGATCAATGACAAATGAAGAGTACATGACCAAGTTTTTGGAGCTATTGAGGTATGTACCATATCTTACTGATGAGAAGGCTAAAGTTCAGATATTTTTCAGTGGTTTTCCATTAGAATTTAGAGATCGGATTGAGTATGATGAGCCTCGATCACTTGAGGAAGTCATTGGGAAATTGAAGCATTGCTATGAACAGTCAAAGCGTAAGAATGAATCTCAGCAAGGATGGAAGGGAAAATACAAAGGTAGAGGTAAATGGCAGCCTAAGAGAAAAATGCCTCAGAATGCAAATGGGAAAGAAAATATGGCACCGTAAAAGAAGTTTAATGCAACTAGTCAGGGACAGGGGTCACAACATAAAAAAACGTAGAGGTGAGGGCACTGGTTGGTTGGAGTGTTGGACATGTGGTGAGGAACACCTTAGGAGAGATTGTCCACAAAATCAGGGTGGTAGGCCTAAGATATACAGTGCACAGGAGGCACATAATGTTGGGGATGTTAGCTAGAGTATTCCTTGTATTTATGCAACATTGGAAAATAGACAGGCATAACACCAGGAATATATCATTGAGATGGATGGTAAGCTTTGTGTTAAAGTTACTTCTATTTTGATTGACCCTGGATCTAATTATAGCGATGTTAGTACTGACTTGGTGGATAAGTGTGGTTTGCATAAGGAATTTCATGCAGATTCTTAGTTACTGCAATTGGTTACAGGTACAAAGAAGTGAGTTCATCATTTGGTAAGATCTTGTGCATTTTACTTGAATGGTATGTCTACCACAACACACCTAAATGTAATACTGTTGAGATCATACAATATGTTGTTGGGCATGGAATGGTTGTCTCTTCATAGAACCAAGTTAGACTTCTATGATAAATCTATTGAGTGTGTTGATGACAAGGGGAAACCAAGAATTGAAGAAAGCCACATCAGTTAGGATGGTGACAGCTATGCAAGAAAAGCATAGCCGCAGGAAAGTGTGTGTGTTATTTGCAGTACAGATTTCTAGTGATAAGGGTAAGGAGGTTGAGGATGCAGATGTGTTGAGCAAGAACTCAATTTTGTAGAAATTTCATGATGTATTTCCTGAGGACATTACAGAGTTCCCACCTCACAGGTAGAATTTTCTATTGAGTTAGTTCCAGGGGTAATTCCAATATCAAAAGCACCTTACAAGATAATCACACCTGAGTTGGTTGAGTTAAAGTTGCAGTTGAAGGAAATGTTGGACAAGGGATACATTAGGACAATTGTATCACCTTCGGGTGAACTGGTATTGTTCGTGAAGAAGAAATATGGTACTCTTAGACTATGCATCGATTACAGGCAGTTGAACAAAGTGACCATCAAGAACAGGTACCCTTTGCCAAGGATTCATGACTTGTTAAATCAGTTGAAGGGAGCATAAGTGTTTTCTAAGATTGATTTGAGATTCGGATACCATTAGGTACTCATCAAAGAAGAGGACATTTACGAGACTGCATTCAGGACCAGGTATGGGCATTATGAGTTTGTTGTTGTTCCATTTAGCTTAACTAATGCTTCAGCTACCTTTATGTGCTTGATGAATAGTGTGTTGAATTTGTATTTGGATAATTTTTTTATTGTTCATTGATGATATACTGGTATATTCTAAAAATGAGGAAGAGAATGTCGAGCATTTAGTAGCAGTGTTGGGGGAGCATAAGTTGTATGCTAAGCTCAACAAGTGTAGTTTATTTCAGAGTGAGGTACACTACTTGGGACATGTTGTCTCCAAGGAGGAAATTACAATATATCCTAAAAAGATAAGGGCCATCATGGAGTGGGTAGCTCCTAAGAGTGTGGACGAGGTGAGATCTTTCATGGGTCTAGAAGGCTATTATAGGAGGTTCATCAAGAACTTCTCACAGATTTCTTATCCTAAGACATCATTGCAAAGGAAAGCTAAGAAGTTTGAATGGACAGAGGAGTGTGAGGTTAGCTTTGAGCAACTTATGCAGTTGTTGACACATGCACCAGTTCCACAGATTGTAGATATGGACAAAGAGTTTGTGGTATGCATAGATGCTTGCAAGAGAGTGCTTGGTGGAGTCCTTATGCAGGATGAATAAGTGGTATGCTATGAGTCCCGAAAACTAAATGAGCACGAGAAGAACTACCCAACACATGATCTTGAGTTAGAATCCATCATACATGCATTGAAGATGTGGAGGCACTATCTTTTTTGAAGGAGGTTTGTACTTATGAGTGATCACATTAGGTTGAGGTATTTGTTTGACCAGCCGAAACTGAACGGTAGGCAGGCTAGATGGTTTGCCACAATCAACGAGTTTGATTTCGAGATAAGGTAGATAAAAGGTAAAGAGAATAGGGTGGCAGACGCTTACAAGTAAATCACTTGGCAGGTATTAGCTCCTATGGGATAAATCTACAAGATAGGATCTTGCAGGATGTCAGGTATATGGAGATTGTTCACAGGTTGCAGTAAGGTACTGGTACATGTCATTAGGGGAATTTTGAGGTATAAAATGGGCACCCTAAGGAAATTATAAAATAATAGTGGAAATAATAAAACAATATTAGATTAAATCATCATATTTTGGAGGGAAAAAATAAAAAACTAATTTTTCAACTCGTATTTTCAACTTATCTCCTTATGGGTTTACTCAAATTTCGAGCAGCAACACTCATTGGATGCAGAATTTGATTCCTTATCCAAGGAGTACCCATGTTGCATACTTTCGATGGACCCTGCTACATGAAAAATGAGAAATACATGAAAAACATGATTGCATTCACATTTTTTCATGTATTTCTCATTTTTCATGTAGGAGGGTCCGTCAAAAGTATGCAACATGGGTACTCCTTGGATGAGGAATTAAATTTTGCGTCCAACGAGTACTCCCAATTGAAATTTGAGTAAAACCTTAGGAAGATAAGTTCAAAATACTAGTTGAAAAAGTAGTTTTATTATTTTATTATTTTTTAATCTTTTTACTTTTTTACTCCAAAAATGGTGAATCATCCCCCATGATTGACATCATCATATTGAATCCTATTGGTTCTTATAAAGTTTATTTTGGTTGTACATTTTTCTTACGAGGCCCATTTTAGACCTCAAAATTCCCTTAATGACAGGTGATAGTATAGGTATAGGTACAGGGATAGGTGCAAGTACAGGTAGTGGTACAAGTACTGGTGGCAGTACAGGTACAGGTGCAGGTGCACATGGTATGGATTATTGTCTTATAACATATGGATTGGTCAGATTTAGAGACAAGATATATGTGCCAAATAGCAATGAGCTCAAGAAGGTGATCTTGAGAGAGTTTCATGCGAAACCTTATTCAGATCACCCAGGTTATCAAAAGACACTGATAACATTGAAGAGATTTTACTATTGGACGAATTTGAAGAGAGATGTCACATAGTTTGTGGTGAGGTGTTTTGAATTTCAGCGAGTGAAAGCAAAGTGTAAACATCTCGGTGGACTGCTATAGTCGGTCGCGATTCCAAAATGGAAATGGGAGGTTATTTCCATGGACTTCATCACAGGGTTGTTGAAGACAGTGAGACAACATGATTCCATCATGGTTATCGTGGACAAGTTGAACATGGGTACACATTTCATTCTAGTAAAGTCTTCATTCTTATCTAGCGATGTAGCAAAGGTATTCATTAGAGATGTGGTCAAATTGCATGGTGTTCCAAAGAAGATTGTGTCAGACAGGGATGCGAAGTTCATTTCCAAGTTCTGGAAGGAGTTATTTGTAGGCTTGGGCACAAAGTTTGCCTTCATTACAAATTGTCATTCATAGACAGATGGATAGACAGAGAGGGTCAATAAGATATTGGAGGACATGTTGAGGATGTACGTGATGCATCAACAATGAAAGTGGGAAGAGTATATTCATTTAGTAGAGATCACATACAACAATGGTTATCATGAGTCATTGAGGATGAGTCCTTTTGAGGCATTGTATGGACGAAGTTGCAATACTCCCATTAATTGGAGTGATCCAGTTAAGAGGGTGTTTATTGGGCCAGAGATGTTGGAAAATATGGAACAGGAAATGCAGGTAATCAAGAGGAATCTAAAGGTAGCATGCAGTAGGAAAAAGAGTTATGCAGATAGGAACAGGTTGTCAAGGAGTTCTAGGTTGGGGAACAGGTGTACTTGTACATCAAACCAAAGAAGATCTCCTTGCGGATTAGATTTTGTGCCAAGCTAACATCATGGTTTTGTGGACCCTTCAGTATCTTTGAGAGGATTGGGCCAGTAGCCTATCGACTTGCATTGCCTCCGACAATGAAAGTCCGTGATATTTTCCATGTATCTTTTCTTAAAAGTATGTTAAGGATGTTGATCATATGATTTAGTGGTTGATATTTCAGGTGGAACCAGATGGAAAATTGCAACCGACGCCTCAGTGTATATTACAGAAAAAGGTGCTCATGCTCTGGAATTGAGCAATTGAGCAAGTGAAATTGCAACGGAATCACTTTGGGCCCGATGTAGCTACATGGGAGATGGAGGATCAGATGTGGGCTATATATCCATCGTTGTTTACCGGTTGAGGAAAAGCAACTTTGATATGGTGTTTTAGTATATGCTTTGATATGGTGTTTTGGTATATGTTTTGATATGATGTTCTGGTATATGTTTTGGTACATGTTTTTGGTATATATTTTGGTAATATTACTATATGTACATATGTATATGGATGTAAATACTACCATAAGCTATTTTATAAAGCTCCACTAAGAGGTATGGGTGTCATGTCATTATGATTATGTTGTCATGCTGTCATCTGGTTATGTTATCATGATGTTATGATGTCATGTGGGTTTTCACTCAACATGATGATCATTGTAAAAACTGTAATAAGCTATGTTATAAAGCTCCAATATGCGGTATGTTGTCAAGATGTGTTGCATTTGAGTAGGTCCTTCATTGTAAATACTGCATTGAGCTATGTTATAAATATCCTTGAGCAGTAGGTCTTCTTACAATGGGTTGTTGAGGTATATGTGTGATTGAACACCAAGGATGGCGTCCCCCAAGGGGTAGGGTTTTTTAACATCCCTGGTGAAATTTCCATGTAATAAAAGTTAAAAACAATAACCACGGTTGGTGGGACACTTATTCCATGTTGAATGTTGGAAACGATATCCTAGGGGGTGTTCATTTGGTTGTTTATGGCAAAGTAAATTGGCAAAGGCAATGGCTAAGGATTTGAAAAGGCAAAATGGCATTTTGGCACAATTATTTATGAAAATAATGGAAATTAGGAGAAAAAGGAGGTGAAAGGTCTAGGTTGCATGTGAGGAGGAAAATGAAGGAAAATAATGGAAAACAAAGAAAATAGAGGCCTCATTCATAAAAAGGCTTTTGAGGATCAGTTGGCAACCTTTTGTCTGTTGAGTTTTGGAGCTCTCTCATTATTCTTTCTCTCTCTCTCTCACAATCTTTGAAACTTAGATTTTCTTAGAGAACTTTGGCATTGGAGCAAGAAAGGCAAAGAAGGAAAGAGGAAGTAAAGATCAAGCAGAGAAAGGAAGGATCAAGTAGCTACAACAGGCTTCATTGCAGGTATCTACTTGCATGTGTATTTTCCTTGCTAGATTTGGCATGCATGGTATTGCATGTGGTTATTTTCTATCAAGGCATGGGTTTTTCTAGGTGTGCTAGTTTTCTTCAACCTAGCCTTGCCATTTCATGATAGATTTGATGAGATGGGTTTCTCATATTCAGTTAATGTTGGATGTCCAGATGGATTCAAAGCTGAGTGGGGTGGATCTCCAAACTAACAAACACATGGATTAGTGGTCCCTGAACCAGACTGTGGATCACGATAAAGCACTAGCCTAGTAACCCCTGAACCAGACTGTGGGTTGCAATAAAGCCAAATTGTGTGCCTAGGAATCCTTGTTGGGGAATGATGGGATATACGACAAAGCCAAGAGGTGGATTTATCTTCATTGGGCCTAGTAGTCTCGGGATGGGATGTACGGTAAATCCTAGAAAGTGTGTCTCATTGTAGGTCCTAGTGATCCCTGGATCAGACTGTGGATTACGTTAAAACCTGATAGATTAGGAGGCACTCAAATTCATCACGGTGTAGGTGGAGAACTCTGGAGAGCCTCCTAAACCTCCCTTTTCGTCTTCCAGTGAAATTTATTCTTCTTCCTCTTCTCATCATTCTAACAGGAATCATAGAAATGCATTAAAAAACCATTTTTTAAGTTAGATGTAAAGTTTGATTTGCCCACATATAATGGAGAATGAAATGTAGAAAAGTTAAAAAATTGGATCAGATAAATTGACGTCTATTTCTAGATTCAACATATCGATGAAGATGAGTCCAAGATCCAATTAACATCTCTTCGGCTGAGTGGCACCACTCTTGTCTAGTGGGAGATAAAACTGCAGAAAGAAAAAACTTGCGTAATCTCCATTCTTCTTGGTCCAATTTTGTTTCTAAATTAAAAAATCAATTCTATCCTTTGGTTTACTGACAAAAAGGCTTTAATGGAATGGAAATATTTGAGACAAGGAAAGGGTCAAAATGTGCAAAGATTCATAGAAGAGTTTAGAAAACAAGATTTAAATTTTGGCATTCCACTTGATTCGGTAGAAATTGTAACAAAATATATTGGTGCTTTACATAGTTATATCATGCATTCTTTGTTGTTATTTGAGATTAATACCATTGATGTGACTAGTATGAAGGCCATTCACATTAAAAGCAGGGGCATGAATGACAAAGAGGATCATCCCAAGAAAACATCTTTCAAACCTCATAATGGCAAGTTCAAAGGAAAAGGCAAGGGAAAGGACAAGAAGGAAGCTACAATCAAGAAGAAAGAAGGAGAAAAGTCATCTTGCATACATTACAAGAAGGCCGTGATGATGAACATTGTTGGAAGTTGCATCGAGAATTGTAGCCAAAGAGATTTGGTGGAAAGGGGAAGAAAAATATGGCGGCAACTGTGCAACATGACCTTTGGTCTGACTCCAGTGATGAGACACATATCAGAATAGTGGGCATACAAGGTAACCTTTCTCTTCATGCTAATGAAAAATTTGAAATGCATGCAAGTACAAGTTCTTCAAATGAGTCTCTTGTTAATGAATGAAAGATGACTGAATTGTTCCATATTAGAGTTGTGATGAAACATACTAAAGTGGAAACCTTGTTTGATATGGGCTCTCAAGTAAATTTGATTTTAGAATCCTTGGTTAAGAAATTAGGGTTGGAGACCAAGCCTCATCCAAAACCCTACCCTCTTGGTTGGGTGTGTGACAAAGAAAAATTACATGTAACCAAACAGTGTAGGGCTAGATTTGTGATTGCATCCAAACTAGTAGATGAGGTTGACCTTGATGTTGTACCTTTGGGTATATGTGGCATTGCATTGGGGAGTCCATATTTGTATGATAGGACAACATTTTTATTTTTCCATGAAAAAAAGTATCATCTCACGAAAGATGAGGTGGAATACATTGTTAGGGTTCATCGTGCCAAGATCAATGCAAGTATTATAAATGCAGGTTAGATGAAGAGATTGATCAATTCCAACAAATGGTGCATTCTCATGGTTGTGAGAGAAAAAAATGCAGAGACATTTGAAGTTTTCCAAGGTTGTGATCCCACTCATAAAAAAGAATTGTATGAAATTGTTTCTAACTATAATGGGGTTTTTTAGGAATTAAGCGGGTTTCCTCCAAAGCATGAGATCCAACATGAAATTCACTTGCAGTAGGATGCTCCTTTACCAAATATTGGTATGTACAGGTTGTCAGCCATTGAGATGGAGGAGATAAAGAAACAAGTGTAGGAATTGTTGAACCAAGGGGTCATAAGGCCAATTTCTTCTCCATGCGTCTCACCCATCGTGTTGGTGCCAAAGAAGGATGGCACATGGAGGATGTGCATGGACTACAGGGAACTCAACAAAATAACGATGAAGAATCGATACCATCTCCCTCACATTGATGATTTATTAGACCAATTAAAAAATTATGTCTATTTCACAAAACTGGACTTGCGTTGTGGCTATCATCAGGTCAGGATTGTAGAACATGATGTATGGAAGACTACATTCAAGACAAAACAAGGGTTGTTTGAATGGTTGGTGATTCCATTCAGACTGTGCAATGCTTCGACCACATTCATGAGGGTGATGAATGACATTTTCAGACCTTTTCTTGATGATTTTGTACTTGTGTATCTTGATGACATTCTTGTTTTCAGTAAAACTTTAGAAGAGAATGTGAGTCACGTTAAAAAGGTGTTTGATGTTTTGAAAAAAGAAAAATTGTATGTCAAAATGTCTAAGTGTGAATTTTGCAAGACCTCTTTGGTTTATGTGGTCTACATTGTTGGAGGTGGGCAATTAAAAATAGATCCTTATAAAGTTGATGTGATTGTAAAGTTTTTATGCAACTAGCTCAGAAAAAGATAGGAAAGATAGATCAAGGACTTCAAAATCAACCTCTTCGAGGAGGCAACCTCTTTTACATTACACAAATGAACAATTCTTAGATGATTCAAATGAAAAAAAATCCTTTCCATATATAGGAGTCTAAGGGGTCACAATATAATCATAGCTGACATAACAATAATAATGTAAGGGCACAACAATAACAATAGTGGGCTTCTATGGGGAACAAAAATAACAATATGGAGACAACATGGGCACAAAAATAACAATAAGGGCTACAATGAAAATAATAATGGGGGAATACACTAGTATTATAGGGACCTAACATGCCCCTCTCCTTCAAAAAAGTGTTGTCCTCAATGCTTGAGTAGTTATGGATGCTTCTATATAAAATTCTCATCCTCCCATGTGGAATCTTCAGCGGGTAAGCTCTTCCACTTGATGAGACACTCTGAAATTAATCAATTTTGTAGCTGTCGAGTTTTTGTTTCTGTGACTTCTTCAGGTTCCAATATTATTTTTCCTTCTTCATCAAGTTCTGGAAATATTGTTTGAACTGGGAGCTTGTCACCTATAACCTTCTTTAAGCATGAAACATGGAAAATTGGGTGCACTCAGGAAGATGCAGGAAGATCCAATTTGTATGCCATAGAACCAATATTTTGCAACACCTTGTACGAACCATAATACTTTGGTGGTAATTTATTATCCTTCTTAGATTGCTTGAGGGACATTTGTTTGTATGGTTATAGTCGTAGAAATACCCGAGTCACTTACATCAAAACTTCTTTTGCTATGATGTTAATCTGCCTGTTGTTTCATTCTATTCTGCACCAAAGTGAGGCTATCCTTTAAGAGTTGAAGAGCTTGTTGTTGATGTTCAATGTGATCTTCCACTTCTTGAACCTTAGAATTTTCTCTTAAAGATGATATGATGGATGATCGACAATATCCATAAAGTGCCATAAATGGGGTCATTTTTGCTACAGTATGGAAGGAAGTGTTATACCGCCATTCAGCTAGAGGCAACCACTTGATCCATTGTGTCTATTTATCAATTACAAAGAAACAAAGATATCCTTCCAAACATTTGTTCACTATCTTAGTTTTCCCATTAGATTGAGGATGATACGATGAGATATGAGCTAACTGAGTACCCAAACAAGAAAATAATTCTTTCCAAAAATTTCTAGTGAAAATGGGATCTCTGTCGCTTACAACAATCTTTGAGTATCCAAGTAGCTTTTGTATTGTTTCCATAAATGCAGTAGAAATTGTATTGGATTTAAATGGATGAGATAATTCACAAAAGTGTGGATACTTGGTAAGTCTATCAACTACCACCATGATGACACTCTTTCCTTCAAACTTGGGTTGACTAGTGATAAAATCCATTGAAACCTCCTCCCAATGTTGACATGGAATGGATAAAGGTTGTAACAGACTTGGGGTCTTAATTGTTTCAACTTTATTTTGTTGGCAAACCCAACATTCCGCCACAAACTTTTGAATATCATATTTAAGGCCATCCCAAAATAATTCTTTCTTAACCCTGTTGTAAGTTTTTAAAAATACTGAGTGCCCTCCTAATGGAGAGGTGTGCAATTCGAGAAGAATCTTTTGTTTGTGTTGGGAATTCTTGTAGAGGTATAAGTGATCTTTGTACCATAACAAATCATTTTTCCAGCTAAATGTGTCAAATGTACTAGGATCTTGCTGAAAATTTTGAATAAGTTCCCACATTTCTTCACCATTCTTCCATTCATCCCTTACTTCGTTTATCCAGTCTGGTTGGATAATCTTCCACATCCTCATCCTTTCTTGAGAGTGCATCTGCAACAACAATTTTCTTCCCTTTTTTGTAGATGATTTCAAAGTCATAACCCAACATCTTTGTGACCCATTTTTGTTGTTCTTCTGAGGACAATATTTGTTATAAAAAGTATTTAAGACTATCATGATCCGTCTTTACCTTGAAGTGTCTTCCCATTAGGTAAGGTCGCCATTTCTTAAGTGCATGTAGTATTTCCAACATTTCCTTCTCATAAATAGCTTTGTTTCAATACTTTCCTTTGATTGGATGACTTTCAAAAGCAATGTCTTCCTTCTTGCATTAAAACAAAACCAATTCCATTTCTTGAGTCATCACATTCCACAATAAAGGTTTTTGTGAAGTCTAGTGTAGCTAATATTGGTGCTTGGCACATTGCCTCTTTAAGATGTTCAAAGGCCCTCGTTGCTTCTGGGGACCAAGAAAATGCATCTTTCTTCAATAATGTTGTTATAGGTGCTGTTATTCTCCCATAATTCTTAAAAAACTTTCAATAATACCCTGTCAACCTGAGAAATCCTCACAGATTCTTTATGGATGTGGGAATTTTCCATTCCTTAATGGATTTAATTTTACTATGGTCTTCCTTAACACCTTCATGAGATACAGTATGACCCAGATATTCCACCTCCTGTACTCCAAAGAAACATTTGGAGGTTTTTGCATCTAATTGTTTCTCCTCCAATAGTTGTACCACCTTGTACTTCATCCAGTAGTTCATTAATGACTAGAATGCGAAATTTACCTTTAATAGTGAGCTTGTTGAGCTCCTTATAATACAGACACATGCGCCATGATCCATACTTCTTGTGAACCAATACTACTAGAGCAGAGAAATAACTTTGACTAGGTTAAATTATACTAGCCTCTAGCATTTCTGCAACCATACGTTCAATTTCACTCTTTTGGGCATAGGGATATTTGTAAGGCTTGATGTTTGGAGGAAAACTTCCTAGAATCAAATGAATATCATGGTCATGATCACGAATAGGTGGGAGGCCTTTGGGAGTCTTAAATACCTTAGAATGATTCTCCAAGACTTTTTGTAGATCTGGAGAAATAGATGATTTCGATGTGGGAACCTCTAGTGAACATAATTGTCAAATTATTCCACGTTGTTCTTTCTTTAGAAGCTTTTTCATGTCGTTAGAGTTGATTATATTTCTTGGTTTCCCTTTGATACCCCTTAATTCAAATTCATTTCCTTCCCAAAAATTAAAAGTTATTGTACTTGTTGACGGTGATGGACCTACCAACATTAAGGGATCTCCCCGATATGAAGTCCCCACTAGACCTCACACTGTTTGGTATAGGAGTCTCATCTAGTACGATGGCCCAATTTCCATTATCTTAAAGATATTCCTTAGCTCTTGCTTGTTAGCACATGAGAGTGGTTTACTTAGTCTTTAAACAACGAGGTTCGCGTGCCTGGTGAGTGCTTAGTGTCGCTTGTGTCAAGGTTCTTTCACTGCAGAGGGAGAGGGTGAGAGTGAGTCTCAAGTCGAAATGGAATAGTTTGAACTCTGTTAGAGACACACAACACAACAGGACATGCGCAACTTCCGGGGGAGTAGTCCACACCTTCAAAAAATATTAATCATTTAACTCCAGCTATAATGCAATATAAAAAAGAGTGCAATGTTTGTAATAGGTGAAGTGGAATGTACTTGAACTCATCATTGGAAAATTTTAAATTCCCGTCGCCAACCATCCACACCGATGCAATATGGGGTACCTCGACAGGTCGTCAAGTGACGTGTTAAAGTAAGAAGTGTGCCAGAAGGGAGAGGAGCCCTTGTTAGCTAACCTTCTCTTGTCTGAAATCCACTAAAGGAAGGATGACATGGTGCTTTGGGACAAGAGACAAGGTTTTGGCTTATAATAGTCTTTGAAAGGCTTGATGACGAATGAATATCCTAAACTCTCTATATTTGGTGTTCTCCTTTCGCTTGGAGCTTTTTCTTTTGCTCTTCATAACTACTAGTGTGCTACTAGGGACAATTCGATGAAAGAGGCTAAGATGGCTTGGCTCTTGGTGTAATTTCATGACTGAATCACAAGCAGTAATAATGAATCCTTATACAAAAGGGGAATTATTGATGTGATAGGGGTACGAGGGTGCAAGGGGAGTGTGATTAACCTTTGAAAGTGACTTATTTCTTCAACGGGCAATAACTTGCTCAGAACGTATAGCAAGCAGTTCCATTTTTTCAGACCATCTCTTGTTTGCTTAATCTGAGGTGTTTCAAAGTGAAGTGATATGCAGTAGATATCATTTTTCAAAACAACCTATTGTGCATAATGGAGGCATTATCTACTAGTTTCAAGTAGTATCCTAGCCCGAGGAATAAGGCTTGTAGATGAGAAAGAATTTGTGTAACCACTTCTTTCTGCCCCACCTTAGGGACCTTAGTTACATATTGGTTAAATCTCATATTGAACTGAATCTCTATGGATTCTATGGGAGTGATCGGAATAACCTCACATTAATCGAGTAAATTCCCTATCACTTGGTGCAATCCAAGCTATTTTGACCAAGCAGTGCCAATTCATTAAATGATCTACATGGAGCCATGATCAAACTATGTTGAAGCAATGGAGAAATTGTAATAGATGTCTAAAAAATGCACCATCGATGCATTATGGGGAGAAAAACATCCCCGACTAATAAGAGTAATGATGAGAAGGTTAGCTATGACCTATATAAGGGGGGACTATAATTGCACTAATGTCAATTTTCTACATCCTCCGCATTTCTCAGGATCCTCCATTGATTTTATGATTAGCTCCATTGATGTTATGATTTGTTTCACACACTTATATTTTTTACCAGAATCAAATCTATATTAGATTTTTCTTGTGCGAAAAAGCAGTGTGCAAAGCTTTTCTTGTGCGAACCTTTCAACACAATCAAACCTCCGCACAAGTCTCAAAAATATGTGAAACAAGGGTTTTGATTTAGATGAAATATGGCCACCTACTTATGAATTATTAAATATTGCATATTTCAATTGTTTTTTGTTATTATTCTATTGCATCCAATATTGACATTGTTCTTGCTTCCCCTCATAATTGTTAATGGGAAAAAGCTAATTTGGTTGGATGCCAAACTCACAGTTTCCATCTAGGTGTTGTATGGAGCAAGCAATACTTTTTGCGAAAGTAACACTAGATTATATCTTGAAATAAATCAACATGAAATGTCCCTTTGGTCTTACACGGTAAGTTAAATTGTATGGAAAATTGTTAAATTGTATGGAAAATTGAATTTGTTACTCACGTAGAATGTAGACTTGCGTCCGCACCATATATTTATTAAGAGTTAATAAATAATTTTGTTTTGTTTAGATTGGAAGGTGTTAATTCGGTGGAAGTAAATAGAATTCAAAGCAGATTAACAATGACGGGAAACATGGATGCACATAAGGTACTGACGGGAGTGAAAGCAGGGACAGGGAAGGCGGAAAAGCTGTGGCCTTACGTGCCCTACAAACTATTTTGCTATAACAGCTATAACAAGAAATCCCAACCTGGCTATGTTTAAAAATTGGAATAAGCTCTCTCTGATCCAAACCATGCATATGAAAAACATAAAACACTTTTCAGCAATAACAATCCTAATGCCTGCACCATAATGTAGCTCTATCGCTATGATCGAGATGTCTTTGTGCGTGTGTATATATAGAGAGAGAGAGGAGTGCATAAAACATGTATCCAGTGTGCCCGTGTGTTGTCCATGCATGCTACTTTGGGCAGTGGTACACTGGTAATTGTTTACCGATTATTTTAAGGAGAATAATAAATGGATTTGTGAGCCGAGAGGATTAGGTAGTCGTCATGCCAATGGTACCAGGACAAGGTTGTACACACATTTTTATTTGGCCATCATCAAAATAATAGGTCGATGAAATTCTAATTATGAGTATATTAGATCGAAAGAGGAGAGAACGACAAGAATAGTTTGCACGAAGAAGTGTTGTTCATATGAGGAGCTGGGATTTGGGGTGTGATTTAAATAGATTTATAGATAATGTTAATCTCATGAGCATGGTCATAGATAAGGAAATATCTAGGAAGGAAGGCAGATGCATAGGCATCGATAAAAAAATATCTAAGGGAGGAGGACGCATGGTTAGGTTGTATGCGTTGGATTAAAGATCACATACATCCAGGAATGAACCTCATGATGTTTTTGCAATGAGTTGTTGACAGATTGTCTCACAAATCGTTGGCGAAGAATACCCTTCTAGTTAACAAGGCACCAATTATTCAAAATAGAGGAAGCACGCGCACCATGCCCCCACTTTCAATTATTCCATCCCACTTGATGGAATGCACTCACCCTATTCCCACCACAACCAACACTATCAACACGCCAGCTATGACTCAAATTTCCACCAACCCTCGAGGAGTCCTGGACAGTTCCTCCTATGAAAGAGGACCACACAATTCCACCTCTCCAGACCCCAAACCAGATATTGGTTCGAAGTGGCACCCTCCCAATGAAGAAAGAGGACCAGGACCACTAGACAGTGACCAGAAGCATAAGACAATTGGTAATTAAGGCCGAAGGAGGAACCTCAACTTACCAAAATTCCAACAATGGCTCGATTATTATGACCAAGGCCGAGCAATGTTGCTTCAATTAATACTACAAATGTTATGGTTTTTACTGGGAGCTTTCTCTATGAGCAGCCCCAACTCCTCTCTCCTAGATCCCACACTGTCTTACAGGTCGCTCAAACAGGGCACACATTGTACACATACTTCTCGCAACCATAATGAAATATTAGTTCACATGAATATGTAAATATTTTATTGAAGATACACATTATATATATATAGATGTCATAGAAATTTAATTATTATATATTTATAGCTCACAATGATTTTGTTTTTTACTAATATGTCTTTTGTAAATACTACAAGTCAACTCTATGTTAATCATGGAAGGAATTTCACAAATTTTTTATAGTGAGCTACAATATTAATATTATTTTAGATGTCCCTAGTAAATTCCATATTGAGTAATCAAGGAATTACACATCTTCTTCATCCTAAAAGGTAGAAAATAAGTATATATATATATATATATATATATATATCACTTTCAATTACCTTATTTCTATATATATAATGTTTCATGTGAAATTGTGTTGTTTACGGAGTATTTTATTTTGACCAACATAAAAAGATATTTTAGTTATTAATATTTCTATATTATCTTGAAAGATTTTCTTTTGTTGTTGTTGTTATTAACAATTTTTTAAGGTATTATTTTATTTCTTTTAATATAATGCAAAGGGACAACATCTCTTATACTAAATTATATAGTTGGTGCAAAATACACCTAATTACTTTTATTACCTTATAAATAACATTTTTATGTTTTATTTTTATAATTTTCAATCCCTTCTTATCTTTTAAATTTGTTAGTAGAGTTAAATATTTTCTTTTAATACAATATTTACATTAACTTTTTAATAAAATATTAAAATATTTATATATATGCTTATTTGGAGATAATGTAGGTTTAAGTTGTGTTTTAAGTAAACGGAATTATTATTTTTTTCTCATATAAAATTTAGTTATAATTTATTAAAAGAAAAAATAAAATAAATTTAATGTTTATTTATTTTTCCTTTAAATTTGAAATTATTTTTCAAAATTAATGGAAATGGATCTGAATATAAGTGAATGGTTATAGGTTTCAAAATCTAAGTGCAATTAGATAACTAATAAATCTTGATAAATAAAAGAGAAAATAACGCAAGTTCCAAAAGATATAGGGAAGAAACGAGATCGGAATGAGAAATTGAAGGTCAACATTTTTGTCTTCCCAATACCTCCCAATTTCACATCTCTTGTTGTATCTTAATTCTTAAAAAACATGCTTGTCTATTATAGGAGAACATAAAGAAGGAATATTGGAAGATGTGTTCAATGGCCATTGATCTATGCTCTGCATTGTAACTGGAGATTGCGAAAATGGAAATTGAACAACCATTTGAAGTCAAATTTCCCATTTGGGTAGCTTGGGTAAAATTTTTGTGTGATTAATTTTTTGTGCAATGAGAATCTATTATGAGTGTTTAACTTGTTGTTCATATTTATATTTAATGTTTTGTTTGAGAGAATTAATGGTTCTTGGATGGTAAATTACTATCCCAATTATGTTAATTGAATGGATAGGAATACCACATCTTCGCTATTTCACTCCATGGTTTCATTTTCCATTCGAAATTGAAGAGAATCAATAGTTTTGTTGTATCTACCATCTGATTTACAATAGGTTAAAAATATAAGACTATCCTTAATTGGTTATTTCAATTTATTACTCATGTTTCTAATTTTGCTTGTAAGCCTTATGACTATTAAAGTCATCATTGTACACTATAACCACGACTGAAATGTTGCACACAAGTTTTCTTTCCCTTGAGATGTCGTACATGGTTTCTAGGTTTTCCTTAAGCCATACAAAAATTACACATCATGGGATTAGGTTTTCTTCTGTTCCTAAGGGCTATATAACTATATGCATGTTTGGAGTTTTAGCTAGGCATGTAAATTGATTGATGAGTTATATGTTGGGTTAAGAGATGAGATTATTTAATTAAATCATAGCTTGTTATAATCACCCTTCTTTCCATTGGCATTGACATTTTTTATTTCAATTTTGAATGGGTAAGTGCAAAGTAATGCATTATGCATTGTTATTTTGTCTTATTCCTTTCCTTACTTAAGCGTTATAGTAAGGCTTAAATTGGGACTTGTCATTTTAATAAGTAATATGTAAAGTTCATGGATTACAAGTAAACTCAATTTGGTATTAAAATTGTTGAGCATCCAACTTTGGGTTGGATATTACCCTCGTAGGACTAATGTTATTATGATAAAATAATGGTAATTGTTGTCACTCACTTCATTATGAGTTTTCAGTTGTCCCAAGTGCCAAATAGTAGTGAATATTGAAGCAATTTTCAAGCCCCAAAAGCTCTCAAAGCTAGATCATACCCTCTCCACTAGATAGTTCTTGGAATAAGCTTTCCAACAGTATGCAGAAGTACAAAAATGGACTTCTGGATCAGAAGTTAGAGCAGCATGAAGATACCCCTTGAAAGCCATAGAACAAATGGGAAAAGAATAAGGGTAGGCTAATCACAATCACATTTCCCAAAGAGAAGTGATGGGGAAGAACATAGCTACTTGCGATCGGCAATCGCCGATACCAGGGATTGAAGGTTCTAGCGATCCCGCATATCGGCGATCGCAAATATCAGAGGCCCAAGAGAAATGGTCGGGCATATTAGCGGGGTGAATCTGTAATCGACGACCATGATAATAGAGATACATTGCGTATCACAAGTCAGTGGGACAGGTCATAGAATATCGGTGATCGATGATTCTAGATGGGACAAGGTTCGAAAAGATTGTGAAACGGAAAGGTTGCGATGTAGTGTTAAAGCGCCGAAAGGGGTCGATTTCATTTAACAAAGGAAATCGACACAAAACCAGGGATGAGCAAGCCTTTTTCTCTCTCCTCTAAGGGGCCATGTGATGGAATACCATTGGTCCTTATAAATGACATGGCATCTAATGTCATCATGACGTGGCAGTATGTAAATGAAATGGCAGTATGGAGGACACGTGTCACGCAGATTCAAAATTTTCAGGGGTCCTAAGGGGGTATTTCTAGGTGACACGTGTCACCACTCATAAGGTGACATGTGGCAATGATGACATCAACCATCGCAAATTGGCGATCGCATAAGGCAAGGTCCCTCCTCCACCGTAGTCCCTCTAGGCTTGCGATTGCGATATGCAAGGGATCCTCCTAGATGTCATATTTTATGTGTCATATCTTATGAGGACTTCGTATCTGGA
Organism: Pinus tabuliformis; assembly: GCA_031772625.1. Classification (NCBI taxonomy): domain Eukaryota; kingdom Viridiplantae; phylum Streptophyta; class Pinopsida; order Pinales; family Pinaceae; genus Pinus; species Pinus tabuliformis. Next base: position 743,139,676 of record CM062819.1, on the reverse strand, counting down.
CCATCGGCTAACACTGTGAAAGATGGTAAAAAGGCTCTCTCTCCTATATTGCGATTGTGGTGTCCCATGTGGGCCCAATCCCGTGGATCGGCGATCACAAGTGTTAAGGGGAGATATTGAAGGCGGGAATCAGAAATTGCTGATGTATGAGATTCTAGGTATAAAAGGAAAAAGGCCCCCGGATTGGAGTCTAAAGGCTCTAGTGCCTTAGGGCTAAGTCCCTAGTTTTAGATCGTGGTCATATGAGGAGAATTACTGAAAGGAGTTACACTATAAGTGGCTTAAAGGGGATTAGAATCCACGGTAATATAACATTTTTAGTGTTAAGTACTAGCATCGGGAAATCCTCCATATTACACTATGATCGCATCACCGGGCATATCAGGGCGCCGATTGTGTTTTACAGGGATTATAGAAGGGCGGATGAGTTGGCATCCATTTCAGAGTCTATTATCACCATTGTGGGTGACCGCTCCCACTTCGTGAAAGAGAAGGAATGAGACCGTTAAAGACTGAAAGTGACCAAGAACCGGCTGAGAGACGATTAAATGTGAATTAGCATAAATACGCTAGGACCAAATGCCAACAAAGAAGAGTGGCGTGGAGATATTTTCAAGCCCATCATTTCTGTTTCGCTGGACTAATCCTTTTTTTTTTTGTTTTGATCGCTTTGTTGTTATCCTGTTTTACTTCCAAGAAAGGTGTCTTACTGCTATAATAATTAGAGGCTTCACATTGAGACAGCCAGTCTTACAGACAACTAACAACTCTAGCCACAAGATATTTTTGTAACTCATTTCCTTACCCTCCCTCTCCTTATAAAAGGGAGGAAGAAACACCAAAAAAAGGTTCTAAATTTTATGGAAAAACTATATGTGCTTTCTGAACTGTATGGATTCCAGATTTGCATCTTTCTGAATATGAATGAAATAGTGGTGATTCCAACGTTCGAGTATTACAGTATGTTGTTTCTTTGTTAAATTTCCATTATGTTCACATTTCCTCTCTGATTCCATGAAATTGTAGCTACTAGAAGTATCTTTTATGCTTTTACAGATTCATTGGTGTTGACTAGTTAATACACATGCTTGTATGTAAGTCTGATATTATATCTTTAAATGTGCACTTCCTGAATCATAGCATTCTATCCTCTTCCATCCATATATCTATCTTTAACTCAGATAAGTATAGAACTGTTGAGGTTTAAACCTCTATGTGATGAGTTAGCCTTCTCCTTCTCTTCCTTCATTACTCTGCAAAAGCTTATCAAATTGTAAGTCCTTGAATTACTCGGCCTCCACTAGTTTTTACCTATATTCTTATGAGTTTTATATGTGAAAGTATACCAAAAATACATGGCTTATATCCTTGGATGAAGGAACCAGCCCATGTTGTTATGTGTATATTTGTATATTTGTAATTACTATGTGTAAAAGATGTATATGATGTCTCTGGTTTCTTGAGGATCATATAATACACATAAAGATAGATGTTACCAAGCACTAGTCTTGTAAGAAATCCAACATTGTCTCTGGAAGTGACAACATCTTTTGGTGTCGTTTTCGGGGAACTTATTGAAGGATTTTTCCCTTGGGATATGACAAGTGAAGAACTCTTTGTGTAGGTGAGAAAAGATGTTCTGATTTCATCCTCATCACCTTAGCGACTCCACAAATTTTATTATCTTTTACAGTCCTAGCTTTTAGAAAGCCTCACAGTCGCTCAGATACCTCTTAGCAGAAAAACCCTCATGTATATGATCTAAAGAAATTAATTTCCAACAGAGTCTCGAAGGAGAAAACTCCTACTAACTATACTACTGTCTCATCACTCTTTGAAGCTTCCTCATCCAGCTCCCAACACATTGTCAGTCACGACTCAGATCTAACTCCTAAGGTCCTTAAATACCCTGCAAAAGATAATCTAGAGCATCATGCCCTTAAAGCAGAGATCAAAGAGGAAGAAATCTCAGTAATGACTCTTGTTGTTTAATTTCCTCCTCCTCTTGAGATTGAAAAAGGTAAAGTTGTCCTAATAATAGCCATACCCATTATACACTCAGTCATACCACTCTCAATCTAGCTACTCCAACCACTGCAGTTTTGACCCAAGTTCCTCTAGTAAATATTAATCCAACCCCATTAATCTAGATGGATGTTCCGAGCTTCTTATTGAACAAATATGCCCCTCTTAATTTACCTCAACCCTTGATTGCTATGCCTCAGGACTACCTAAAGCTTTTGCCTAGGTTGAATGGGGAAGACAAAAACACTACACATAGACACATTGAAACCTTCTATGATTTTGATAAGAACCTAAATGTTGAGCAACTATATATGGTCCTGAGACTCTTTGTGCAATCCCTTGATGGAGAAGCTGGAAAGTGGTTTAAATCCCTACCCAATGCATCCATCAACACCTAGGAAGAACTCGAAAACTCTTTCATAGAAAAGTGGGGTGAACAAAGAGATCATGAATATGTCTTCACCGAGTTCAATGCTATAAGGAAGAAGCCTGAAGAGGATATATCAAAATTCATAAAAAGATTCAATAAGCAGTATAATAACCTACCCATTGAGATAAATCCTCCTCAAGTTGTTGCTCGTGTAGTATTTGTGGGAGCCCTTGAGTCCGAATTTGGCTTTACCTTGAGGGAGAGGAAGTCTCGTACTTTAGATCAACTCCAAGTGGACGCTCTTGAGGTGGAAGCAAATTTCACCTCGGCAGGGAAGTCAAGAGGAAAGCATAATCCTCATGAGAAGAAAAGGGGGAAAGAAGAAGCATCCTCCTCTGGTCAAGGTAAAGAATCACCAGATCTAAAGTGGGAAGAAATGGATAAGCTCATTAAGAGTTTATCGCACAAAGTGGTGAAGCTTGAGCTTGAGAACAAGAATCTCCCTAAAAAAAACGCTCAAGGTAACAATCGAGGGTACAACCCACAGTACCGAAGGCCACCATTGCAGATACTGCAAAGGGAAAGAAAAGATCAACTCGATCAGATCCCTCCTCCTTTGTATCTAGAAGATGATCTAGATGAAAAAATTCCAGATACACATGAGACACGGGGAAGCCTGTATTCCTCCTTCTCTGAAGAGGAACAAGAAAACATGGCTCACCATGAGATGTGTCTTGATAGAGAAGAAACAACAAATGAGGAGGTCATAGGTAATTATTATAAACAATTGGTAGATTTTGTGCAAGCACAGATACATCAAAAGTATGACCTCAGATCTTCAAAAAAGAGGTCGAGGGAAATTGAACAACAAGAGGAAACTGCTCCCCAAAATATTCCCCCTGTATTAAATAAAGGAAAAGGGAAGTTGAACATTGATTCACCTAAAGTAAAAGCATCCTTAAATAAGGAATTCCATAACTTAGAGGAACATACAAAAGAGAAGGCACTCGTCTGATAAAAACTTCTGACAATAAAGGAAAAAGAAGTAGAAATGGGAGGCATAGAAAAGGGCCAATCTGCATTCAATCTCTAGAAGGAACTTGAGAAGGTGACGATTCATGTTCCTCTCGCTGAACTTCTAAAACAGACCATGTATAAATATCAAGTCTCTCAGTTCATGCTTCCATCCACTTCAGTGTATACCCATCGCTGTCTAAACGTTCAAGAAGAGAGACCAATGGTTGTTTTTGGGCCACATGTTGAAGAACTAAATTCCTTCACTGCACCCTTACATGTGACTTTGGTAACCCATGACCTTTTATTGCATAATTGTATGTTGGACTCTAAAGCCTCCCATAACCTCATGCCCTTGGTCGTGATGGAAAAACTCGGCTTGCAAATCACTAGACCCTACAAAGACCTATACTCCTTTGACTCTAAGAGATTCAAATGCTTGGGAATGATAAATGATTTGGTGGTAAACCTGGCCTAGATCCCTGTGAAGAGTGTGGTGATGGACATAGTGGTGGCAGATATTCCTCCTAGATTCAACATTCTTCTATCTAGGTCTTGGGGTTCCAAGGTGGGGGGCTCTATAAAATTAGATCTAACTTATGCTACTATTCCCACTTTTAGAGTCGAAGAAAGGAGGTTGAATAGAGAGTCCAGATTTGTAAATACTGTGACCCCAACTGAAGGTTCTAGAAATTATCCTATATACGGAAAAGAAAGTGACCTCTCTTGTCTGGTCTTAGAAGAAGATGATACCATCTTAGAAGAAACACGGGTACATCTAACAATGCAATTATACAACCAACACACAAATAAAAACAAAGTATGGAAATTATACTTTGATGGAGCTAATTCAAAAGAAGGAAATGGAGCAGGAGTATTGTTGGTAAGTCCCGAGGACAACTTGATACCCCTCTCGTTCAAGCTAGAGTTTGAGGCAACCAAAAACGTGGCAAAGTATGAAGCATTGCTCCTTGGGCTACAAACAACGAGGAATATCAACATTGAATGCTTAACTATGCATGGAGACTTTGAGTTGATTGTAAATTAGATCTAAAATCAGTGCCAAGCTAAATATCCCAGATTGAGGACTTATCGGAATGAAGTATGGGATTTAATTGATAATTTCTTCATGGCCCTTAATATCCAATTTTTATAAAGAGAAGAAAACAGAATGGGGGGGTTCCCTTGCCATAGCAGCAAGAAACTTCAAATATCCTCAAAATATTCTTCTCAGGTACGAGGTGGAAGTCCGACACAGACCCTCTATACCTGATAATGTCAAGCACTAGCATGTATTCAAGGACGAAGAGCAGGTCAAGCGATTTATAGAAGTATTTGGGGAGTTCACAAGCTCAACTATTGATCAGGAAGAGGATGAAGAGGCAAATCAAGAACCAGCTTTGTGGGAGAACACGGTGGTTGGACAGAAGATTGTACAGCTGGAAGGGAATACTATTCCTCGTGGGCTAGTTCCACTAGAAAAATTATTTAACCAGAATGATGTAGCCTGCAAAACAATGGATTCGGATATGGACGAGCAAGTAGAATATTGCAATATCATCTCAGAAGATGAACCCCATATGGTTAGGCTATCAAAGGGAATCCCCTCACGATACAAATAGAGGTACTTAAATCTTTTCAAAATCTATAAGGATATTTTTGCTTGGTCTTAAGAAGATTTAAAAGCATTTGATACTAACATCATACATCATAAGATTCCTCTGAAGAGTGGAATAAAACCATGTAAATAGAATCTCTAACATATTAATCGACTTCTACTCCCCTCTATTGAAAAAGAAGTGAGGAAACTTCTACAGAAAAAATCCAAGTGCCTTTAAGGTGCTCAGAGTGGGTGGCCAACCTAGTCCCTGTCAAAAAAAAGAATGGGGAAATAAGGTTATGTGTATATTTTCGTAACCTTAACAGGGCATCTCCAAAATACAATTACCCACTACCCAAGATGGATTATATATTACAGAAGATGGCAAGATCAGTTAGAATGTCCATGATGGATGGGTTCTCTGGTTACAACCAAGTGGTTTTCCACCTCGATGATCAGAAGAAGACTACTTTCACCACTCCTTGGGGTACTTTCTTGTATGCTTGCATGCCTTTCGGTCTTGTGAATGCAGGGGCCACTTTTTAGAGAGTTATGGATATATATTTTGTAGGGGAGCAAGACAAGTTTGTAGTGGTATATCTAGACGATATCACAGTCTTCTCTAAGAACAATGAAGAGCACATCCTCCACTTGAAACTCACCTTTCAGAAATGCAGGAGGTATAGACTATTGTTGAATCCCAAGAAATCGTAGTTTTCCTTGAGTGAGGGGAAGCTACTAGGACACATAGTAGTGAAAGAGGGAGTGAAAATCAATCCTAAGAGAGTTGAAGCTATCAGTCACATTCCTCTACCCAAAATAAGAAAGAAGTCCAAGTCTTTTGGGGAGAATCAGTTTCTTGAGAAGGTTCATACCCAACTACGCTGAAATAGTGAAATGCATTACAGATATGCTTAAAAAGGAGAACGAAGTCAAATGGAGCCCTACCTCTCGAGATTCTTTTACTAGAATCAAAGAAGCTTTTGTTGAGGCACCATTACTAGTCAACCCTGACTACTAAACACCTTTCTATCTCTTTTCTTTTGCTTCTTTGCATACAATTGCTGCAATTTTGCTACAGAAAAATTAAGATGGTTATGAGCAAGCCATCACCTTATTCAGTCAAGTCTTGAGGGCTGTTAAGCTGAAATATAACATCCTAGAGAAGAAATAATATGCACAAGTCAAATATTTGAATGCATTTCGAGTGTATGTGTTACACTCAGAAATTACATCATTTTTCCCAACAAAAGCAATCAAGGATATCCTTGTACAAGGAGACAATGAAGGAAAAAGTGGCAGGTGGATAGCAAAGATACATGAATATGAGCTAGATATAAAGCCAACTAAGCTCATAAAAGGCTAATGGTTTGCTAATATTTTATCAAAGTCTAACTTCCAAGCTTTGGGAATAAACCTGATAATAGAGGAAGACAGAACAGGAGTCCAATAGAGTGGGATTAAAACAACAAAACAAAAAATATGTATTAAATATGAGGGGTCACCCTGGTACAAGAATATAGCCCATTATCTCTTGTTCCTAATGTGCCCACGAGGGATAGATAAATTTAAATACAAGACTTTGATACTGCAATCTCAAAAGTATATCATATCCAATGGTCAAGTCTACTGGAAGGACTCGACAAGAGTGTTACTGTTATGCTTGGTAGAAGGTGAAACCCCTAAAGTAATTAAAGAATTTCATGGGGGGGTTTGTGGAGGTCACTACAGATGGAAGACTACAACTCACAAAATCCTCAAGGCAGGATTCTACTGGCCTACACTATTTGGAAATGTTCATGTACAAGTCAAGTCATGTCAGAAGTGCCAAGTTTTTGCTGAGAGACAAAAAATTTCTCCTTTTCCCCTGATCCAAGTGCATGTGGAAGAACCCTTCAGATAATGGGGACTAGACTTTATAAGAGAAATAAACCCATCTTCCAGTGGCCAATATAAGTGGATATTAGTTGCCACGTACTATTTCACGAAGTGGGTAGAGGCCATCCCAGCCAGAAACGCTACTTATTCAGTGGTAATCAAATTTATGGAACAGAACATATTATCCCATTTTGGTTGTCCTATCAAAATTATCACTGACAATGCTCAAGTCTTAAAATCTGCAAAATTCACTAGCTTTTGTTAGAAGTTCAATATCATCATCAGGCACTATACTGCCTAATATCCTTAGGGAAATGGTTTAGCTGAGTCCTCAAACAAAACCGTGGTGAGAGTGTTGAAGAAGACCATCACCGAAAATAAAAAAAACTAGGACTCCCAATTAAAATTCTCCCTCTGGGCCAACCGAGTAACTCCTAAATGCTCCACTAGAAAATCGCCTTTCGATCTTGTGTATGGTAAGGTTGTTGTCTTCCAAATCCAATTAGCAATTCCAGTGGCGAAGTTACTGCAAGAAGGTGAAGAGGAGCCATGTGCTTTAATATGAACGATAAACCAACTGGTTGAGCTTAATGAAAATAGGTAACAAGTGGGGACTAAATTGGGAAACTACCAACAGAAGATGAAATCCTTGTTTGACAAGAAGGCCAAGGATCAAACTCTTCAAACGAGAGATATAGTTCTTTGATGGGATGTCTGACGAGAAGAAAAGGGTAAGAATGAAAAATATGATGCACTGTGGTTCAACCCTTTCAAAGTTTCAGAAGAAAAAGGAAACAATACTTTCCTACTCGAGAATCTAGAAGGTGAATCATTGGAGTTACAGTAAATGGTCAGTTCCTTAAATTTTATTTTCAGAATTAAAAGGTATTGTCTTGCACTCATTGTAAATACCGATGTGTGTTGTAATTCTCATATGAAATTTTTATTTTTCTGTTTAAAAGTTCCACTTTCACAAAATTTTCACTTTTTTAAGAAGACTCCATGCCCAATGGAGAGAAGGATACTGGTCTGTTGATTCTCATCACCTTGCCAGCAAGGCACTATCCGCGGTTGGAGCCAATGTTGTCACTCACTGCAATGTGAGTTTTTAGTTGTCCCAAGTGTGAAATAATAGTGAAGATTGAAGCAATTTTCAAGCCCTAGAAGCTCTCAAAGCTAGATTAGACCCTCTCCACTGCATAGTGACCAGAATAATATTTCAACGGTATGCGGAAGTACAAAAATGGACTTCTGGATCAGAATTTGGAGCAGAATGAAGATACCCCTTGAAATCCATAAAAAAAAGGGGAAAAGACTAAGAGGAGGCTAATCGCAATCACATTTCCCAAAGAGAAGTGGCGAGGAAGGATAGAGCCACTTGCGATCAACGATCAATGATATCAAGGATCAGAGATTCTAGTGATCCCGCATATTGACGATCGCAATAACACAGATACATCGTGTATCGCAAGTCGGTAGGACAAGTCACAGAATATTAGCGATCAATGATTCTAGACAGGACAAGGTTTCAAAATATTACGAAACGGAAAGGTTGCGATGTAGTGTTAAGGCGTCGGAAGGGGACGATTTCATTTAACAAAGGAAATCGATGAAAACAGGGACAGGTGAGCATTTTTTTCTCTCCTCCAGGGGGCCACGTGGTGGAATACCATTGGTCCTCATAAATGGCATGGAAGTTGATATCATCATGATGTGGGAGTACGAAAATGACATGGCGGTATCGAGGTCACGTGTCATGCAAATTCGAAATTTTCAAGGGTCCTAAGGGGGAATTTCCAAGTGATACGTGTCACCACTCATAAGGTGACATGTGGCAGTGATTACGTCACCCACCACAAATCGACGATCTCACAAGGAAGGGTCCCTCCTCCACCGTAGTCCCTCCAGGCTTGAAATTGCAATATGCAGAGGATCCTCCCAAATGCGATATTTTATGTGTTATACCTTATGAGTATTTCGCGTCTAGACCATCGGCCAACACTGTGAAATATGGTAGAAAGGCTCCCTATCCTATATTGTGATTGCGGTATCCCATGTGAGCCCAATCCTGCGAATCGATGATCGCAAGTGTCAAGGGGAGATATTTAGGGCGGGCATAATAAATCACAGACGTGTGTGATTCTAGGTATAAAAGGAAAAAGGCCCTCGGACAGAAGTCTAAAGGCTCTAGCGCCTTAGGGCTAAGCCCCTGGTTAAAGATATCGGTCATATGAAGAGAATTACCAAAAGGGGCTACACCATAAGGGGCTTAAAGGGGATCAAAATCCGCGGTAATATAACATTTTTAGTGTTAAGTACCAGCACCAGGAAATCCTCCATATTACACTATGATCGCATCACCAGGCATATCAGGGTGTCGATTATGTTTTACAGGGATTCTAGAAGGGCGGATGAGTTGGTAGCCGTTTGAGAGTCTCTTATCACCATTGTGGGTGACCGCTCCCGCTTCGTGAAAGAGAAGGAACGAGACTGTTAAAGGCTGAAAGTGACCAAGAACCGGTCGAGAGAGGATTAAACGTGATTTAGCATAAATACGCTAGGACTAGAGGCCAGCAAAGAAGAGTGGCGTGGCGATATTTTCAAGACCATCATTTTAGTTTCGTTGGAATAATTATGTTTTTTTGTTTTGATCTCTCTGTTGTTATCTTGTTTTACTTTCAAGAAAGGCATCTTACTATTGTAATAATTAGAGGCTTCACGTTGAGACAGCTAGTCTTACAGACAGTTGTAAACTCTAGCCACAAGATATTTTTGTAACTGATTTCCTTGCCCTCCCTCTCCTTATAAAAGGGAAGAAGAAATACTGAAAAAAGGTTCTAAATTCTGTGGAAAAACTATGTGATTTCTGAACTGTATGGATTCCAAATTTGCATCTTTCTGAATATGAATGAAATAGTGGAAATTCCAACATTCGAGTATTATAGTATGTTGTTTCTATGTTAAACTTCCATTAAGTTCACATTTCCTCTCTAATTTCATGCAATTGTAGCTTCCAGAAATCTCTCTTATGCTCTTACAGATTCATTGGTGTTGACTAGTTATACACATGCCTGTATGTAAGTCTGATATTATATCTTTAAATGCTCACTTCCTGAATCATAGCATCCAATCCTCTTCCATCCATATATCTATCTTTAACTCAGATAAGTATAGAACTGTTGAGGTTTAAAGCTCTATGTGATGAGTTAGCCTTCTCCTTCTCTTCTTTCATTACTCTGCAAAAGCTGATCAAATTGTAAGTCCTTGAATTACTCGGCCTCCACTAGTTTTTACCTATATTCTTATGAGTTGTATATGTGAAAGGATACCAGAAATACATGGCTTATATCCTTGGATGAAGGAACCAACCTATGTTGTTATGTGTATATTTGTATATTTGTAATTACTATTTGTAAAAGATGTATATGATGTCTCTAGTTCCTTGACGATCATATAAGACATAAAGATAGATGTTACCAGGCATTGGTCTTGTAAGCAATCCAAGATTGTCTCTAGAAGTGACAACAGTAACCATAATTATTCTTCTTGTGGATTGATGACAAGCCTCATATTGTGTTCAATAACCATCTATAATATCTTCTTCTTGTATTAACATTGGCTTGGAAATATAATATACAATCCAAACTGGGCATACATATTGAACAATGATGGTGTCTCAACCTAGATTCTTCTTGTATTAACATTGACTTGGAAATAGTATATACAATCTAAAGTGAACATACATATCGAACGATGATGGTGTCTCAATGTTGAGCATCTTAAGATCTCTAGTTATTAATCTAGCCTTGGTTTTTATTGGCATATCAACTAGTTGATTGCATGCAAGTTACTTCAGAAATAATTTATATCCTTAATCCTAAATAATTTTACTTCGAAGAATAATTTATATCCTTAATCTTAAAGAATGTTCAAAGTAGTTGAGCATCAAACTGGGGCAAAAATAAAATCTTTGTAATCATTCTAAAATTATAGATCTCTATCAAGCTAAAGAATAGAGACCACAACTAAATTATGGAAAGTATCTATGTTGATCAAAGCAATGGAATGTAAATTTATGCATAAAAATAAAACATTTATTTAAATGATTTAAAAAAATAGATTTAATCAATTTTATCTTTCACTAAATTATTATATTTTATAATTATAATTTAATATAAATAAAATATAAATAAAATAACTTCATATTATTAAAAAACTATTATTATATCTAAATTTTTTATATCGTATTAGTCTTTGGTTTAAGGAATCAAATATAATTATTAACCAAGCGAAGGAAGAATTTTGTACCACCTTGGGTTCTGTAGTGGTGAAATCACAACCCTCATTTTTAACTTATTAGCTTCATAATAATAGTGGGGACCCTTTAAATAAATTTTGGTTATATCATTTTTTTGGTTAGGTGTGTGACGATTTTATGAGAATTTTATTTTCTTCGGATTTCTATTTTGATTGCTTCATTATGTTCGATTTATTGCTAGCTTTCCATTGGTTCTAGTTTCGTCTCATTTAGACTCATGATTTACAAATGGTGCTTATATAAAATTTGGTGATTTTTACAACCCTAATTAAAAATATACAAAAATATATATTATTTTAATTTTTATAAATTAATTAATTAATTTCAATATGTAAATATTAATTTTAATTTCTTATTATTTTACTAACAATCCTACAAAACCATTATATATATATCTTGGATCTCAATCTCAGAAAGCTTTTCTAAAAGTTCCGATATCCAAAATCCCAAAAAATCTCAATATAAAATAGTGGTTGTAGTATTTTGTGATCAAGCATTACAGTGAACCATGATTATAGTTTATATAAGGGAGAGAGGTCCCACCTCACCATACCTCATTTCGGGCCTTCTCCTCATTTCAGGACTTCACAATTTCATAACTTCTATTTATTATTACTCCCGAAATCCCGAGCTCCGAAACCCTTATGCCTCCCTTTACTCCCTCCTTATGACTCCCCAGGGAACTTCACCACTCCCCTTTAACTCCCATCACCATACATATTACTCCCACTTGATAAAAGTACCCTCACTTCATAAAAAGACCACCAATCCACCTTGGCACGCTTTACCACGTTTTTTAAAATATTTTTAATTTTTGTATTTTATTTAAATTAATTTGTATTTTTAATTAGTTTAATTAATTAAATTAATAAATTTTAATTTAATTTAATTTTTTAATTTATTTATTTATTTTTTAATTTCTCGAATCAAAATTTTTATTAAGAAAATAAAAAGTTATATAGTGGATGCAATAAAACATTCATATCTAAAATTGTGTATTTATTTTGATTAGAAAGTGTGGCATAACATATTGAGTGAAAGAGAAAAAACAACTCTTTGCTTAATACAAAAAGTTCACGAACCACAAGAGAATATCAACTATAAGGTTTAGATATTCTTTGTCCCTGGGAACTTTTTCCTTCTCCCAAATAATCGTAGAATGTTTCAGTCTTCTAAGTTTTTCCATGAAGATTTGGGAAAGTGAAAGACCCACGATTTCTAACTCAGAGTTCCAACTTTCTTGAACTGATTTTTTATATTGTAAATCATTGAGCCAGGAGGAGTTGAACCTAAAGGGTGCACCAGGCTTCCTACTGGCCCCTTTTAATTCCAAGAAGATCAGGAAATGGTCTGATTCACCTCCATTACCAATCCATTGGCGAAAAAAAGGAGTATGAGTTGCCAAATCTTCTTTGATCAGAAAACGGTCTAGTCGTTTAGCCACTCTGGCCTCCCCCACCCTCCTATTTCTCCAGGAAGGTTTTAATTTTTAGTGGGTCCACATCTATGAACCCCCCCATATGAATCTTGTCTAAAAAGAAACCTGCCAATGGGTCTGCTATAACATTTGGCCCCCAGGATTCAGATACTCCAAGGGAAACATTTAGATCTCCACCCATCACAAGATTCAGACACTTAATCAATGATTTAGAGAAAAAAATATTCCAAAAAGGAATGCGACCGTGATAGGGTCCATATATTTTTACAAAATTTAAAGTTGAGCAGATTCAGAAGAATAGACCTCCACTCCAAGCATTTGCTCAGAACCCCAAGAATTTAAAAGTTTCAAGCTGCTTTCTTTTATACCCACCACCAGACCACCAGATCGCCCACAGGCATCCAAAGCCACAAAAGACCAACCAGGCATCATGTGCCCCAGAATATTCATAGCAGAGACCCTTGAACACAAGGTCTCTTGGAACATAATTACATCGTAGACTGATTTCATGAAGAGATGTTTGAGTGCCAGCTTTTTTCAGGCACTAGCTAGCCCTCTGCAATTGAAGGACAAGAAAATCATTTGGAAATAGGCAAAGGGGTCAACACTGCTCTAAGTGACCCTTTTAGGGAGAGTTGTTTTCCATCAGCAATATTAAGTTTTTCTTTTAACTAAGCCTTGGAGAGGTTCGATTTTCTACCCCTAGTCTTTGGAGGACCCCAAAAATCATTCAAAAAGCCGAGACCACCCACAGGATCATCTAGATGGTCTCTTTTCTCCTGGGGGCAAAGATTATAAGAGGATTTTTCAGGGCAAGGGACAACAAAGGATAATGCCACAGGACCCACCAAGGAGGAGCTAGAGAGGTTTAAAACTGGAATAGAGGTGATAATGCTATCAAGCACCATAGAGATATCACACTGAGCAGAGAGAAGCTCATTAGGGAGCCTGGAGGGACGAGGCCTTGAACAAGGATTCACAAGAGATAAAAGATAATACCCATAGGAAGAGATAAATCCTCATCCATAGTGACCTGCTTGGGTACAGATGCAAAGCTGACAAAAACCACAAGAGAAGATCATTGTTCATCCACAACCCCTTCCTATTCCTGATCCTCTGGCTGATTGTCCCCTTAACCAACATTCTTAAACATTTCAACATCCTCGTTTAGTTCTTGAAAATCTTGAACTAGTTCCACCTAATTTTTCCTCCTGCGTCTGAAGCCTAAAGGGCAGTCCCTGACCAGATGGCCATGTTTGTGGTAGCGATGGCAGCGATAAGGCAACTGTTCATAGTCCAAATCCTGAGTAACAGAGTAACCATCCACCTGAATCTGGAGCTTTTCCACCAACCCCTCCCTCGGATCCAACTTAACCAGAATGCATGCCACCTTCCGTTCCATGGAAACTTGGAAGGACATATCCGCTTCCAGGAAGGTTTTGAGGATGTTCCCGATAGCCTGATATACATCCATAGACCACAACTATGGGGCAAGATACGAGAGGCACAGCCATATAGGAATATCCCCTAGCCTTTCCCTTTGTGTATCAAAAAGAGGAGTCTAATGTTTGAAGAAAATCGAATCTTTTCTGAAACCCCAATTGCAAGCAAGAACCCAATCAACAACCTCCATGTTTGAAAACCAAACCATAAACCAACCCCGAGATAGAACAATAACTTTAGTCTGTGTTTCAGGCCCTAACGCCCATTCCTTATTTATCCATTCCTTAATGAAATTGGCAGAGTATTGACAACCCTTTACCCGCCCTATGATTGTGCATTCTGAGGCTACCATGGCTTCATCCATCCTAATATCCACACCAAGGATTAGCTTGGGAGTCTCTGCCTTCTTCTTAATGACCTTCCCTTTCTTCCTTTTAACTCCCAAGGGTATGTCATTTACATAGGGAGCAACAGAAGAGACATCTTCCCCGACATGGCTACACGGACCCAAAGCCCCCTCCCCAACAGCTCGCAGGTCCAAAAAAAATTCCTGAGGACCTTCAATGGGGCCTTCCTGCCCCTTAACACTTGAAGGAAAAAACCACCAACCTCCTTTAACCCCATAGAGCCTACTACTCTTCTCAGGGCTGACCAATGGAAGGGAAAATAGAGGAACTAGGCACCACACAAACAACATTTCCCCCCTACAAAAACCCTGAGGATGAGAAACCCACCGGGAAACCAATAACAACATTCTCCGGACAGCCCACTGCCACCGTGGCAAGGAAAAAAGATTCTGAAATATTGAGAGCACAAGATACACCTGGGAGCTTACAGTACGAGGTTTTAGACAGACTCAAAATCCCCACTGGCTTGGCCTCCCCCAACAATTCGTTTAAGCCTTCCAACTTCTTAAGTCCACTACTTCTCACAATGTCCTCCAAGCCTCCCGTTAAAGCCCCCAACCCAGACACAACAAAGGGAGAGCTTGGACTTACCTGTAATCCCACTGATGTTCTGACAGAGAACCCTACCAAATCCATAGCCACCTGACCCTCATGCACCTTAGAATCTGGAAACAAGCTCTCCCTTGTAACGCCCTGGGATTTTGACTCCTCCAAAAATGTAAAACCCTCACCATGTTCCCAGGCTAACTCCATGTCAATTCTTTTGCGAGGTGTAGTCCGAGTTGTCAATATAAGCCTTGCAAGGTTCTGATTCGTCGGTTCCAACCCCCAAACCGAAAGTATATCCTCTGGAACCAGCTCCAAATCCACATGGTCCATTGGATAAACCATCTTTAAAAGAGTTAGGGGACTAAAACAGAGATTTGAAAACCTAAAAACTCGTAATCACCCACACCTAAACTTTCCACTGGTGAGAGTAGTAGAGACAACCTCCTACAACAGTACGCCACCAGGAAGATGCCCTCCGCAACCTCAGGAACACGACAGATGCCGAAAAAAAATGGGATGGGAAACCACAAGTGTTAAATGATGACAGTGAAAGCTAAGAAAAACAGTAACCGAGCACCCGAGCTTCGATCCGGTCAACTAGACAGCCGCAAAAACAAATGGAAGTCAATCAAAAACAGAGGGAAGAGGAATGTCGTCCTCGAAAAACCCAAAACCCTTCCTTGGCACCCGAACCAAGGAAATCCTTCAATAGTATGGATGTCATAGTGAGGACACACAGGATCCCTTCATTCAGATACCTCACTCAAGCCATTAAGAAGAACCAAGTTCTGCTGGAGGTCGCTAGGTACATGGAGTAGTTGATGTGAGAGGCCACCAACAATGAATTGAAACTGAGCGTAGAAATCATGCATAAGTACATCAGTGGTCCAGCGACACTCAGGACAATGTTGCACATGTGTCAAGATGAGTTGGAAAAAGGTTCCAAAACCATATACTTGGAAGCCATGGAGGCAAGAGTTTGTTTCCAGAAAGACATCGCCAAACAGTACAAGGACACAATATCATAGTAACAAGCTTGGTATCAGTTCTTCACCGAAGACCATCAAGAGGATGTTGCCAAGCTAGTCTTTCCCCAAGCTTCCGAGTGATGGTGGTTGTCTTGTTAGGCTCACTCAAGCCTATTTTTTCCCACATGGGTTTATGTGTAAATTATATGATTATTTGTAAATATACTTAAGTGAAATTACAAGTGTCATTATTGGAATGTGAACACTCGCTATGTAATGTAAAGAGTTATTTGTAAAGGAGTTTAAGAGTCATGAGGGTAGTCAAAGTGTCAAAGGGGAATGTCAAGGGTCACCTCACCCTTTGTTATATATAGAACCTCATTACTCATAGTAGAGGATTTTGGGAGCCAAGCTTTTGGGTAGGCGTTTCTTAGAGAAGGCTTGGAGAGTATTGTGATGAGCCTTGGCTTCTCCACAACTAGAGTAAGTATATATCTTTGGAGGAGCAGGCGGTGTTGATTGTAATGTTCCACTATTGGGGCTAGTGGATGTCAATGATGTATGTATGGATGGAACTTTCACTTAATAATAATATAATTGAGCCAACATGTTTTCATGCATATACTGTTATTGTAGTTGGACTATTCTCATTGCTTTAGAAATGTATTATGTTTAACTTACGCATTTGTGTATTAACTATTTTATATGCAACTATATGGATCTTATTGAAGGCTTTTTGTTGGATTAACGCATCACTTTGGTTTGTGGACTATTTTTCTTTCTAGCTTGTGACATCATTCTGATCTTGTGTTCCTTTTAGGCTACATATTATTACAGGCTTCTAAGGGGCACACTTCCTTTTCCGCTATGTGTGTTAGAACCCCCATGCATCTCACTTGACTTGCTGCAAGTTCACACACTTGCTTCCAACCAAAGCTATCATACTTACCTCTGCGTTCTACCGTGGTCAAGGCACTATATTACTACCCATTGCTAGGACTCCTACTCCAAACGGTCTAAGGTCTAGTTGGGACTTCTTACTGGGGAGATCCCCTTCACATGTTGGTGGGTCCGGCACCATCAATATTTCTCGCGCTAGAAGGAGGACTAGATGACAGGCTGAGCCCTCAAAGTCTGTTTTGAATCTCTACACATTATTCATGACTTACATCACAATCTCAACTCCGACATATTTTTCTCATGCACATGATTTCTAAGTGTTGAAGGATGTCATCGATGACTTGTCAAAAATTAAATACAACGGTGAAGGCAAAATATGTGGAGTTGCCTTCTTGGGCTTTAGTTACAGGAATGAGTCCCCTCAGATGATATTTCTTGTGGGTTGTTCACTTACACGTTCAAAGGGCACGTTAAGCAATGGTGTTTCACATTGCCCGCAACCTCTATTCACTCGTTTAATCACATGATTAGAGAGTTAGGTAATGATTTCTTCCGTTATGACTATAAAGCACTTAAAAAAAAAAATCTAGAATTACGAAAATCACTTGATGGATCTATTGTGCAATTTTGGGATCACTTCTGTAATCTTGGTTTTCAAATCCTTGAAGATGAAATTGATTGGAAACTTCTCAAAGAAAGGCTTCAATATCTTCTTCACTTATCTGAAAATCCACATGAGTTAGAATCATTTGAACCCCTCCCATCATACCTCAGTGTTAAAGCTTCTAAATCTAATATAGACAAGGTCACTATCACAAGTGACTCTCCATCCTCTTCTCATCAAACAGATCTAGCTCCATAGGACAAGGTGGGAGAAGTTGTGAACCAATCTGTTGAACTATCACCTCCTCCCACCCCACCTACTTTGGATATCTGTGCAGATTTTGACTGCAACCCTGATGGTTGTCACGTGATCTCGTTCTCTCAACCTCCATCCTTTGGTTCCTTTGATCCTCTGGATTTCAGTATCTTATGTTCATTCTTTCTAAAATCCACATTTGTTGTTCACGATGATAAAGTTGTCGATGAAGTTGGTGTTGAGTAACCAACCTGCACTATCATTTTTTATGAGTATGTGTGGGAATCTGAAGAAGAACCTATGGTGAAGGATGACCTCCTTCTGTCCACACCTCATCTTCTCTATCCTGACATCTTCTGTGATTTTTCTATTTCTATTTTTTCTTATGAAAATTCATACTCAGATGTTTCTACTTCCGATCATTCACATAACACTCAAGATGTCAGTCTGTCATTAGATTGTGGAGAGAACAAATCTTTATTTCCAAATATACCCAATCTGTCATCATTCATTTCTAGAAATTCAGAGGGTAATAATTTTTGTTCCTCATCAACACCTCTATATGATTCGTTACATCATGAGGATGCAAATGCACATATCAAATTTTCTAATCGTGGTTGTCATGATCTTTTCACTTACTCATTTGATCACGATCCTGATTTACTTGCTATTGATATTTCTAAGCCAACAATATTTGATGATCTATCTTCTGATGAAGTGGAGGCCCTGTTTAGTCAATTTAGTGTTATCTAAATTGCTAGTATTTATTGTCAACCCGGGGCTCGTAAGCTGATGAAGTGAAGGTGTACTATATGTACTTAAGTAACCTCTTAGAGTTTTTCTTATCGTTGGGGGTGTTGTTGTGGTTAATTATGTTCCTAGATGGAATGAGAATTTATAAACAAGTGAGTGATGGTGTGTGTGTAGAGTGAATTCTAAATGAGTGGAAGTGTGTGTTGAGTGATCTCTAACTATTTGCTTGAAAGGAAATGCTTGGAAAGAATAAATGAAATTGAAATGACTTGAAATAAACTTGAAAGCAAATGACCACTACCAATGGCACTAGACACCGTTCAAGTTGCTGCTAATAAAAGAAAAGAGAATCGCTTTTAAAACCCAAGAGTAAAGATTATCTCTCTCTAACTCGATGCCTCAAAGCACATGTACTGTGTAAAGCACGGAAAGAAAGTAGCTTAAGTGGAATTATAAAAGTGAGAAAAATATGCTTGAAAGACTAATGATAATAATTTGCTATTTCTAATTCTCTACTTCAGCCATATGTACTATGGAAAGCATGATTAGAAAGTAGTGAGGAAATAGTCTAGGAAGCACTTTAAAATCAAAACTTCTACTTTAAAGACTAGTGGTAATGATTTACTCTTTCTAACTCGATGCTTCAAAGCACATGTACTGTGTAAAGCACGGAAAGAAAGTAGCTTAAGAACAGTCCAAAAAGCACCCAAACAAGCTGCAAGTTAGTGATATTTTGATCTTAAAAGATAATAGTTTATGATGAAGATCATTCATGTATGTTAACAGCTCTTTGAGAAATAAGATTAAAAACTAACTATAAAGACAAAGGCAGCACTTGAATTGTCAACTTCAAATACCATTAGCTGTAAAGAAAACACAACACATATAAAAATAAATCCCGGGCTAAAAGAAACCTGCAAAGAAATAACACTGATCAGCTGAAAATAAAGGAAAACAAGTAAATGAAACTATACATGCTTAAGGAAACAAATAAGAAAATAATGAAATGCTGCACATGAAATACTTTACAAAGGCTGAGATGAGCAGGGGCCCTCTGTTCATTCAGCCACAAGAGACTCAAAGATCTGGAAACTTCAAAACAGTGCTATATTGATTCCTCCATTTGCAAAAAGTTTACAAAACAGAGTGTTGGAATAGCACTAGAAAACAGAGTTCACAAACGCTTCTTAATTCAACACAAGTGCAGCAAATTACAACTAAAAAAAAGTTCTTTGAGCGTACGCGGACGCAACAATTTATAGGAGCTTCTAAGATAGCCTATGCGTACAGCTAGTTAACAGAAAAACAATAAAACAGTATGCGTATTAATGGTCCTTGGACACATCACGGCTGCGTGGACGAGTTTAGTGGTTCTTGTCGATATGGATAATAAATCCCCTGTTGGATTGCGTCCTCTGCCATCTGTAGAACATGGACAAATCACCATTTAAGGTGACGTGACCAAGCAGCTTTCAAACATCGTTTAAACCACCTTGAGTTGACCGTGGCTAAACCAGCTTTGACCATGGGTGAAAGAGACGTGGATGGCTGGAACAATGGGACAGGAACCTCGAGCACACTGATACCTGAGTGCCCATGTGGCCCGTCTAGCAAACCGACACGTGGATCATAGTGTTTAACAAAAAGGCTGCAGGATCTTCAGATAGCTGCGGGATCATCAAGTAGCTTCGGGATTCCTGCAAGTAAGTCAAAAACTAAACAAATAGTCATCCATTAGCAAAACTTGCTTGATCATGCTTATTGACACTGAATGTAATGATCTGAGAGGTTTTATGGTGAAAATGAGGCAAAAGTGAAGGAAAGATAAGGAAAAGTGGAGGAAAATGGTAGACAAATAGGTGTAGAATAGAGGTTCTACAGGCCCCTCAAGCTATCGAGGCACTTCATCCCAAGCTGATGGTTATGTCAGGTTCTCGTAGTCCTGAGGTTAGTTCCACTTTCAATCATAAATATGTTGAATCACCCTAGGCTCCTCATCACTCTCTTGTTCACATTGAAAATCAATCTAGTTTACAGATTTCACATCCTCCACCAGAATCACATGATCCTATCGCTCATGCATTGGAGGATTCATATGTAGCAAGCCATGTTACGAAACAAAAGATTTCATATTTCTACTTGGTTTCTCATTTTTCAAGGTCAAAATAGTGTACATGCTTGTCATCTATGCACAGTGTGATACAACACCATGATACGTTTGCAGAGTGCCTTTCATGTGCTTTTACTCTTTTCTTTTTTGTGGATGCATTCAAACTTCAAGTGTGTTGGTTTTCATTGCTTTATCTTTCTTGCTTGTTGGTTTTCCTGAATATCTTTCTTGTCAACCATGCCTTCACCTACATGGGCCAACCAATGCGCCAATGGCTGCATTGGAAAGATCACTTTACATGAGAAGGATCATGCACTATTAAGATTAGGAGTAGGAGTAGTGTTTTCTTTCCTCTTTTATTTTCTTTCTTGTTCAGATTTTTCTTACTTGTTTTGCTTTCATTTTATTGCTTCTTTTGCTTGCTTGTTTGTTTATGCACCCGTATGATTAGCTTCCCATGAAACTGTGTTTGGCTTGAGACAAGAAGGGTGAAATACAAGAGGACTTGTACAACTATCAACATTTGGTTATCTATTTATTCCCTCTCCTTATGAAGAAATTTTGTTTCTTCAGTTGATGATACCCTGATGGAAAATATGTTCCTTTCAAAGTGAGTCTTGGTGAAGTTACAACGCTTTCTCTTTTAAATAATACCACCTACTCTAATCGGTTTTCTATTTTTCGGTCAACCCTTATCAACTTAGTAAAGTATAGTAAGGGAGGGGGAAAACCTTAACAAGTATGTAAGAGTTAGATATAACATCATTCTCTGAAGGGACAACCTCTTCTGCTCTCAATAAGTCGAGATCCCTCCTCTACCTCATGAAATAAATACGTGCCTATGCAAAATTCTTTGAAAAATGAAAAAAGAAAAAAAATTGTGAAAGAAGAGAAAGGCTTCCTATGGAGAGATTTGAAGCAAGTAAATCTGTTCGGGTACTATCTCGGCTCTTTGGTAGTGGAGCAATTATTGTGTTCTTGAAGTGACTCCTTCAAGGTATTGTCTAGGCATGTTGGCATCGGAGCAACACCAGAGATGAAAATTAATCTCTGACAATATATATTACTTGTGCATAAATATACCCCTCATCCCCAATCGAAATAACTTAGTTGACTTGGCTTGGTATGTGTGTTGGCCGATCAAGAGAATGGTAGGGACTAAATATTTAACTCAAGCTAGTGAAGGAATCATGGCGATCAAAGAATCGAACAATACTTCCAGAAGATTTAGACTCTCTTTACATGAGACAAGGTCCATACAGAGAGTTGAGTTCTACTAGTGTGTCACCAATGTTGTAGTGGCTATAACCACCCTCCAAAATTTTTCCTACCCTTTTGTTTTGGAGCCTCCCTACTAAATTTCCAACTAATTATCTTACATTGAACTAGGTACTTGTTCTTTCATTGAGTTTTATCTCTTTCTTTACAACTTGTGTTTTCTTACTTTCTTTGTTGTCTAAGGACAAGCTGACCTCTTCACTTGGTTGCAATCTGGTTATAGCGCTGCCTTGGTGATCTGCGCAATCCCATAGGGCAACCGACCTTTCTCTTAGGAAATGCGCAGTTCAAGCCCACAGTGAGATTCGACTCCAGAATTGTGCAGACCCAAAAGGAAGCCTTTCTTCAACTGAGAAATTGCGTAGAGCATGAGAGGCATCCAAAGCCACTCAGCCAAGGAATTGCGTAGAATCATTCCCTCAGCAGCTCCCTAATGCATGTGCCAGTGAGTTGCCCAGTACTCCCTGGAACTCTGCAATTTCTTTGTGCATGCATGGTAGCGTTTCGCGAAAAAAGGAAAAAAATAAAAAGAAAAAAACATCCCTAAAAAATAGGGATCTATTTTTAGAAGTTGGAGTTACACTTGAGTTATTTTTGGGAAAATGCTTCCATTTGTCAATTTTTCCTAGATTTTTTACCTTCACGTCATAAACCCTAAATAGATCAAATCTATTTAATGGGAAATGCTAGAGCTCATTTTCACATTCGATCTTTGATCTCTGGAATTCCTGAGGAGATCTAGGAACCTTTGGCACAGTCATCACAACTTTTCCAGGTAAGTCTTTCTTTTCTAGTCTTTCGCTGCTTTTCTGTCGCTTTTGTTTCCTTGGCTTGTGAGATTGTTGTTTTACCCATTTTATTGAATGACCACTGGAATTTTGATTTTTTTTTATCTTGTAGAAGTGTTGTTTTAAGTTTTTCATTTCCTTTCCCAAGCACCGCATGCATAACCTATTTTTTGCACTAACGGTTGTCGTTGCGATGACTCTCTCCATGAGCTTCATTGTTCTTCTGTTTGACTGATTCCTCCACTTTTTTTTATTGCGTGCATCATCATTCACTCAGATCTCCACCAAACATCACTTGTGCAGTCATATCTGATCATTTTCATGTTGCCCTTCGGTAGATCTTGGCTTCCTTGGCCCAGATCTAGCTCTTCTCAGCATGCACTACACATTTCTGGAAGTCAATGCTCTGCCTTGGCTCCAGGAGATGTGCAAAGGCTACCGATGAATAGCTCCAACTACACACTACACAGTTCCATGGGCTATTGCCAAAGTCTTGCCCACTGGGATTGCGCAATGTGCAGTCCTAGCCAACATCAAAGCCATACTGAACTATGTATTGTGTAGTTCCAGTCATCAATAAGCCCTACTGGATTGTGCATTACGCAGTTCCAGTCATCATCGCCTCCCACTGGTAGCTGGGACTACAGAATGCATAGATCCAACTGACATTCCCTCACCTCTGAGAGTCAAAATTATGCAATATTTCCTAGAAGTTGCCCAATTTGTTGCATGATCTACCCTTGAAGTGATTTTTTATTTCAAGTTAACATTTTCATGCCATGAGTGTCCTATCTGTCTCTAGGTACAACAATTTTTGAGCAACATTTTAGCAGTATAGATAACATGGCTTCCAAAAGAGATGGATCAAATGATATTGTAGAGAGCAACACTGGAGATGTATTTGAACAGGTTTCAATGAACTTGACAGTCTATGCAGAGACACACCCATTCATAGAGAAGGACATGAAGGTAACATAGTAGGAAATTAAGGATATATTTACAGGCAGCTTCAAGGAATATCTGGAAGATCAACAAGTCTATGTCAACATCCACAAGTTAGGCTTGTATAAGGTTACATGCAGGTACCCCACTTTCTAATGTGCAGACATCATTCACTGGATTGTATCACGTACTAATCCCAAGATGATGACATTGATCAGTGCTAATGAAACACAACTTGCTACCTTTAGGACTGAAAACTATCATCTCATGTATCACTTACCACAACCAGTGAACCACATGAATGCACTTTTCTATACCCCCAACAACAATGTGAACACTAGATACATCATGAAGTGTTGGGTGAAAGAGTCATCGAAGTTCAGGTTGACACCCAATCAGGTCTACAAGACTAAGTCACTCAGAAATGCCTACCAACTCTTGATTATCTTTGCATGTCACTTGTACAGTCAAGAGAGCATGGAGACTTTTCTGTAGAATTGGGTGGTTGTGTTGGATCAGTTGGCAAATGAAGGAAGGCCATTAAACTGGTCAAATATGTTGGCTCTTTAGCTAAAAGTGCATTTGACTAATGCCAAAAATCCGCCCAAGGATGAGAAAGTGAGATTATATATGTCTGTGTACCTACTTGATGTAATCTATGCCCAACAATAGTTTCCTGGCATCATTTGGACATGGAAACCCTCAGAGAATACTATGAACATTTATTTCAAGTTGCTTTCTAAGTGAAGGTACCGAGGAGTCATGGAAAGGTTATGTAACCACTCCATCATCCCAGTTTACAATATGATCTTTGGGTAGGATCCACCTTGCATGTCCCAAGAAGCGATGTAGGCATTGCTTAACATTGCAGATTGGTATGCCTCACCTGGTCACACCTTCATCAAGATGTTTGGCGGAGAGAAGCCTCTGCATGTGCTACCAAGTCTTTCCATGGATAAGTTGGTCATGCAAGAGGTTGCATATCACATCTCCGCAGGGTTATCAGCAGGACTGCACAAGAGGAAGAAGGCACCATGACATACTCTTACTTTGCAGATTGGATTGTACGAGATCTGGAGCTTGAAGGATGTGGATGTCGAGGCCAAGGACTTAGATCAGTTTGAGTTCAACACCAAGTATTTCAATACATACAATCCCCACTGCATATGCAAGAACCATTGTTAAAAGGTGTATTATTCATGGATCCACGGGGCATGTCATTGGGCAGAGGAAGATCCTTGGATGTATTGTTACAAATCCTCTAAGATCAATGAATTGGTCATCATGGATATAGAATGGAAAGCTTCGCTATAGATAGTAGCACCAAAGGAAGCAGAAAAAACATCAACAGTGAACAACAAACCAGTGCAGGACAAAGGCAAGAGGAAGATTGTCGAGAACCCAGAGGCTAATCAAAGCTACAACTTCAAAGAAGATCCTCTCGTTGAGAAAATAGCTTTGGAAATAGAGGCGAAGAAGCAACACCGCATAAAGAGAGTAGAATGGAGGAAGAGAGAGAATAAAAGGTTGGAGGATGAAAAGAGGAAGTTTAAGTAAACCGAGAAGAAGCTAAAAGAAGAGCAAGAGCTAAGGAGGAGAGAAAGGGAAGAGAAGCAGAAACAAGAACAGGCAGAAAGGCAAGGTGTGATGACAGAAAAAACTGCACCTATATAGTTTGAGGAGTCAGAGAAGCCATCAGATGAAGAAGATGGTGAACAAGTGAAAGTTCGGGAACTTGCTCAATAGATTGAGAAAATGGTTGAAGCAATGGACATGGAATTGGAACAAGAGCCACAGGACCAAGATACCGACCTCATGCTGAGAAAATCCAAGGTCGCACCTCAGTCTCTGCCACCTCCAAAATCAAAACCAGTCCCGAGTGAGCAAGGAGAGGTTGTTCTCCTTGATGATGATTCGGTGATGGATGTTTACAATATGTCATTTGATGAGTCACAACAGAGGATTGTACAAGCGCGGATAAATAATCTCCCGAAAGATCACGTGTCATCTGTACATATGGAGGAAAGGGT
This sequence comes from Pinus tabuliformis, assembly GCA_031772625.1. Lineage (NCBI taxonomy): Eukaryota > Viridiplantae > Streptophyta > Pinopsida > Pinales > Pinaceae > Pinus > Pinus tabuliformis. The sequence continues at coordinate 743,114,006 of CM062819.1, read as the reverse complement.
GACTGTGTCAAATGTCAGAAGACTTCAGCTTCCATGGTTGATTCCTGTAAGGCTTATGTAGAAGCCACGAGTTCTACTTTCAATTTCTTGTTAACAGAGAATGATCGGATGGGAAAGGACTTGCAAGAGGTCAGGAAAAGGACAGAGCAGTCTGCAGGATCTACTATGGCAGAGATGAGAAAAGTGATACTTGCTGCAATATCGAATCTTGAGACCATCATGTGGAAAATGTATGACATATTTGTCACTGTTCACACGAAGGTTGTCCATCTGTATGGTTTTCAATAGCACTACATGAATATTGTCCAAACTCTCAAAGACATACATGATGTTATCACGCATGTACAGGAATGGAAAATGAGGTACAAGGGAGCCCTGCTTTACTTGCAGAAGATAATGAAGTCATAGGCAGAGCTAGACAAATCATGGATTCAAATTTTGATCTGGAACTATGAGCAGATCCCTCCACTCATCACTAGCATTAAGGCTTCCTATGCATGGTTGTTCAAGAGTCTAGATATCATAGTGAGGACACATAGGATCCATTCAATCGAATCCCTGAGTCAAACCATTAAGAAGAACCAAGTCTTATTGGAGGTCGACGAGTACATGGAGCAATTGATGTGAGAGGCCACCAATGATGACTTGCAACTGAGCGCAGAAAACATGCAAAAGTACATCGGTGGTCCAACCACACTCAGGAAAATGTTGCACATGCTTCAAGATGAGTTGGACAAAGGTTCTAGAACCATATACCTAGAAGCCATGGAGGTAAGAGTCTATTTCCAAAAAGACATCACCAAACAGTATTGGGACATAACAGCACAGTACCAAGCTTGGTATTAGTTCGTCAAAGAAGACCATCAAGAGGATGTTGTCGAGCTGGTGTTTCCTCAAGATTTTGAGTGATGGTGGTTGTCTTGTTAGGCTGAATCAAGCCTATTTTGTCCCACATGGGTATATGTGGAAATTTTATGATTATTTATAAATATATTTTAAGTGAAATTCCAAGTGTTATTAGTGGAATGTGAACAATCACTACGTAATGTAAAGAATTATTTGTAAAGGAGTTGAAGAGTCACGAGGGTATTAAAGGAGTAGATCCTCATAACTCATAGTAGAGGATTTTGGGAGCCAAACTTTGTGCTAGGCATTTCTTAGAGAAGGCTTGAAGAGTATTGTGACGAGCCTTGGCTTCTCCACGGCGTAGAGCGAGTATACTTCTTTGGAGGAGCAGTAAATGTTGACTGTAATGTTCCACTATTGGTGCTAGTGGATTTCAATGGTGTATGTATGGATGGAACTTTCACTTAATAATAATATAACTAAGCCAACATGTTTTCATGCATATATTTTTATTGTAGTTGGACTATTCGAGCTGCTTTAGAAAGGTATGTTTTTTAACTTATTAATTTGTGTATGAACTATTTTGTATGCAATTATATGAATCTTGTTGAAGGTGTGTTGTTGGATTAACCTATCACTTTGGTTTGTGGACTATTCTTCTTTCCATTTTGTGATGTCATTCTGCTCATGTGTTCCTTTCAGGTTGCATACTATGACAGGCTTCTAAAGGGCACCCTTCTTTTTCCCCTTTGTGTGTTAGAACCCCCATGCATCTCACTTAACTTGCTGCAAGGTCACACACTTGATTTCAACCAAAGATATCATACTTCCCTTTGCATGCTACTGCGGTCAAGGCACTACATTCCTACCCACTGTTGGGACTCCTACTCCAAACAATCTAAGGTCTAGTTGGGACTTATTATCGGGGAGATCCCATTAACATGTTGGTGGGTTTAGCACCATCAACAGATTATGAAAATGTTTGTGACCAATTAAAAGAATTAAGTAGGATGAATGAAGACAATTTGGATAATTTTTAAATTAGATTTAAATTAACTTTAATGCAATTTTATTCCAAAGATTTGCCTCGATTCCAATTTATTAGATTATTTAGACATTTAGTGTCTCCATCCTCTGATAATTATGAAGAACTAGAAAGCACATCCATTGCTGATAAAAAATCAATTTCTCAAAATGACAATGTTGATCCTCCACAAATTGAAATTGCAAATACTGCTAATCAACAAACATAAGTTGTTGCGGCTCAAATAAATGATGTTGGCCTTAGAACTGCTTCAAATTTAAATAATGTTGCTATATTTGATGAAATTGAAAATCAACAAAATGCACAGTCCATTAGCAACAATCAACAAAAAATAAATCAGCTAGAGAATGTCAGCAACGTACAATCTGTTGTAATTAATTTACAATCCTCTTCTGTTGATAATAAATTGCAAGTTGTGGAACAACCTAGCAACAATTTGCAAATCAATCAGATGCATGCAAAATCTGATTTTTACGAAGACATTAATAAGTAGAATGAAATATGCAATGTGAAGGAATCTAAAATTTGTATTTTAGAGCAATCCTTTCTAAATAGAGAATTTGCCAAATATATATCTTCAACCTCTTATTTTTGTCTCTATCCTGATATTTTTAACAATAATTTAATTGATAATATATCAACGATCCTTGTGAACACAAATTTAATATCAAAAAACATAGGAGATGTCATTAATTTAATTAATAATGAACTATGTCTACTTCTGATATTGGTAGAGAAAATTCAATCAATTATATTTTCAATTATCCAAGAGTTTCTCTTAATATGGCATTTAATTACTTGTCTGGTTCTAATTCATGTTATTTAGAGAAAAAAGATACTAATGAAATTATTCATGATGATGAATTTAAAAATAAAAATATTGAACCTTGTTTCTCTTTTTCTTCAAAAATAGTTTTAACTAACTCCCATTTTCCCAATTCCTTAAGTGAATTTATTTTTGAATATGAAAAGAACATTAATCAACAAATTATTTTGGTCCATCCTCATTTTCAATCATTCAAGCATCATAGTGATTTCAATGGACATGAACTTATTCCATTTTATGATTCCTACGATGATGAAATACCTTTTTGGGATCATGAACTTAAAATTTTACCATCTCCGCAAGTTAATGAAGACAATAATTTTAATTTCATAATTTCAATTGATACTTGTGGGAAATGAATTTTTGCAAATGAATCCGAGATATGTTGTACTATTATTTGTAACATTAATGTAAATTTGAATCTTCTTTGTCTTCATTTTTCTTGGTTTGAGTTTATTTTTCTTTCAAATTTCATTTTTGAATTTCTGAAAACACTATGTTGGCACTTTGAATATTATGACTCTAAACACTCATCAAATGCATTGATAAGTATACATGAAGATCAATTCCAAGGTCATGAGCATGAGCATCAACAACTTTTAATTTTTCAATTTTATCTAATGTTCATTTCAGGCCAATTCATGTCTTGTTTTGAAATGAATTCTATGCAAGTTTCAGCATTTGAAAGTGCATCTTTACAGTTTGGCCAACAATGTAATTTTTTTTTTAAATTTTCTTTATTCCCATCCACACCTTGTTGTTTCTTTTGGAAAATGTTTGGAGCTCCAGTTCTCAAGAATATTTTTGACCTTTGTTTTGTATATAATACTACTATTTTATAACAGGCTACGACATTTATAGGTTATCATTCAATCCAGGCCTATTATTTCTTCTTCCTGTGAATTTCTTCCAAGCATTGGTAGAATCGAATCTTGATTTTTATGATCCCGAGGCATATGGTTGGAAGAATTTCAAGGTAATAATTTTGTAAATAGATTTATTTTGTTGAACTTGTTAAATATACACAGTAGACTGAATTTTTCTTTTGATAATCTCGCTGCAATTTTATTTATGTTTCTAATTTTTTATTATTTTTATATGCGCAGAAATAAAATTAAGAGAGTGGCTTCACTGGAAGTATGACTATACCTAGTATTATTTTACCTCATGCAGCTAGATTAGGAATAGAATTAGTTTAGTTAGATTTATGTTTCTTTGTATTTGTTTCAATATTGCATTTTTTATAAACAAGTAATGAGCCCAAATATTCCCATATTATTCACTTGGTTTTTGGTAAAGAGTGGCTCAAAGCATATCTACCATCTAGTATTTTCAAATCATATTCATGCTTATGATGCACTTGTTTATCTTTTTCCATTACAGATAGAAACTTTTGAAATAATAATTTCTCAAGCATTGCTAAGTGATCTCATTCACCACTCTTGTTCCTCAATATGAAGTAGATATAAATCAATAGCTCATTACTTAGTAGTTAATTTAAATTAAATAAGTAGATGATGTTGGAACATATGCAAAATCGAAGATAATATATGGGAGAATGTTGAGATTTGTAAGGTAAACTTACAATTAGACTTTTCCAGGTAGGCATAGACATGTTCTTCTTCATATGTTGTTAATTTTCTCTTTTTCATAGTTTACTTCTTATTTCTATTTTGCTTCTTTTGCAGGTCTTCATTGGCTTGATTTGGAGACTTGATTTTTACTAGAAATTTAATTAGCATTAGAAATAAGCAAGCAACTAGCATATTTAAAGTCACAAACATGTTTAAGGAAGTATTTCTTTTTCATCAGAATGAGTAATTTTGTGCTCTACCATTTCCTTTTCTTTCTGGAATTGTGAGATGAGTCATCCTAATTTTCCTTTTCTCATGGATGAAGTTTAAATGAAACGCTTGAATTTTCTCATTCTAATTTTTCACGGGCCTGTAGATTCCTACATTTCAAATAATCAATTAAATAAGGCCCATAAGAAAAGGAAAATCGCACAAAAAATCTTGCAACAGTTGTAAAAGCACTCCTATCCATGATTCTACCTATGCTTATTCTGAATCTTACATTTTCCAGGTTGAGTTGAACCTCTGCATTGCACTCATTCATCTTGCATTCAATTTAGTCACATTCCTTTCTTCTGAGATGGTATAGAGCCTCAAACTGGTAAATCTCATAATCTTGTTCCTCTGATTTTTGTTTTATTTTTTAGAGAATAAACTTTATGATATATTTCCCTTGAGACTTCGAGCTTTCAAGTTTATTAGACTCTTGGGTTCGTCTTATAATGGAAGTATTTTAAAATATGCTTCAAGATTTCTAGCCCGAGATCCATGTGGCTTTTTTCTCGACTATCGTGCCCAATTCGTAAATTTTTGCAATAAAACACCAAGTAAAGAAAATGCCCCCCACGTCATTGTCTTTGCTCGAACCTCATGATATTGGGCTTTCGTAAGATGATTTTAATTATATAATGGTTTCCGAGATTTTTGGCACATGATTCTATCTGATTCACTCATATTTATTGAACTTCGGCTCCTTTTCTTGGAAAATTATTTTAGACACATTACTAGATTTCTTTCAAGATTTTCCATTTCCCTCTATACTGAGATCTCTTAATACCTCGGAACCTCGGGATATCAGATTAATGTAATCTCATAGGCCTCTAGTCAACTCATTCATTATTTGATAATCCTAACTATTTGTCATAACCACATGGAGTCCTCTCTTTGATTACCTCTCTATATCTTTATGCTTTATTCAATCATGACTTCCATATTATCTCGGTATTCAAGCGTTTGGATGTGTTTTTTATTATAATTTTTTCAAACCTCCAAGAATTCATTCATTGGGATGACTAAGTGATTTTAGGGATATCCATTCTTCATGGTGTGTGCAAATGGATATTATCATTATGCCTTCATTGGACATACATCCTCACATGCATTGTTGGGCCTCTTTTTACTCTACACGACAATCTTCCTGGCTAATGAAAAGTTCATCACCTGTGGCTTGCTTATGTTTTTGTATTTGTCTCACTATTGGATGCTCATCTCATAATCCCAATCATCTTTTAGTGTGTATCCTTTTTATATTTTCAAAGAATTCTTGAGAAGCCATTATAACAATATAGTCGGTCAGTAAGCAAATATAAAATATGAAAAGGTAATGGATCTTGGTCATCCTCTTATGGTTCATTTGTCTTTAATATATCGCTCCACACTTATCATGCAAATATTTAAGTTCTCTCCATATACACATAAGTGCTACATAGGTTGACACTTGGTCTTTATATTTGATATTTTATGTAAACCTTCGAGTTGATATGAAATATGAAATTCAAAGAGAATAAATGTCATTGCAATTCATAGAGAAGCACATTCATTTTTGTTTACTTTTGATTCCTTGAACATGAATTATTATTTTCCTTGTTTTACTTTTTTATTTATTTTATATTTAATAAGTTATGATTTTGGGCCAATGAAAACTTAAAAGAGTACAACTTCTTCTTGATTTTAATTCCAATTAAAAGAAGAGTTTATTTTTTGCTGGAGAAAATCAAAATAGCTTAGGTAAAATTAAACGAAATTCTTCAAATGGTAAGTCTCATATGCCCATTTTAATCCTTTTCTGTTTCTTTGCATTTTTGTTTCAATTTAGTTTTTAGTTTTTGTTGATATAAATCTCTATTTTGCAGGACTACAAGAATTGTTTTACACCCCTACCAGCTCAGATTTCGAACTCATTCTCCTTGTTGTTTTCTTTTGAGTTTTGGAAGAGAAGTAATGATGTTCATCAAATCAACTAAATTGGGGAGTCCTTGAACCTTCAATTTATTTCTCAAGCCTTGCTTTATTAGAAATAATTAAGACGTTCTTATGAAACTAGAAAATTTGCAAACGGCAGAATCTTCTCATTTGACTCCATTTTACATCACCACTGTTATTTCATTTTTCAAGCGTAATTGCTTATAAATTTGCAAGATAAAATTTATTAAAATATCAACATGAGATTGACACACATGGTTATCTTATTTTACTCTTTTGTTGAGACATTTTTAGAGTTAGTCTTGTTGGGGTTCTCTTTTAATTTGGGCTTTCTTTCAGTTTTCCATTTCTTGTTTGACATTTTTGGAATATGCTTTTACTTCGGTTTGGATTTCTTTTTCTTTTTTCTATTGGTTATGGATTGATTGTGCCGATATTACCAAAATTTATGTAAAATCATTTTTCCATACCCAACATTGGTTGGCATACATGAGAAATTTGTACTATTTCTATTTCAATGGATTTCATTTACCTTCAAGGGATATTTTTATGAAATTCTAAAGCCCTATTGCCTTAAATATTTGTCATGGAGGAACATGCACCTTTTCTAAGTGATATAGTTCATATTTTCAAGGAATGAACTAACCCTGAGTTTAACTCAATGGATCCCTCCCATTCCTCCACTTTATAAAATCCTATGAATGAATAGTCTCGGGGAAAGATGATGCAGGAGCATCTAGCTGATGGGTCATCATGACAGAAGGCTATTTGGTCTCTGAGAGGACTAAGAAGGAAATTGCAAAGTGAACACTACAGTCGTTTTTTTGTGTTATTTTAATTTAGTAAAGAACAATATTTAGGAAGGTAGAGGATTAATTAGTCAAACTGTTGCAAGTAATTATTTTTATTTTCATGTCAACTTTTACAAGTTGTAACATAGGACAATAAATAGTTTTTGAACTAAAAAATGTAACCAATAACAGTTAGGAGAAAATAGTTTCCAGACAATTATTGAAAAGAGACAGAATGCAATTGTAAGAGGTTCGACTTTTTGAGAAGAAGAAATATAATAAAATATCTCTAAGCACACAATCTATTTTCTAATATCCTGTAACTGTCTATCTATCATCCTGTTAAATTGCCTGATACAGGGAAAGCACATTCTCTGGTTTTTATTCCACAAGCATGTACACATATATGGTTCTATTTGTATTGATTAAAGCAGGTCAATAAATCAAAGCAAGCTTGCAAACATAACTACGGAGTACATTACAGAAACGAGGGCATACAGTTCCAGAATTTGTCAATCAAAAGAGCGCAGAGGAATCCTAGACGTTTTATTCATTTCGAGCATCAAAGACAGAGATAGGTCGCATGCATTTCGAACAGTAAAGGCAGACAAATCACACAGGTATTTCTGAAGAATAAACCCTCTCTGTTTTATTTACAAAATAATCACAGAACCTCTGTTCTAATACATACAGTCACAAAACCTTTGTTCAAATATACATATAGTCCATGTAATAACGTTGTACAAGTTTCAATGAGTTTATCATAGCAGACGGGTTTAGAAACCCTAGCCATAATCCAAACCTACAGCAACTACCCATAAAAGAAACAGTGCAAGTCTTGCAGACCTCGACTACATACTGTCGGTCGGTCACAAGTCATCACAACAAGCTACTGTAACCCTAGCCTACGGTGAACATAAAACAAGTGACAAGAATAATAAGGAGTGACCCTACCCAGGTCTAGCCAACACGCCGAGAAACCGAGACCGAAACCCTCCAGAACGAAACCACCTGCAACGACAGACACCAACAGAAAATTTGTGAGCATTCTGTGGCAGAGAAAGAAGAGACTAAAGAAAATAACGAGACAAGGGTTCAAACTTACCTTACAGAGACAGGGCACCTACATTGCAGTCACCAAGGGTCACTCTGCTCACGAAGGAGCAAGTGCGTCAGTTAAAAGCGTGAAGAGGAGAAAGAACTGATAGCAGGGAACGAAGACTTACCTTGACATTGCGGAAGAAACCGAAGCCGAAGACCCTGAGACCGCAACCTGTCCACGAAATAGAGAAATGTAACCAGAGAACTCAACGAACAGTTGCACAGAAGAAGTCAAGACAAGAGCAGTCGCATAGTCCAGCAAAATAACTAGTATCAACCTTGTACACAGAAAAGTTCCAAATCCTAACAAGCAAGCTATTGTCCATAACTCAACAGAGAGATTAAGCGCCAGACAGAGAAACAAACAAAGGAAAAACCAGTGTCAAATAAGAGTCCCTTACCAAACGGAGAAGCAAATAAGTTTCCAGGTCAAAAGCCGAGCCAGAATACCAGAGGCAGCATAACATTTTACAAAGAAAACCGCACAGAAGAACCATACTGCGGAACCCTCAACCTCAACAGCTCGACGAGAAAAATGACCGGGAGATAGGGTTTGAGAACCTCATACCAAAGCGGGAGTGACAATTCCGAGGAGTGGACACTTGTCCAATAACCATTAGCACGGGTACAAGACATAAGTGCGGAACCCAACCAATTATTAAATCATTGTAGTCAACCGCCGAATGAACAAATATCACATTTAATCAAACTGCTCATCATTTAAATCCATTCATAATCCTTTTATTAACGTTGGTAAGTGTGACAAGGGGGTTGGACCCATCAAGTGGTATCAGAGCAGGAAATTGAAAGTGCCAGGATATGGAAGTTGGAAGACGAGGACGTGGGAGAGGTGTGCGTAGAGCAGCAGATGAAGGACTGAGGGAAGAAATAAGGATCCTTACTGCTCGTTTGGAGGTAGTGGAAGTAGGAAGGAGAAGGGATCCAGAAATAGGAGATGACAGCGAGGAAGAAGCCACAGTTACAACAGATGGATCGGATGAGGAAGGACCAGAGATGAGGTTGTTGAGGTCAGTTCTATTGGCCAACAGCAAGCCCAAACCAGAGATTCCTAATTACGATGGCAGCCTATCCACAGAAGTTCTGTTGGACTGGGTAAGTGAGTTGGACAAGTATTTTGAAAGTGAAGAGGTTAGTGAGGACCGGAGAGTCAAGTTCACTGCAACAAAGTTGAAGGGACACGCAGCCCTGTGGTGGGATAGTGTCCAAGCCGAGAGAAGAAGGATGAACAAGTTACCGATAAAGAAGTGGTCAAGGATGGTGGCCAAACTGAAAGGCAGATTTCTGCCTAAGGATTACTAGGTTGCACTTTACCGACAAGTGTAGAATTTAAGACAAAAAGGGATGACAGTAAGGGAGTATACAGAAGAATTCTACCAGGTGAACTTGAGAGCTGGTTACACTGATGACACCTTGGAGAAGACAGCAAGATACGTAAATGGTTTGAGACTAGAAATACTGGATGAAATCAGCATTCTTTCCCCGAGAAATATAGAAGAAGCCTATCAGAGTGCTGTGAAGGCTGAGGAAAATATTACTAGAAAACAAAATGCTAGGAGAGGACGAGGAACCGGCAGAGGATGAGGACAATCCTATGGCAGAGGACAAACTGCCAGTAATAGGGAAGAGGGTAGCAGCTCCAGGGCTTTAGGAATAGCAGAAAAAGGAGACAACACTAGAGGTGGCAGGCCATATCATCGAGGAAGAGGGAATGGCCAGGGTAGAGGAGCTAATTTCCAGTGCTACAGGTGCCACAAGTGGGGGCACAGATCTTTTGAATTCCCTGAAGTAGAACAAGCTGGCCAGAGAGGAATGTTTGTTGCACAGCCTGAGGAAGCTGAGGCACTGCCCCAAGAAGCAGAAAATGTAGCGGAAATAGGGGAGGCCTTAGTTTTGAACAAAGTGTTGCTAAAACCAACCAAAGAAACAGTTGAACAGACCCAACGGAAAGCACTATTCTAGACAGTTTTCAAATCACACGGAAAGTGCTGCAAGTTGATCATCGACAGAGGAAGTACAGATAATTTGGTTGCCACCAAGATGGTGGATAAGTTGGGTTTGAAGTGGCTTAAGCACCCCACCCCTTACAAGGTGTCGTGGCTATAGAAAGGCCACCAGCTGTTGGTTGATGAATAGTGTGAGGTTGAATTTCACATTGGCAAGTACAAAGACAAAGTTATCTGTGATATTATGCCAATGGACATGTGTCACATACTACTAGGAAGACCATGGCAGTATGATCGGAAGGTAGTACACGATGGGAAAATGAACTGCTACAAGTTTGTTAAAGATGGAATCAAGCATACGCTTGTACCCATCAAGGAAGAGGAGACAACAGAAGCAAGCAGGACGAAAGCATTGTTAATAGGTGGAAAACAGTTTGTGAAACAGATCAAGGAAAGTGAAGTGAACTATGTTGTTGTGAGGAGGGCAAAGACAGTTCTGTTGCACACAGAAATGTCTGATTTGCCTGTAGAAATTCAGGAGATGCTGCAGGAATTCAGTGACATTGTAGTTGATGATTTGTCGGACAAGTTGCCTCCCAAAAGAAGCATCAGCCATCATATCAACTTTATACCCAAAGAAAGCCTATCAAATATGGCAGCATATTGGATGAGCCCCAAAGATAATGAGGAGATTAGGGAATAGGTGCAGGAGTTGCTAGATAAAGGGTTGATAAGGGAAAGCTTGAACCCTTGTGCAGTACCAACAATTCTCGCTCCCAAGAAAGGAGGAGAATGGCGGATGTGCATGGATTCACGAGCCATCAATAAAACCACCATTAGGTACAGGTTTCCCCTACCATGGATGGACGATATGATGGACTGCCTAAGGGGTGCAGCATACTTCATGAAGATTGATCTAAAGAGTGGCTATCATCAGATCCGGATCAGGGAAGGAGATGAGTGGAAGACAACCTTCAAGACTAATGAAGGGTTGTACGAGTGACTGGTCATGTTGTTCGGTTTGAGTAACACCCCTAGTACTTTTATGAGGATGATGAATGAAATTCTGAAAGAGTTCATCGACAAGTTTGTGATAGTGTACCTTGATGACATATTAATTTTCAACAGGACTAAAGAGGAGCACCTTCAACATGTTCGAAGAGTGTTGGAGAAATTGCAGCAGAATAAACTGCTGATAAATTTGAAAAAATGTACTTTCCTACAAAGAGAACTAGTTTATCTGGGCTTTGTAATTGTAGAAAACGAGTTGAAGATGGACCCAAAAAAGATTGCAGCAATCATTAACTGGCCATCTCCGAAAAGCTTGTTTGAGGTATGTAGTTTTCATGGGCTGGCGAGTTTTTATCGCAAATTTATAAGAAATTTTAGTGAAATCTGCGCGCCTATGTTGGACACTATTAAAAAGGCAAGTCAACCTTTTTGTTGGACCAAGGTAGCAGAGGAAAGCTTTCAGCTCCTAAAGAAGAAAATTACAGAAAGGCCAATTTTAAGGTTACCAGATTTTAATAAGCTTTTCTAGGTTCGCTGTGATGCAAGTGGTATAGCTATTGGCGCTGTACTCAGCCAAGAAGACAAACCTGTTGCATTTTTCAGTGAGAAGTTGAACGAAAGCAGGCAGAAGTATTCATCCTATGACAAGGAATTTTATGTTGTTGTCCAAGCTCTGAAGCATTGGCGACACTACCTATTGGGGAGTGAATTTGTGTTATTTTCTGATAATTCAGCGCTGCAATATGTGATGCAATAGCATAAATTGAACCACAAGCATGCCAAATGGGTTGAGTATTTGCAGAGTTTCACCTTTGTGTTGAAACACATCAGCGGGCAGGCCAACAAGGTGGCAGATGCATTGAGCAGAAGAGCCTTGCTCTTACAGGAAAGTACGATACAAGTGCTGGGTTTCGAGCATTTGAAAGACTTGTATCAGACCGACACAGATTTCAAAGAGGCTTATGAAGCCTGTCAAAATCCCTTGCTGAGGAACAATAGTCCATGGTTGGACTACAACTTGCAGGAGGAGCTACTGTTTAGAGGGGGACAGTTATGTATTCCTGATTGTTCGATGAGAGAAAATATTATACGGGAGAAGCATAGTGGAGGTCTAGCCAGACATTTCGGCATAGACAAAACTTTGGATCAGCTCAGACACTTCTATTACTGGCCAAGAATGCGAAGGGATGTGCAGCGATATGTGAGTAGGTGTAAAGTCTGCCAACTGGTGAAGGGACATAGTCAAAACACCGGACTTTACACACCACTGCTTGTTCCAAGTAGACCATGGGACTCAGTCAGCATTGACTTTGTCTTAGGACTGCCTAGAACGCAGCGAGGTTATGACTCGGTGATGGTGGTGGTAGACAGGTTTTCAAAAATGGCACATTTCATCCCTTGTCGAAAAACTAGTGATGCCACTCACGTAGCTCACCTGTTTTTCACGGAGATTGTTAGATTACACGACCTACCCAGATCTATTATTTCTGACAGGGACGTAAAATTCACGGGACACTTTTGGCACACCCTATGGAAGAAGTTGGACACACAATTGAACTTCAGCTCTGCATATCATCTGCAAACTGATGGGCAAATAGAAGTGGTGAATAGGAGTTTGGGGAACTTGTTACAGAGCTTGACTAGGGAAAATTCACGGTTATGGGATTATTCGCTCGCTCAGGCAGAATTCGCTTATAATGATTCACCGAACCGCAGCACCGGACATAGTCCATTTCAGATCCTATATGGCATGCATCCTCGCGGAATACATGAGTTGCGGGATTTGGGAAAGTTGGAGAAGAGAAGTGCTGATGGGGAAGATTTTGCCGAAGCGATGAATGAACTACACGAACAAGTGAAATCAAAGTTGCAGGACAGCATTCAGAAATACAAACAATAGGCAGATCTAAAGCGATGGGAAGTACAATTCAATGTAGGTGATGAAGTCCTTGCACACTTATGCAAAGAACGGTTTCCTAAGGGCGCATATAACAAGCTGAAATTTAAGAAGATTGGTCCCTGTAAGATTTTGCGTAAATTCTCAGCCAACGCATATGAAATACAGCTACCACCAGATATAGGCATATCACCTATTTTCAACGTGGTAGACCTATTCCCATATACTGCCAACCCGGAAGATGACAGTGTGGTACGGCCAGAACGGGACACCCAAGTTGGAGACAGTTCTTGGATGAGGCACATGCCTTCGGCTCGACCCCATGAGATTGAGAAGATTCTCGACACACAGGTGGCCAAGAGGACTCGCAGGAAGGAGTATCTATGATACCTTGTCAAGTGGAAGAACCGTCCAATCGAGGATAGTTCGTGGCTCAACGCGGCGCAGATACAGAAGGCGGGTTATTCTGTGGAGGAGCTCATGGAACGGAGCCATGACTTTTTTTCTTACCCCAGGAGCCTGATGCAGGAGCATCTAGCTGATGGGTCATCATGACAGAAGGTTGTTTGGTCTCTGAGAGGACTGAGAAGGAAATTGCTAAGTGAACACTGTAGTCCTTTTTTTGTGTTATTTTAATTTAGTAAAGAACAATATTTAGGAAGGTAGAGGATTAATTAGTCAAACTGTTGCAAGTAATTATTTTTATTTTCATGTCAACTTTTACAAGTTGTAACATAGGACAATAAATAGTTTTTGAACTAAAAAATGTAACCAACAGAATGTAACCAACAGCAGTTAGGAGAAAACAGTTTCCAGACAATTATTGAAAAGAGACAGAATGCAATTGTAAGAGGTTCGACTTTTTGAGAGGAAGAAATATAATAAAATATCTCTGAGCACACAATCTATTTTCTAATATCCTGTAACTGTCTATCTATCATCTTGTTAAATTTCCTGATACAGGGAAAGCACATTCTCTGGTTTTTATTCCACAAGAATGTACACATATATGGTTCTATTTGTATTGATTAAAGCAGGTCAATAAATCAAAGCAAGCTTGCAAACATAACTACGGAGTACGTTACAGAAACGAGGGCATACAGTTCCGGAATTTGTCAATCAAAAGAGCGCAGAGGAATCTTGGACGTTTTATTCATTTCGAGCATCAAAGACAGAGATAGGTCGCATGCATTTCGAACAGTAAAGGCAAACAAATCACACAGGTATTTCTGAAGAATAAACCCTCTCTGTTTTATTTACAAAATAATCACAGAACCTCTGTTCTAATACATACAGTCACAAAACCTCTGTTCAAATATACATATAGTCCATGCAATAATGTTGTACAAGTTTCAATGAGTTTATCATAGTAGACGGGTTTAGAAACCCTAGCCGTAATCCAAACCTACAACAACTACCCATAAAAGAAACAGTGCAAGTCTTGCGGACCTCGACTACATATTGTTGGTCGGTCACAAGTCATCACAACAAGCTACTGTAACCCTAGCCTATGGCGAACATAAAACAAGTGACAAGAATAATAAGGAGCGACCCTACCCGGGTCTAGCCAGCATGCCGAGAAATCGAGACCGAAACCATCCAAAACGGACACACCTGCAACGACAGACACCAACAGAAAATTTGTGAGCATTCTATGGCAGAGAAAGAAGAGACTAAAAGAAAATAACGAGACAAGGGTTCGAACTTACCTTACAGAGACAGGGCACCTACATTGCAGTCACCAAGGGTCACTCTTCTCACGAAGGAGCAAGTGTGTCAGTTAAAAGCATGAAGAGGAGAAAGAACTGATAGTAGGGAACGAAGACTTACCTTGACATTGCGGAAGAAACCGAAGCCGAAGACCCTGAGACCGCAACCTGTCCACGAAACAGAGAAATGTAACCAGAGAACTCAATGAACAGTTGCACAGAAGAAGTCAAGACAAGAGCAGTCGCATAGTCCAGCAAAATAACTAGTATCAACCTTGTACACAGAAAAGTTCCAAATCCTAACAAGCAAGCTATTGTCCATAACTCAACAAAGAGATTAAGCGCCAGACAGAGAAACAAACAAAGGAAAAACCAATGTCAAATAAGAGTCCCTTACCAGACAGAGAAGCGAATAAGTTTCCAGGTCAAAAGCTGAGCCAGAATACCAGAGGCAGCATAACATTTTACAGAGAAAACCGCACAAAAGAACCATACTGCAGAACCCTCAACCTCAACAGCTCGACGAGCAAAATGACCAGGAGATAGGGTTTGAGAACCTCATACCAAAGCGGGAGTGACAATTCCAAGGAGTGGACACTTGTCCAATAACCATTAGCGTGGGTACAAGACATAAGTGCGGAACCCAACCAATTATTAAATCATTGTAATCAACCGCCGAATGAACAAATATCACATTTAATCAAACTGCTCATCATTTAAATCCATTCATAATCATTTTATTAACGTTGGTAAGTGTGACAAGGGGGTTGGACCCATCAAAAGATATGGAGTCAACATTATGGAAGTATTATATCCATTTGCTTAAGTATATTTTACCATCTCACCTCTTTCACTCAGGTACATCATAAACTTAACTAAAAAATGTTCTTATCAAAAGGGTGATCAAAAGGGGAAGCATGAGAAATACAAGTAAATATGTCGAGGCTATGGAAGCTCACTCGCAGCGGGGCCATGCTTGTATGGCATTAAAGGACAACTTCGCCAAGGTACTGACTAGGCTTGCTAGAAGCGAAGCAATGTCAGAGACCATTCATATAGATGGATATATGTTAGTATCAGAAACTCCCTATATGTACCTTCTTCTATTGCTCATATGAAATAATCTTTAAAATAAAATATTCCTCCAAATTTGGATTCATGATTGTAGACTCAATATGATTTAAGTACTTATCTTTTTTAACTTATATTACTTGAATCACTAACATGGGACCCATACAACATGTTTTATGGTTTAACATCTTAATAGAATTCCTCACTTTTACCTTCGGATAAAGTTAAGCTCACCATATTTAAACCAGAGATAATTGGTTCTTCCCCATGTCATAAACCCCCCTCCTCCCCCCTTTTTAACTTATTACCTTCATAATAATAATAGGGACCCTTTAAAGAAACTCTGGTTATATCGTCTTTCTTTTTGATTAAGTGTGCGAGAATTATGTTTTCTTCAGATTTCTATTTGATTGCTTCATTGCATTTGATTTTTTGCTAACTTTCCATCGGTTCTCCTTTCATCTCATTTAGAATCACAATTTATATATGGTACTTATCCGAAGTTTGGGGATTTTTACCGCCCGGAATAAAAATGTAAATGTATGTTATTTTAATATTTGTAAATTAATTAATTAATTCAAATGTAAATATTATTATTTTTAATTAATTATTATTATTTTGCTAATGATCCGACAGAACCATCACATACATATATATATATATTTATGTCGTAAAACATTCCCTCTAAAAAAACAACTCTCCTCCCGTGTACAGACTTCCTGCCCCTTGATTTTCATGTTAGACGATCAAAATAACATTGACCATCCAATTAAAGAGCGGTAATCTGACCGGTATTAAGTAAGTTACAATTAATAACGACATTGTCCATCACCATTTGTTTACGGCAAACCAAGAAACATCTCCTGCTTCATCTTTTCGGACCGGTATTAAGTTACAATTAATAACGACATCGTCTATCAGCATTTGTTTACGGCAAACCAACAAGCATCTCCTGCTTCGATCTTTACTGCTTCCTTCCGACTTACTTCTGACGAAGACCAATTATTCTGCTTAGCTCGACAAGAAAGAGCCATTCTTCTATTTTCTCCAATTGCAGGGTTTGTTTATACGATCAACAATGCATGAAATATGCAAATTGGGGTTTGGAATAGGGGCGAACAACTTGTCAAATATTAACGCTAGACCCGAGGAAACTACGAATACTATGCTCTTCGGACGTCATTTTGACCTTGTTATAAAAAGACACTTCAATATTAGATCCGAGGTCACCATCAAGGAAAGCATTAAAACTGTGGATGATTTTGTCTACAATGTCATTCAAAGCAGAAGGCACGAAATTTCTGTCTGAAATAACCATGTCTGTGAAAAGTATATACAGAGAAAGCTCAATCTACTGTGACAAATATCTCCTAGACATTGTTATGACTTTTATAATAGCCCGGCGGGACACCAGTGCTATTACTCTTTCTTGGTTTTTTCATTCGCTTTGCCATAATTCAGACATCGAAGAAAGGCTTCTCCAAAAAATCAATGGTGTCGTCAAAGAGAATGAATGTGCATCCCTGGAGAATCTATATGTATGTTCGCTGAAAGCCTAACACATATAGTGTTGGACAAGATGCACTATCATATTATTCCTGTGGTGAGTTATTTTCCATGAATTATGTTGTCATTACAGTGAATAAAATTATGCTATCATTACTATTATAATAGCCAGTATTATAAAGATGAAATTTCATATTGAAAAGTAATTATATCTAAGTTTTGATTTTTTTTCATGTTTATTATATATTGAGAATAAAGATTAATTTACATTGAATATGTTTATAATTAGTTATATATCAAGTTCTATTTAGCTGCCTCCACGACTCGCTTCATTTCCAGAATCATGATCTATAAAGCTTTCCTCACGAGTTAAGTCATTTTCAGAATGCGGTTCCGTCGAGCTTCCTCCAAGATTCACTTCATGGTTGAAAGACGGCGATATACTCAAGCTTATTGAACCTGGTATTAAGTTCTTACCTTCGGTCCTAATATTATTTTAACCTGAATCTTTATTAATCCAATTGAATATGGTATTAAGTTTTTTACCCTATTAGATTGCTAACCGTTGTATAAATTCTTCATTGCCAATTTATCAGATAACTGATTAATTATTCCTCCTCATGTGGGTGACATCGATTCCTCAACCACTGGATTATCGGCCCATGATTGGTTCAACATCCTTCACCTGACAATTTAGATGATCTCCATAACGCATGTCTCTAGCATTGCCTTGATATGCACAAACCACACTTTGGTGTTCCACAAGCTACTTTTCTCTCTTGAATGGTGTCTGTCAAAATGCCAGCTAAAGGAAGGAGAAACTTCCACAGGTAATGCCAGAGAACAATAAACTCTCGAGATTCGAAATCATGTGAGGTATCTCTCGACCTATTTCTATTATCTCATAGATACAGTGGTATTTATAACATTACTTTGTAATTATCGTTACTTTTGAAGGATTTTTTTGGTTAAAAAATATATTAACAATTCACGTAGCCTTTCGTGTCATAGATCCTTTTCATAGATATTTTTGACATCATTCATCATTTTTAATATACTCTATATCCGGCATAAATAGTCTCGATACTTTTCTCTACTGTCCCGGGATTGCACGGAGATTTATCTGAGTCCACATACACATTTGTGCACATTAGACATCGCTCGTAGTGGTTTTGGCATGGTTGGTTTTCTTTAACATCAAAGGTTTTTCTTTTTACGACCCTACAGAAGGAATCACATTCATGACCTTGTTGCATGGTTTAACATAATTTATTATTTTTATGAGTTACAGAGTACAAAATTTCAATGTTTCTAAATAATGTATTATTTTGAATTAATTGATTCACGTCTTTTTGTCGTAAGATTAGCGATTCCCACCTTATCCGCAAGTCTTCGATAGGCATTATGTCTCCACGCAGGATAAAACATGTAGTATATTCGTTCTCCATCTTTGCCTAGTAAGAAGGGGAGAAATTTATATGTCATATAAGTAAGTTGATTTTATGGGTTACACATGATCAACTTACTTTCATACTTTTTAAATAATTGTTTTATGTATTTTGTTAGTTTTTATATTAATACATCTCATCGCAATCCAAGTATGATGATAAACTTACTTTCATACTTTTTAAATAATGTTTTATGTTTTTTTTATTAGTTTTTATATTAATACATCTCATGACAATCCAAGTATGATTGATAACATTGCATTGTACATTATCTCAATATAAGTGAGAAATATAGAAATAATAGGAAATGTTTGAAGTTTAAGTCTTTCTTAATAGTCTCATACAAATTCTCTATATTTTTTAAAATTTGCATATGGAAAAATTCTATAAAACTTTTATTGCAAGTTCTATGTTTTATGTCGATTGAAGATATTAAAGTATTTTGTCTTCATTAAGTCAAAATATACATCTAGAGTCGGTGAAGGGGACATAACAAGACATAACAAGACACTAATGTATGGCCTCAGGCTTTGTAGCCCTAGTGTTGGTAGTGGCCATACATCAGCGAAAAAAATTGGTATGAAGGCCTTTAACCCTAAAGTAAACTTTGTAAAAGTGTGATTGCTATATGCTATATGTCACTAGGTGAACGCAATGACCTAACAAAGATGGACAAGAGGTATTGTACAACATCTTTTTTGTAGGGATGTTTTTTGGAGAGATACTATATGGCAAATTGAAAGTGTCATCTATTATAATCTACTAGTGATTTTTTATTGAAACTTAAAAAACATCTTAGAAGATCAAGAGCCAATCTTTGTTACAAACATTATACTATATATAAAATTCAGATAATGTAAATCATTTAGATTTATCTTCCACTTTTGCAGACAATCTTCTTTATTAATTCTTATTCTCAATGACGATTTACATGTCACAATTGTTCCTCAATTTATGCCTTACGACATTCCTTTGCAACATCTGATGCAAATGCTAGTTTAAAAAATCTTAGATCTGAATCTCGGAGAGCCTTTCTAATTTCAATTATAATAAAAATTCCGAAATCTGAAATCCCGAGAATCTCAATATAAAGTGGTGGTTGTTGTTTTTGGTGATCATGAATTACATTTAACAATGATTGTAATTTAAATGAAAGAGGAAGGTCCCACCTCACCTCACTTCGGGCCTTCTCCTCATTTCACGACTTCACAGTGTTGTAATTTCTATTTATTATTGCACTTGAAATCCCGAGCTCTGAAATCCTTATGCCTCCCTTTACTCCCTCCTTATGACGACCCCGCGAACTTCAACACTCCACCTTATGACTCTCGTCACCATACATATTATTCCCACTTCATAAAAATACCTTCACTTCATTAGAAAAAAGACCACCAATCCACCTTGGAAAGCTTTACCATGTTTTTTTTTAATATTTTAATTAAATTAATTTCTAGTTTTAATAAGTTTAATTAATTAAATTAATAAATTTTAATTTTAATTTAATTTTATAATTGTAATTAATTAATTTATAGATTTAGTTAATGTAATAATAATGATTAATTAATTTTAATTATATAGTTATTTAAGAATTATTAATTTAGTTTAGATTAAGAATTTTAATTAAGAAATGTCTAATTCATCCGAGGCAATTATTTTTCAGAATTATGGTAATTTTAACATTTTGGTTTTGGAGAGGCATATCTCAATATTTACTTTGCCAAATGAAGCTCACAAAATCTTGTTAGAAATCTAAGATTGAGGAGAATAATTTGGGAATGATAAGTTTAAGATTAAATCAGTGAATAGCCCAAAAATTCAGCAGAAGATAAGGTGACGAATTTGCAATAACAATTGGTTTTTCCTAATTTGATTTGGGCAAATTTCATTGGCTTGTGAAAACTGTTATCACTAATTCATTCCCCAGTAACAATCAAAGGCTAATGAGATCCATTTGAAACAATCGTTGCATGAAATTTCTTTGGAAATCTTTATTTATTTTAATTTAAAAATTTCATGAGAGATTGTTTTTCTGATTTTTAATATGCAATTTAATTTATTTTATTTCATTTTTGATTGGTTTGTAACCAGAGATCAGTTGGAGAAGTTCAGATTTGAGGTATTTTGAAGCAATGGAAAAAGACCAACAAAGAGAACAATGGGGAATTTACAACTCTAATTTAGGATCTCAAAAACTACTCTCAATAGTGCTTCATTGTTGGAGATTCTTATAATTATTAAATAATAGTTTTGAGAAAGAGGAAGGGGTTCATCTTCTCTGCAATTAAAGGCTCTAAAAACTTCAATTCTGAGGTGTTAAGGGAAAATTCTGTGATTTTTCTTGTTGTGCATTTGCACCTTTGTAATGCACTGTGAGTTGAATTATTGAGAGATAGAGCATTTTGAGCCCTAAAAAAGAAGTTTGTTTTGCACTATTGTTAGCAATTTATCAAAGGAGTTGAAATTGTTCATGGACTACCAAATTGTAATGAGGTTCTAGTATGATTTTAATAAATTTTCATTTCAATGCGTTATTGTTTGAAATGTGAGTTAATCACTTTGTTATCAAAATTTGTCCAGCTGGTTTTAATTTTTATCCTAAATAGTGTATTACAATCTCATTGAACACTATTGCCATATTGAATTGTTTTACACTGTTGAATTTCTGTTATCTCTGAGGAGAAGAACAAAATTAAAATTAATATGAATTCATTGAAATAAGAATGTACTTAGCAATAACTATTTATTGTTTAAATACATTTTTTCCCTTTTTATTAATTAAATGAACTTCTTCTTTTAATCAATGAAAAACATATAATGAATTCAAACGTTATATAAACAATCCTCTTCCCTTGGTTAGTTAGTTCATCTTCTCTCGAATTGAGAGAAGACTATCATTTTCCAATTTGAGTTATGATTAGTTTTTGCTTGCATACTAGAGTAAATTTGAATTTAGATTTAAGTCTGCATTCTAAAAGTCCACTTACGTAGCGGTAAAATTTAGGCATGGCTTTCCAATTTGAGTTATGATTAGTTTTTGCTTGCATACTAGAGTAAATTTGAATTTAGATTTAAGTCTGCATTCTAAAAGTCCACTTACGTAGCGGTAAAATTTAGGCATGGCTTCACTGAGCCCTTGAGTCAGCTTAAGGATTTTCTTGCTTGCATGTGCACAACAATTTTCTTGCTTGCATGTGCACAACAAGAGGGCAGATATAATTTTTCTTTTTATGTTTATGAATACTAGATAAATCACAAGCTAATAGGGAAAGAGAAGGGGTAACTAGACCCAATTGGACTAGTTAGAGACATTATACAAATAGGTAGGAATCTGATTTGGGATTCTGACCGAGTGGCCTCCCTGATGTTGATGAGGTCATTTTTTGCCATTAACAGGTTCCAATTAATATTTATTGTAACTGTTGATTTTGTTGTAATACTCTTTTATTAGTTTTGAATTGGTGTAAAATCTTAATATTTATGATTGGAACTATTGAGTGTGTTCATCAATGTGTTTTGTGATTAAATATATTTGACAGTTTTTGCAGTTCAAATAATGTTGTGTATGAAAGAGGAAAATAATTGTAGTTTTCAGTAGAGTGTGTTATTAAGGATAAAATTTTAATGTTAGGTCCCTATAATACTAGTGATTCCCCCATTACTATTGTCATTATATCCCTTATTTTTATTATCGTGCCCCATAGAATCACACTATTGTTATTTTTATGCCTTTATATTATTATTGTTAGGACGGCTTCGTTATATTGTGACCCCTTAGACTCCTATATATAGAAAGGAGGTTTTGTCATTTGTATCATCCAAGAATTGTTTATTTGTGTAATGTAAAGGAGGTTTCCCCCTCGAAGTGGCTGAATTCTAAGGCGTTGATATATATTTTCTATCTTTTTGTGAGCTGGTTTCATAACATTTGGTATTAGAGCTTTAGATTCTAGGGTTTTGCTGCTCCAAACTGGTAATCGTGGAATTTTCACTATAAATTTTTTCTGCAATGTTTTAGAAGTGAAAAATCAAACCCATTTGAGACAAAATCTTGCTGAACCTCGGGTCCGAATTTCATATCCTGTCTCGCTATAGCTTCGGAGATATGATTTGAGGAAGTTAGGGTTTTTGAAAGCTCCAAAATTTCATCTAAAACAGGTCATCGTGGAATGTTCACTATAACGCTTTCTCTACGAAGTTTCAGAAGCTAACAAAAAAACACATTTGAGAAGAAATCGATCTCAACCTCGGTCCCGAATTTCAGATCTTTTCTCGCTATATTTTCAGACATATAATCTGAGGAAGTTAGGGTTTTTGCAGACCCCCAAATTATATTCCAAATAGGTCACCTTGGGAAAATCATCATAACTTTCTCTCTGAGCATCCGATTGAATTTTCATAAGAAGTTGAAGAAAAAGAATGGATGGTAGTTTTTTGGGTACCATTTTCATAACATAAGGTTGAAACAGTGACCCACAGCACGCCGTAAAAGTTCGCTCTACTAAACAAGTCTATACTCAGGCCATCGTGGGAGATTTGGCATAACTCTTCATTGGAGAATCCAATCTTGATCAGACTTGTGGGGTTAGAAAGATTACTCAGAGAGTTACCGTCGGAAGCAATTTTAGACCTGGGAGATCTCAAATTACAGAGATACATCAAATTCAATATCAAGCTCCTACAAAGTGAAAAAAGGTGTGTAGTTTTTTTAAATTTTTGCATAAGCTTGGTTTGAAGAATTAGTTTGGAGGAATTCAAAGGGCATAGTGAAGCATTATTATCGATAATTGATGCCCCAAAGAAAGAAAATGGAAACACCTAGTAAGAAACCTGAAAGCTCTAGCATGACTCATGAAGAAGAGGAAGAAATGCAACATGATATATTAAAATTACGAGACCAAGTGCAACAAATTTCACTCACACAAAAAGTAACAGAAAATAAGATGGATGGTTTAAAGAAAGATGTGGAAGCTAAGATGGACGCAAGATAAGATGGACGATTTGAAGACAAATTTGAAGATAGATTTGAAGACAAGCATGGAAGATTTGAAGACATATTTGACAAATTTTCTACAAGAAATTCTTACTAATGGCGAAAGGGTAGTAAAGGAAACTCATGATGAGAACAAAATAAATGTTAATCATGATTTCATAGACTCTAATGTTGGATCGAAGAACCACCATGTTCCAAATATCGATATGAGGAAGTTTGATGGCAAGGATCCCGGAACATGGATACTACAGATGGAGCAATTTTTCGATCTCCATAATGTGAAAAACACACAAAAGGTATGCATTGCAACTTCATATTTGGAACCAAATCAGTTTTTATGGTATCAATGGCTTTTCTCTCGTAAAAAAATTGTCACTTGAACTATTTTTATGGATAAAATGATAGCACATTATGAGGATACAAAAAGCAACACTTTTTTTAACCAATTGATAAATCTCAGACAAAAGGGTTCAATGATGGAGCACATTGAGGACTTCCAAAAATTGAATATAAGGGTGAAAGATATTCGAGAGGAGCATAGGATTGATGTGTTCATAGGGACTTTAAAAGATAACATCCAACGTGAGGTTCACCTTTGGGAACCAGATTCATTGGAGAAGGCATTCAAGTTGGCAAGAAAAATGGAAAGCAAAATTATGGCAACAAGGAAGTCTACCACTCACATTCATAAAGATGGAAGTGTTGCTGCCCCTAGCCATCCACAACCTACAAGGTTGACACCACACCAGCTGGAAGAAAAAAGAGAAAAAGGGTTTTGTTACAGTTGTGATAGCAAATACACTAAAGGTCATAAGTGTGCCGAGCAGTAATTATTTTACATAGATTGTGAAGAGGAGGAAGAAAAGGAACAAGAAACGTCAAAAGAGGAGGATATACACTAGGAACAAACCTTAGAAAAATAAGAAATGAATCCGACCGTATCTTGTAATGCATTGGTTGGAATTACCACTCCTCAAATTATCAAGATAGAAGGGCATATCAAGAAGAAAAAGGTAATAGTGTTGATTGATTCGGGAAGTACCGTAATTTTATTCATTGTAAGATAGCCAAGGAATTGAATTGCTTCCTATATCTAGCACCAGAGTGTCAAGTGATGGTTGCAAGTGGAGGAACCATAAATTGCTTAGGAAAGTGCCATAATATCAAGCTATCCATGGGAGAATATGTATTGAATAGCCCAATGCTTTCCATTCCAATGGGTGGTGCTAATGTTGTACTAGGAGTCCAATAGCTACAATCCTTGGGTACAATAGCTTTTAATTTTCAAGAACTTTTCATGAAATTCTTTGTAGAAGGAAAGGAAGTAGAATTAAGGGGTATCGCGGGGAAACTGGGAAAGATAATCAGCTCTAACGGAATGACAAAGCTTCTAAAGAAAGAACAATGAGACATAATTGCACAATTATGTTCACTAGAGGTTCCCACATCGAAATCATCCATTTCTCGAGATCTCGAAAAAGTCTTGGACAATCATTCCAAGGTATTTGAGACTCCCAAAGGTCTCCCACCTATTTGTGATCATGATCATGCTATCAATTTGATTCCAGGAAGTGTTCCTCCAAACATCGGGCCTTATAGATATCCCTATGTCCAAAAAAGTGAAATTGAACCTATAGTTCTAGACATGCTAAAGGCGGGTATAATTCAACCTAGTCAAAGTTCTTTATCTGCTCCAGTAGTATTGGTTCACAAGAAGGATGGATCATGGTGCATGTGTTCGAATTATAGGGAGCTCAACAAGCTCACTATTAAAGATAAATTTCCTATTCCTATCATTGATGAATTATTGGATGAATTGCATGGATCAATTTACTTCACCAAGTTGGATCCTTGTTCAAGATATCATCAAATCAGAATGAAGACTGAAGACATTCCAAAAACAACATTTAGAACTCATGAGGGTCATTATGAATTTTTGGTCATGCCTTTTAGCCTTACTAATGCACCTTCTACATTTCAAGGTTTGATGAATTCCATTTTCAAACCCTTCCTTAGAAAATTTTTGTGAGTATTTTTTTATCATATACTAATCTACAACAAGTCTTGGAAGGATCATGTCCAACATGTTGACATGGTGCTTAAACTATTGGAGGAGAAAAAATTATATGCAAAAATCTCCAAATGTTTCTTTGGACACAAGAGGTGGAATATCTGGGTCATATTGTATCTCATGAAGGTGTTAAGGTAGACCTTAGCAAAATTAAAACAATTAAGGAATGGAAAATCCCCACATCCATAAAGCATCTACGAGGATTTCTCAGGATGACAAGGTATTATCGCAAGTTTGTTAAGAATTATGGGAGAATAGTAGCACCTCTAACAACATTATTGAAGAAAGATGCATTCTCATGGACTCCAGAAGCAACAAAGGCCTTTCAACATATTAAAGAGGCAATGTGCCAAGCACCAGTATTAGCTAGATTAGACTTCACAAAAACCTTTATTGTGGAATGTGATGCCTCAGGAAATGGAATTGGTGCTCTTTTAATGAAATAAGAAAGACCCATTTCTTTCGAAAGTCGTCCAATCAAAGGAAAGTATTTACACAAAGCTATTTATGAGAAGGAAATGTTGGCAATACTACATGCAATTAAGAAATGACGACCCTACCTAATGGGAAGACACTTCAAGGTAAAAACAAATCATGATAGTCTTAAATACTTTTTAGAACAAAGATTATCTTCAAAAGAGCAGCGAAAATGGGTCACAAAGATGTTGGGCTATGACTTTGAAATCATCTACAAAAAAGGGAAGCAAAATGTTGTGGCAGATGCACTCTCAAGAAAGGATGAGGATGTGGAAGCATTTCTTTGACACCATTTCTATTATCCAACCAGATTGGATAAACGGAGCAAGGGATGAATGGAAGAATGACGAGGAAGTGTGGGCACTCATTCAAAATATACAACAATATCCCAGTACATCTGATACATTTAGCTGGAAAATGATTCGTTATGGTACAAGGATCAGTTATACCTATGCAAGAATTTTCAACTCAAACAAAATATTCTTAGGAAATTGCACACCTATCCCTTAGGAGGGCACTTAGGATTTCAAAAAACCTACCACACGGTTAAGAAAGATTTTTTTTGGGATGGCCTTAAATTGGATATTCAAAAGTTTGTGGCAGAATGTTTGGTTTGCCAAAAAAATAAAGTTGAAACAATTAAGACCCCAGGACTATTACAACCTTTATCGATTCCAAGCCAATGTTGGGAGGAGGTTTCAATGGATTTTATCACAGGTTTACCCAAGTCCGAAGGAAAGAGTGTTATCATGGTGGTAGTTGATAGACTTACCAAGTATGCACAATTTTTTGCATTATCTCATCCATTTAAAGAGAGTACAGTTTCTACTACATTTTTGGAAACAATTCAAAAGCTACATGGAAACCCAAAGATTATTGTAAGTGACAAAGATCCCATTTTCACTGGAAATTTTTGGACAAAATTATTTTCTTGTCTTGGTACTCAGTTAGCTCATAGCTCACCTTATCATCCTCAATCTGATGGGAAAACTGAGATAGTAAACAAATTTTTGTAAGGATATCTTTGTTGCTTTGTATCTGATAAACAGACACGATGAGTCAAATGGTTTCCTCTAGCTGAATGGTGGTATAACACTTCCTTCCATACTGCAACAAAAATGACCCCATTTATGGCACTTTATGGATATCATCCACCATCCATCACATCATATTTAAGATAAAATTCTAAGGTTCAAGTAGTGGAAGATCACATCAAGCATCAACAACAAGTTCTCCAACTCTTAGAGGATAACCTCACCTTGGCGCAGAATATAATGAAACAGCAAGCAGATCAACATTGTAGCGAAAGAAGTTTTGATGTAGGTGATTGGGTATTCCTATGGCTACAACCATATAAACAAATGTCCCTCAAGCAAGCTAAGAAGGATAATAAATTATCACCAAAGTATTATGGTTCGTACAAGGTGTTGCAAAAGACAGGTACTATGGCATACAAATTGGAGCTTCCTACAGCTTCTCGAGTGCACCCAGTTTTCCATGTTTCATGCTTAAAGAAGGTTATAGGTGACAAGATTCCAGTTCAAACAATATTTCCAGAACTTGATGAGGAAGGAAAAATCATATTGGAACCGGAAGCAGTCAAAGAAACAAGAAGTCGACAACTACGAAATCGATCAATTTCAGAGTATCTCATCAAGTCGAAGAACTTACCCATTGAAGATCCACACGGGAGGATGAGAATTTTATACAAAAGCATCCAGAACTACTCAAGCGTTGAGGACAACAGTTTTTTGAAGGAGAGGGGCATGTTAGGTCCCTATAATACTAGTGATTCCCCCATTACTATTGTCATTGTATCCCTTATTGTTATTATTGTGCCCCATAGAATCCCACTATTGTTATTTTTGTGCCTTTGTATTATTATTGTTAGGTTAGCCTGGTTATATTGTAACCCCTTAGACTCATATATATATATATATATATATATATATATATATATATAAAGGAGGTTTTTGTCATTTGTATCATCCAAGAATTGTTCATTTGTGTAACGTAAAGGAGGTTGCCCCCTCAAAGAGGCTGAATTCTAAGGCATTGATCTATATTTTCTATCTTTTTGTGAGATGGTTTCAAAACATTTAATGTGTAAATTTTTGCTGTTATATATATATATATATATATATATATATATATATATATATATATATATATATATATATATATATATATCTGTTACAATTGTTTTATATTATGATAGTGTAAATCATTTTAAAGTGTTTTTTAATAATCTTATTTATCATTTAATTTAACATTTGATATGAGATATATCAAATCATATCATTTAGACATCAATTTATTTTTCTAATTGTAATGAAAAACTTTGGAGATGGATAGATTATTTATTAGATATCATGGATTGATGATTCTTTAGTGTTTTTGAGGCAGTGACCAAGCTAACTAATTTTAACCACCAAGTTTTCCTTGCTATACTGTTTCGTTTTCTTCTTTCCAAATATAAGGTAGAATCAATTGATATCCTTGGTTTGGAAACCACAATCAAAGAGCTTCATGTCAATAATCAACTTCAAGTTTCACAATTTGTCTTTTTTGTTATGTCACTATCTACAATAACTCTGCATGTCCAATATTTTGGGCTTCCTCTTGAGTAAAAGCTCCATTTTGCAAGTGGGAAATGATTATTGGATTATCTGTAAGAATCCTATCTTATATTCTCAAGTATCAATGCAAGTATAAAGATTCATACAAAAAAAACAATGGTTATGCTCAACCATGTTCCATCTCTTCTAGTCGCTACTACAAAGGGGCACCAAAGCACTATTGGTCCACCTATAGAAAACTACATAATTATAGTAGAAGTTCCAAATATTAGATGAAATAAAATTCATACCCTATGCACCAAAAAAAGTAATTCTAATTGACCATTAGGGAAATTTTGAGATAAAAAATGGAGCTCAAAACAAAAATGTACTGACAATATCAACTTTAAAAGATCCAATAAGATTCAAAATGATGATGTCATTCCTAAGGGTGGATATCTTTCAAGGGAAAAGAAGATATATTTTTTTCAATTATATTTCAACTTATCCACTTATAGGTTTACTCAAATGTTATGTGTAGGCACCTGTTGGATGTGAAATTAAATTATGCATCTAATGAGTACCCACTTGTGGTAGCAGCTACAACCATCCTCCAAAATTTTGCCTATGCTTCAATTTTGGAGTCTTCTTTCCTATCCACAGGAGCTTATCTTGCATTGATTCAGGTATTCATGCTTCAATAGAGACATATCATTTTAATTTATGCTTGTGTTTGCTTGTTTCCACACTTAGCTGATATTTATAACTCACAAGCTAATCTCCTAACTTGGTCTTACAATAGTTCTGGGCTTGCCTCCAGAAACTGCACAATCCTTGAGAGAAATCAACCTTGATCATTGGAATTGCGCAGTCTAGACTAACATTTAGCCTTGAGCTCAGAAATTGTGTAGTCATGGAAGGCAACCCAACACTGAGCCAAAAAAATGTGCAATCCATCACTGAGATCAGAAACTGCACAGTGCACTGAGCCAGAAGGTTCCCTGGTCCCCAAAACTGTGCAATCTTTCTTGGCATTATGCATGGCAAGTTTCCCGAAAAAGGGAAAAAAAGCAAAAGCTAAAAGTGAAGAAGCATACCTAGAAAATAGGGATCCATTATTAGTATCTTGAAGGAGGCACACTCTCTATTTTTAGAAACTTTCGCCAAGTGTTCCTTTTTCCTTTATTTTAGGCATTCACATCATAAACCCTAATTGATTCAAATCTACTTAATCTGTGCCTCTAAATATCATTTTCACATTCGATCTTGGAGCTCTATAATTCCCGAGGAGAACAAAGAACCTTTAGTGGAGTTGTCGCCACTTTTTGGGGTGAGTTTTGCTTTTATCACCTTTTGCCACCTTTTTTGTCGCCTTTTATTGTTTTTCTTGTGTGAGCATTGTTTTACTTGTTTCTCTACATGGTTACTGGTGTTTCAACATATTTTAGCTTGTATAATTATTGTGTTAGATTTTTGTTTTCCTTTCACAAGTGTTGCATCAGATTTCTTGTTTTTGCACCAGTGGTCGTTGTTTTGGCGACTCTCCTCACATATTTATTTTTCCTTCCGTTTGTCGAGTTTCTGCACTTTATTTACATTGATTCATCTATAATTAGTTAGATATTATTGAAAACTCACATCATCCCTCAGAGTTTCTCATTTCCCACACTTCCACCGAGTAGATCTGCACTTTCCTTTGCCAATTTTTACCTTTCCCTGTTGGGCACTACGCAATACTAAGGCTCAAGCTGAGAGTTTGGCCTTTGATACTGCACAGTGCGCAGTATAGTCTGGCCCAACTGCACACTGTATATTTCCAAGGCCTAGCCTACCACCTTTGAAACAGATACTATGCAATGCGCAGTCTCTCCCAGTCTTTGCCCAGGCTAAACTGCGCATTATGCAATCTCAAGCCTCACGCTATACCCTTGGCTACTAGGACTGTGCAGTGTGCTTCATACTCCTACATAGTTAACTATGTGAGAGTACGGAGCTTCGCATAATTCTCATTAGACTTTGAAATGTTTATTTCTTTATAATTTGATCTTTGATATCCATATGGAATTATATACAATTTTATCCACTTCACACAACTTCAAACTAGAGCGTTAGGAGAAGGTTGCTAACGCCTACAGTGTCGTTGCTTCACTTTTATTCCATTCCTTCACCGCACCGTCTAAATAACTACAAAACTAAGTCTATCTATGCCTTGCAATGTCGAAACCTTCATTTAAGAATTAACCATAGCTTTAGTGCCACTTTCATCAATGTCTTGAAATGAACCTCGTAGAATAAGTTGTAGCGAGTGAATTGCATCAATTTCCACATCTTCTCATGGCAAGCTTCTTCTTTGGACCACTTCTAGAAATGCCTTGAAAGAGGAAGTAGGGTGCATTCGACCATCATCTTGATCACTTGACTAATTCTAAAATTGAAATATGAGTCCCTCCCTTACGGTTGAATATAACTTCAAGGTGAATAGTTATTCAATGAAAAGAAAGAGAACTTCCATTCAATCTTACCTACACAAACCATCGCTAGCACTCAAAAGTGGATACATCAACACTATCTCATGAAAAGGAGAAAACAATCTCTCACTTGCTCAAGCTATCAATACCACCTTCCAGTACTGCTCATCGTCGTATTGTACCATCCACTACCACTTTTATCACTAGCCATAAAAACCTACCACTACTATTGATTAATCAATATTGATTAACACTAAATAATTACCCAGTACTACCAAAAAATCTCACAAGAAATAGATCTATCCCTCGCTCAACAAATCCATCACTAACCGAATCTAGGTTATAACCCTGGAAGCAACTATGAGTTACAATTCCAATTGGTCCATCTTGGAGAAGCATATCACACAAAAGCATTTGAATCCTAAAAATGTGTTTCTCCATTGATTAAGCTGCCAACCACAATTCCATGCTCAGATGAAGACCAAATGCTTGCATTAGATATTCACAAGCATGAGGTTAAAAAAATTATACATCCTTATTCAGATTAACTTGTATTTCTATTATAATTATGCTAATCAGGTGTTGAAGGCCTAGATTGGCCCAACCAAAGTCTATATGATGCGTGTGTTTCCCTCAACGAATGTTGGGCCAATACTATGTTAACCAAAAGAACATCAAGTTGGCGATTTTTTGATAAATGGTAATGTGGATGCTTAATTACTTGAATCAAAATACAAGTCTCTTATAGCTCCTGGATGGTCATCGTAATTAGTCCTCACAACATCTAGGACCCACATTAATTAATAACATCGTCAAATGTCAATGATTGACTAAGAGGCATTATTGAGTGAAGAGGTGGTTGTGCAGAGGAAGTGTGTGTGCGGATGAAGTTGAGCGGAGGTGGTTGTGTAGAGGAACCATGTGTGGAAGAATTTGTGCGGAGGAAGCATGTTTGGAGACAAAAAAGTGGGCAAAGTGCAGAATTTTTCTTCCATTAATTAGGGATAGCAGTAGAGGCAAGAACTATGTTGAATTGCAGTTATTAATCTTTTTAAAATTACTTCTCATTGATGGTACTCACAATCTTAATTTGCATTACAGATTCACATAGACAACTTGGAACGAATATTTATGGAAGACAAAAGAGAAACTTGGAATGAATGTTTATGGAAGACAAAAGAGCAAGGTATTGAGGAGAGATTGCAAAACAATGGGATGGTGGACCTCCTATACAATTTCAAATCAACAGAAAGCGAACGAGCTGAGCCTGCATGATTGGCCAATACCATTCCTGAAATTTTATTAATTTACACATTTTGATGTTCGAAGGGCTCAGAGAATCAAACATTTTCTTGCGATGCAACAACTGATTAATCTCCAACTTTTCGACATCAAAAAGTCATTTATGTTAATTTTGGTTTTAAAATGGATTTGCAAACTCTCAAACATTACATCCATGTTGTTGAAGAACCCTTTATGACGAGCAATCTCAAATCCATGCGATGGGGAAAATGGATGATGAAAAGGAAACAACAAAACAAACACTTGGAGTGGGAGAAAAGCAACATGGTAACAACAATTCAAGGGATAAGATTTGTGATTCCCCCTACTAAAATAGACAAATGGAAGACCTTCATTGGAGAATACTTCAGAAACCTAACGCAAAACCCTAACTATAATGTAATAGTTTTTTTATTTGATTATTTTAAATATTAATTAATTAATCAAACATTTCATTTTTACTTCACATATATTAAAATATTATAATAATACATTGATTTATTTTTTTATTATTAATCTATATTATATATTTGTTAATGTGCAACAACTCAACTCGCAATGGCCTTGTTATGAAATATTATGTAAACTATAAAATTCAAAATTCAAATGCCTTGTGATTGAAGCCCTCACGCATACATCTAAGAATTTTATGAGATATTCAAAGAAAAATAAATGTAATATTCATTAAGTGGTATTTTCATTATGTTTATGTTTTCAACTAGCCGATATCCATCTTAAAATTTGATCCCTGTAATCCAAAGTTAAAAATGAATCTAAGTTAGTTTATATTTTTTTGAGTAACCAATAATTTGTTGCATCATGGTTATTAAATAATCACACACACACACACATATATATAAGATTTAATTTTTTAAAT
The DNA here is from genome assembly GCA_031772625.1 of Pinus tabuliformis. Lineage (NCBI taxonomy): Eukaryota > Viridiplantae > Streptophyta > Pinopsida > Pinales > Pinaceae > Pinus > Pinus tabuliformis. Next base: position 743,080,293 of record CM062819.1, on the reverse strand, counting down.
ACATAAAATCAATGGTTGAAAATCATAAATAGTGGCAATAGTTGTAATTTTCCCAAAATCATTTGAAACAAGTGTAATATGTAGTGTTGCTGCTTAGTACATGCCTCTTATGCAAAAAGAAATTGATAGTAGAATAATCCCCATAAGAAAAATTATAGGTTAGTATAATATAGAGTTACTATATTAAAAAAAGACATTCAATTAATTAAAATGGTACCTACATGCTCGTAGGTTTTATGTTAAGGCACTCCCTGGTGAAAAGGTTACCAATTTGAACCCCATGGGTAAAAATACAGTCATGTTAAGGGTTGATGTGGCTCAGGCCAATTGTGATCCAACATGATTTTAAAGGCTTAGAATCCCTTGAATCTTGGTTACTCAAATTATAGAATATGCTTACCAGTGATCTTAAGACTCACAATACCTAATCAAAAAAATATAAAATATTAATATAAAAAATGTGATTAAATATTTTTGAAACGAAAATAAGCAATGAGATATAGAAAGTAGAATTAAATTACATCTAATATAAAAGAATGACACTCCCTGGTGAAAAGGTTAACCCCATGGGTAAAAATACAGTCATGTTAAGAGTTGATGTAGATGAGGCCAATTGTGATCCAACATGATTTTAAAGGCTTAGAATCCCTTGAATCTTGGTTACTCAAATTATAAAATAAGCTTACCCGTGATCATAAGGCTCACAATACCTAATCTAAAAAATATAAAATATTAATATAAAAAATGTGATTAAATATTTTTGAAATGAAAATAAGCAATCATATATAGAAAGTAAAATTAAATTACATCTAATATGAAAGAATGGTAAATGTTAAACATATCAGATTTTCATTTATGAAAGAGGTTTTATGAATTGATTGAGCATGAAGAAGGTTAGGTTGCATAATTTTGAAAAATTCTTCATAAGTTATCAATCAAGAATAGAGGTAATAAAATATTCAAAGTTGTGCACAATATGCACCCCACCCAACGAATACCACCATTTACTTGTAAAAGTTTAGAAGTAATAATCAAATGTTTACATGAAAAACAATGTAATGGAAATAGCTTTAAGGGTTCCACTAATTGTGGCATCTCTTGACTTATGCTCATTACTGGCCTGTGGGGCATCTCATGTCATGTCTTTGGTTTTGACTCTTGACATATGTTCACTACTGGCCTGTGGGGCATCTCATGTCATGTCTTTGGTTTTGACTGCAGATATTCAACAACTATGTTGCATATTACACTTCTTTTATGGTTCTTTTAGGTAGGGTTTGTATATAACTACTACAAGGTGCAAAACTATATAGCCGATTTATAATATATGGTTATTACAAAGTACAAGTTTTATAATTTATATTTCTTTTTAGAATTAATTAATTTTTATTGTTTATATTCAATTTATTTATCTCATGACATTGTAATGTATCACAATATGATATTTTAATGCTAGTGAAGGGTAATATAATATGACACATGTATGATTATATATATATATATATATATATATATATACATATATATAATTCTTAAGATCTTATTTAGTAAATTTAGATCTATTTTTATCTGAAGGTTTTTTACAGAATATATATACAATGCATGTTAAATTGTTCTTGGAACATTGATTTTGCAACATCTTTAACAATAGCTACCATATATTCAAAGAATGGTGTGAAGTGAAATAAATGACAAAAATACAACAACGGTTTTAGACACTCATTATTAACATAGCTACCGATCAAACCAGAAAGTGAACTGGTACCCCTTTTTTTGAGGTAGCAAAAAATCACTCGATTTTGAAAAGTGGTGATCCCAGAATACACTTTTTTTTAGCATATTTTATGTATCAAGTATAAATATTTTTTTCGATGTTAGTGATTTTCATGCTGATGAAAAGTGTTGATGCAACATCAACACATTTTTTTTTAAATTAGTGATATTCATGTTGATTTTGAAAAATGTTGATGCAGCATCAACACATTTTTTTAGAGTGCTTATTTTTGACACTTTAAATTTTTTTATGTATCAAGTGTGAACATTTTTTTTGTTAGTGATTTTCATTTTGATTTTGAAAAGTGTTGATGAGCATTGTTTAGAGGGATTAGTTTTTACACTTTAAATTTTCTAATGAAATAAGTGTGAATAATTTTTTGAAAATGTTGGTGATTTTTGTGTTTAAAGAAAAAACATGACAAAAAAATCAAATAAAAAAATATATAAAAAAAAACAAAACAAAAAAAACCTATTAAAATGTAAAACATAAATAAAACATAAAGCATGAAGAAAATAAAAATAATCAAAACATGTTAGTAATAAAACATAAAAATATATAACAAAAGTAAAAAAGTGTGACAAAAAAAAACATAAAACATAAACCATATTAGTAATAAAACATAAAAATATAAATATAAAAAACATGACAAAAAAAAATCAAATACAAAAAATATATAAAAAAGAAAAAAAGAAAATAGAAAACATATAAAAATGTAAAAGGAAAAAGTAAAATTAACTAGTAAAAAAAATGAATAAAAAATTAATGAAAAAACAAAAAATAAATAAAAAAATATTTTTAAAAATGATTTTTTTTTCAAAAAAAATATATAATTTAAAGAAAAACAAATTGATCCACCAAGAAAAAAAATCAATCTAAAAATAATTTTTTTTAATTAAAAAAAATAATAATAATAAAAAATAACTCAATACAAAAAAAAACTTAAAATAATTACGAAAAACATTAAAAAAAAAATTAATTAATTAAATAATTTAAATAAACAAAATAAAATAAAATAAAAATTTAAGAATTATTTTTTTTAAATTAAAATTATAAAAATAAATAAATAACCTTAAAAAAAAACTTAAAAAAAATTTAAAACAATTAAAAAATAAAAACAATTAACCAAAAAACAATTTACAAAGAAACAATCCCAAAAAAAAAAAAAACCATTTAAAAAGAAAACAATTTAAAAAATCACAATTTAAAAAATAAAAACAATTTAAAAAAACAAAACAATTAAAAAAAAAAACACTTCAAAAAAATACGGCCCGCGACCCTCCCTCACTCCCCTCTTGTTCGTCCCCTCTCCTCTCTCCTCCTCCACCCGGCCCCCAACCCAACCCTCGCCATCACCACCCTCCTTCCCCTGCCCTCTCCGCTCCGCCATCCGCCCCCCACACCACTGGTCGCCCTCCTCTCACCTCCCCCTCCCTCCGCTTCCCTCTCCTCTTCCCCACTCTTGGCCCTCGCCTCACCCCAGTCTCGACACTCCCCCTCCCCGCCTTAACCCCTCCCCTCCTCCCCTGGGCCCCCAGCCAGCAGCCAAGAGGCCACAGGCCGATTCCCAGGAATCGGCCTCTTGGCCGTTGGTTGGGGGCCCAAGCGGGGAGGGGAGGGGGTCAAGCAGGGAGGGGGAGGGCCCAGAGTGGGGACGAGAGAGGGGTGAAAGCTGGGGGTGTGGCAGGGGCTGGGTGGAGGGTAGAGGGAGGGGGTAGCAGTGGGAGAGGGGCGAGATTGTATTTTGTATTTATATATTTATTTTAAATTGTTTTTTTGTATTTGTTTTGTTTTGAATTGTTTTTTTTGAATTGTTTTGCTTTTAATTGTTTATTTTTAATTTTAAATTTTTTTTTGTTTTTTTAAATATTTTTTTATTTTAAGTTTTAAATTTAAATATTTTAAATTTTAAATTTTTTTATAATTTAAATTTTAAAATATAATAATAATAATAATTTAAATATTTTTTTTTGTTTTGTAATTTTAATTGTTGAATTGAGGCTTCTGTGATCCATATCAAGTTTATGAGAGATTTTTCGGCCTAAATCACATGATATTTCATTTGTCGACGCGTTTCGAACCAAGCAGTGTAAGTTGAAGAATCAAATATAGGTTGCATGCTAAATAGACAAAGCAGAACATTCAACAGCTATAATTTTTGACTAGGCAACAACTATATTGACTAGCTAACGACTATATTTGACTAGGAAACGGCTAGTTGGACCAGAGTAAGGAAAAAGGAGCATCATTGTATTTAATTAAAAATTAAAAATTAAAATATGTTAAAGTTATGGATATAAATAATTATTAAATTAATAGTTAGTTATACTATTATTAAATTAAAAGTTAATAGGATATATAAATTTACATACAAGGTATTAACAATTCGATATTTATTTTATTATTATTATTATTATAGAATAAATTAATTTAAGTATTATTTAATTGTTAAATTGTTTAGTTCTTTTTAATTATAAATTAATAAAAACATATTATCATAGATCAAAGTAATTATTAAGTTAAAATTTAGTATATAACTAATAGCTTAAACTAAATGCTATTAAAGCCTCTTATACTATATAAACAACCCACCAAAGAGGAATAAAGAACAAAGGTAAAAGAGAGACGGTTAAAGGGTAACAAGGGGAAACTAACTTATAAGAAAACAAGAACAAGCTATAAAAAGAAGGGGAGGAAGTGAAGAACACGACTAGGAAGTGAGCGCTGGGATCCAGCAACTACTGATCTTCCAGCGGTCTTCCTTATTGAGACTGCTCGGCCTCTTTTCAATCTCAAGGACTTCCGTAAATTTACGGTGATGGAATTGCGAAACTCTAGCAATAACACTGGGCTCTTCGATGCAAACATGATATTTGGTTTTCTTTGCGTGCTCTGCTAAAGCGGAAGACTTGGTTCTCCTATGTTTAAGGTCAGCGGACATGTTGCTTTTATGTTGGCATCGTATGCTTAACTCTCATTACTCTGTAGTGTAGACAAAAAGCATAACAAAATTTACACTAAATTCGTTGTACGGTGATGAATGGGATGAAGAAGAAATTATTTCTTTTTTGTGTTGGAATCCAATGTTTGTTTTCGTGTTGGAGTGAAGAAAGTGGTGGAAAATCTTCCAAATTTTAATTGGAATTTTATGTCATTTACATAAATGCAAATTCTAGAAGCTTTACACATTTACAAAATGTGAAATCATTGGAATTTCATTGAAATTTTGTTAAATAAATCAATCAATCAGAGAAAAAGGAGAATGGAGACCCAAAAATCTTCCAGATATTCATAAAAACAGAGAGAAATCGATGTATTGATTGATTTGATTTTGGAGGAAAAAATTGGAAAATGGGAATCTGGAGATAAAAGTTGGGAAAAGAGAAGAAAAATGAGGCATTTAACTTTGACCCCGGAAAAAGTTGGGAAAAGAGAAGGAAAACGGGGCATTTAACTTTGACACGGGAAAATATTGCATAGATCAATGGAAATTTGTGCGGTTGAAATAAATTTATATAAAAGAAATGTTAGAATCTAATGCTTTTGGCTTTGTGGTCACGTCTAATGATTTGAGTTTTTGTTGTGTCGGCCATGTTATGCGTTGATACGACGGGTCATGTTTTCCGTTAATTAATTAATTAATTAATATATTCACTTTCTTTCTCATTGAAAGTTCCAATAACCCACATGCAATTAATTAATTAATTAATTAATTAATTAATTAATTAATTTATATATATATATATATATTCACTTTCAATTTCAGTGAGAGTTTCAATCACCCACATGCAACTATTTGCTACAACTTAAAAATAAGTAATTTTGAGTGGTTTTCAGGTTTTCAAAAAAAATATTATTATTTTTATATTAAAAAATATGTTATAAAAAAGTAAGAGATATTAAAAATATTATTTTTTATATTAAAAAATATGTTATAGAAAAGTATGAGATAAGTTGTTTGGAAAATGCAATTGTGAATGAGTTTATGTCATAGTAATGTAAAGGAGAAGAAAAAAAAAAGATATATATATATATATATATATATATATATATATATTATATTAAAAAATATGTGATAGAAAAGTAAGAGATAAGGTGCTTGAAAATTGTAATTGTGAATGAATTTATGTTATAGAAAAGTAAGAAAAGAAAAATATTTGTTATTATATTAAAAAATATGTTACAGAAAAGTAAGAGATAAGGTGCTTGGAAAATGTAATTGTGAATAAGTTATTAAATGCCATTGATTTTCTCTTTTTCTCAAACAAAGATATATATTCTCCATTAATTCAAAAGGAAAAATTTTGAATATAAACACTTATGTAATATTTATAAGGAAAAACTATATATATTTTATTGAAATATAAATTTGGATATAAAATTGTTGAACAACAAGGAGATAACTAATGATATGCATTATTATTGAAGCACAAACTTGGATACAAAGGGAGACATAAACTAATGATATGTATTCTATTAAATAAAAAACATGGATACAAACACAAATTTTTCATACAAAAAAATTGTTGAACGACGGGAGAATTTGGAGACTTTAGATATAAACATTCATGTTTTTATAGAAGTTTTTCATAGAATAAAATTGTTCATAACCAAATTTGGGAAACGATGTAAACTCCATAAACAAGTTTTAGGCATAAACTTGAAAGGAATATAATAAAATTGCTCCCACCAAATTTCATTGAAGCTTAAAAAGTAGAATTTGGATATAAACCACCATGCCTTCATAGAATAAAATCGTTTGCAATAGATTTGATTGAATCACAAAGACATTTTGAGTGGGTATTGATCAAGATATATTTTTTATTTTTTCTCAAAATATGAATTGTGAGCTTGAAAAGTGAAAAAGATATTGGTATGTAGAAATCAATGAAGCTTTTTTATTGCATTTGAGCATGCCATTATAATTGAAAGAAGGATACCCTTAATAAAATCAAATTCTTTTAACTTTTTCCTAGAATTATCTTGTCATAATAAGGGATTCGAAGGATAGTTTATTCCCATGGATGATGGATGATTTTTATTTTTTATTTTTTATTTCTTTTTGAATGCTCAGCTATGGATATTGTGCCTAATTTTGACACTTGATTTTCAAGTTCACTTAGTCATCAAAACATGATCATTTTACAAGTAATACATATCTTACACAAAAAAATTGCATTATCTCATAAATCAAGTGTCGATTGAATCATTGAAATGTAAAAAATGAAGAAGGGTAAGTTATTTATTTGAGTGCCTCAATTATTAAAAGGGTAGTTTTACAAACCGTTTAAAAAATCAACGTGTAGATTGTTATAAATAGTTACTTTGTCCGCATGGGGTAGCTCAAGTGGCAATGGCCGTGGAAATGAAGTCTCACCGAACCGGAGATCTTGGGTTCGATTCTTGTGCTACCCTCCCTGGAAATGGGGTGAATAACGGACATGTAAAAACTGGAAAATGAGAAGGTCCCACCTAAGCTTACAAAAAAAAAAAATAGTTACTTCAAATTGATTTATGAAGTCATTTTTAATCAAAATAAAAACCATTGTAATCACACTTTGGGGTTCATGATCGATAGTAGTACTTGACACCTTAAGGTAGTAATAAGAACAAGACAATTTGACATAAGTAAGAACAACTGACTGTGACAAGTGAAAAACATGCAAATGGTAAAGAAATAAACTATTTGCAAAATATCAACCTAGAAATCAAAGAAATGTAAGAGTCCTTAAATGAATTGGATAATTGGGTTGTTGATATTCACAAGAAAATTTATTTGAAGGATAAATTGATTGAGGCATTTCAATTAAAACTAATATTGTGAACATGGTTGATGCAACATATGCAGCAAATAACCTAATACAAAAGGATGTTGTTACTTGTAACACACCTCAATTAATGCAAATGATGAATGTTACTTGTGACATGGATTATCTAATGCAAATGCATCATGCTACTTGTGGCACCAAATGATCTAACAAAAATGGTTGATGAAATTGCAAAAAAAGAGATTGTTGATGACTACTTACCAAGTTATGAGATGGAATTGTTATTTTGCAATGAATTGATGAAGGAAAGTTTAATTAAATATGAGTCACGAGAATGAACATAGAATCATAATAATAACAATAAATATGGATCTAAAGTTATATATATATATATATATATATATATATATATATATATATATATATATGAATGATATTTCAAACATGATTCTTTAACCTTTGGAATAATTGCAATTCAAAAAGAATTGAAATGACTTCAAATGTGACAAAGAAAACAACTTTCATATTCCACATTAGTCCAAACCAAATTATTTTTTGAGTGTATGATTTCTTGATGGAAATTTGAGTACTTTAGAAGTTAATGAAGAAGTTGTAAGAATGTTGATGATACAATTGATGATAAAAAATTAATCATTTTTTTGCTAAATTACAACATTATCATTTTGTCAGTCACATAGAGAACTAGTGTTTATATTTCCATCCTTTTATTCATGGTAGGAAGAAAAATAATCAATCACATAAATGTCAAAATAAGAATAAGACTAAAAACCCAATAATTGATTATGATTGGATATTAAGTTCTTGGCAATAAAAGCAACAAGTCAACAAGTTGCATGAGATCAATTTATAGTTTAAACATGCGCAAAGACACATTTGCATAGATCAATATATAGTTCTAACATAGGTAAGTCTTCCAACCTCAAACTTTCTAACATCAGAAATCCCTTGACACTTCCCCATGTCCCTATTCCCAACTCCTTCAAGTTAGTAAAGTTGTCTAATGTTAATGACCTTAAATTTGGCAACCTCTCCAAGCTTGGAAGATTCCTAAGTTGAAAACAATAATGCAAATATAGCCTCTCCGATTGTAGAAACTCGCAAATACAATTGGGTAGGCTTCTGCCATGGTAATTTTGAAGCCAAAAACGTTGTAGCTTCTTCATGCTCTGCATGTCTCCAGGGAGATCCTCCACCACATCATTGTCTTCCACATCAAATACCAATGTCAGGTCCCTCATCTCCAACCAACTTCCCATTACACCAAATTTAATTCCTGACCGTATTCCCCCGACTTCAATTCTTGCCTTTACATATACATAAAGCTTCACTAAATTTGAGCAATTGGCGAGATCCTTCAAACTGCATTTTGTGAGACTCTTAACTTCCTCCACCTCCATTATATTGTTTTCCACTGTCTCTGATGTACCCAATAATAATATATTCAATTATGTAAGTTGAGATATCTCTTGAGGAATCCCCGTTAAGCTACAACAATGGTTTAAATATAAAGTCTTGATATTTTAAATCTCTCTTAGCTTAGGAGACAATGACTCCAAAGTTTTACAGCTATTAAGATGCAAAAACTAAAGCTGAGAAAGATTACATATGTCTTCAGGTACATCCTTGATTAAGGTCTCACTCCAATTGAGATACTCGAGTTGTCTAAGATGCCACATTGACATGGGCAACTATTCTATTTTGGTGGCAGATAGATCCAAAACCTCGAGAGATGTGAGATTGACCAAAAAACCATCTAGAACCTCTCTTAAACTTTCATTATACTGCAACATGAAAGTGAGGAGGTTGGGGCAGCTGAAATCTGTTGGAAAATCAAAACAATTATTATTCTTTTGTAATTATGGATCCCTTTTTCAGCGGTTGGAAACTCTTGGAGGATTTCACGTGTCCTGAAGAAACATTGCCCTTCATTCTCAACGATATACATTTCCAAGTCATGGACAACATCGTGAACCTGTATCTTCTTATACCCATAATCATCATAAACACCCTGAAACAAGCAACATTCTACTAATAAATCTACGTACCTGAGTCCCAAGTCCATTAAATAGTTGGTCTCTCTATTATTGACCATCCCCTCCCCTATCCACATTTCCACCAAGGCGTTTATAGTGATCTGCCAATATTCGGGAATGGTAGCACAATATAAAAAGAAATTCTTGAAGACAGAGTCAGGAAAAAAATCGTAACTACATTTAAACTGCCAATAGAGACCTTGATCAATGTCATTGTATCCTAGAAAACATCAATATTTTTTTATCTGACACAAAGAAAAGATGCTAGTCATTTACACTAGTTTTACCCCTCATGGTTGCTGCTACAACCTTTATGGTGAACAACAGACCATTACACTCTTCAGTAATTTGTGTGACCAAATTATCTATATCATTGTCTGAGCACTTCCAGTTTTGAAAGCTTCTCTGTAGAACAATTGCCACTCTTCATCCCTAGATAGTAGTTGTATTTCTATGGAGAAGTCATCTGCCCCCATTCTTCTCACCACATCAAAGCTGCACATAGAGATTACGACTCTGCTACCTTTATCATTATCCACAGAGATGCCTAATTCTTCGTCTAGTTGAAGTTCCCTCCACAAATCATCTAATATGAGAAGAAATTTATTTTCCCTCAGACATGCAAAGAGCTCCATCTTTGTTATCTCAACACTAGAGCTTCTCCCAAGGTTCAAATTGATTTTCTTTGCAATATCATCCTGCAAGCCTAAAATGCTACAATTTTGTGAAAAAACAGTCCAAATTACAACTTTGAACAAGTTACCTTTCTTGTAGGCATTGTGGATGGTTTTGAGGAGAGATGTTTTTTTGATGCCTCCCATGCCGAAAACACCAATTATGTGAAAATTGATGATCTTCATTGTCTATCCATCTTCGTAGTCACATCTGGTTAACTTCGATTCCCGATCCCACAAAGCTCGATATGGTGCAGAGGAAACAGTTTGTTCAGCGTTGCCAAGTATTGAAAAATCCCTTCCAAGATCGACAAAGAGTTGATGGAAATTTGTATTACATTCTCTAACTTGTGTTGAGAGTGTTGGTCTGCAAAGGAAACATTGTGGACAACGTATCTATGGTTGGGCACGATCCACGACACGTTTGGCATCATCAAGAGAATGGTGGAGCCTCTGTAACCAATTTTTGATGGTGTTGGGCAGACATCTCTAATCGTGTTGAAATTGATTGGCAATATCACGCAAGAGGGTCTTCATACGATTTAACTGAGCTTCCAGAAGCTAAGTATTTTGATCCAGATGAATTACATCATCTATTAGTTGATAGAGCGGAGAAAAAGTAATCATTAGGGTATTTTCGAGGTCTAAAATGGGCCTCCTAAGGAAATTATAAAATAAGATTCGATTACATCATCAAATTTTAGAGGGAAAAAAGAAAAACTATTTTTTCAACTTATCTCCCTATGATTTTACTCAAATTTCGAGCGAAAACACTCGTTGGATGCATAATTTTCTTCCTCATCCAAGGAGTACCCATGTTAAATAATTTTGATGGAGCTTACTACACGAAAAATGATAAATACATGAAAAACGTGATTGTAATCACGTTTTTTCATGTATTTATCATTTTTCGTGTAGTAGAGTCCATCGAAAATATGCAACATGGGCAATCTTTGGATGAGGAATTAAATTTTGCATCCAATGAGTACTCCCGCTCGAAATTTAAGTAAACCCTTAGGGAGATAAGTTGAAAATATGAGTTGAAAAAGTAGTTTTATTATTATATTATTTTTTAATATTTTTACTTTTTTACTCCAAAAATGGTGAAACATCCCCCATGGTTGACATCAGCATTTTGAATCCTATTGGTTCTTATAAAGTTTATTTTGGTTGTACATTTTTCTTAGGAGGCCCATTTTAGACCTCAAAATTCCCCTAATGGCTAACAACGTTGCTAACAGTGTTGGTCGTTGCTCCCGTCAAAACGACCTCCATGGCTTTTGCAACTTCAAACAAAAGCACAACATAGCAAAATCGAAACAGAATGAATAATTGGAAATTGTAATTCCTACTTGTCTCAGTTGTGATTCTTTCTATCTAGAGGAGTTTGTTCCTATTCCTTAGGGTTGTCATATCTAGATGTTCCTAGATTGGAGTGTAGTTGAGATATACACTCAACCAAGTGATTGTGTGTCCAAGATTAGTTTACCTATCTTGAGATAACACTAAATGTATTTATATGTAAGCTTATTTGATGTGAATATACAATATAATGTGCATGCTAAAATTTTAAGTTGGTATCAGAGCCCGTATGGGCTTGGGGGCTTGGCCCCTCCTGGCCCGACGGAAACAAGAGTATATGTATTTGTATTGGACATTTTTCCTTTATATTTGTCCATCGGATTAAGTGATTGTTCTTCTGAAACTTTGGAAGGGTCGTCAGCCCACATGTTGAAGAAGTTGACCAGTTGTGAAAGCGAATATGTTGTTCAGAAATTGGAATGTAGTGTAGAAGCATTATGGGTTGTTTCTTTATGGGAAGAGTTTTCATTGATATGAGGGCATATAAGTACATTGAGGAGTTATGGAATAAGAAGTAGTGGGATGTAATGAGGTTCTTTTAGCGAGTGAGATGTTGGGAATATCGCCAGCTTCCTGGTATAGTGAGGGTGACAAAGCCCGGCATGCCTGACAAGGCTCGACCATTCTTGGTTGTTGTTAAGCTTGTGTAAGAGAGGAAAATAGAGGTATTGGGTTGATGTTCTGTTCAGGGAGGGAGTCATATGAAGTGGAGAGATAGAGATGGGGAGAGCCATGGCCCCAACCCTCTCCAAGCTCCTGCGCACAACTGCAACGACGACAAAACAACCATCGTGGAATGCATTGAGGGCGGCCTGTGCGAAATCCGTATCGACTAAATCACAGAGCAACAAAATCACCATCTTCGTAGAAACCAATCTTCCATTCACAACCCACCAATGCGAGCCCCCTTTCCGCATCGTGGAAACCAACCCCGTAGAGCTCATGAAATTCTACGTGGACGTGTTCATGATGAGGCGGATGGAGATCGCAGTGAATTCCCTCTACAAATCGAAGCTAATAAGGGGTTTCTGTCATCTTTATGACAGGCAGGAGGCCGTCTCCATGGGTATGGAGGCCACCATCATGAGGAAAGATTGCATTATCACGGCCTACAAAGACCATTACCTCTTTTATGGTCGTGGAGGGACTCTGTTTGAGGTTTTTGCAAAGTTGATGGGCAGAAAAGATGGGCTATCTCACATAAAAGGAGGATCCATGCATTTCTACAAGAATTTATTCTATGGAGGGCATGGAATAGTGGGCACCCAAGTTCCCCTTGGCTACGACTTGTGCCTTACAAAAGTTGTTGGTCTTAGTTCAGATTGATTGTAGCAAGAGCGCAAGGGAAAAATCCACAGAATTTGGGAAAAATGCACAGAATTGCTGAAACTCTTGAACAAGTACAGAAAATAATGGGAATGCGCAGACACCATGGGTTTCAGTCAAATCAGGCGATCTTACTAATCAAAAGGGAGGTGTGTTGAGGCTACCTCTTCCGTAGCTTCCAAGCTCGTTTCATCTCAGTGAAAAATATGCTCCAAGTGATTTTAAAAAAATGATTAATTTTAATTGAATATTATTTTATGAATTGTTAATTTATTATTCCATAGTTAATGAAGAGACATTAGTCTAGCCAACTATTGTCATAAGTCTGTGTTGGAATTGGCCATTTCAACAATAGGTAGGCTTATTTGTATGACAATGATAGAAAAACAACGAAAATGACATTAGAGAATACAGGTTAGAGAAACATCAAAGGATGATGGACATCTAAGTAAAAGTTTGTGTGAATCAGTGTGAGTTTGTGGGATAGACTCACTAGCATGTTGTATTATGATCCACACATCCTAATAAGTAAGAAAGTATATGATGTTTTGTAGTAGTATTTATAATGTATGTACTTGGTAACTCCAAGAATTGGAGTGTGTAATGTAAGCCTGATAAGGCATATGTAACCCCATAAAGTTTATGGTAATATTAAAACCACTTTGTAATTGCAAGTTTTTGGTAAGCCGGAAACCATTGTGCAATGTTGGTTTGTGGTAAGCCAGAAATCACGTGCAAGAGTGAAGTGGATAGGGATTCCTGTAGGCATGGTTTAGGGTGAGCTGACAAAACCCTTGGCATGGTTGAGGGTAAGCCGAGAAAACCCTAAGCCTGGTTAAGTTGAGTCTGTGGTGAGCTTTAGTGACTGAATTGAGTGTCTTGGTGGCACATTTGAGCCTTTGTGACTGTGTTGAGCCTTCGTGGTTGAATTGAGTGCCTTGGTGGCACATTTGAGCCTTCGTGGCTGTGTTGAGCCTTCGTGGCTAAATTGAGTGCCTTGGTGGCAAAGTTGAGACTTCGTGGCTATATTGAGCCTTGGTGGCTAAGTTGATCCTTGGTGGTTGAGAGCCCTTATTGGCATGGTTGAGGGTAATCTGATAAAACCCAGAGCATGGTTATGGATAATCTGATAAAACCCATGATGATGATGATGATGGAGGGGGATTTGCAGGTACAGGTACATGTATACAGTTATAATGGTTGACAAAACCACGTATGCAAAGGGCATCCTAACATACTGGCGGTTGCAGTGGTTGGCACCCATGCACTTCGGTGGACGGTTGCTCCTTTATATGGACGTTGACATATTCTTTTGTTATGTTTGACCACAACTAGACTTTGCAGATTGAGATCAAGAAAAGTAGTCGTTAAGGGGGTGACTTGGGAAATTGTAATTCCTAATTGTCTTAGTTGTTATTATTTCTATCTAGAGGAGTCTGTTCCTATTCCTTAGGGTTGTTATATCTAGATGTTCCTATATTGGTGTCTAGTTGAGATATTCTCTCAACTAGGTGATTCTGTGTCCAAGATTAGTTTACCTATCTTGAGACAACACTAAATGTATTTATATGTAACCTTATTTGATGTGAATATACAATATAGTGTGCATGCTCAAATTTTAAGTTATGCAAATTAAGAAGAAGAAATTTGCAACTAACTTGTATGCATGCGGATGTAGAAACTGCTGTTTTTTTTTCAAGATATTTTTTTCACCATGAGCAGTTGTCAAGCATCTTATGATTTTTTATGATTTTTTTCACCTTGAGAAACTGTCAAGCATCTTATGCTTTTTTTCAAGTTGACCAGCTGCCAATCATACACAATTTTTCTTAAACTTGTGGATATTAAACCTTTCCACCTAATATGATTAGATCACTAAATTTGTGGAGACTAAACCTCCCCACCCAATTTGATTGAATCACTAAGCCTGTGGAGACTAAACCTCCCCACCTAACCCTTGTAGTAGGAGTCCCCACCTTTAAACCACAACATCCATAATCTTCTTGACATCTTATGCTTTGCATGTTGCTTTTTGCATTGGCATCTTATGCTTCGACTCTCGCAGTTATGTCGTGTAGGCAGAAAGAGGATGTCGGAGTAAGAAAATCATAACGGGATTTACAATAAAGCATGGATAGATAAGTTCCACAAAGACTGTTTTACCTTCAAATATAGCAAATGTCCTTATAACTAGGGTAAATGTAGATACTTTTTCCAAAACGTCTAATGAAAGAGGTTATTGTTCCACCTTCAATTTTAGGAGATGGCCTTGCAGCTATGATTATATCAATATAACAAAGCCTCAAATGTTCAAAAAATATTTAACAAACCACAAACTTCAACTCTTCTATTATAATGTAGTTTGACAAGTCATTTAGCTAGAACCATTAAATCAGTACATAGAAGGATCTAAAAGAAAAAGAAGAAAGAAAAAAATACAATTATGAATATTTCATATTCCTATCAAAGATATGTAATCTTTATCAACATATTTGTAATATTTGTTTAAGTTTAATTCAAACAAACAAACATTAAATATCAGATGCTTATTCATAAAAATCACCAATCTAATTATGCTATTTTATATAATTTTAATTTTTTAATTAAATATTTCTAGTTATTTTTAATTTTCCTTTATTTCTATTCAACCTTTTAATTTTTTTAAATTATTTTTATTTTTCTTTATTCATATCAAAAATTATGTCTCTCTTTATATATACCAAATCCAATTGATAAACAATTTACACAATTCTTCGTATTTATATGTTTTATGTTTATATTTACTCACATTTGAATGTTTCTTAATAATTATATATGTTATAATTATTATTTACTCACCTTCAATGAATTAAGGTTAAAATTCTCATATAATTGAGAGATGTTAATCTATACGTAGGCTATGGCATTAGATTAATGTTTTTAGCGTGGCAATTGATTTTTAGCGAAAGAAACATATACTAGCAATTGCACCACATGTTGCAAAGGAAACGCCATAAGGCAGTAGCATAGAAGAAAGAAGATGTCACACATAAGGAGCCATCATGAAGGAATGAGAGACAAAATTTTCTTCCATGGAACCATGTCATGAAGGTTTCAAAGATATTGATGATAAGAGTGATCAGCAGGTAGACACTCCAGAAAATCTAGGAAGATGCACGGAAGAGGCACTTCCAAGGGGAAGATGCACGAAAGAGGAACTTCCAAGGGATGAACCCTCCTGTATCAACTTAAAATGGTCAAACATATTTAGTTCACTAACTAATCTTCTGAGCCACTAAACAAATGGCTTAACATTTTTCCACATTTAAGAGTTATTTCCTTAGGCACCCATAGTATGGTTATCATACCATTGGAAAATAACATTTTTTAATATGTCATGATCATATAAAACTTTTAGAAAGAAACTTCCTTGATTACATTTGCACTGTCATGCTTACAAAAAGCATCAATTGCATTCAACAACAACAACTGAGAATCGTCATTATGAAGAGCTTTGGACAAGTAAATATTTCTCTTTGAAACCTGCTTGGAAAATCCTTTGCTAACACCTTTTTAAGGTCCTCAAACAATGCAGTCATCACTTCTTAAGGAGAACCACTCAAAGATTGTATGTTCTCCACCAATTGATTATGAGATTTTCTCCTTTGAAGAAAATCATTAAAATCAACAAGAAGCTTAGCATTAATGCTTAGCCCTTTAATTGTCTTTGAGTTTTTCTCATCAACATCACTCTCCTCCTCATCATCACTCTCTGGCATAAGTTTTATGGATTACTTACTGTGTTCTTTGAAACGGTCTTCCCTACAACCTTCATATCAGTATGTTGCCTTGTACCTTTTTGAGGTATAATTAACATCACCATTTCAATGGTAGCAAGAGTTAGTTGTTCATTTTTCTGAGTAGCCTCAATAGAGGTGTTAGTCTTCCATTCCACTCCATCATCATCTTCCTCATCATGGTCGTCCTCGCTCCCTCGAGGAGATTGATCATCCTCATCAAAATATTTTTTCTACGCTATTGTTTCCTATGCTACTGCCTTACGAAATTTAATTTGTAACATGTGGTGCAATTACTAGTCATACAATTTATAGATGTAGTTGTTAATGTATAAAAATAATTGGGTATATTTTTTTAACACAAGTATGAAAAATGCCCACTAACATTGTTGTGATGTACTAACTAAATCATGATATTTAATGTTCAGATCCTTGTGGGTCAAACAAAAAAATCATAAATATGAAAAATATGATATTTCTTTAGTGAGAATAGACTAAAGGAATAATAATATGCTTGTTCAACTAAGTAAATCATAATATTCAATGTTCAAATCCTTGTGTGTCAAACAGAAAAATCATAAATATGAAAAATATGATATTTATTTAGTGAGAATAGACTAAAGGAATAATAATATGCTTGTTCAACTAAGTAAATCATGATATTCAATGTTCAAATCCTTGTGGGTCAAACAAAAAAATCATAAATATGAAAAATATGATATTTCTTTAGTGAGAATAGACTAAAGGAATAATAATATGCTTGTTCAAGTTCTAAGTTTGAAAACGCAGGCCAACAAATCTCTTCTTGGTCACTAAGCATCTCTTCTTGGTCATTAAGCACTTTGAGTGAAACAAATCTCTTCTTGGTCACTAAGCACTTTGAGTGAAATGCTTATCACGATGAGTGAAGTATTTGTTTGCGTTTTCAAACAATAGATCATATTTAACTTAGAAACACATGCCAACAAATCAAATCTCGCAGTGGTCGCTAAACACTTTGAGTAAAATGTTTATTTCAATTTTAAAGAGTGAAATTTAACTCGGAAACACAAGCCAACAAATCTCTTTTAAAGAGTGAATCAAATATAGGAAAACAAAGACCATTTACGTCAAATATTTATTTTCATTTAAAAACAATAAATCCTTAATTTTTATGTGCATATTTAAATAGTAAATTAAAATTAAATTTTGTCAAATGTTTATTTTCAATTTTAAAGAGTGAAATTTAACTTCAAATATTTCTTTTCATTTAAAAACAATAAATCCTTAAGTAAGGATAGAATTTTTATGTGCATTTTCAAATAGTAAATTAAATTTAAATTTTGTCAAATGTTTATTTTCAATTTTAAAGAGTGAAATTTAACTTAGAAACACAAGCCAACAAATCTCTTCGTGGTAGCTAAGCACTTTGAGTGAAATGCTTATTTGCAATTTTAAAGAGTGAATCACAAAAACCATTTAGGTCAAATATTTATTTTCATTTAAAAACAATAAATCCTTAAGTAAGCATAGAATTTTTATGTGCATTTTTAAATAGTAAATTAAACTTAAATTTTTTCAACCAAAATTTAATAATTGTAACGCCCTACAACATTAGATAGTTAAAATTTGTGTTTATTATTTTAAAATGAAAATTATTTCTTAAATCACAGTTTAATAAGTAATTATTCTATTGTGAATTCATAAACTTTTGTTACCTCCTACATAAGATCGAACAAGTAGTGACCTGGAACAAGTAGTAGTCTGAAAAAATTGAAAATTGAGTCTGCAGCACTAGCATCTGCACCATCAGCGTCATCAGCAACAAAAAAAAATCATCCCTGAAAATTGGGTCTTTGAATATCTTACTAATCGATGTTTGTGAGATGGCCAGGCCTAATGCTCGGATATCAATTGCAAGCATTAACCGACATTAATCGTTGTGTGGATTGTTGACCTGATGTACGATCGTACATCAATAGTTAAAAGCAATTTTATGTATATTTAATTTAATATAAATAATTAAAAGTATCGCAGTAAATGTTTAAACTTTATATTTTTTTAAAATATTTTAATATATGATATCAACTTTATATTTTTTTAAAATATTTTAATATATGATATCAACTTTATATATATTATATATATTGTAAAAAGATATTTTAATGTTATATAGAATAAAATATTTAATATGAATTATGGATATAATATTTTAATATGAATTATTATTAACATATATTTAAAAATATATTAATAACAAAACAACTAATTTAATGTATATTGATAAAATGACATAATAAACATGTGATGTAATCTTTCTAATATTAAAAAATACAATTTAAATAATAAAAAATTATAAATTTTTTATACTAAAATAAATTTGCATTTAAAAAAATTGATCTTTCTTAACTCATGTTAGATTCTTGCTTAAGATAGATCTGTACTAATTAACAATAATATAGTCAATCATTAATCTTTCTGTATTTTTACTAATATAACCATTATTTATAAAATTCTTTAATTTTTTAAAAATTATATAACGTCATATATAATATGAATCTTTCACTTTGTGTATATTTTTTAAAAATGATGGGTTGATAATGAAACTAAAGGGTTTTAATTTTGTCAAAGGTTTTTTTAGAGGGAAAAGGAATAATATGAATATCATAATACTCAATTTAAATGCAAATTATTTAATTACATTTTTTTTCTACGCTATTGTTTGCTATGCTACTGCCTTATGAAATTTAATTTGTAATATGTGGTGCAATTACTAGTCATACAATTTATAGATGCAGTTGTTAATGTATAAAAATAATTGGGTATATTTTTATTTAACACAAGTATGAAAAATGCCCATCTACAATTTAGTAGTACTTTTTTCAACCCCTTAAAAATATAATAATTTAAAAAAACAGATTTTCTTATAATAATTTAAAAGAACAGATTTTCTTACAGATTAGTATGATATTCAATGTTCAAATCCTTGTGGGTCAAACAAAAAAAACATAAATATGAAAAATATGATATTTTTTTAATGAGAATAGACTAAATGAATTATAATATGTTTGTTCTTCTTGTTCACTAAGCACTTTGAGTGAAATTCTAATCACAATGAGTGAAGTATTTGTTTGCATTTTCAAACAATAGATCACATTTAGCTTGAAAACACATGCCAACAAATCAATTCTCTTGTGGTAGCTAAGCACTTTGAGTGAAATGAGTATTTTCAATTTTAAAGAGTGAAATTTATCCTTAAGTAAGGATAAATATTTATTTGCATTTAAAAACAATAAATCCTTAAGGATAGAATTTTTATGTGCATTTTTAAATAGTAAATTAAACTTAAATTTTGTCAACGGTTTATTTTCGATTTTAAAGAGTGAGCATAGAATGTTTATTTTCGATTTTAAAGAGTGAGCATAGAATTTTTATGTGCAATTTCAAATAGTAAATTAAAATTAAATTTTGTCAACCAAAACACATTTTTAATTAATTATTTAATAATTATAACACCATATACTCACATTAAATATTAGGTGTCCAACATGTATTTTGGTAAACCTCGTGCTGAGACTTGGACCAGTGAGCCTTTACAATCGAGTAATAAAAAAGAAAAGGCATTAAGATCTATCATTAACCAGTTTGAAGACCATCGAGGCATAGTCCATTAAACACATTAATCTACAATTTAGTAGAACTACTCATTTGAAGCCCATTGAGGCATAGTCGATTAAACACATTAATGGACAATTTAGTAGTACTACTTATTTGAGGTTGTTGAATAAACACATTCAATTACGCAGTTGGGCTTCTTGAAAACATACAGTGGATAAATATCGAAGTAAAAGCCAGATTGTACAGTTCTTGCGTAAACATTTTATCCACATTAATACTTCTCTATCCATGGGGAGGAGCTCAAGCTCTCTTACGGTTCTTGCACTACACTACAACAACAGATACATAATAGTCATTTTTATTAATTAAAACAAATCTCACACCACATCAAACATTAATATATACAACCTTTACTGCGCACCATGACTATTTCTTAAATGGTTGGTAAAACTGCATTCTTCTGCTTTGCTCTCATATGAGCAGTTTGCGATATACAAGCACATCGAACGTAGCACGTTCAGTGCTGGGCAGCTCTTCACCATCTGATGTTAGTGATGGAAACTATCGACTTCCTTTCTGTCTATTTACTCCCTGGCTAGTTTATGCCCTTTTGAAAAAAATTGCTCTATTTTAGCAACCAAAGATATGCATCCTACATCCATCTTCACTTATGTCCATTAGATTGATACTTACATCTAAGTACCTTGTTTCGGCATTTTCACTCCACTCGTTAAACAACTCCCACATATCACCAAGGCCGAAGAAGGGCCTGGATTCGACTTCAGAATCCTTCCATCCTTTCATGCATGTCCGTGAAACCAAGAATTATTCCTATTAATTAATGAAGAGACAAGCCAATGAAAGAACAACTAGAAAACATTCTTTTCTTGAAAATACAACATTCATAACAGAAGATATAACTAGCCATTGTCCCAAAAGGTACAAAGAGAGGCCGATAGGATTATTAAATTGGAATTCTTGAATTTTTCTAGAAGAGTTAATTGGTTTTCATGCATGTCCGTGAAACCAAGAATTATTCCTATTAATTAATGAAGAGCCAAGCCAATGAAAGAACAACTAGAAAACATTCTTTTCTTGAAAATACAACGTTCTTAACAGAAGATATAACTAGCCATTGTCCCAAAAGGTACAAAGAGAGGTCGATAGGATTATTAAATTGGAATTGTTGAATTTTTCTAGAAGAGTTAATTGGTTTGTGGAAAACCTTGTTTTCTTGGACTGGATCATTGTGCAATTACTTTTCTTTAGATGTTTTGTTTATATCTATATTACAAGGAACACATTGAATGTCTTATTTCATTTTAGAGTAAGTTAATTACCCAAAATCAAGAGGTTAAGTTAATTACCCAAAATCAAGAAACCTCTATAGATGGCCAAGCATATACGAAGCTTGCTAGTGACCAAGGCAATAACCACCATGACTATCCCCTACCAATATATTTCATTGAAAACCATAATTGTATATTGCATTTAGAAAGTCAAAACATAATATTAGAAAACATGTTGATATATTGCTATTAAAAAGTTAATTCCATTAGAAACCATAATATTATTATTATATTTTGTAAAGAATAATATACATATATAGAATGATACTCCATCTTGAAGGAGTGCAAATCACCAAACCCCACCATCTTGAGGGAGTGCAATTCCCATGCCCATCATGTTTCTTTTCACACCTTCATACACTACCTTCAACAGGGTGTGAAATTTTGCACAACTCAGCCCCCACACCCACCCGGCACCTTGCTTCTCTTTTGCAAAAATAAAATAACTCAAGGTCAATTAAGGTCTTGAAAATTCTGAGTGAGCTACCTTTATTCAAGCGAGTAAGATCCTCTCTTTGACTGAGCAGAGCTCACAACCAGGACCTTACCTGAGCTTAGGTAAGACGTGAAGGTCTGGAACCTTCCTTGACCAGAAGGAAGGAATCACAAAATTGAAGGGAAAAGAACCTGTCGACGATATGTTGCGAGAATCCATGCCAATTATGAACAAATTATGAGAATAGTTTGATGTTCATTGAAATTTATTTACATCAGAAAGGGTATTAGGCAAACTTTGAATATATAGTTTAATTATTATATATATAAAAGACCTGAACATAATTTCAGGAAATAGCATACAAAATCCATCCCCAAACAATAAACTAGAGAAACTTTAAACAGCATAGTACCAAGAAATTAACTTATTGCTTGCACCTGCATATGAGCATCTACGCACATGAAAAAACACCTATTTGGATTCCTCTGCATTCGCCTTAATGTGATCGGTTGCTGTGGGCAAATCCTCGTCTAGAAATATATCCCAATGCCCATCCCATCTGATGAAAAACTCAGTATCCGTGAAATATTGCACCCTGTGCACATCAGGCGCAGGAGTATAGAGATAATCCCCGGGGCCCAAATCGAAGCACTGATTCTTAGTGAGATTCCACACTCTCTTCAGCCTAGACACAACAAGAAGATCATGCCCAAAGGTATGGTGATGGGCCGGCTCGATACTGCTGCTTTCAACTTATTGGCTTTCTTGAACTTTTGTGTATGTTCCCCAAGTATGGTCCGATAATATTCCTCTGATATGTGCTTCTCAAAGTCATCATCATCTTCATCATTGCTGTCTGCATCTTTCCGTGCAGATGAGTTATAACCAGCCTCTGGTTCAACATGGTACTGCTTTCTTTTTAAAGCCAGTTCTGATGGTAAATCCGATGGCCTCTCAGCCTGACCACCATTTATTTGTGCAAGCACTGTGTCATAACCTGCTTCATTAAAGTCAAAAGAAACAGAGCAGAATGATCAGAGATGTTAATCAAATTATCCCAACCCAACCACTGTTACATTGTTGTTAAACAAGCAAGTAAAGAAATTTCATACAATGATCTCTACCTAGTTATGATGGACAAAAACAAGGGAAGCCCAAAAACACCCCAATAGATTTCTATAATTCAAAGTAACAAATCAACATCATCTTTATGGCACCTTTAATTCATAAAATGACAAAATTTGATGTGAACGAGTCTAGGCCGGGCCGTGAAGCAAATCATTTTAAACAACGATAAAATAGGATTACAAATCTCAGGGGGCAATAATGGAGGTAATTAACACCAAATACCACCAAAGGGTTATGCAACAAACAATACTACACATACAATGGCCATTAACCCACGCGGCTACAGTTTGGATCTTGTGCTTGGAGGGCGATCGTGATTGTCCAGGCTAAGATACAGCTAGATTCTTGTTCCTGCTACTAAAAACTAATGCAATCACACCTACCGGTGCCTACTGGATCTTGTTATGCTCATACCTCCTAGTGCATATGCAATAAATAAATATAATTTAAACAAACAAACAAAAAAGAACACGGCCATCGTACAATTAAGTGCAGGAATTCATGTCTAATAACTAAATAACCTCTACTCAACGCAATTGTGCATAGAATACGCAGACAAGGTACTAACAACAAGAATGAATGTACCTGAAATGGAGACAGAAGAAACTGTTATCACCTCCAGGAGCAGTGATTAGACTTGTACCCTACTCTCTTGCAATTTTACATAAACACCAGATCAATTACAGCCAAAATTGAACCCCAATTATAGCAAAACCCCGAATTTAAATAATAATGAAATTTGCAAAAACCCTGAAAATTCACAGACAATGTGCCAGACGCCGTGAACCACCAGGAAAAAAAAATAAATTAATTTCTACAGAAATTAGATAGGATTCGCATCACTCAATTAACAAAACCGAGAATATGCCCACACAACTGAATAACCTAACACTGAGTAAACCCAATTTCAGCCCAACAACAAAAGAACAGAACCCCAAAACTGGATCTCAAACGAGCTGTAAAAAAGTTGTACCTTTGACAGGGCGCCTGCATGATAATTTGTCGCTGAAACCCTCGGAAATTCAGCGGCGGAGGGTCTGTATTTCGTTTGGGAATCGAACCGGCGAACAATGGGTAGTCAATATCTCGAGTGCCTTGAGGCTCCTTACGCTAGAATAAACCTACTAAACTTATAAGAACGGTGGAGAAATCTAGGTTTTGAGGATATGCGGGGGTTTGGACCTGGCCATATCTTCTTCTACCATATTTCCAATGCTATGCCGCTTGCTTGCTTCCTGTTTATTCTGAGATACCACTTACCCCGTGTGAAAACCGACTTTATCAAACGGGATCACCCAGACACAACAAGAAGATCATGCCCAAAGGTATGGTGATGGGCCGGCTCGATACTTCCAGCCTTGAATTTGACAATGGCAGCAGTAGGGCTTTCTCGCATGATGCTCATGGATCCCCCGGGCATGATATCCACATCCTGGAAGTTTCTCGTTTTGCTTAATGAACAGAGAGCGCAGGAGGGTTTTGCTTAATGAACAGAGAGTGCAGGAGGATTCGGAGTGCAATGCATGCTTTCCAGATGCCAGATGCGATGCGCGGCCAGGGATAATGAATCGAACACTTCAAATCAAATCAAATGGTGAATATTAATTCCATCATCTAACAATGAAACCAATGGTGCAGGAAGGTACAGAGTGGCACTGGAGGGGAGTTCTTCCCAGAGGAATGCCTTACGGCGTAATAAATGCTTGAGTTTACTTTCCATCACATTGAAAGTTCCAACTACCCACATTTACTACAAAGTAAAAATAAGTAATTTTGAGTTGATTGTCAAGTTAGGGTAATTTTGAGTTGATTATCAAGTATAAGGTTCATATATATATATATATATATATATATATATAGATATAGATATAGATATAGATATAGATATAGATATAGATATAGATATATATATATATATATATATATATATATATATATATATATATATATATATATATATATATTTGGATATAAACATTTATATTTTAATATAATAAAATTGTTGAACAAGGAAATATAAACTAATAATGTGTATTCTATTGAAGCATAAATTTGGATACAAACACATATTTTTATATTAAAAAAAAATAAAAATTATATATAATGTTGAAATACAAATTTAGATATAAATATTTATGTTCTTATATAATAAAATTGTTGAATGATAATGAAGACTTTAGATATAAACATTCATGCTTTCATAAAATAAAATTGTTCATAACAAATTTCATTGAAGCGCAAGAAGGAGAATTTGCATATAAACAACTATACCATCATAAAATAACATTATTTGTAATAGATTTCATTGAAGCAAAAAGAGATTTTCAGTGGGTATTGATTAGATACATTTTTTATTTTTTTTCAAAATATGAACTGTGGGCATGAAAAGTGAAAGAGATATTGCTATGTAGAAATCAATGAAGCTTTCTTATTATATTTGAGTATGCCATTATAATTGAAAGAATCATACACATAATAAAATCAAATGCTTTTACTTTGTTTTAGAATTATCTTGTCACAATAAGGGAGTTGAAGGATAGTTTATTCCTATGGATGGTGGATATATTTTTTCTGAATGCTTCATTATGGATATTGTGCTTAATTTTCAAACTTTATTTTCAAGTTCACTTAGTCATCAAAACATGATCATTCTACGAAGCAAGACATATCTTAAACAAAAAATTCAAACATGAGTAAAAGAGAAAGGTAATTCTCTTTGAAGGATTTCAAATTATTTTTCCAAATGAATATTCCAGTCATGATTGGGCCCAACTCTATATGTCTTTTAAATTGAAACATGAGTCAAAGAGAAAGGTAATTCTTGCACTAAATGGGGGAGTGCATTGATGAAATCAAAATGGTTAGTGGTAAAAAAAATATCACATTAATTAATCAAGTCAAAATGGTTAGTGATTAATCAACAAATCCACTAGATAACAATGATGAACCATAAAGGAGAAAAAAAATCCAAAAGGTCAAGCTTGGATCCCTGCAATAGTCTTATCACATTGCACGCGATAGTGTGGTGCATGTAAATTCTCAGTGCGAACACAAACAATTCCTCTAGCCCGAGAGAGCGGGTCTAGACACAAACAAACAATGTATGGAAAATATCCTTAAGCTAGAATCAAATAAGAGGGCCTACCTCTTATAATGTTATTCCGCTTGGTGATGATCCTTCTTCCTTACTCTAGCTATCTTTCGTTTCCTTCCTTCAAATACATGAAACAAGCAAACAAACAACAAACAACAAACGTGATAGCATACAAATTGTATTCAGCCTACTTAATAGGTCAAGGAACATTAAGCCATAAAGATGTAAGATAACACTTCATGTAGGAAATCAATCAATAGTTGTATTCATATAAATTTAGAAAGAGATTACAACCAATGCCTTGACGTTGTTGGTCTCCTCCGACGTATCTGGGTTCCCACACTTCTACTAGCATCTCATGGATATCCCTAACAATGGAAGTTTTAAGGCCTCTTCCCTTTAGTCTCAAACCAAACCAAAACACACTATTCTCCCTCAAACATACACGAGAAAGCTACAAGCTATCAATGTCTTGCTGATCATTCAAACTCACTCCAAAAACTAGTTTAGCTTGGGAAAAGAGAGGTTTATATAGCTTGGATGGAGAGGAGATGGTTCCTCTAATTATGGGAGAAGGCCTTATCTCTTGGATTTGTTCCATCCTAATAGGGGAAAGGAGCCCAAACTGACTTCCTCAACTCCATCCAGCCCAACCATCTACTAGACTTCCATTACGAAGCTTTTAGAACTGAAAGCTTTGATTCCATGTTTAAAAAACTTGCCAAAAGAGGATTGACGCGACTGGAAAATGGGTTAGTTGCTCTGTACGAAACTAGTGCTAGTTTTAATCTCTACAAATCAGCGCGAGGAGGAAACTGGTCAGTAGCGCCGGTCTTGTAAACTGGGGCAAAAGGAAGATTCTTGGGAAATGATGCAAAGGGGAATTATTCTGCTCATGAAGAGGGACATACTGGGAGTTTCTTCATGATGGGAAAACATGTAGGGTTCACTATAGAGGTCCTCCAAGATCGTGGACGGGGAGTACATGGATAGTGACAAAATGTTGTGTAACAGATGCCCCCTATAGCATGAAGGTCAAACTAGAGTGAGGGCTGAAATGATTTACAAGTGGATCCGGGGAACCGTAGTTCGTCGTCGAAAAACCTGCAAGCAATCATAGATACATATACATCACTGAAAACTCTGACAAATGATACATGAATCGTCGTATGGACGCAGCCATCCAGAGAATGATCATGTAAATGGATCCAAGGCATGGGTGCATCCATCTAATAGAAAGGATCATAACGAAACCAAGGTATGGTCGCAGCCATCCAATAATGAGAAGGATCACATATAGTAACTCATGTCATGGTCGCAACCACCCATCTAAAAGAGACATGTATATCAACTTGATCATGTCACGTCGCCTTGCAACCTAGACTGGTGTAATCTGAGCCCAGGGTCTTGCGCTCCAAACAACCCAATCAAGTACAAATCCTAACATGTGAATGAATGTGTTAAAGTTGAACATGTTAGAAAGTCGCTTGATTACCAGTGAATGATGTGAACCATTAACAAGTGCGAGAGAAACCACCAATAATGACAACTTTAATTTAATCATTCTAAAATATAATTCAAAGGCAAAAAAAATCTAATCCAATGACCTAAATTAATCATCTAATTCTATAATATAATTCTTTATAAAATTATTATTAATAATGGTATAAAATATACTTAAATTTACAATATACTTAACCTTTAATATAAAAAGAACAAAAAAAGTTTTTATTAAATTAACATATATATATAATTTTATTTTTGGAAATAATAATTTAAATTAATATATTGTCATTGGACATTTATTATTTTATTTTCAAACATAACTTAAAATTAATATAATCATATAACTAATAAAAATTAATTAATAATACAAATAATTAAATTAGTTTTTCAATATCAAATTAAAATGATTAAAAATTTCTAATTCTAAACTTTAATCCTAAAAAAAAGAAATATTAAATTAGGAATTAAATAACTAACAACTATAATAATTATCAAGTTAACAAATTATCACACTTACAGTATACTTAAATATTAATAAAAATTAATTAATAATACAAATAATTATTAATTAAACAAAGTCTTTCGGTAGAAATCACATGAGAGAATTTTTTGGCCGACATGTTTCGGACCAACAAGTGTGGTTCATCGTCAGGACCAGATGAAGAGGCAGACCATGGTCAAGGCTTAAATAGAGAGCAATGTAGAGACATAATTTCAAGTAATGGCTACTTGAAATTATGTCTCTACATTGCTCTCTATTTAAGCCTTTTCCATGGTCTGCCTCTTCATCTGGTCCTGATGATGAACCACACTTGTTGGTTTGAAATGCGTCCGCCAAAAAATTCTCTCATGTGATTTTTGCTGAAAGACTTTGTTTAATTCATTATGGATCATAGAAGCTTGAATACAGAAATTATTAATTAGTTTATAATCACTAAAAAAAATTCTAATTCTAATCCTAAACTTTAATCCTTAAAAAAAAAAAAAAAAAGAAGAAATACTAAGTATTAAATTAGGAATTAAAAACTAACAACTAAAATAATTATTAAGTTAAACAAATAATCATTAAGTTAACAATAAAAATTAAAATAAACAAATTATAAACATAACTGAATTAAACCTGTCGGCTTACATTCATTCCCATACCAACCCTAACCTTATTTAAACCTAATGAGTTCTGACTTATTCACTTATGGATCTATTCCTGATGATGAACCATAGAGGTTGGTTCGAAACGTTGGTTCCTACAAAATATGAATGCGATGACTCCAGAAGACAATACTACACAAAACATAGATCGCAGAAGCCTCAAATCATTAAAGACAATGGCTCTCAAGGTACTAGCAACACAGTACACAGAATGTGAATAAAGGAACTGAAGTCAAACACCCATGAAATCACCGAATTGAAAGCCAATGATGTGAACTTGTCGTCGAGTGCGAAGAACTTTCCATTAGGGCATGCAAGCTCTAAGGTACTGGAAGGGAGTGTCTTGGCCAGCTTCCTAGATAATGACCTGAAGTTGACAGGAAGCGACCGTGTTGAAGGAGGGCCATGATGTATCCCACATCATCGACACTAGACAAAGGGATGCAATGATTTCAGATGATAGAGAGAATTAGGTGTAAGTGTAACTGTAGAAGGACTAACTCTTGAACATATTGGCGACACGACTCCAGAGTTTGGCAGCTTTTGGATCCATAGGATCGATGGTCATGATGACGTGGCAAAGATCAAATGGAAAGAAAAAATGAACGACCCAACTCAGGAAGGTCAATGACGAAAAGGAGGATATCCCAACCTGACATGAAGCAGAAAGTGTCATGTTCAAGAGTGAGCTACCTATACGACTGATAGGATTTCCGATTTTCCCCCAGCATTTCTGGTAGGTACCCCAATTATTTTTTATCGCAAGCTTGAAGGGGATAGCATGTGCTTACACTATAAGTTCGTCCTTCGGATGAATCCGACCTAGTAAGTTTAATGAGCCCTAGGAAGGAGAAGCTCATGTCCGTCACAACGACGAATCCAATGTCGTTTAATATTTTAACGAGTCCGACAAAGGTGTAACTCGGTATATTTTTCATGTCTAGAGAGTTTTAAAAAAACACGGAAGAGAAAACTCCACACGGTCCCTTTTCGTACATTTGTGTCTCTCGAGTCTGAAAAGGTAGAAAACGATACTTCAGAGAACCGCTTAACCATTTTAGTCAAGGAGTACCTTTTTCGTAAATAGTTTGACCCACCCTAAAAAAGGGGTAAACATATACTGGGTAAACAAAGTTTCGCAACCTTTAATGAGTTCAAAACGACAAGAGCTCGGCAATATTTTCACATTTAAAGAGTCGGAAAAGAGCTTGAAAGCGGACCCCCCATTTTTATTCTCTTTTACGAGTCAAAAGGGGAAAAATACTCGACGATCATTTCATTTGAGTTTTACGAGTTGAGAAAAGAGCTTAACGCGACTCCAGTACCATCATCAACAATTCGTCACTTATTGTTGCACAAAAGGTAAATGCATTATCCAGTTTCTGAGGAAAAAATGGGTCAGAAATACTTTAAAAACCCTAATATTTCATGAAAAATTAATAAAAGGAGGAAAAAATAATAATTTTTTACCATTTACCATTTTACCTTTGTATGAATAATTTTTCACTTATTTGTGCCCGAGATTTTCAGGAGCATATTACAGGAGATTCGGGAGGTCATTCGAAGATCTGTCAGTTGAAGATAAGAGTCGAGACCTTTAGCTCCATTTTCATGCTTGTTTTACCTATTTTTAATTGGTTTTTGGATTTTTTGAGGAGATTTTAGCAAATAAAAATTGCCCTCGGTCGACGCGATTTCCGGGCATAGAATCACGCCAATCGGGGGTTATGACCACTGTCAAACGCGTCGTCGGCGCTACTATTTTTAAAACAGTCGATTCGGTGTCATGAACATAAAATTTCCAATTTTTTGCCTAATTTTTCTGATTGGATCCAAATTTTTCTAGCCAAGGATGTTTATTGACTTGATTGTATGGTTTTTGTAGGGAAAAAATCGTGAAAAATGGTGGATTGGAAGGAACGTGAGCATGAGGACATTGACACACAAGAAATGGCAGACCCAAATTGCTTGAATGCTTTGAGGAACTATGGGCTCCTCAAATTCTTCCTCACACCAGGTCTGCGGGCTCAACCCGAATTGTTATGGTATCTGACCAGTCTCTGCGATGTCAATCAGGAATTTTTCATAATCCATGAATAAGAACTAGAGTTGGAAACTTCCGACATTTATTTCATCACCAAATTGTCTTGAAGAGGGGAACCGGTCAATCTGTATGGTTTAAGGCCTATTAGGGCAAGTGTGACCATGTTACTTGTAGAACACTGCCTAGAAGCACTAAAATCAAAGAGCGATAAGATAGAGATCATGACTATTCGGGATCTTGTGTTGAGAGTGTTGTTGTTGACCATAAACAGAGTGGATGGGGCTCAAGCACAGCATGAAACCAACAAATCAAAGTTTCAGTATGCTATCAACTGTATGACGCCGACTATCTTCAACTGGGCGGAAGCCATGAAGGTAAACATGAAGTGCCAGCTATCAAAAGCCAAGGCAGGAAACCTGAAGCAGTTCTGCTACGATTCCATTCTAGTGACCTTCTTTTTGGAGCGAGTCCCGCTATTTCACTACCAGCTTGCTGAGGTGGAACCGCCATTGCCATGAGACCCACAGATGGTCCGTTGGAGTGCATTGATGCCTAGGATTACCGGGGGCCAATAGATGTCCTATAAGCCTGCCTTCTTCTCATGGCTACGACGACAATTGATCGTAGTAGAGGATTGGCCCTATAGCGGTACCGACTTCTGCGGTGATCTAGATATGCCACTCCCAAAGGGAGAGGATTATGATGATGGAGGTAAAAACAAAAAATTTTGATTTTTTTATTTTTTATTGTTTTTGAAATATATGCATTCATGACATTTCGATTTTATAAATGCAGATGTTGGACCAGAATGTCTTTCTAGGATTTCCCCGATTGCCAGGCGCGTTGCTTGGCAGTTCAATGTTGCTCCTTATCAGGAAGGAAGCGATAATGAGGAGGAGATCGCACAAAACCTCGAGGGATTGACCCATGGTATCCCAGAGTATGCCCGGATGGGTGTAGTACGAGTAGTTAAATGCTACCATGAGCATCATGTTGATTAGTTCATAGGTCTAGCATTCCACATTTTTTAGGCCTGTGAGCCACGAATGTATTTGAACACACATATTATTTTTGGGGGTTTTGATGTATGACAAACATTATCGATGTATATATGTGTGTGTGTGTGTGTGTGTGTGTGTGTGTTGTATTTCCTTGCTTACTATGGTACAAAGGTTTTTTTTTTTTTTCACATGTTTCACAGATGTCTATCCAACATAATTGGTTAATGCATCTGTTAATGTATTCATATTTCTAGGAATATGATGATATGTAATGTAATCAAAATTCATCTCCAATAAACGAATACATAGATACATTCTCAATATTTGAGGGTTTCTGACAGAATATTGCCCGTTGAGTTGAAGGACAACAAGCTATGAATCAAAGTTGACAACCAATTCCCGGATGTCAAGAGCGATGACTTCTGACAACAATTCGATAACTGTGCTATACTCAATGATGTTATTAGTTTTTCAACCTAGACAAATACCTTGAAGATCAATCAACTCACCATGGGGGTCATAAATGGCCCATGTCGCAGATGATGGATTCTGGGTACTATGGCAAGCACCATTAGTGAAACTGATGTGAGGAGGCACCGACATCTGCAAAGAAGGTAGAAACATAATAATAAGGAAATATGCTTGCAAAAAAAAACACCAAACTACACTACACAAAATGAATAACACACTATTGTACAAAAATAGCCATGCAAGATGACCTAAGCATAGTACTTTTTGAGATAAAGCCCATTACGGGGCTTGTCTAAGGGATTGCCCTCATAGTCAATAAGCTCATAGGCCCCTTTCTGTAACACACGTTTAACAATGTAGGGCCCATGCCACATGGGTTCGAACTTGCCTGCCCCCAGCTTATCATTAGCCTGATCATATAGAAGAACCAAATCGCCCTAAAAAAAAGCTCGAGGAGAGACAGACTAATCAAAATGGGACTTGAACCACTTTTTCTGTGCTTCGATGACCAAAGAAGCAAGATGGCGAGTCTCATCCAGTCGTTCTAAATACAAGAGGTGCTCTTCCTGAGGTGAGGTCTCAGGGAGAAGTTCAATAGCCAGCTTGAGGGATGGAATTTTGCACTCAATCGATAAAGTTGCTTCCAGATCATAGACTAGCTGGAACGGTGTGAATCCAGTTGCATCCTTGGTCAAGGTTCGGTAAGCCCACGAATTTGAAAAGAGCATGAGATGCCAATTTGATTTATGCATTCCAATGGTGCACTGAAGCATTGTAACGAAGACTTTGTTCACAACTTCAACTTGGCCATTGGCCTGAGGGTAATACGGGGTTGAGTGATCGTTGCACAAACCCAACATAGAAGTTAGCTTAGCCATCATGTAATCTCGAAAATGGGAGCCATGGTCGGTGACAATGGCCTGAGGTACTTCAAACCTGGAAATAACATGATTGAATAGAAATTGAGCCGCCTTTTTACCATCCTCAGAGTATGTAGGCATCACTTCAACCCATTTGGTGAAATAATCCATAGCAACAATAATATACCCATGCCCCTCGGCCAAACGAGGGTTACAGGTCATATAGTCGATGTCTGATTTGGTAAAAGGACAATCGGTAATAACGGGGTGTAGGTGAGTGGGTGGGGCGCGCATTTTGTGTTAATAAATTTGGCACTCATGACACTTATGAACAGCAAGGATGCAATCCTTGAAGATGGAGAGCCAAAAATAACCATTGCGAAGGATTCTTTAAGCAGTAGCATATCCATACAGGTGATTGCCACATGTGCCAAAATGGTAGTCATTCAAGACTCTCTTAGCCTCCTCCAGAGTGAGACAATGATAAATAATTGAATCGACACCGATGCGGTATAAAGTATCTCCAATGATACGGTAAGGTTGAGATTGACGTCGAATGCGTCGACGATCATCATTGGTCAACATAGACCAGAAAGTGGATGTTTGGAGATAAACGATGATATCACCGTACCAGGGGTCGAGAGTTCTAATTAAGAAAAGAGTCTCGTCCAAGAGCTGCTCATCGACACCAGTAGGAATCAAAGCGGAGGGAAGGGAGAAAATCAACTCAGCAAAGACCCGTGATTTCTTAGATTTGGCAGTAGTGAACACCAAATCGAATTCTTGGAGGATGAAAATCCACTTTGAATACTTCTCCCCCAGCAAATGATGAGTCAGGATGTAGGTCATGGGGTTGCATTCAGAAATCATAGTGGTAGTACGGAGTAGAATGTAATGCCGAAAGCACTGAATAGCCTATACAGCAGCCAAAGCTAACTTCTCAACACGAGAATAATGTGTCCCGGTGTCGAGGAGATTGCGAATGAGGTAGTAAATAACATGTTGATTTCCTTTGTCATTAAGTTGTACCAGAACCATATCGATGGTACTAGAGGTTGCAGCTAGATAAAGGAAGTAATCGCGATGATAGTTCGGGGGGTGCAGCAAAGGAGAATTGATGAGGACAACTTTTAGGTCATCGAAAGACTTTTGGGCAACCTCATCCCAAACAAACGGGGTTCCTTTCTTGAGAAATGGGGTGAACCCTAAAGCTAGCTCGACATAGTTCGGTACGAAACGATGGAGGAAATTTGTTTTTCCCTGTAGACTCTGTAGTTGATGCAATGAAGATGGAGGGGGTAAATTAACTATGGCCTCGACTTTAAGAGGATCAAGGCGAATGCCTTCTTTTGAAACGATCAATCCAAGGAGTTGTCCGGATTTGACGCAGAAGACACATTTATGTGATTTCAACCCAATGTTCTAGTGTCTAAAACGAAGAAATAATTTCCAGAGATGATCAGGGTGATCATGGCATTTACGAGAATGAGCTGGGAGATCATCCAAGTAAGGTCGAACGATGTTTCAAATATTGTGGAACACATAAGACATCGCTCTCTAAAATGTGGCCCCATCATTCTTAAGGCCAAAAGGGAGCTTTTTATATGCGAAGGTCCCCCATGGATAGATAAAGGTCGTCTTATCTTGATCAGCCAACGCAATGTTTATTTGGTTATAACCAGAAAAACCGTCCATAAAGGAAAATAGTTCACTCCCAGCGCATTCATCAATGATCTAGTTAATGAAGTGAGTGGGGTAATTATCCTTAGGACAGGCACGATTGAGATCACAGTAAGTGACGCAAATGCGAATAGTGCCTTGTTTCTTTGTCACCGATACAATATTCGTCACCTAATTGGTAAGAGGGATTGGATAAATAAATCTAGATTTCAAAAGTTTTTCAAATTCACCCTTGATGGCAGCCTCGTTTTTAGGGTGAACTGGACGAAGCTGTTGGCAAACGTGCTTCGCATGAGGATAAGTTGGAATCTCATGCACGACTATACTTGGGTCAATGCCGGGAAGTTCTTCATATGACCACGCAAAAACGTCTTAGAACTCTTTGAACAAACGAGTATAGAGATTGATCTCTTCTGGAGAACAAGTTACCCTGATATGGACATTTTCAAGGACACCAGGCTTGACAGAAATATCAATTGACATCATTTGGGTAATGTTACCCATGTTCCCTTCTAACCAAAATTCATGAGTCATGATCAGCATATGAAGTGGTAGGGTTGAAAACTGAGAAGAGAACTTCTCGAGAGAAGTAGACATGACTGCCGAGCCAAGAAAGAATGAGGAATGATGATGAGTGTCATTCCAAGGTACTTCCTCCAAAGACATTACTTCCATGATACTCTCATTAGAAGGAAAAGTCTTGGCTAAGGGATTGGGAGATTTCAAAGAACCAAGCCATAGGGATTGAGAATACACATCAAGAGATGTTCTTGAAACAGGATGATCAGAGGATACTGAAGGTGAAGCCAAAACAATTTCCACATAATTAATTTCAGCAGGACTTAATGGCATAACCTCACCCCATGTATCAACAAGATCCGGTGAGGGAATGACCCAAGGATCAAACTTGACCGAAATCATGTTGACAGAGGCAACATGAGGAGGTGGGAGCAGAAAAATACCCATCAAGGTAGGATCTTTAAAGAGTCTTTCCCCCACACTCTCATAAGGAGCACCGGTGTGCTTGACATATGGAACATTTCCATCTGAGGAGGAAGAGGCAAAGAAGGATAGTTGGTTGACTGTGACTATCTTCCCTTGATGGGGAAAACAAATCACACGGAAAAGGGAGGAGGCTACAACATGCATGGCATGGGTCCAGCTCCGTTCGAGTAGAAGATTGTAGTTAAGATTAGCGTCAACGATCTCTACTTCAACATGTACTGTCTTGCCCTCCAAAGTAATGGCAAGGTTGGGAAGGACACCGAATGGTCATGAATCGTGTCTGTCAAAAGCTTCCAAAGTTTTGGGGGACTAGTTTAGAGTAGGAGAACCAATCGCCTTCCAACAAGCGACTGACATGATGCAGGTGGAAGCACCTTCATCGATGATGGTCCTATGAATGGTTTTCTCATTTTTTATCACCTGAATGAGAAAGGAAATCTGATGAGGTAAACATAGAACTTGGTTTACCAAGTCAAAACAAATGAGATTAGAGTCAGCTGGATCAATACCACCAATAGCTGACAATAATGATTTCCGCTGAGAAGGACAACTTTGAAGGATCTCAAGAGCAGACATAGCTGATGGCACTTGAGCCAAATCTTCAACAATGTTATAATGTTGAGTGGCTAGAGTGTTGGGATCGTATGAGGACATTCGTAGCAGACCTCGAGAAGGAAGTCAAACGGTGGAATAACGATTAGGTCACTCTATATGGAGAGGACTAGAACTGGATGAGGCAGAAGAAGAAGGGGTACCTTCTTTCTCTTTCCCTGTTTTCAGGGTAGGAGTCTGATAATATTTTGACTTGGTAGCCATGTTAATCAGTGTACTCATCATGAACACTTGTGAACCTGTGGAAGCGGATCACTGAGGCTGGTCTACCATTTGGGTCTTCTGGGACAAAAAGGGCTCTTTCAAGACAGCTGGGGTCCATTTGAGAAAATGACTAACTTTGGATTGTCTAGGACAATCCTTAATATAGTGATCTTTCTCACAGATGAGGCATGGATATTTGGGCTTCTATTGGGAAGAATCACCAGAAAAATGACTTAGGAGGGCCCTGTTTCGGGGCATCGACTTTACCCTTGCCTTTGCCTTTCTTCTTACCTTTAGAGGATTTGTCCGTCGCGATAGACTGGACAACATGAACCTCTCAGGTTTTACTAGAGCCTGATGAATTGTGAGAGGAATCATTGGGAGGAGTGTTGGAGACCAATTTCTGTTTGGAAGAATACTTTGCAGGGGTCTGAGTCACTGAACCAATTACTCCATCAATAGGAGGTGTAACCAGAGACTTAGTGTTGGACACCTAATCCTAAAGGGTTAGTGTGGAAGCCGAATGGACAAAGCAGTCCAAGAGACCATGGGATCTGAATCCCAAGAGTCACCTATTGTACTATAAATGTGTATCTTATGTTAATAAAAAAATGAACTCACATGATTTATCTTTCCTATTGTTTTCCTATCCATGTGTGTTTAACATGGTATCAGAGCCGCTTGTTTTTCTGTGGCCTGTTATGTGCATGTCAGTCCTGCACCTCTGCCCATAATTCTCCATAATTCTGTGTCTGAGCTGCCTTGAATAACGCGTCGATATGGTCTGATTACTTAGTTATTTTAAGAGTATGTTTATTCTTGGGCTCAATCCTGCACTTATTACATCTGAACGTTGGGAGATGGATGCGTAGAGAGACCGAGCAACATATTGAATCTGAACATTGGTCAGCGCCATTCTGGCTGCCATTCTGCTGAGCATAGTAACGCATCCCATATGTAACGCCTCTGCTGAGCATAGTAACGCATCCCATATGTAACACCTAGACACTCCAGCGGTTAGCAACAACCTGCTCATTAATAGGCTCTACCCCACTGTCTGTCGATTTATCTGCCATATAACGCTGCCTCTGCTCTGCCCCTCTCTGCGCTGCCTCTGACCTGACTGCGCATCCGTTTTCTCTGGAGACTGCGCCCTCAGATCATGAGTAATTGCTGAGCGTTTCTTTTGGTGAGGAGTCGTTTTTTGGTATTGAATGCAAAGAAGCGTTTTCCTTGGCATGCTTGACGATTTCTGTCACAATTTCTCTGGGATTGATCACGTCCTTTGAGAACCTCAACGTTTTGTTGTTGCTGTTAACGCTTTGCTTGGACTCGGTTTTTGAGCATTGATAGGGAGGACTTCCAGAATACAAAGGCTTGGCGACGTAGG
Source organism: Pinus tabuliformis (assembly GCA_031772625.1). Classification (NCBI taxonomy): domain Eukaryota; kingdom Viridiplantae; phylum Streptophyta; class Pinopsida; order Pinales; family Pinaceae; genus Pinus; species Pinus tabuliformis. Next base: position 743,042,033 of record CM062819.1, on the reverse strand, counting down.
TGGTTTCTGAAGGACGCTTGAGAAGCGCGAAAAGGAGCAACTTCATTAACGAAAAGAGGTTTTGACCTGGTATATGTATTGACCTGCAACGAAACATTTAACCCATTCGATACCTTTGTGGCTTCTGCTCATCGTAAGAAGGTTCTTTCTTGCGGTTTTGTGGTTCTTTCCTGCGGTTTAACCCATTCGATACCACTGGAATTTTGCTAGTTATCCTTGCAAGGAATATCTGTCTTCCAAGACTCGCTTTATTTTTATGAATAAATTCCAGTGCCCGCAGAAGTTTTCCAGACCGTTTGCGGTTGCTTTGTCTGGTATTTGCTGGTGTAATGTTTTCTTCCCTTAAAAACTTCTGGTTGTGAATTTTTCTGGCGGCAGAGATGACATTATTGCGTTTTTTATTGAAGACCGACATGGCATCATATTTCTGCTCTCGGTATCTGGTTGATTGCGTTTAATGGTGACTGCGTTTTCTTTATTGAAGACTGACATACATGGTATCTGGTGACTGCGTTTTCTTTATTGAAGGGAGTAGTATATGGTTGACTGCGTTATACCAGTGCGCGCAGTTTTGAATGGTGTTTTGAATATCGCTTCACGAAAGTCACTGTTGTAATAAGCATTTCGCTGCTTTGTTTTTTATAAATCATCATGTGAATGCTGATGCAGTGATTGTTGTTACTGTGCACTTCGATTTCCACCTGGGTATCATTTCAAGTCTATCTCTTCGGGTTTCCAATAGAGCATTCCTGATGTTATTGCATCTAGTCCCACGTCTTACAAAGAGCTGAATCTTCTTCTTCTGCTGCTGGGGATGGAAATGATTTGTGCAGAATGAGAAAGAATAACCCGTTTGTACTCGGCTCAGCGAGGAATCCATGAGTGGCCTGACGAATGCTAATTCAGCTGCGGGTGAAGCCATCACTGCCTGATAACGTTATCGAATACAATATCCAATGCTTTAAATTTTACATGTAGAACTTCAACTCGCACTGGTGTTGCAGGAATCTCTGCATTGTTGAAAGATACACACACCAACGAAAACCTCTTCTGTGACTGGAGTATTTTTGTGCAGTTAACGTCTCCTCACGGCCGTCTGTGTATGCCACTCGAATTGCTCTCCCATTTTTGGGCGGCTCGGTGCCTAACACATGAGATTTTTTGGGCCACGTTTTGATGTCAAGAAAAGCACCTGGGTATCATTTCATAACATATATGAGAGCAGAGTACCGTCTTTGGTAGCTTTAGCAACACTGCTCTTGATGCATGCACTTGGGATCGTCATTCTTTGTTCTGCAGGTCTGAAAATTTTGAAATACAGTTAGCTTCATTGTTGGCCATCAAAGTCTTGTGTTGTGGTGCTTTCTGTTTGTAAAAGTGCGAGGATTTTATATGCCTACGAGTGGAGCTGCAAAATGCTTGGCATCGTGATTGAATTGATGCCATTCTGACAGTCATAGACGATCAAATCAGGCCAAGTGAATCCGTTGGTATTCCGTTTATATGTGCATGCATGGAATTCTATTTTTGCAACCTTCCTGTACAATTATCTGGAGGTTTCCTCTTAGATTAACAAGAAGCAGATTTTAAGAGCAGTATTGAAGCCACCTCGAAGCAGATTTGGTGTTGTCCATGGAACAATTTGAAACAACCTCTGAGTGAAGTGTGATCAGCATTGTGAAGTGAATTTGAAGCATTTTTGAAGACATTTTTGAAAGTCATTTTTTTGCAGTTTCTTGTAGAGATTTTGGAGCAGTTTCTTGTAGAGATTTTGCATGATTTCCATAGCAGCTAGATGCTCTGAAGTTTGAAGTTGAGGACAGCGCTCATCTTCACATTTATATATTTTTCTTGCATTGGTGATGTTATGCTCCAGTTCATTCTTGAAACGAACTGTGGACTGTTGATTTACCATGTGCCCAATTGTACCAATGTTTATTGTAGCTTGACAAGAAATGTTTATTGTATTTTAACTTGGTAACATCCAGCTTACTCAGGTCCTGCTCCATCAACCATTTTCGCAACATTGTTGCCACTTGATAAGCACTTACAATATCTTGTAGTAAGAGTACAATATTATTTTTCTGTTGTTGTTGCCTCAGTTGTGTTTTTTAAGTGACATTGAAGAAAAAATGGCCAGACTTGAAGATGCATTAAAGTTATGGAATATCCTAATTCATTCCACTGTTGATGAGATGGTCAAAGTTAACAAAGAAACTCTCTTTGACATCCAAACCTCTCTGCAAACTGCACATGAGAATATTGAGTTTTTGCAGCTTGAAACAAAGCTACAACAGGAAGAATTACAACAGTGGAGCCATCATTCTGAACCTGTTTCTGTTCATAACAATGAAACAGATTCCCATGAACAACAAGTTAATAATGTTACAGTTCATTCAAATAAAGCAGCAGTTGTATATGCAGATGCAGAAACTCATTCTGCACTTCCCAAGCCCATCATCAGACCTTGGGAACAGCTTGTCCACAACAAGCACAGAACTGGTCTTGGATATGACAAGGACTTGTCCTTTCATATTCCAGACTATGCCAAGCCCATTCAGTTTCAAAGTGCTGGATTCATGTATGACAGTTCACCTGCTCCTCATGACAGTTCAACTTCAGCTGTTCCAGACTCTGCCCCTCTTCCACAGCAACAACAACAACAACAACAACAACAGATCGTGAAATGCCAACACTGTGACCGAGTTGGCCATCTGAAAGATCACTGTTTTGATCTTCATCCATGTGAGCACTGTCATAAAACCAGCCATTCTTCACAAAGATGCTTCAGAAACAAACGTCATGCAAGAACAAAGATTCATCTTGGATGGATCGCTTCTTGGCAATGGGCATCAACAGCCAAGAAGATATTCCAAACACATGTCAGAACTTGTTCCAGAATATTGAACAGTCTTGCAGTTGAGTTTTCTCCATCTTCTCACCTTGTACCTGACAGGGGGGGAAATGATGGTCATCTACAAGCTTCAAATTCACATCAAGCGAGCCTGAGCCACAACCTGCCACACCAGTTTCAGAGCTGTAGCCAGAGACAAGATGCCTGAACATGCCTTCAGTTGGAAATCTGGGACTTCCTCTAGCAGAAGACTCCAGCTTCTTGCCAGTTTTGGAAGAGTTCCAGCAGAGTTGTTGGTCATCCTTAAACCATCACAGATTAAGAACACTTCCTCTAGCAGAAGACTCCAGCTTCTTGCCAGTTTTGGAAGAGTTCCAGGAATTGCATTAAGCATTCTAGAGTTGTTGGTCATCCTTAAACCATCACAGGTTGAGAACACTTCCTCTAGCAGAAAACTTCAGTTTCTTGCCAGTTTTGTAAGAGTTCCGGGAACTGCACTAAGCGTTCCAGTGTTGGTGGTCATCCTTAAACCACCGCCCTTTTTTACCAACATTTCATAGAGCACATTCAACCTAGTGCTGCCATGCATTTTTGCACATTTTGTATTACAGCTCTCTTCTTGGACTCATACATAACCCTTCGGATTAAGGGGGGGAATGTTGGACACCTAATCCTAAAGGGTTAGTGTGGAAGCCGAATGGACAAAGCAGTCCAAGAGACCATGGGATCTGAATCCCAAGAGTCACCTATTGTACTATAAATGTGTATCTTATGTTAATAAAAAAATGAACTCACATGATTTATCTTTCCTATTGTTTTCCTATCCATGTGTGTTTAACACTTAGATGTCATCATATCAGATGATGGTCTGGGCACATCAAATAACACATTATATAACGTGCCGAATTGTGAATAGACGAGGTCTAGATACTGGGCATGCGCGATGGCTTGTTCCTCAGTGATGCATCCACCCATAGTAATGTCCTCAGCAATTTTGTTGACGAATGATTTGGTGAACCACTTGGTCAACAACTGATCAGCAATCTAAAACTTAATCAGGAGGCACCTATGTCTCCATTCATGGATGTGATCGGAGATGTGGGTCGCAGTGTCTTTCTTGAGCGACATTAGCAGATGGGTGCCAGTTTCATAGTGAACCGGCAACTAGAAATGTGTGAGAAAGGCCATGGTGAGAGTGTTAAAGTCATGATAGGTATTTTGAGGTAGCTTGATATACCACTTGGTTGCAGCACCTGTAAGAGTTCATTGGAAAAGCCGAAGATGAATGGAATCATCAATGTAGGAATTTGAGGAGCACCAGAGGTGATATGTCATCACATGGGCTTATGGATCCTCTTTCACTTTTCCTTCAAACTTCAGACAATTGCTCGAGATCTTGGATGGAATTGGAGGCCAGTATGGCGAATGAAGAATTGGGTCACTTGTGAGTCTAGACACATATGGCAATTCCAGTGTAGCCAAAAATGACAATTGGGTATTGAAAGGCATTTGACGTTGATAAAGGGGCCCAACTGGCAGGACCCATCCCTGGTGGTAAGTATTTGGTCCCCATAGTGGAGGATTTTGTCCATATGGCATTTGATTCTTCCCCCACTACAAGTTTACTTTCCCGTAGGGAGGATTCTGACCTTGAAAGCCTTGAAACTGTCTAGCCATAGGTTGTTGATAAGCAACATATGGGTTAAAAGCCTGTTGAGCCTGTTGGCCTTGGACATACGGATTTTGCACTTGATGTCCCTGAGCATAAGGGTTTTGGACCTGCTACCCCTGGACGAAAGGGTTTTGCACTTGCTGCCCTTGGACGTAAGGATTTTGCACTTGTTGCCCTTGGACATAAGGATTTTGGACCTACTACCCTTGGACCAAAGGATGTTGAACCTGTTGACCTTGGACATAAGGATTTTTTGCCTGCTATTGCAGGACTTGAGCCTGACCTTGCCCTTGCAAAGGTTGACCCTGCTGATATGAGTATAAGGGTTGTTGTTGCCTGGGTTGATCTTGTTGCTGCAAGGGCTAACCTTGCAGCTATAAACACTGTCCCTGCAGCTGTAGAGGTTGACCTTGCGAAGGCATAGGCTAGGAGGATTACGACGAATACTGTACTTGCGGCTGCATGGTTTGCTGCAACTGTTGCGATGGTTGGCCTTGCGGTTGTTGCAGTTTTCCTTTCTGCAGCATCATCTGCCCTTACTGCTGCATGGATGGACCTTGCTGAAACGAAGGTTGCCCTTGCTGTTGCAGAAGTTGTCTTTGCTGTTGCAAAGGTACTTGAACAGTTCCCAGAATGACCCCCTGAAAGTTCCTGAATTGTATCTGGCCATATCCACCAGGTGCGGCGGACGAACCAGGTTGGACATAAGGTCCAGGCTAAGGGATGTAGGGCGAATTAACCATCACTTGTGAACCATATGGAACATAAGGAGGTTGGTACTGAACCTGAGCCATATTAGGCTGCTGGTATTGGATGTTACTTGACCCAGACAGACCAACAGGGTTCAGCTGTTGGTATTGGACATTACTCGATCCAGCAGGACCAACAAGGTTTAGAATGGCACCTGAAGAGGGATGGTTCATCCCAACCATATGAGCTTGTGAGCCACTCACATTGGTTGTACCAGACATCATAAAAACATTCAGACTTTTCGACCCAGGTAGTGGCACAACCTATCCACTTACTGGAGAGATCGAAGAACTGACAAAGACATAACTTGAGACTGTCGGTTGAACTGGACGGGTTACTTGGACCAAAGAAACAAGAGGATTTGGAATGGGGGATTGCATCGGGACTGAAGTAACTGTGGAATGCACCATTGGTTGGGAGGTTGGGTTCTGAATGAACAGGCCTAAGGTAGGCATAGTGCTAGATGCCCAGAGAGGGTTGTGATATAGCGATGAGGTAGTAGGCATGTCTGAAACCAACTGAGCTAAATTCACGTAATTACGTGGTAACTCAGGATGAACACTGGTCGGAATGCTTCCCATGTAAGGGAAACCTTCAGGAGGGAAAGGATATTCCTGCTCCTCGACTGTGCATGGAGTGGAAAACTCTGAGTGACCCAGAGAGGATACTGGGATCCAGCCTTCTAATTCCATGGGTGAAACTAGGAAACGACGAACTACCGAAGATGTTCAAGGGGATAATTCCAAAGGAATACCTAGTTGATCGTATGGACTGTATGTACGCTGCGGTGATATCACAATAGGATCGAACAAAGGATTCGGAGGATAAACAACCAGTCCAAGCTGACCTTTAGAAGTTGGCAGACTCTTGGGAGTCTGGATAAGATTATCCAGAGATTTCGAGCCAATGTCAGAAAGTGACCCAGTATCTGAAGGAGGGGTAGGACAATATGATAAAGCTTGAATTCTCAGAAAAATTCCAAGCTCAAAACCTTAGTCCTCAAGTGACTGTGGCAATTCAGGAAAAGGCTCCTTAGACGATCTTTCAGACAGAGGAGGGGAAGAGGAACTAGGCGAACCAGCTAGTTCAGCCACGATGATTTTTGTCTCAAATAACCAGAAGAGAGAGATTGATTCCAAGGTTTTAAAGTATATTTAAAGGTATACTCATAATTTGGTCTAGAAAAGGACTAACAGAGATGTTATATGATCTTGGTTAGCAAATTTTTTAAGATGCAAAAAACAAACTGGTGCTCTTTCATGTTTTAAGAGTCAAGAAAGAAGCAAAGGTGACTCTATCACTTTTGGTTTGAAACAAGCTCAAAAGGACAAGCACTCAGGCGATATTTTGTATTTAGGGAGTCAAAAAGATCAAAATGACTACTCAGGATGATCTAGGCAAAAAGGATTACCAGGTAACTGTGAACTACAGAATACCTCCTGGCGAAACGAGAAGTACGAGCAGGCAATCTCCCCAAATGTTGTGTTCGGTATATCACATTTACAAGGCGACAAACTCGACTTCCTATGGATAAAGTATTGCAACCTAGTGGGGTCTCCATTTATATACACAACGATACAGGGAGCACAAGTCTATACTAGCGCTGTCTAGTGCTAAAGAGAACGACAACTGCTGGGTTTAAAGACGTTGGAACACGTCTCTAGCCTAGACCTTCTAAATGTGATTGTTAGGTTTCAAATGTGCCTTAGTTTAATTGAATACATTTTAGAGTCTATCTTGAAATTATGTCTCGGTTTTCATGCCTTATCGATGTGACTTGAAAAACTCCTATATGTAGCTAAATGAGACAAGATTCTTTCAATTCGATGAATTGTTTACACTAATGAGAGTAGAAAACACACTCAGTGCAACAAACAAGCAATTGAAAGCCAAATGACCTTTTCACTATTTCGCTTTTTGAAAACAAAATGATGAAAAACTCTTTCCAATTCCTATCTTTCATATCAAATGCACTTCAAGTAGTCCTTTCACTAGTAAAGAGAATTCATTTCTTTTCAAATTCAAATGACAATGCAACTCTAGTCTTCAGTGATGCTAACTAATGTAACATATGGATTCAACAAACTAGAATTATGTATTTTCAATGAAATGAGAAAACAAATGCTTCACAAACACTTCACACTTCAATGAAACATTTCCAATATAATCAACCTCAAGCAAATGTAAAGCACAAAATATAATTCCTTTTAAACTAATGATGTTAAGACTCAACCAAAAACAAGATGAGCAATGTGATCTATGCCTGAAAAGAGACACTCAATTAAGAAACAGAACTTTTCAAACTTGTTAAATGGAAATCAAAGCAACAAAAGGACTAACAAACGAAATGCAAGGAGCAACTTGACTATCGACTTGACTTGTTTAGCACACAAATAGCTGAATGGATGACGATCTAGACGCCCTGGGGTTATAAACAATCCAAGAACTCAAGAAACCAAGTGAAGAAAATGCAAACCAAACAAGCATATAAACCAAGCTAAAAGAGCTTTCCAGCCAGGGAGAACATAGTCAAAACAAGCTGAGAGATAGAAATCAGAAGGGCAAGACACATTGGTTATGATCTAGGGGAAACCCTAATCTTCACCTACAGGAATCAGCACGACTGCCTAACTGACAACAAGCGCCAGAAGGGGGTCGGCGCGATTGTTTTTGAGAAACTCGCACTAATCAGCACGACTGTCAAAAAAATAAACGCGCTGACAAAGGATTCAAGGTAAAAAATAAAAATTTTCAAAGGCTCAAACCAAACTTGCCACTGTAAATTTCAGGCTCAGAGAAGTAAACCAGGAAAATCAGAGAACACTAAATGGAAACAGTGCTACTATAAAAGTTCACACAAAACCATACAATGACAATCAATCAAACATAAGGATTGGATCCCCAGTGGAGTCATCAATTTGTGGTGTAGGTAAATTCTCAGTGTGGACACAAAGAATTCCTCTAGCCTGAGAGAGCGGTTCTACCACAAACAAACAATCTATGGAAAATATCCTTAAGCTAGAATCAAATAATAGGGCCTACCTCTTAGAACATTATTCTGCTTGGTGATGATCATTCTTACTTACTCTAGCTTCCTTTCGTTTCCTTCCTTCGAATACCTAAAACAAGCAAACAAACAACAAACAACAAACATGATAGCATACAAATTGTATTCAGCCTACTTAACAGGTCAAGGAACATTAATCCATAAAGATGTAAGATAACACTTCATGTAGGAAATCAATCAATAGTTGTATTCATATAAATTCATAAAGAGATTACAACCAATGCCTTGACGTTGTTGGTCTCCTCCAACGTATCCGGGTTCCCACACTTCTGCTAGCATCTCATGGATAGCCCCAACAATGGAAGTTTTAAGGCCTCTTCCCTTTAGTCTCAAACCAAACCAAAACACACTATTCTCCCTCAAACATACACTAGAAAGCTACAAGCTATAGATGTCTTGCTGATCATTCAAACTCACTCCAAAAACTAGTTTAGCTTGGGAAAAGAGAGGTTTATATAGCTTGGATGGAGGGGAGATGGTTCCTCTCATCATGGGAGAAGGCCTTATCTCTTAGGTTTGTTCCATCCTAATAGGGGAAAGGAGCCCAAACTGACTTCCTCATCTCCATCCAGCCCAACCAACTACTAGAATTTTGTTATGAAGTCTAAACCTAGAAGCTTTGACTCCATATTTAAAAAACTTGCCAAAAGAAGATCGACGTGAATGGAAAAGGGCTTAGTCACTCCGTATGATGCTAGTGATAGTTTTAATCTCTGCAAATTAACGTGAAGAGGAAACTGGTCAGTAGCATCGGTCTTGTAAACTGGGGTAATAGGAAGATTCTTGGGAAATGATGCAAAGGGGAATTATTCTGCGCATGAAGAGGGACACACTCGAAGTTTCTTCATGATGGGAAAGCATGTAGGGTTCACTATAGAGGTCCTCCAGGATCGTGGATGGGGAGTATAGGGATAGTGACAAAATGTTGTGTAACAAATAGAGAGGAATATTAATGATGGCAACCAATCTTCAAGATTCAAAGTCTTATCAATCAAAATTCAATTAGAATTTGGAATTCCAAAATTAAAACTAGTCTTCTCAACAAGATATCTACAATGCAATCAACCTCAAATAATATGTTCAAATCAACATATTTGGGAATATCTAACATGGAATCTAGAATCCTCTAATTGTTATTCAATTATTGATAAGGATGTTATTTGACAACTAATTTCATCTAAATTACAAGAGCACTTTGGTGATCATATTTGTTCACTGCTAATAGAATGGTGTTCCTATTTGTTCACCAATTACTATGAGAATGTTTAGACATGGTGGTTGTTCACTTTTATAATTTCTACTCTATTTCAACATTAATTTCAAATGAACCATTCAACATCCATGCTGAAATTTTTCAAAATATATATTGAAGCTTAGTTCAAATTATTTAGATGGAAGATTGAAGATAATACCAGTTTATGAATTAGTTCATGTTGTCATGTATAATTATTCAGACTTGTGATTGAGATAGGGTGGGAATGTTAGACTCTGACTACTTGGATAATATCGATGTTAGATATCACCTTCTTATTTATTTTTTATCCTTATCTATTGATGAAGTGTTTTCATTATCCACTAATGAGTTAGTGGGATCTAAATCTAGAGGTGGTTAAATATGCATGCTATAACTTAATATCATGAGATAAATACACATGTTGAGTGTTTCCCCTTCTAGAGTAACAACCTCAAAGCCACCTAATTAGTGAGTGTGGCATGCTCTCTCTCACATGAGACCCATTTCTCATATAATTCAAATGCAATTGTTCTGTTTATTCCTCCTTAGTTATATAGTTTCCATCACTCTCATATGCTTCAGCCATAATGTATTAACTCTAGGAGTAACAACCCCCAAGCCACCTAATTAGTGAGTGTGACATGTTCTCTCCCACATAAGATGATCCATAAATTATCGTGGATATTCCACTAGACAATTCATCACAATAGATCTAATAATATTATATTAGAAATCTAAAATTCTACATTATTATAGTTTTATGAAACTTTAAGATCTGTAGATTTAGCTGTAATTAGTGCATGCATGTGAATGGAAATTATGCAGAAAATAGATAATGAAAAAATAAGCTCACACACACACATAAGACACAAAATATGCTCTGTGAAACCCTTTTGGGAGAAAACCAAACTAGAAGGTGAGGGTGCTTTGCTCTCTTTCTTTGTCTGGAAATATGCTTGCAGGTACAAAGAAATAAGGCATGGCCCGTGGGCTACTACAATTTCACAAATCCTCCTTGTGTTCTCTACCTCCTATCCCTCTTGGCTGTCTTTCCTCAATTATGGAACAAAATTCGTTTGAAAGAATGGAATGCCTCGCCCTTCTAGTGGCTCGGTTATAACACAACCCGATAACCTACTAGTGGTTAAGTTTGACTACATCAACTCTTAACTAGAGTGCCCATAACTTATATGTTGGCCTTTAGGCAAGATAGGTATATGAAAATTGAGTATGGTTATATAAGTTATGCCAGAGGCGTATCGACAGGGTGTACTGCCTACGAATGATTAGGTCGATTAGAGCTTCCTGAGGTAGGCTATGTAGGAGGGGTAGTACTAGTTTCTAAATTGGCATTATGAGTAGAAGGCTGGGTAGCATGGCTAGTGCATGTAGTGATGTAAACCTCAGGGTGCTCCACCTCCTATATGGATCCAACAATGAATTTTTCCTTCTCTACATGTTTGGTTTAGCTGGACTAAGTAGCTGCTGATGATGTAGAAGCCTTACTTGATGATGATGGTTGGGAAGGATGTGGAGGTCGTATGTGATGGGGAAGGCTATGAATATTTATGTGATGGGAATGGATTCTAGTAGATTTCTAGTTTTGTATTCTTAGGTTTTCAGGGGCCTTTCTACTCTTCTATGAGTTGTTGCTCATGCTTGGATTGATAGTAGGCCCAACACTAATCAATGGTATGGCCAGATCTCTGATGGTACTCACAACATTTGTTTAGATCTGGTCTAGGTTAACCCAATGGATGGTAGTTCCAAGGTTTCTCCTACTACTGCTAAGGTGGAGTAGTGGTAGCTAGCTACGAAGTGGTAGGTTGTGAGGTAGAGGTAGATGTAAGAGTACTAGTATTAGGTGATGGTGTAGGAGGTGGAGCTGCTTGAATAGAACATTGTAAGATCCTTAGTTCTTATTGTTGTTGTAGCTATGTCGGAGGTATAGTTGGTGGAGTAGTCTGAATGATAGCAACCTCAAGAGGATTAACCACACCATAACCTATTAGATTATGATCTAAATGATGGTTCTAATAAGGTTTAGGTGCATGATCAATAGCCCCTTGCTTATAGGCCAAGATAGGATGGTCATACTATATAAGATTATGGTTAATATAGTAGGATTTTAGGTCCAACACCTTATCAATGGCATCTTGAAGAGTGGGAGAGTGGTTCTCTGATGATACACGGGTTACCTGGCACATGACCACAACAGTGCCGCTGCTCTGAGCCAATCGTTTAGTAGGTTATTAAGCTGCTCGTAATTCCTGCCACTAGTTCAGAATCCGAAGAACTATTTGTATACGTATTGCATGGCAAAGAATAAGGTATATCGACAGGGCTCAGTAGTAGGTTCAGGTTACAAAGGACTCGAAGTAGAAGGTGGCTCGGCTAAGAATCAACAGAATAAGGTGAACTTCTGGTTGTTTACTGCTCAAATTATGTTCTAAACCTTGTGCTGACTAGAGCTGTCAGTAACATGACTCCAGTTGATAAGTGGCGTGGTCAGAGAAGATTATGGGTTATTGCTGCTTAATCTGGGCTTAGCTTCATCCCTGCTTCTTAGTGTTTGATTGGGCTTGAGAGTAAGGGCAAGTCCTACTTATGGCTTAAGACTTCTGTTGCCCTTGCTTAGGCATAAGTTGGGCTTGTCTTATGACTTCTGGCTTGTGGACTTGTTTAGGCATAAGTGGAGTTGTCTAAAGGTGAAGGACTAAAGGCTTCTGGTGAAAGGCTTTTGTTGGCCTTATTTGTTGATTTTTATGATGAGGGCTAAAGGTGAGAGTCCCAAGGTTCAAGGTGAAAGGGTCCCCCCGCCTTAAAGAAATTCTTTCTATCTAATCAAAGTAAGCATAGTAGGTAAGGTATAAAAGAAGAGGGTAAAAATCCCTGTGGTTTAGTAAAGGCTTAGGTAGTCTATTCCTAAGTAGGCGGAGTGGATAAGGTAATCCAGTGCTCGTATCAAGTAAGTAATAGCTTTGGGGTATGTTGTGGGCTCCGCACTCATTATTGTAAAGGTAACCTGGCCCGGGCTCCGCAGGACACCATACTGGGTCGCCGTCATGCTAAAAACTAACTAATTTGGAATGAGAGTTCAGAGGTATAATAAGGGTGAGGTAGTTGGCATCAAAAGTCTAAGGATGAGGTGCTTGACTCGCTTGACGGATCCGAGAATAAGGCTTTTGAATCCAGTCATATACTAAGGCTATATTTCTGTCTCTCTCCGGTAAGAGAATAAGGCCGCTGTCTTCAGTATGTCTCTGAGAATCAGGCTATCTTTCTCTCTCTGGTAAGAGAATAAGGCTAAGGCTCTTTCTGGTAAGATACTAAGACCTTCTGTCTGTATGTCTTCGGGAATAAGGCTGCTTCCTGTCTCCGGGAATAAGGCTGCTTTCTGTCTCTCTCTGGTAAGAGACTAAGGCTGCTTTCCGTCTATCTTTCTCCGGTAAGATAAGAAGGTTATCGAATCCGACATAAAAAGGGTCTAATCTAATTAGGTTGAGTTGCTCTCTCTACTCGCTGGACCAATAATAGAAGAAGGCTGTGTAACCCGGCCTAAAACGAAAGGTATAATGATAGGTGCTTGCTCTACTCGCTGGACCAATAATAGAAGAAGGCTGTCTCTCTCTCCGGTGAAAGAAGAAGGGTAAGGCAGCAGCTGCCCTTATTCTTTCACGGGGTCCTCTCATCATCTCATATATAAGAAGGTTGGCAGTGTCTCTCCATTCATATCAGAAGGCAGCATTCAATCTATCTGTCTTTCTCCAACATATGAAAAGGGTGAGGTGGTCGACTCGCTGGACCAATAATACTAAGAAGGCTGTGGAATCAGGTAATATAAGAAGGTTAAGGCTGTCTCCATCCAATCCGGTAAGAGAGTGTTGTCTGCAGAATCTGGCCTAAGGCATAATCCCGTAATAAAAGAAGGGAGTATATCTTTCTTTTCAATTTACTTATTGGGTGGCCCCTATCAAATAAGTAACTAAAAAAGAGTTCGGCAGGCTCACGATGGCAGCCTTAACAGTCGAGCGATGGCGGCCTTTTAGTCGAGCATTCATTACCTCTCCCATAGGTCGAGAGTTCGACAGGCTCACGATGGCGGCCTTAGCAGTTGAGCCCCTCTTCTTAACAGTCGAGCGTGCTTACGCACCCTGTCAGTCCTCACCCTGTCGGGGGCATGATGGCGGCCCATTGGTCAAGAGTTCGACAGGCTCACGATGGCGGCCTTATCATTCGAGCGTGCTTTCCTTGATGCTTATTGGGTGGCCCCTCTCAAATAAGTAACTAAAAAGTCTGCTTACGCATCCTTTGTTATAACATCAATCAGAGGACAGGAAAGTCAAAACCCCATATAACCCAGAAACATTATACCCTTACAGCAGCAGATGAACAAACTACCTGCAAATATTGGCACACCACAGCGGACACACTACCCTCACCAGTTTCTTCATTCATTTATGAGGAAAAGCACTAGGAACAGAGACTGTTTCTTATCCCACCAGTAACCTCCTTTATTCATCAGCACACATTATTGTGACAAAAGCAGCAGATCAAGGGAGAGATAGAGAGACAGCATTAGGGGAAAACACAAACCAACAAGTTGAATCTGATGAATAAAAACCACTAGTTTACCCAAACCGGGGATACCTATAAGCAACAGTAGATTAACCAGTAACCGGATACAAATACATACCTAGAAACAAGGAAAACAACACCATATAACCTCCTTTTTTGAAACCGGAAATAATGCCATATTTGACCTATAAAACCTTTAGGAATGAAAGCTTGGCGGTCAACATACCTATTAGGGACCCAAACCCGGCCTTTATAGCAGAGGGATAGACATGAGAGCGGGAGGCATACTCTTCATCTTAGACCAGCGGTTCAACCACATGCGGCAAACAGCGCTTTTAGACTGGTAGATCAACTCCAATTGGTTCAATTTATAAATAACTAGAACTAGTTAGGATGCTTACATAAGTAGGATGGTAAACAGCAAGCAACCCAAAGGAATCTACACATGATCCCGGACAATTCAGTAGTTCCCACCAAGCAAGTAGGCGCGTCTCGTCAACGATCGAAGCAAACAGATGTGTATCACGAAAAAAACACCGATGTAGTACTCTTACTATTTAGCCACTCACCCTAGACAATATTTTTTAGGAATCTTAGACTTGACTTAGACTGTTTGATACTAGCCGAGTTATATTAGTATGAGCAATATCAGGAACATGATTTGTATCTTGACTCGCTATTGGGATATATATGCTCCTAGCTATCCAACTTATACTACTGGTCCTCGTTCAAAGACTGCATCTGGAGACACAACTCCTCCCATTGAAGCCAACTACTAGCCCCATAAACTCATGAAACTGGTCCGTTATAAACTCCTTTATCAACCGATACTTTAGGATATGATCATAGGTACCTTCTTGGGAATCTTGCTAGTTAACCCCCGGAAAGCACAGCTGGAACCGGAAAACATCCTATTCGTGGTGCTAGTAGTCGTTATGCGTATCCAACCCACACCAGGGACGGAGTCACTCACTATTCATATGGTGAGGGATACATCTCGAACTCCTACAGACACCGTAGCTTCTCTAACAACCTATTATTAGACTCCAACTACTCCTACTTAGTATGGGTATGGAACTACACCAAGCCATCTAACAGCTATGCACTAGATTACCAACGCACTATTATCCCTATCGATCTGGATAAGATGATCCCTATGAGACTATTGGGACTAGTACTGCTACCTATCCTCATGTAGACTATGCGTCTCGATAAAGAACTGCAACTATAACTACTGGCCGGGCGTATCCATCTCGCACTTGGGCAACCAGAACACCCTTTTATATCTCTTTTTATTGCTCATTACTCCACACCGATACAACTTAGCTTTGCCCTTAGTATTCTATTTACAGGCAGGGAACACATCACAGAGCCCAAAAACCCATGAATTAGACAGGCATCCCTATCAGTAACAATCACCCACAATGTTTACCATGTGTTTCCATCCATAAAACCACACGATCAGCAATTCCATCATTCCAACACCGGATCAGACACCAAGCATAAACACTTTCTGAAATCCAGCTAAAGGGATAGAGTACCTAACACACCCTAAACTCGGTGGAAACTAGTCTGATGGTTCTTAGACAACTGGTTATTAATAAGCTATTGCCCCACAGAGTGCATCTTCTACTGGTCCTATATCATATGCTGAAACTGGTCATGCTCCTCCTGTATATGCTGGTGGTTCAATAGGGGACAGACTATGCATCTACTCCTCCTTATTAAGCTATTACTTTCTATGCTACTGCTCCTAGATCTTAGACTTTATATTGGTTGTGGGTAATTCCTAAGCAAGTAATTGGAGAGGTAATAAGAGGGGTATTAGGTGAAGAGTGTGATAGAAATCTATAGGTAAGGGTGGGTATTTTCATTCCTGCTATTTTTGGCCAATCTGGGTGGGCTAAAAAGAATAGAGAAAACACAGGTAGGTCAGGTTATCCCTCTCCCCCTGGTCGAGAGTTCGCTTACTCACCCTCATATTCCCCTCAAAGAGCGAGCTATAAGGTCAGGAAGGAAGGTAAGGGCCCCATATTACTTAGGGGTCACTCACTATTCATATGGTGAGGGTGCGTAAGCACACTCGACTGCCTTTAGTTACTTATTTGAGAGGGGGGCCGCCATCGTTTCTCAAACTGATTCTATGGCCGTGGTTCAGGCTATGGAACCGACCTTTACGACCTCAAAGGTATATTATAGGTAAGGTTAGGAAATATGGATACAGATCGAGCAGTACGCGCACGCTCACTCTTCACCGCCCCTCACTCATCATAGAATAGCATATGAATTCTCCTTCCAATCAAAATATCCATTAGTAAGAGAAGCCAGTCAGCTAGCTCAAAAAGAAAATAGCATATACAAGACCGAGATCTTACCTACGGGATACTGCCGGGCTCCTCATGCAGTCAGGATATCCAATAGCTCTTAGGCCAGGCAGTTGTTTCGTTAAGCTGCTCTTAGGTCAGTTGGTTCATTAAGCCGCTCTACTAAGGTAGGCCGCGATTTGACCTACGGGATACTGCCGAACTCCTCCTTCCAATCAAGAACAATATCCAGACAAGGCTCCTCGCTCACGATCGTAAATGAAGCTAGCCAGTCAGCCAGCTAAGGCTTTTCACTAATGCTCTTAGGCCAGTGACTTAGAATGGGACTGACTGATAGGCCGATTTCTTTCGTCCAGTAGAAGGGTAGAAAAGAGACCCAACCTTGAAACTGATTGAATGGAAACGAGCCTGCACCCACTCAACTAATTGAATGGGACTTATGGGACTGACTGGGACTGACCTGCACCTGGGACTGACCTGCACCTGGGGCTTAGACTGATTGACTGAGAATGGGACTGACTGATGATTGGGACTGATAGGGCTGATTAGGCCAGCGCCCCACTCATTAGGCCAGTATAAGAGACCCATCCAGTAGAACCTATCTTTCCATCCGTTAGAAAAGCCAGTAGAAGAGACTCTTTCGCCCAACTGATTGAATGGCTTTCCATCCGTTAGAACTGATTGAATGGGTTGGATGTGCCATGATTTCTTGTGATGATGCCATGATGTGATGATGTTACATGATGATGCTATATCTTTCAGCTTCAGCCAGGATCAAAAAGTTTCAAGATTCGATTTGATTCTCTAAACTGAGGAGCCTTACAAGAAAGGCGTTCCCAGTTACAATATAGACTATTCTAGAGTCTTTTACATCCCAAACACATGGCTATTCCCTTTTCCATGAATAATCGGGGGCTGACGCGTCATCCTCCATTATTATAGTTGTGAAAACAGGAAGGTCAACTTCTGAGTGGCATAAATTTTGCATACAAACACTGATTGACACCCTTCTTATGTTGTTGGAAAGATCTTTGTGTGTAAAACAACATGAAGAGGTGTCACATTAAAACAAAAATTTTTACCTCCATAAAACATTGTTTGAGCCTCAAAACAATCCCGGAACGTTTCAAACTTTGTTTCACCAATTTGGGTCCCTTTGGTAAAAATGGTCCCGTGAGCTAACTCATGGACTTTTTCCACTCAGAATGGATCGAAATGGATGAGAAACAATATAATGATTCAATCTAGATCACACCTCCCCATTTTGGGAGGCTTTTGGTCCCCAAAAGCTTCTACTGAATGAGGTGAGGAATTTTTTCCTCCACCTTCTCTCTAGTGTACCATTTAGCTTTGCCTAGAAGCTGCCCCTTCAACCCAATCTACCAAAGTTCATGCTGCCCATATCTTGTAGTTTTGTACCTCTTCTACAAAATTGTATCCTCTATCAACTTTGCCTGAGCATCTAGTACCAAAACCTACACAAAAGGTAGGAAATGTTCCTCTTCCTGATCTAGCATGGAAGGCTCATAGACTTTCAAGTTCTCTACATTCAAAACTGAGTAAATGCGCATATATGGTGGTAAATTAAGTCGATAGGAATTATCACCCACATTTTCTATTATCTCAAAGGGACCATACTTCAAAGCCTTGATTTTCTTATTAGGCCCTTGCAGCCTCTCCTTGTTAAACTGTAACCATACTTTGTCTCCCACCTTGAACGATTTCTCTGTTCTGTGTTGATCATGCCTCGCCTTATACCTCTTCTGTGACTTCTTCATTGTTTCTTGTACCTATAGATGGACTTACCTGATCTTCTCTATAATTTTTTCAGCCCTCAAGGCATCTCCTATAATATATTCCCTTACTCCTCCTTACTTCCCATATGCAATGTCCAATGGTGAAGGAAACAAATATCTAAAACAAGTTTCAAATGGGGACTTTCCTATAGAAGTGTGGACTTCTCTATTGTAAGAATGTTGTATATATACCATATTTTCATATAGGTCTTCGGATGTTTCTGGTTTTACCCCCTCAAAAGTTGCACCAAAGTCTTGTTGACTATTTCTATTTGCCCATTTTTCTGTAGATGGAATGTTGTAGATCTCTTCAACTTCGTGTCCATCTTCTCCCACGATGTAGTCTAGAATGCACCGAGAAATCTTGTATTCTTGTCCTAAAGGATGCTCCTTGGTATCCCAAAGTGTAACGAGGCCTGTCCAAAGAACAATTTTGTTGTTTATTTCTTATTGATGGTCTTTTTACAGGGCATATGAATACACATCTTGTTGAACTTGTCAAATGCCATGAACATGTAGTCCTGTCCCTTCCTGTTTGTCGGTAAACCTCCCACAAAGTCCATGGAAATTCTTTCCTAAGGAACACATAGCTCATCATCTGCAATTTCTCACCTTTAGGAACACATAGTTTATCCAACCTGTAGAGTAACACATTCTGGAGATGGTAGTCAACGTTGTTGTCACCATCGTGCACATGCCTCTAACTTTGCAACTGCTGATACACCTCCTTGAAGCCCTCATTCTCTTAATAGGCCTCTCTATATGCATCATGGGTGAATGGATCCATGTGCATAAGAGTATCCAAAGCTGTAATATTTGATGTGGGTGACCTTGAAAGAATGTCAATCAACTTGTTTATGCTTCACTTCTTATACTTGATCACCAAATGAAACTGTTGTAAAAACCCCATCTACTTGTAATGCCTAGTCTGTTGTAGCTTACTTTGGACTTGCAAGTACTGTGACAGCTGGTGATCTATGTGGATTACTGTCTCCTTTTCCATCAAATAGTGCTTCCAATTTTCGCAGCTTGCACCATGCCATAGAGTTCCTCTTCGTAGGTAGGGTAGTTAAGGACTTCCATGTGAAATACTTCATAATGGTAGCATATAGGCCTTCCTCCCTGCATCAAGACAACTCCCATAACATACCCACTTGCACTATCTCCACTTCAAAGGGCCACTGCAAGTTTGGTAATGCCAGAACTGGTGCTTGATTGATCTTCTTTTTTAACTCCTCGAAAGCCCTCTCCTAACATTTTCCCTAATGGAAACTCTTGCCATTTGTTGTTATGGCGTGGAGCGTTGCTGCTACGACTGAAAATGAGGCTATTAATTTCCTCAAGTATTGTGTTGTCCCAATGAAACTCCTAACCTCAGAAACATTAGTAGGCACTAACCATTTCATGATGGCCTCCATCTTGGAAGGATATATCTTCAACTCTCCTCTACCTATCACATACCCCAGATACACCAAGAATTGTTGTGCAAACTCACACTTCTTTAGATTCGCTAGCAGTTGATGCTTCTTCAATGTTTCCATCACCTGCATCTAATGTGAAATATGCTCCTCCCAGGTAGCACTATATACTAGTATATCATCCAGATAGATAATAAAAAATGAATCTATAAAATGGTGCAATACATCATTCATTAATATCATAAATGTGGTTGTGCATTACATAGGCCAAATGGCATGACTAACCACTCATAAAAACCTTGCCTGGTTTTGAAGGTGGTCTTACAGATATCTTCTTCTTTGACTCGAACCTGGTGATATCCAGAATTCAAGTCCAGCCTAGTGAAATATTTTGCTTGCTGCAACCGATCCAACAAATCATATATCTTGGGAAAGGGGTATATTTCTTGAGCGTGATTTTGTTCAACGCCCTATAATCTATACACATCCACCAATTCCCATCCTCCTTTGGCAAAATGATGATGGGTGACCCACATGGTTATGTACTCGGTCAAATGACACCATCTTCTAGTAGCTGCTGCAACTATTCCTTCACCTCATTTGCTTTTATAACTGATTGCATGTACAACCCAATATTCGACAATGGGGATTCTGGTAATAGTTGGATCTCGTGCTCTACTTCTCTCTTAGGTGGTAACCCTTTAGGCTCCCGGAACACATCCTTGTATGTCTGTAACAACTCCTCCAATTATTGTTTATGTTTCTTAGTACACCCCTCCAGGGATGCCTAGCCTCTTATTAACTCCTCTTTGGATTGAATTTCTCTTAAAAAAATTAAAAGATATTTCTTGCTAGAACTGATCAATTTCTTGGCTTGGTTGGAACTTACCAGTGAAATTTTTTACTTGCCTTTGTGCGTGTTGATGATAAACTATTTTCCATCCTTGGCAAGCCAGTATTTGTTGGCTCTACTCATGAATATTGCATCTTGCATGTACATGTATGGAATCCCAAACATGACTCCACATACATCAAGGGGAACCACATCTAGATATACTTCATCAATAAAATCAACACTGATAGAAAATCGGATTTTTCACTCTTTAGTTACCTTCAGCTCTGCATCCTTATTTACCCATCCTAATGGATATGGGTTTGGATAATCACAAACTTCTAGCCCCAACTTCTTGACTAGCTCTACTGCAATGAGATTCTCCTACGATCCCGAGTCAAATAGAGCATCAACTTTTGTCTTCTTAACATGTATCTTTATATGGAAGAGTTTGGTCATTTCTTTCTCTTCTTGTTGATGAAGGCTACTCAGGTCCACCTCCTTCTGCATTGATGTACATACAATCTTCTCATCCACGTCTGTGTTGCTTTCAACATGGCTGCTCGAATCAATGCCCATGGGATTCTTCTTATTATTATCTTCCTTTTTATTCTTCAGGTTTAGCTTTGGACGCAACTTCTAACACTTCTCCTCTATATGGCCATAAATGTTGCAATGGTTGCAGTGGTTGTTAGGATATTTTCACTGGTATGTTGTGGTTGTCGTCTTTTTATCTTTTCCCCCCTTTTCCTTCTTCTTTCCCTCCTTAGAAGCATCATGTTGCTTATTCTACTTTGACCCACTTGATTCACTCTCTTCAGGCTTATGTTTTCCAGGTATTGTGCATGTATACAAGTCTGGTCCATTGATTTAGGATTAAACAACATCACTTGCTCACGCAGATGGCGGTGCAGACCCCCCAAATACTTGAGGAGTACATCTAGGTTCTTTGGAGAGATACCCAACACTATAGCCATTTTTATGAATTATGTAGTGTACTCCTGCTCGCTTTGGCCCAGATTTTTCCTCAAGTAATGCCACTTGATCCAATGGTCCTCTATGTACCCGATCAAATAAAATTGTGACTTAATGAGGGTTTTTAAATTCTCCCACTTAGACACTAGAGGTTCTCCCTCCAAACTCAGGGTTTTTTTGTGGCTCTCCCACCAAGTTAGTGCATGGCCCTCTAATTTCAGCCGCACAAATGAGATATTTTTCCCTTCCTCGATTTGATGGATGTTAAAATAAACTTCTAGTTGCTACAATAGTTGTTTAGCTTTAGAGTGTCGATCTCATCGTGGTACAACTTGATATTGACTTTTGCTTCCATTTTAAATAGGGACTAATTCACAGCACTCGAACCAGGTTGATATTTTCGGGGTTCTTTTGTTCAGTTGGTTATTCGTGTCTTCCTGATCTCCCGATCACCCTTTTGATTTGTCCTATGCATTAAAACCCCCATTTTCTCCAAATATCCCAAGGTTATTTCTCAGGGCTTCCATGATGAGGTTTACATTGCAATTTATGTATGCAACTTGTTGTTCAAGCCGCAAAAACTGCACTTTTGCGGGATCACAAGGGTCATTTACAAATTTGTTGGTCGTGATTAGGGTTTTACGATTTTTTTCCTCACTGACCTAGATCCCCTACAAACTCCACAAAATACCTAAAGAAACCTGGATTTGATACCAATATGATCTGTAAATTGTTGTGAATATTCCACTTGAGAGTTTGCCACAATAGATATAATATTATAATATTAGAAATATGAAATTCTACACTTACAGTTTTATTAAACTTTAAGATTTTTGTATTTAACTATAATTAGTGCAAGCATGTGAATGGAAATTATGAAAAAAAATAGAGAATGGAAAAATAAACTCGCACACACACATAAGACACCAAATATGCTATGGGAAACCCTTTCGGGAGAAAACCTAGCTGAAAGGTGAGGTCACTTCGCTCTCTTTCTCTGTCTAGAAATATGGTTGTAGGTACAAAGAAGTAAGGCCTGTGGCCCGTGAGCTGCTACAACAACCACTGCATTCATCAAGCATTGAATTCTTTGTTAAAATTAAATCATCAACAATGAATATGAATGTTTAATATTACACATTGTTAACCCTAACACTCCAACTTTGCACCATAATTGAAAATATGTAAAGAAATATTTATGGGTGAAAATAATAATAAAAATGAAGTGATTGATGGCTCATTGAGGGTTTCCATCTCCTTTCCTTGTTCAACCTGCATAAACAATAGACAAAACATGAGAGCTAAAGATAAAAGTAACAACCCAATGCACAAATAAAGAGAAGGAAATCATTTTGCCTCTTATGTATTTGCTTGAAAACCAATTAGATGCATAATGTGAAAATTGAAGATTAACTCTTGAATATGACAATACATATATTCAAACCCTCTTCTCTATTCATAATTAAGTAGACTTATGAGATTTAAATCTTGCACCATCATTGAATCCCTTTAAAACAAAATGATATGCAATAGTTAAGAATAAAGTGTTGGAGATTTGGAAATAAAATCTCAGGCTTGAAACCAATCCAATAGCTTGAAAATAATCCAATATCCAAGTCCAAGAACTAGCTTAATGGAATGAATCTACAATCCAACCTTCACAATGATTATGTAATTAACATGAGTAAGAATTCCATGAAAATTTCATGAATATTTAACCCTGAAGATGCACCTTAGAGGATGAGGATCAAGTTAAAACATGGTTGGGATCTCCATTCATAATCATGATAGTCAAGGAATTTAAATGTGCATGAGTAAAAAAACAATTTTCCAAAACCTAACACGTTCAACAAAATAAGAGCCAAGGTGAAGAAAGGACATCATCTTCACTTATGCAATATAAATTCATGCTTTCTGAATTGTAATGCATGTCATGTAGACATAAAGTTGAGGGCCATGGGGCTTAAAATGCATCATTAGAGAAGCAACTTCCCTAAACCCTAATGCATCAATAAGATCATGATCTAAGATCAATAAAGGAAAATATATACAATATGCATTGTGTAGGCATGAGAAACCATAGGATTTGATGATAACTAGGGCAATCAAGGACTTTGACCAATTCAAGACATAAGCACAGTTGGTAAACCTTGAAAAGTAGAGGGAGCCCAAAATTTGGGTGTTGTTGTATCAACCACAAGAAGTTGTTAATAAGTCACTCTATTTTCTAATTCTTAATTGGTGGCCTGGCTTATTGATTGATTTGATTATAGATTTACTCCATTTTTTAATTCTACAATTTTACTTCTATTTTAACTCCTTAATTTGGATTTCCTAGATTGTAATTCCAAGCAACAATTTTCTAGTATTATAGTGTCTATTCAATCCATTTCACCACATGTTTTTATGTTATAGAGTCAAGGATTGAAAAAATAATTTAATTAAGTCAACATTTTAATTTCCTACTGGTGTGTTTATTCCACTGAAAGGTTGATTTCATTTCCTACCAAGTGTTGTTTCTTTTTGTAAATTGTGATTTCCTTTTCTGCCATAGTGTTTCCTTTCAACACGTGTGTTTTATTTCCTTTCAATAAAATGTGATTCCTTTCTACAAGATTGTTGTATTTAACATTTCAATTCTTGCAAATGTGAATATTTCAATTCCTTCAAGTGTGCAATTCGTTGTTCATGATGGATTGATAAAAAAACATTAATGTCTAACTCTATAATACTTAACCAATACTGCAATTTCACCAATACTTACAAGATTGTATTAGTATATATAGTGTGCAATAGACTGCAAGTTCCAAGTAAACACCATAATGACCATTAAATGTATAGTTTCTCATTTATCTACTAAGGAAATATAAGGTGATTGAAAAACTTGTCACTTTTGGTGTCATTTCCAAGGATTAGTTAATAATACAATATTTATTTTTTGCTTGGCTTGATTCAACCAAGTGTATTCCTTTTATAAGCTTGGTGCGATATGTTTTTATTCAATTTTTTCTTTAAGTTGGTTTGTTTTAGAAAGCATGTCTCTTTAAATTCCCATGGAAAAAATTATAGATCAACAACGTAGATTTGTTATTACTAGTAAAGATCCCCACAAAAGTACTAGTGTACGACGATCACAAGAGGAAAAAAGGCACACTCGACTTAACTATTTAACGCCCATAACTAGCTCTCTTTCCAAAAATAAGTTTGAATATTTTGTTGAGGGGCATGCGATCATGTAAGCCTCATCTTCTATATAGAGATATTTCCCGTAAAGGATAGATAGAAGAATAATTCCATTCCAAAGATTTGATCCTTCCTAACTCTCCCAAAGAACCTTTAGAGGAAGAGGGAAATTTTCATTGGCTCATGAGGATCCTATTAAGGAGGAGGCGTCCACTTTTGAATTTCCAATTTGAGAATCATAAGAAGGAACTATGATAAAGAATATATTGGCTTCAACCTTGCCCACCTTCCATGGCTTATATTAAATAAGATTCAAACACCTCCCTCTTCGAGCTCAATGTTCTTTATAGGTGCTACGATTAATATGCATAAGATGCCAAAAAGTTGAAATTTTTTCTTTCTGTTCTCAAGAATGATGCATTGCAACTTAGTTCGTGCGTCTTGGTAGAGATAGTATCCACACTTGGGCATAAATGAAGGGAAGTTCCTAGAAAATATCAATATTATTATAAGGACAATGATTGGATGGAGGAAGTCTTCAGAATTACTCAAAATGAATATGAATTCATGGGATACTATATTGAATTATTCAATCACAACCTAGAGTAATAAAGGCAAGGAAAATTGGCTCTAGAAACACTACGTGTCTTGTTGTTGTGCAAAATTAATGATGATTGTATTGATCTCTTGAACGTGATGGGTGGGGATATGTATCCTAGTAGTATTATGATGCCATTCTTGAATTGTGTCAAAAATATTCTAGAGGGACTCCAATAATAGGAAAGTACCAAGAGATATATTGGATTATTATTATTATTATTCTTTTATGTCTAAAGGAGTCGACAATTGAGCTAGTCTCATGTTGGCAAGACACCAAGCCGATTCCAACCACTAACATTATAACCCCCTAGATGAACCATGCCACCCCCCGACAGATGGCCATAGCTAAGAAACTAAGGATTTAAACATAGGACCTTCTACTCACCTTTCCTTTACATTTTCATAGGCTTGCTAAGTGACCTCCCTCGTGAAGGGGCTTAGTATTATTTTGTTTTGTTACAGTAACAACCATGTGGGATTTGAATCAATGATATTTTTAGCAGTGCCTTAAAAATGCACCCATTCACCATCAATTTAAAGACCCGTGGGAAATATATTGGCATAAATTAACAGAGGCGTTGGTAATGAAATATCTAGAGCTGAGATTGGGAACATGCTATAATAATTCAAGAATATTATACATAATGCACTAAATTCTCCATTGGACATGCTATAATTGAATAAGAATAAGAAAGGAGAAGAGTTGGATTTAGAAATATTTTTCCCAATGTCTAGGAGAAATCACCCATTGAAGGAATTCCTACTAGATCACATTGAGGTTTGTGTGATTTGTAGCCAGAACCTTGCCACATGTAAGTGTTTGTCTTTACCTAGATTGAAAGATCTGTATTAGGAAGCCGATGAACCTAAGAAACTATACTTTGTATCTCAAAAGCACCCATGGCAGTCCAAGCCTTAAGGAATGATCCAAATTCAATATCAATATTATAATTTGTGCTGGTTTAGTCTATAATTCATGATGATGTAGTCTATAATTGCTAGGTTACATTGTTGCTTAGTCCTTATTTCAAGGATTTCTTCTACTTCTAGTATGATTTTTCCTTATTTATTTATCTTTGGTACACTTCCCAAGTACAAATGAATAACATGGTCATGATCTTGATTAGGTGGAAGACCCTTAGGCATTGATCCAAACACCTTGGGATGATTGTTGAAAACATTATGGATATTCCTTGACATAGAAGATATCGATGTTTGAACATTTAGTGAACATAATTGTGTTATTACACCCTGGTTCCCTTTTGAGTAATTTTGTCATTCCATTAGAGGTTATAAATTTAGAGGATTTCCCTTGGATTCCTCTAAGATCAATTCAATTTCATTTTGAGGTAAATCTTACAAAGAGATTTTGAAAATTAAAGGTCTTTGTTCCCAATGATTATAACCATTGCCCCCTGGATACAACACTAGCACCACCCATTTGTATTGTTGATCCTAATGGTTCTGGAGAGGCTCAAAAATCAAGATCTTCAACTCTCAGTGAAATCAAGTCCAAGTCATAGATCTCGTCGTTTTGAATTTGGTGACACAAACAACACTCAAATTCGTGTTCGTATAACCAATTTATTGCAGTGAAAAATTCACAAGTTAAAATATAAAAATAGAACCCATAAAACATACATGGCAGTTGACTCGCCAATTAACCAATGACACATGCCACTCCATCCTTCACTCTTGTTCCTGCAGGGAAAAAAACAAAAAAATAATATTAAATAAATACTATATAAAAACAAAACTAATTAAAAATGATTATTAAAATAAAATAACCCTCTAAAATAAAAAACCCTCTAAAATAAAAAACCCATATGATAACAAGGTCATTAAATAGATATGATCTAACTCACATAAAAACCACAATTCAAATGAAAAAATATTAAAAAACACCATGGTGGGTGGCATGTGGTTATAATACCAACGTATATACATATATTAAAAATGTCCATGAGGGCCACTCATAATTATGCTCAATAGTCGATCCAAGCCTTGAAACTCAGATAATCCGTAAATACTTGGAAATTGAAACTTAAATTGCGCCGAATCTTTGGCCACGTGGAGAAAGGCAAAGGTGTGTGGAGTAGTTCGAGATCGAGATTTTTAGCCATCAATGGCAGAGGCAGCATTCGTGAACCATAACTTTGAAAAAATCCAATTGTTGAAACCATTGACAAGGAACTAGATGACCTAAATTGCGTATAAATTTTATCACTTCCCCACAATCTATTATTAAAAAAAAGAATAAGGTTCTTTATTTGGCCATCATTATTGTATTTAAACTATATAATGTTTCATGAAATTGTGTTTTTCTATTAATTAAATTGGGCCGTTAAATGTATAAATAGATTCAAGGTTTTGAAATTTTTCACTTATTCTTAAATGGTATATCCCTTTCTCAATCTAAACATGGTCTTAAATCCTAGTCACGTTGAGCAGATCTAACAATGTGTCGGATCTATGATATAGCCTAGCTACGCATAGCTATGGAAGTTGGGGATAAATTTAGTACATCTCAATTATTGATTGTTGAAGATAATTCTGTTTCTCCACTTCCATACACACCATAGGACAATGATTATGAAGGGGCGCCATGTCTCTCTCTGTTCACTCCACCATTTGAAAGATGCTATAGTAGAAACGTGATTGACTAGTGGGAAACCATACAGAGCTGCCAATTCACGCCATATTTGCTGTATAGATATACATTGGAAGAACATGTGATAGTTTGTTTCTTCTTCAGATTGGCACATATGGCATCTGCTCGACCCGTGCCACTGTCTCTTTTTTAAATTCTCCCAGGACATATTATTGTTGTTAAACACCAGCCATGAGAAGTAGATTGATTTAGGAGAGCATCCTGTTTTCCAAAAAATTGTAGGGAAAATGGGGCAGGAAATCGAGGGCAATAAACTTAGCAGGTCAGTGTATATGTCCTTGGCGTGAACCTATATGTTGGTAGAAGGCACCTTCCAGATAAGGAAATCATGCTGACTAGACCTGTAAAAACCACAGCTTCTCAATACGGTTGTGACAGTTTTCCACTGATTCTGCTCTGTTATATTTTCTCAATATAATACAATGCAACATTTTTTCTTTGAAAAATAAAAAAAATAAAAAAATCATCTCAATTATTGATATTTATTATTTTAAAATTTTTGTAAATTTTTAACGTAAATGTTAAGAAAAAATGTGAAAATTAAAATATTTAAATAAATTTAAAAGTTAAAAAAATAAACATTTTAAACTAATACCAAAAGAAATTGATTAAAAAAAATTGTGAACAAGAAATATCCACTTGAAATTAAAAACACATATACTAAATTGAGTCATAAACATTTAATTTTTAAAAAACACCCCTTCCTATCCTTTCCTTTCCTTTCTCTATAAAATTCTAGACAAAATCTTTAAAACACCATTTTATTATAAACAAAAATATATTCTATAATACTATTTTGATTATAACTAATATTGATTTAAAATCCTCATTTATACTTTAAAATATTAATATTTTATTATAATAATTTTATATTTATGTATCTAAAATATTAGTATTTTGTTATAAATTATAATAAATTTATATTTTTAATAGATTTTTATTTAATTTTTATTTTAAATTTAAAAATAATATATAATACATGATAAAATTTAAAATTTAAATATCAAATTTAAAATTTAAAATTTATCAATTATATTATCTAATCATTTTTAATAATATTAATTAAAACATTAATTATAAAATTTAAATTTATTATTCACTGTTTAATATATATCTCTATTATTTACCATTTATGTCATCGTCTATCACCTTTGAGATGTTAATAAGTTCTTAATTTAATCATAAAAACGTAAATTTGTTCATGACCATTCAATTTTTATGTCATCTATCACAAAAGTGATGATAATTATTAATAAGTTCTTAATTTAATCAATGAATCATAGAAACGTAAATTTTTCCTCAATGACTATTCAATTTGGTAAATTTGTCGTCAATGTCCATTCAATTTGGTAAATGATTTAGTAGGAAAAAATTATTTATTTTTGTCAATTAAATAGGTAAATAAACATCATCTAAGTTTGAAAGAAATATTTAATCTAAAGAAAAATGTGTAGTAAAAGATAACCACTATCACCTCCATTGAAACAACCTAAGACAAGCTGCATCTATAGATCCGATTTAAATTCAAGCTGCACCCATAGATGTTGGAATTGAGTTGGGTTTCAATCTCTTTCAAAAACGATAACGTTTCTTTGAAAGGTTATAACAACATCTTTCGGAAAAAATCATATAAGAGATAATCTCGTCGATGCATTTGGAACCAGCCAGTGTGGTTCATCTTCAGGACAAGATGAGGAACCAAATCTAGGCAATGTAATAAATAGATGTAGAGAGCAACTAACTAGCTGTTAGAGAGTAAAGCTAGTTTAACTTAAAGCAAAATTTAATAATTAAGATTTGACCAAGAAGGGGAAGGGAATCAAACTAAATGAATTTTAATTTATAAAAATATTATTAAATTAAATTCTATTAATATTATAAATAAATTCATTTTTTTAGTTATTAAAATTATACAGCTTGAGTGGGCCTAATGGTTAAGAGCATGTGTTTTCTCCTAAGAGGTCACAGGTTCAAAACCATAGGGGGGTAGAGTATGTATACCTTCGTAGACTTAGCAGTCAAATCGTTGTGCGGAGGTGGGTGCCTTGTCTCACAAACAAGGGGGTCTCATACACCAATTTGGTGTCTGGCTTTGCTGTGACCTTAAAAATGGATATTATGATTATTATTATTACTATTATTATTAATTAGTATTTTAATAAAATAATATTATAAACAATATAGTTATAATGTGTTGGATGCAGTTGGGGACATTATTCAGCCATCTTTCTTTACCCAAGTTCCGCCTATATCCCCGCCCATGACTAGATTTTGGACTGCTGAGGCTGCTACTCCATCCATGGGGAGCCCGAAAAATCTGTGGATCAGTTTTCCAAAGAGGCAGTGCACCATCCCAGAGGAGAATGGCTGATACAGGAGGAAAGACAGGGGCAGGCCTATTAGTACTATCACAGGCCATATATAGAACAAAATCAGCAAAGGGCCGATAGGCCCTAATTTATCATAGTATTTTGAGACATCAGCAAACAGAGACTCATAGAACTGAATATTTTTTGAAATTTTGTAAACATATTTGTATATGCATATTGATCTATGATGGTACACCCTCCTTAGGTTTTATGTACAGACTTACTACTTTTGATGACTTCGGTCACTCTACAGACTTACTACTTTTGATGACTTCGGTCACTCGTATAGCAGATGTCACTGGCATCTACAACATGTAATTTTCCATTATAATAGAAAATTATGATTTCCCCCAGGGAAAAAAATATAGTTATAATGTGTTAACTTTATTATTATTTCATAAAATAACTATTTTTTATTAAACTTTTATAATCCTTTATAACACTATTATTATATATTATTATATATAATATTCTAATAACTATTATTATTAATAGGTTTAAACCTATTCTTAACCGCACTTATTAATATATTATTATTATTGGAAATCCTAACAACTAAATATAAAGTATTAAATAATTCATAATTAAATTTAGGATATTAAATAATTTATAACTAATTTTAAAATATTATAAACAATATAGTTAAGGTGGATTAACAAATATTATTTTACGAATAATTAGTAGTACTATTAAATAGGTTTTGTAAGCTCCTCCCGATACTTAAGCCTTATGGTAAAAAAGAATGCATCATCAGAGATGTTCTTGTATCCAATAATCTTAGAAGCTAAACCCTTCCCATGAATCACTTTGGTTTTAAACATAGATTGTAGTGGCTATATGACCATTAACAAACTTTGATTAGTCAAAAGGTGTCTTGATCTAATTAGAGTGCATCCAAAGAGGAAGAAGCTAAATTTTGATTATGGTTAAAAATTTTATAAATTAAATTTTAAAAAGAGACAAAAAGAAAGAAAAAAAGTTGCAAACACCATGTTCTATTCAACATTCCCTTCTCACTTTAGGGTATGCTAGTATATTAGTGAACTTGAGAGAAATACATAAAACCATTTGAGTGATTATAATATATGTAATGAAACATAGAAAATTAATAGATAATGTTCTATTCAATATTCCCTTTTCTCACTTTAGGGATATGCTAGTATATTAGTGAACTTGAGAGAAATACATAAAATCATTTGAGTGATTATAATATATGTAATGAAACATAGAAAATTAATAGATCAATTCTTAGAGAAGTAATTAGGTCTCTCCCTGATTGCTATCGCCCTATGCCTATTGCCTCTCTCTTATGGCTTTCTTCTCCCTTGTCATAGGATTTTTTCCCACCACTTTTGTCTTCGATGGATTGAGGTCAGTTGAACATTGAAGGATACAGCATTGTCCAACTATGTTTTCTATTGCACTATAAACTTTGGGGTAGGCCTTGTCATAGAAGTTCGGTGCAACTTTGCCTCCTTCTGCAAATATATAGACAAATACCCAGAAACTCACAACTACAATAAACAAATTTCTAACAGATTTGTTTGTCACCTTTATTAATGCGGAAAAGAAGGCTCTATGGGAGCTATTACAATTGCAGTCGGTAAATAAGCAAACTATTGTAGCTGGTATTCTCAACAATAATTTAGCATGCCATACTGCAAAACAATTTTTTATATAAAATAGTAACATGTTTCGAAGCCCAGATATAATTAAGTGACATTGTATCTCCATACATTGTCTAGATCATGGAGGCATCCTTAGCATTTCCGATTTTCATTCGTTGGCACTTCGACACCTAGCGCATCGATGACTCTTCCATGTTTTTATATAAGATGTACTATATTAAACTAAAATGTATGTACATGGTGATGGTCAGAGCATATTCTTTCAACATCTTTGTTTCTAAAACACCACCATCATCATTTATATTATTATGATAATGTGTTATCAATAAAATTCTTAATTATTTAATATTGAATTTATTGGAAGTTATTAGTTAACACTAATTATTTATCACCAAGTAAGTTTAAAATATCGAATGATACTCTTTAATGAGAAAAACTTATTTTTGAAGAGAATTAAGTTCAGTAATCAACGTATTATAAACATTCATTCTATTACATTTAAACCAAATATTGTTATTAGTTTAACTACCAATTATGTAATCACATACAACTTTGGGTGTTAAATACCCAATTCATTATTTGCTTCATTATTGCTCATTTTTCTTTATCATTATTGGAATCCAATGTTTGTTTTGGTTTTGTGGCCGCATCTAATGGTCATGTTATGAAGAGCGAGCTTGAATCTATGCGACAGGGAAAAGGGATGACGAAAAGAAAACAACATAACAAACAATTGGAATGGGAGAAAAGCGGCATGCTACCAACCATTGAAGGGATAAGATTTGTGAGCCCCCTACTAAAACAGACAAAAGGAAGACCTTCATTGGAGAAAACTTGAGAACCTTAATGCAAAATTTCTAACTATAATGTAATAGTTTTTTATTTGATTAATTTAAATATTAATTAATAAATAAAACATTTCATTTTTGCTTCACATATATTAAAATATTATTTTTATTATGCTTATGTTTACAACTATATCCATCTTAAAATTTGATCCTTATAATATGAAGTTAAAGTTAAAGTGAATCTAAATTAGCATATAATTTTTTGAATAACTAATAATCTCTTTCATCATGGTTATTAAATTCCAAATTGATTTTCAATATATTTAATTAAAATTATTTAACACAAAGAAGAAAACAAAATATTATTTTAGTTTTTTTATTATTATTTATTTTTAATAATTCTTTTTAAAGAATATAACCAATAAATATATTTTCAAACCAATATCTCTTTTTATCAATTTATTTTGATTAAAATAAACATTTTAAATCACTTTAAGTATATATTATATAATGAGACATTGAAATTATAAAATTTCCATGTAAAAATTGATATGAAATCAACTTCATATTTAAAATTTTAGCTAATATATAATTTACCAACCATTTAACATTTAAAAAATTAACTTAAATATATTTAATTTTATAAAAGAATTAAATTATCATGATATTAATTGTGTCAACTTATTTTTTTTTTAAATAGAATAAAAATCTTATTATTTTAATTAAAAATAAAAATATTAAGTAACGACTTTAAACTTTTAATTTATAAAATTCATGTAATTTGACGCAGGGGCTTCAAGGAAGCTTGCTATAGGGGCTTCAACGAAGCTTGCTACAGTGTTGCTACAATAGCGCGTGCTTTGTTGTCTTGGCCTTGCTGTATCTCTTAGCTTGCCTTCACTTATCGACCTCTGGTGAACCTGTGGTGAACTTAGTGCAAACCTACTCGGATCTTTCACGCTCTGCGACCTTACACACGGCTTCCTCGCCTTTCAACGGTCTGGCGTCCCTTCAAACCTTTGGCGAACCCCTAATGAACTTCCAGTGAACTTCAAGTGAAGATAATGAGACAACTACTATACATTAGACGTTTTTATAATAGCACACAGGTATTCAAATGTGCAAATTTCTTCTCATATTATTTATCAGAAATGGCTTCAGTTTTTAGAGAGCAGATTACAGAGGGTACTCTTTTCAGAGATAGACTATTGTTGCATTTATCGGATTTTTTCTTTTCACTGAGGAATAAGCATTACCGAAGGCTTCCTGGCAACAAATGGGCTATGTCTAAGAATATACAGACTCACTCAAACTCACACTTTGACTCTCCAAATAGATCTGGCCACTTTAGGTTCTTACCAGTGCCTAGCACATTAATACGCAGGCTTTTCATATCTCTAAAAACTCTATGACTCTATGACTCTATCACCCCGACTCCGAATGCCTCAGTAATGAGCCTTACCCTCTTTTTATAGCAAAAGAAAGGGGACAAACATTATTGTTGAGCCATTCAACAAATGGATGGAATCATTGCTTTCGGGTAACACCGAGGTGACATCCACACAAAGATTCCAAGTCCGGAAAAGTAAATACTATTCAAAATCTATGGAAAATATGCTATCTGCATAGTTTACACAGTGGATGCTTTTGTACAGCAAAGCCCATGAGAAAAGTTGGCCATAATTAAGTCCTTATGACTGGACAACATTATTACAATAATGGATGATTTTTGTCGGTTAAGCCCATGAGAACCGTCAGAATAC
Organism: Pinus tabuliformis; assembly: GCA_031772625.1. Taxonomy (NCBI): domain Eukaryota; kingdom Viridiplantae; phylum Streptophyta; class Pinopsida; order Pinales; family Pinaceae; genus Pinus; species Pinus tabuliformis. The sequence goes on along the minus strand of CM062819.1, from coordinate 743,007,531 downwards.
AATAATTTCAGGGAATCTATTCTTTTTGTACAATAATTCATCCCATGCTTTGGTGAAAATTCTTTGAACAATCATAGGTTTCCCTAAAATTATTTGGTGTTTCACCTTGATTAATACAAGCCATTCATAATGGCGAATCATGTATTCTTTTAAAGTTTTATTCTCATCATGAAAAGGTGACCAATCTCTTGCCATCATTTCTTTGACAGTTTTATATGGTATGTGGAAGCAATCCGAGATGTTGTGCTCAAAACATATGTCACAATTGAATCAGAGTGGATCTATTGCTGTTTTGTTGATGTCTTAGTTAGCCCACCATTTTTGTAGCCATTCACATTGTTGATTTCTTTGCATTATCCCCGTTGTACTAAATTTTAATTTAGTATAATGGGTTTCTTCTTTATCATCCACATTCAAAAAATCCCACCATAGTTGTTTATATGCTACAAAATCATACACTGTGTCTGGAAAAATTAGCTTAGGATCTCCTCTTGGCCATAACGCAGAGGTCTAAGTAGGCATGGGCCATGCAATATTTTGGGTTCGGTTGATGCAAAAATATTTTTCATAAATCCCATGGCGGATGCCTCCATGTGACCAGATTCCCGAGATATCATGAAAATCTCTTTGAAGGGCATCTTCTGCATACAATGCATTTCTTTTGGCTTTTGTGTAGATCATGTCATGAATCCATCTGCTCCCTTTGGGGTACACCCTTATTTTTGGTACAAGATGCTGGATGTCAGTATGTGCTCGCAAATTGGAATCCAATACCTTGGTATTTCTCAACTACCATGTTGGCTTCCATTTGTCTCTGTATTCTTCCCAGTCCTGGTTGTCTGGTATTGTACGCAGGACTTCCTGTTTCTGGCTTTGGTCCCATTCTGTAACAATGACCATTATATGTTCTTGTGGCTGGATAAATTCTCTGCTAAGAAAATCTGGTAAACAATTCTTTGTGCCCTTTATATGTTCGACTTTAAAGTCGAAGTTGGCAAAGAGTGCTTGCCATCTAGCAAATTTGGCCTCTCCTGGTTTCTTGATATCCTTAGTTAGAACTTTCTGCAAAGCTGAAGCATTAGTTCGAAGCAAGAACTGTTTGTTTATTAAATGGACATCAAACTTGCTAATACAGTTCCACGCAGCTTTTACTTCTTTCTCAATTGTGGAATAATTCTGTTCAATAGGATTCTAGGTGCCTGATGCAAACTGGACGACTTGTTCAGTGCCATCTTTTCTCTGTTTTAGGATACCTCCCCATCCTATATTGCTGGCATCTGTTTCAACAATCTTGAATGCACTGTCATCAGAGACATATAAAATGGGAAGAGATTTTACCTTAGCTTTGATGTTCTGAACAGCTCTGGTGTGTTCTTCCGTCCACTGAGGTGGCTCCTTTTTAAGTCTTTTGTTTAATATGCTTCTGTCTGTGGCACAATCCTTGTAAAAGTTACTGACATAATTTAAACAACCCAAAAATCTTTGAAGCTGATTTTTGTCTGTAATAACATCTGGGAACTTGTCAGCAAACTCAAGCGCATGCTTTTGCAGAGAGATTTGGCCATTGAAAATAGTATGGCCAAGAAATTTGATAGTAGTTTGAAACACTTCTATCTTTTTCTTACTTAAAACTAGACCATTATGCTTTACCAGCTGCTGGAATATATGAACATGCTTGAAATGGTCTTGGATGTTCTTGGAGAAGATTAGAACATCATCAATATATACTATAAGCCAGTCAAAATAAGGCTTAAAGATTTTATCCATTACCTTCTAGAATTTTGATGGAGCATTTTTCAAACCAAAAGGCATGACATTCCACTCATAGTGGCCTGCAGGAATACTGAAAGCAGTTTTGAACTTATCTTTTTTCTGAAATAGCTACTTGCCAAAATCCTACCTTTAAATCAAATTTTGAAAATATTTTGGCTCCTGCTATCCTTCCAATCAAATCTCCTTTATGGGGAATCGGATAGGTGTCGTCTGCAAGAATAGAATTTAGAGGCTTGAAATTTATCACCTATTAGGCCCCTATACCAATAGGTGTTATATGTCATGATTGACTTGATGAGCTATGTAATATGTTCATACCTTTTCTTGTTGCAAAGGTTTTCCATATTTTCAAAAAATCAAAAAATTTAAAAAATGTAAAGAGGATATACCCTAAAAGAAAAATCAAAGAGTAAAAAGAATAAAGATGGTCAAAAAAAATGAAAGAAAATGAACCCCAACAAAAAGAAGGACCAGGAAAGTGTGCAAGGACCCTGCCAGAATAGAAGCAATTTTATAGATACCTCATCTTAAAAGTATCAAAGAACTTCAAGCTTTCTTAGGAAAGATAATTTTTTTGAGAAGATTCATATCTAACTTAGCAGAACTAATTAGGTTACTTAATAACATGTTAAAAAATGATTCAAGTATAAAATGGACAGTAGAAGCCAAAAAAGCATTTGAAGAAATTAAAATGGCTTTAACCAGAACACTGGTCCTTACAAGTCCCCAATTTGATAGAGATTTCATAATTTTTTCTTTTGCCTCAGAGCACACTATAGCAACTGTTTTACTACAAAAGGATGACCAAGCATGTGAAAAACCTATAGCTTTTTTTAGTAAATCACTCAAAGATGCATCACTAAATTACAAGATCATGGAAAAACAAGCATTTGCACTTGTTAAAGCAATTAAGGACTTTAGAGTTTACATATTATATTCTCATGTGATAGCCTATGTACCAAACGCTGTTGTCAAGGACATCCTAACTCAGGATGGAATTGAAGCTACCATTTTTGAGTATGATATTGAAATAAAATCTACAAAACTGATAAAGGGACAAGGATTGGCCAAACTCATGGCAGAAACGAATTGTCAAGCCCTGGACATAAATGAACTAGATGACGAACAGGAGATGGTGACTCCACAAATTAGCCAGGCCTTTTCAGATTCACCTTGGTATGGTGATATAATTTATGTGTTACAAAACCTGTAGGCTTCTCCAGGGTTATTCAGAACAAAAAATAGGTTTTTAAAGATGAAATCTTTAAAATTTTGTATTTTAGATAATGCTCTTTTTTGGAAAAATCATGAAGGGATCTTATTGAATTGTTTACTAAAAGATGAAGCTGACAAGGCTCTTCAAGAATTTCATGCAGGTGACTGTGGTGGACACCTCTACTGGAAATCAACTGTAGATAATATCTTAAGGGCTGGATTTTACTGGCCAACCTTGTTCGCTAATGTAAAGAAATTTATTATCTCTTGCCATAAATGCCAAATTTTTGAGGGCAAGATAAAACTACTAACTTTACCCCTAAAACCAATCTCTATTGAAAAACCTTTCCAACAATGGGGCCTTAACTTTATTGGAGAAATCCATCCCCCCTCCTCTAGCCAACATAAATGGATACTCACTGCGACCAACTATTTTATCAAATGGATAGAGGCCATCCCCTCCAGACAAAGTCAATGACACAGTAATCATACGTTTCTTAGAAACCAATATATTGTCTAGATTTGGCTGCCCTGATAAAATTATAACTGATAATGTTGTTGCCTATAAATCAAGAAAGATGATCAGTTTCTGCAACAAGTACCATATTATCTAGGCCATTCCACAACCTATTATCCACAAGGGAACGGTTTAGTAGAGTCTTCCAAAAACAGTCTCATTACTGTTGGAAGAAAACAAAAAGACTTGTCATAAGAAACTAATAAATGCACTATGGGCAGATAGGCTGACAACCAAAAAATCCATTGGCACCAGTCACTATGAATTAGTATATGGTATGGAGGCTGTATTTCCTTCATCATTAGGAGTTCTTGTTATGAAATTACTCCAAGAAGCTCAAGTGGAACCTAATGATATCCAAAGGAGGATAAATCAGACCATCAATTTACAACAGACTAGAGAGGAGGTGTACCAAAGATCCCAAATATGGCAGGAAAAGCTCAAGAAGATATTTGATAGAAGAACCAAGGCAGAAGATTTCCACCTTGGAGATAAAGTGCTAAGATGGGATTCCAGAAGAGAAGACAAGGGAAAACATGGGAAGTTTGATTTCCTATGGAAAGGACCATATATTATCCATGCCCTACAAGGAAACAATACATATTTTCTAAAAAACTTGGATGGCACAGAAGCAGAAGAAGGACCAGTCAATGGTCGAATGTTAAAACATTACTTTGATCCTACTTATTAGGATTTATCATGATGATTAACATGTACATACTATATCCTTTGTAATGTTACAGTTTTGATTGGACAGTAACTTTTGGAGTTGAAGCCCAAAGAGAAGGCCCTAAGCTTCAGAAGTACCATTGTCATACATATAATAAAGCAGCAGGAAAAAGAAGATTGCAGAATACAGTCAAAGTCATTCAGAGGCCATCTGATCTACTGTTCTTGACTTTCCACCAGGGAAAGCCATCCCCAAGTGGAGCCACTGTTAGGCCCCTATACCAATAGGTGTCATATGTCATGATTGACTTGATGAGCTATGTAATATGTTCATACCTTTTCTTGTTGCAAAGGTTTTCCATATTTTCAAAAAATCAAAAAATTTAAAAAATGTCAAGAGGGTATACCCTAAAAGAAAAGCAAAGGGTAAAAAGAATAAAGATGGTAAAAAAATGAAAGAAAATGAACCCCAACAAAAAGGAGGACCAGGAAAGTGTGCAAGTCTAAATGCCACTACCTTTTTACTATTGTATAATAAAAAATTGTGTGCAGTTTGTCACTTATGCCACAATTCATGAATAGTCAAAAAGTTTAAGCTTGACTAATTTATATTTCAATTTCATGTTGTAGAAATAGAGAATAAACATCTGACCAAACAGTGTATTCTTGGCAGATAAGTAGATAGGTAGAGTAAAAAATGAGCTCAATAGTTTAATTTGAGCCCTTGGATGTAATAAGTGTAGACTTAGATAGGCTTTGCCATGTAAAAGAAAAGAAAAGTTGATAAGGGTTTTCCAGTCTAAGTGCACCCAAATAAAGAAGTGAAAATGCTAGGTTAAAGTAGGTAGGGTAGGTAGATGATGCTGCAGAATGATATTTGATGAATGATGACTCTAAATGTGTTAATCTTTTATTTTCATCACAAGGCCAAGGCATATAGTGCATTGAAAACTTCTCAAGCAAAGCAAATTCAAATAATTAACTCCCCTTCTTATTCTCCCTAAAATTTTCACTACTTTCCCCAAGTACTAAGGTATTTGCTAAATTAGAGGGGCTCGGAGCATTTCTCTGACTTCTGGAGGGACTGGACCCTCGACCCAATAATTTGTAAAGCCTAAGTATTTAAAATCCTTCATAAATCATTCACTCACCTTCGCAAGTCTTTTCCTAAGGTAAAATCCTATTTTACTTAGGATAATTTCATATATTCCTTATAAAACCCTTTTTTCATTTAAGCCTAAGTTAAATACACTCATTAAATGTTTTTATACTTGTCGCTGTTCATTTCATTATCATATTAACTTTTGACTTATATTATATAATTCTCGCATAACGTTTACCCCCTCCCATATTATTTAAATATATAAAAAACCCCCGATTTCTATATATCCCGCCCCTGGTTAACTATAAACCGTAAAGCATCTTTAATCGGGATTAATTAGTTAACCATTAACTAATTAACAGCCCTTAAATCTCCTACCGCATTAAAATGGGATTAATTAACCCTCATGGTTAATTAACAACCTCCCTGACCTATCACGCCACTCCCGATATAATTGAATTAACCCTTAATTAAGTTGGGCCCGCCTTTGTTAAACACCATCATATCGCGCCTCCCGTCAACCGTCAGATCAAGTCCTCAAGATCTATCAGCTATTATCAATATCGCGCGACCCTTTGTGACCGTGCATTAGCGTGTGATCACAAAGAGATTTTTGCACAGTGCCTCTGCCACGCGTCAAACGATCTATGGAATCGCTAGCTTGAGGTCCATTTTTGCCCTTCCCCAAAAGAAGTGAGATATAGAACCACTTATCATCTTCACATATACGACAAAAATGTCACATCATTGCCGCTAACATCATCCGCCCGAAATCTGAAAACCCCCGCCAACACTTGACTTTGTAAATAAAACAAATAATTCATTTTCACTGCTTCGTACTATAAACCTATGCTACCATGCAAAAGGACGTCGAGGTCAACTAGTTCGAAGTTTTTCAGCCGCCAACCTGCTCAAAACTTGCAGCCGACGCAGCCCAGAGCCTTTTAGCCACAACCAGTACCTGAATTTCACTGTTCATCCCCCGAACACAGGTATTTATCCAAATTCCCGACAAAACCCTGCAAGTTCTTGTTTTTCATTGTAATTTGACAGAAAAGGACCCAAATTCATTACAATTCAGTCTTCGTGTTCGTCATATAAGTTCCCAGACCCTCTGTTTTTCCCATTTTTCAAAGAAAACCTAAATTCCCTTTCTGAATCCACAAGAACCAAGAATGGAAACCCCGGTGGCTTTGAATGTTGTACCTATAAATGCCCCTCATAGAGATTTGGACTACTTACCTTTTGCAGACCAGGACTTCCAAATAAAAGACCTTGCCACTGATAAAAATCACCTCAAAGTTTTTTGCCAAAGTAGAGACAACTACCTAAATGGCTTTGATGTCTTGGGACTATGGGAATCCAATCTTCCCATGTACTTTCTCCCCTCAGTCCATGTTTTCCCTGATATAATTCATCAATGCCATGCCAATTATGATCCTAACTGCAAAGCAGTTATGTCTCTCAGCCAAACAATCCTCTTCCCAGTAACTGCTGAATCCATCAATGAAATGTTGCAATTTTACCCCAGTCAAGCTCTCACTCCCCTTTCCATTGGAGATTTACTTAAGAAATCAACCAAATTATCTCAATCAAAACTTAATCGCATCTATCAAACTTTCATGTTATAGAAACATCAGCCTAAGGGCCCACCTCCTTATCTGCAAACTTTCTTCACAGAAATGGGAAGACTCATTGTTGATATGATATCTTTAAGTATGGGATTCAACACTAGTGAGTTTGTTGATGAGTTAACCCTAGTGTTGTTGTCAATCTTCACTCCTAGACAGCCCCCTGCTGTTAAGTATGACTATGCCTCCTTTATTTCTGATAAAATTCATGACCAGTTCACAAGACTGGAAAATGAAGGAGTTTTCAAGTATACCACCTTCATTTATCATCTCATGTTGTATTATCAGTTAGAAAACTTCCCATTCCCTGTCATGAAACTTGATACTAAAGGAAATCCAAGGTCTGTTATTTTTTGGAGTCCCATCTTCCATGATTCCCCCGATTCCCCTTACTCCTATATTGAGTTCATTGATCAGTTTGCTCATCCAGCAACTACCTTATTGACAGGGATCTCCCCTCCTAGGATCAGTGGTGACAATAAGAGGATCCTTCAGCTCTCCAAGAAGTAAAAAATAGGTGATTGGTATTTATACAAAAACCATACAAAAATCAGGATATATGGGTGTGAGCTCTGCCCTTTCAAGTTACCAAAATATGTTCCAATGAGACTGTTTGCATTGGAATATTTTAGACAAATGATAAATTTAGACATGGTTCATTTTTGCAAAGCCAAAAAGAAAGCACAACTCAGAATCAAGAATCAATTAGGCCCTTTTGTCTGCAACACTAGGGAAGCATGGAGAGAAGCAGAAAGAATTTTAGAAGATCACCTTAAGTTACACAAAAGTTTTGGTTGGATGCCATATGACCCTCATAGCTTCATATGTGATAGAAGAATGAAGAATAGGTTGTCACCATATATACACCATAGAATCCCAGAGATTGAACAATTTGCCAATATGGATGAATGGAGGGAGGGGACCCTAGTAGAAACTGATAGTGAACAGGTCAATATAGAAAATGTTATGAGGGATCTTGAGAAAACACTTGACCTGGATTCTTTTGGGCAGGTATGATTTGAGTCTTCTCAGAGATCAGGGATTAGTGTTTCTATAACTAAAATCTCTCAGCAGCACTCACAGGATACCAGCACACCATTTATAGGAACATCCAAGGGAAAGGGGCCAGAGACCAACACTCAGGCCACAGAGCAATCTATAATGTCTAAACAACCTGAAACTTCTAAGGAACAGACCCAAATGCACACTCCTCCAACTCAAGGCAATGTGGGAGAACCTCGAGTCTTGCAGACTCCTCTGAATGAGGAAAGGAATAAAAAAGGAGATAGGGAAGTAGCTACCCCTGCCAGTGGACCCTCAGAACAGCCTGGTGCTAAAAGGCATAGGCTAAATCCTCTTTCTAAGTAGGAAATTTTTGAAGAAACTACTGATAGTCAAAGGAAAGAAGGGGTAGATAGTCATCAAGCTTTCCCAGTAGGTGGGACATCTAATAGCTCATAGGGACAAGAGCTAGAGAGACAACAAAGTGCAGAGGTATCATATTTTAGGCCACCAAGAAAAGACACTTCAGATATTAAGAAGAAGTTTATAGAAATAAAAGCCAGAAATGATCCATTGAGGCTTCAGGTTTACAATCAGTATCTGAAAATGGCTCCCACTGATTAAAACAGATTGATGTCATCCTATGACATCAAAGAAGGAAAAATGATAATGAGTTATTTCAAACCTAAAGTGTAACAGCCTCAATCAACAACAGACTATCTCAGAACCAATTTTGAGGTCATGGAAAAGGACATTCATCCTTTGGACCAAATTGAATTGCACAAACAAACAGGAGAAATGATCTATTCTACATTGACTGGTAAGGCCATGATGGCCCAAACACTGGAAATTCCTTAAATAATACAACTGCCCAATTACAGCTGGAGAAAGCCTCCTCACAGGCTAAAGACAACATAATAAAATCTTTAGAAGAATCGATCATTGGGTTGGGCCATGATCCCCAAGATGTGAAGGCTACATAAGCCTTAATTAAAAAGAAAGATGAAGACATAGCTGCCTTAAGAAAGCAGCTAGAATTGCCTCCTTCAAGACATCCACAAACAGCTGAGATCATAAAGAAAAAGTCTAAAGAAGAGCTGATGGACTTACTCTTAAAACTTAATGAATGATTGAATGAGACAGAGCAAGAATTAGAAAAATCATTGAAGGACAAGCAGGGAGAGTCGACCTCTCAGCCTCCCAATGTGATACCAGTAGTCTCAACTGCAGTCCCTTCAACCCTTGGAACAGCTCTGGCACCAAACATTCCAGTAGCCACAGCAGAGGTGGTCACAGGTACAACAACAGCAGGAACAACACAGGAAAATACTTCAAATTTGAGCACAGAAGAACTGATTAGATCAATGGATGAGATAAAACTCCAAGTTTCAGAGTTATAAAAAGTAAAAGAAAAATATGTTACCTTAGAACAAATATATGATCTTTCAAAGATAAACTTTTCAGAAAAATAAGGGAAATCAAAGGATCAGAACAAAAGGTGAAATCACTAGAAAAAGATCTCACATTTGACAAACCTCTGACAGACATTAATAACATCCTATGGACCAACATCACTCAGTCAATAAATGATGTTTGGCCATCAATACAGATAATTTTTTAGCAGATTGATTTGGTAAAGGCAGCCTGAGAAGAGATTTAGAGGACAAGAGAAGAATAAGGAAAAATGTCTGAGGAAGCCACCAGGCTCATAAATTTTTTGAATAACAAGAATAAGTACCAGCTTCAAGAACTGGGCATTGAAGACAGAACATGAACTATTCTGGAAGTCAAAAGGGTATTAACTAAAAGGTTTCTGATGCAAAATTTAGAAAGAAGATGCCATGACATGCAGGAAGAAATTAATGCTTTTATGGAGAAATTTGGTATTTTGCAGAACAAAGGGCTATCCAGTACTTTAGTTATAAATGATAAATTGATGAGGCATATAGATTATGTGGACAAATTGAATCAATATGCAGGCAACCAGGCAAGTTCATCAACAAGTGCATCAGCACCAAAGGCACTGCCTACAGGCAGAGTTCTCTATGACAATCTAGAGAACCTGTTCTATGTCGAACATGAGCTAAAGCATTTGTTTGTAGTCCAGCCTACTTTTTTCAGGTACACCGAAACTGATGAAATCCTCAGAAAACTTCAAAAAACCAGAATACCACAGCCAAAATGGTGGGAAGAAATGTTAGAAAGTTTGTAACTTGTCCTTGGTAAAAAGTGAATTTTGGTTTTTACCACAGTTAATGATGGTAAATAGGATAAACAGAGATCAAATAGGTAAAGAGTATCAGATCAGGTTAAATTGTATCAGTGAAAAGATGAAAAGCAGAGCAGCCAACACTAAGTTACGAAAAAGACAACAAAATTCCAAATCATAGGGCCTAACTCCAGCACACTCTCAAGAATAAGGACAGAAAACCATCCGTTTGCCTCTATTTGTTATCTACGAGACCATCTGTCTCTATTTTCATGTAGCATATGATTAGTCATCCTAGAATATATCTCACTTTGTTATGAGATATTTTATTGTAAATTTTTTGTATAAATACTCCCTCATTTAGAGTATTGAGGGTGGATTCTTAGACATTGCTGTAAAACTGATTACTTTGGAATAAAGTGTTGTTGGAAAAATTTTGCATGGCTGGCTGGATGAAGAATTAATGCAAAGGACTTTTCACAGGATTCATGTGCAATACATCAGACAAATAAGTATTTTATAACTCATGTGTTATTGTTATCTTGTTTAAATATTTCAATTATGTTTCATATCTGAATATTGAAACGAAAAATTTTAACTCAGAAAGTGCTTCAGTGCAATCTGTGTTCAATCGTTTTTATTCTGGATGTTTTCTTCTAAACTGGCATAAGCAGTGAATTCTTAATTTCTCCTGTTTCCTAGTTTACTCATTTTGATCATTTAGTAAAGAATTCTTAATTGCTCTTTATTGGTGATCATTCAAGTTCTCTTATCTTAAAATATGTTGAAGGATTCTTAATTGCTCTTCATCCCTTTTAAGTCCAACCCATCTTATCAAGTCTCTGTTTTCTCCCTATTTAGTTATCTTCCCCTGTGAAGCCATCCTTTGTTGAGAAACAAAATCCAGTTGAGCCATCTTCTTTGACTCCATTAGCCCAATGGCCTAAACTATTCAGTTCTACCCCTTTGCTACTGAATTTCACCACCAAATACAACCAAAAATCCCTAAACTTTCATAATTAGCCTAATACCTTACAAAACAAAGTTAAATATTAAAGAGAGAGTCCTCTCTAGGTACAGATTGGCTAGATTCTGTACCCAAAAGTTGGTTTATGGTTACCTCAGACCCCTTTCCTCTTCTTACAACTTCTAGGAAAATCTGAGTGATAACATAGTGGCGACCATACTAGGGAACGAAAATTTGTTGTTATTGTTGTTTACTTTATAAACTACAGACGGAGCCTGAAGTTAGCCAGGTAGCCTTCGAACTGCTCTTGCTCTACAAGAGCATAAGTAGATGAATGCTGCTTCAGTCTATCTCCAGTCTAGTTTATGAACTGAACATGAACCAGTTCCTTAGTCCAACAAATCTTTAGGAATGTTTTAAAATTCAAATCCAAAACATCTTAAATAAATCACAAAAGTTGTTGATATTAATTTAGAAAATCAAAACCGAGAAATCTGGCTTCAGAAAGAACTCGCTACACTAGGTAAAATCCTGATCCAAATCCACCACCTGTGTTTGAGAACCCCAATCTGATTCCCACAATTCTTAGGAGACAAGAAAGCCAAGAAAGTACTGCAAGTTCTCGGCCCATCTACAGATCAAGATCCTGCCTTGTAAGGTGGATTTATCTTGAGGACAAACCCTTTGATGAGCAATTTGAGACCTTTTTGTTTGTAACATTTTCTGACTCTGAACTGGTCTGCTTGGTTCTAGACCCAATATTTATTGAAGAGTTACAGTTTGAAGTTGTTAGTACGTTAATAGATAGATATTTACAAAGTTCAACAATCTGAGGTTACTTCTGAAGGAACACCTGATCCCTCTATAATCACTACTGCTTCTGCAATTTCCTCACCATTCCCTCATACATTTCAACCACAAACTACTCCACCAAAAACCCCTCCTTCTACCCCTCCATCCACAACCCAAATCCCCATTGTTACCCTACCCCAGTTGTCGTTCCATCACTACCTGCAGCCATGGCAAACAAGTATACCCCTCTGGTTTTTACCAGCCAATTTAGGTGCCATGCCTCAAGACTATCAAAGTAAATCACTCTATTTGATGGTATTGGTACCTACACAGCTCAGCAACATACCAGAAAAATGACTGACTACTTTTAAATATATGAGATTGATACTGATGATGTAAGAATGAGGATATTTGTTCAGAGTCTAACTGGTGAAGTCAGGACCTGGTTTAGGGCTCTAAGAGAAAACAACATAGATAGCCTAGAAACCCTTTATACACAATTCTTGAATCGTTGGGAGAAAAATAAAGATCATCTACAGATCTTATCTGAGTATGACAACCTCAAGAGAGGAACACAAGAAACTGTGCAAGATTACTGCACTAAGTTCAATGTTGTTTACAATGCTATTCCTCAAAACCTCAGACCCCCACCTGATTTGGACCTAATCAAATTCCCAGATGGATTTGATTCGGATATGGCTTTTCAACTAAGAGAAAGAGCCCCTAGAACTTTAGAATAGATGCAAAGTATAGCTATCAGTGTCGAAGCTAACTTGATGTTTAAACGTGCCAAGGTTAGAAGTGAAAGAAGGATACCAGCGAAAGAAGAAGCCTCCCTTGTTGAACAAAACCTGGATGCTATAATCAAAGTGATGGAAAGACTGGGAAATAGAGTGAAACAATAGAAAGAAAATCTCCTTGGGATGGTCAACCACCCAACACAGGAAGGAATCCAAATTTCCGGAAAAACAAAACCTAGAACCCTAGAAAGACTGGACCAGATCAAAACATCAGACCCCCTTCTAGGAAAATTATGTAGAAGCTTCCAGCTCAGAAAATCTCCCAGAAGACACTCAGATAAATCTGATGGGACTTAACAATGAAGGAGAAGTCTTCCTAACTCAATATGATCAAGAGACTCACATTATCAAACAATTTCAAACTCAGTCAGGAGAATCCTTTGACTTTAGGGAGGGATATGGCATAACTATCTACGAAGTGCAGAGGCAGTACAACTTAAGGAGTAGAAGAATAGATGTTACTAAAGCCAACAAACAGAAAGCTCCAAGACAGCGTATCAAAGGTAAAGTAGCTACTACCCCTGTACAAATTTTGTCTAGATCAAATAATAACCCATCTAATCCAATAATAGAAGATGTCTTTGACAGTCAACAAAATAAAATACAACATTCCATTTCTCCCCCTTTCAAGGGAACTGTGGAAGAACCTCTAGAAGACAATTTAGGAGAAACTGTAAATCTTAACCCTACTCCTGAAAAGGAGAAAAACATAGAAAACACTAAAAATATAGAAAGTAAAGAGAATCCCATTGTTCGAAACACAAAAGCCCAAACAGAAAAACCTTTCAATCTGGAAACTGAAGTAGGCAAGCTAAAAATTAATGTTCCATTATCAGAATTAGCTAAACATGATGCCTACCGAGGTCAAGTCAACAGATCACTGAACATTACTAGGACAGAAGATTCTCTAAATGTTTTTGATGACCAACCAGAATTAATCTTTGGCCCTGAAGTAAATGGGAAACATTTAGAAGGAAGTGTTCCTCCCTTCTATGTGAGCTTAAATATTCATGATAAAATCCTCCACAATGCCATGTTTGATTCTGGGGCATCTCACAACCTAATGCCCAAGTCTGTAATGGAGAAATTAGATCTTGACATTACTAGACCATATAAAGATCTCTTTTCTTTTGATTCAAGTCAAGTGAGATGTTTAGGATTAATTAAAGGCTTGTGTGTTTCTTTAGTTCAATACCCTACCAAAACAATCCTGATGGATATAGTAGTAGCAGATATACCTCCAAAATATGCAATGTTGTTATCCAGGTCCTGGGGTGCTAAGCTTCAAGGATCACTTCAATTGGACATCTCTTATGCTACTATCTCTGTTTTCGGCCAACCTAAGAAGCTATATAGAGAGACATTAATGAAATATGTAGTAAGTAGTAAGGCGAAACCACAAAATTTCTTTATCTACTCACTACACTTTGATATGGATTCATTTATTTTGTATAATTCCGAAACCAATCCTGCCAACAATGAACAAGTTTTAGCAGTAGAACCAAAAGAAATTAAAAAAGGAAAAACAAGTGTTCAGATTCAGGAAATCTCAGATACCAATGATGATTTGGACAGCAAAGAAAAATCAGATGAAAACAAAAAACTAAATCCCCTTGCTAAACAAATTCCCACCACCCCTGACACTGATTATGTCCATGAAATTCTTTGGCATTTAGAATTTGATGGCTCAGTCAATAAATTAGGGGCTGGAGTAGGAATTTGGGTGCATAACTTAGAAAATGACCATGCTGAAGGCCATGCCTATAGGTTAAACTTTAAGTGCACCAATAATATGGCAGAGTATGAAGCTCTTTTGCTAGGACTTAAACTTGTAAAAATATTAGGAGCAATTAGGGTATCTGTCATAGGGGATTCAGAGTTAATCATAAAACAGATCAATGGGAAGTATTTAACAAGGGATCCTAGATTAGGATACTATAGAGGAACAGTGATAGAGATTCTTAATACTTTTCTGGAAACTAATCTTGTTGTAGTACCTAGAAAACATAACTTACATGCTCATAGTTTAGCCATGTTTGCCAGCACATGCAAATTACCTTTCGAACCTAATCATCAATTTACTACTGAAATTAGGCACAGGCCAGCCATCCCTGACAATTTGAAGAACTGACGAGTTTTCGAAAGTGGTGAGAATATTATCAACTTTTTAACCTTGGAAAAAGATTTTTCTCACAGTCACATAGATGTTGATACAGACAGTAACACTAAACAAATAGATGAGGTAGATGCCAACATTTTAGAAGAAAGCTCAATTCAAATGCTTCACCCCACGACTTTCACCAAGCAGGAAATTCAATACTTAAAACAGATGGACCTTGATGAGATAAATGAAGAAGAAATAGAGGTCATTGATCTAAAGGACAATCATCTGCCTAAGGGATTAACCCCTCTAGAGGACCTCTTTGATTCCAATGACATTCCTAAGAAACCAAAGATGGAACCATTGAAGGAAGACATTGAAGAATATAATTTATGGACAAAAGAAAATCCAAAAATGATAAAATTATCAGTGTCTTTACCTCCTGACCAAAAGTTAAAATATGTTGAACTCATGAGAGAATTCCAGGATGTCTTTGCGTGGAGTTATGAGGATTTGAAAGTATATGACACCTCCATAATTCAACATAATATACCTTTAAAAGAAGAGCAGAATACATTCAAACAAAAACTCAGAAGAATCAACCCTGTATTACTACCACTGATTGAAAAAGAAATTAAACGTATGTATGAGGTAGGGATAATTGCACCTATAATATTTTTAGAGTGGGTATCCAATTTAGTACCTACTAGGAAAAAAACTGGGGAAATAAGATTATGTGTGGACCTGAGAAATGTGAATAAAGTTTCTTTAAAAGATAATTACCCTTTACCCAAGATGGACAATATTTTGCAAAGGGTAGTAGGTTCTTCCATAATTTCACTTTTAGATGGATTTTCAGGATATAACCAAATTTTTGTTCATCTTGATGACCAGGAAAAAACTGCTTTTACCACACCATGGGGCACATTTATGTATATCAAAATGCCATTTGGACTTAAAAATGCAGGAGCTACTTTCCAGAGAGCAATGGACATTGCATTGACTAAAGAAATTCATGATTTTCTTGTCATATATCTGGATGACCTAACTATTTTTTCTAAGTCAGATAAGCAGCATTTGGACCATCTCAAACAGGTATTTCTCAAATGCAGAAAATATGGTATCTCTTTAAATCCTAAGAAGTCCTTATTTGGCCTGGAAGAAGGTAAGCTCTTAGTTCACATCATTTCAAATGATGGCATTCAAATTGACATTGCTAGAATAGAAGCAATTTTATAGATACCTCATCCTAGAAGTATCAAAGAACTTCAAGCTTTCTTAGGAAAGATAATTTTTTTTAGAAGATTCATATCTAACTTAGCAGAACTAATTAGGTTACTTAATAGCATGTTAAAAAAGGATTCAAGTATAAAATGGACAATAGAAGCCAAAAAAGAATTTGAAGAAATTAAAATGGCTTTA
This sequence comes from Pinus tabuliformis, assembly GCA_031772625.1. Taxonomy (NCBI): domain Eukaryota; kingdom Viridiplantae; phylum Streptophyta; class Pinopsida; order Pinales; family Pinaceae; genus Pinus; species Pinus tabuliformis. The sequence goes on along the minus strand of CM062819.1, from coordinate 742,991,331 downwards.
ACCAGAACACCGGTCCTTACAAGTCCCCAATTTGATAGAGATTTCATAATTTTTTTTTTGCCTCAGAGCACACTATAACAGTTGTTTTACTACAAAAGGACGACCAAGGATGTGAAAAAAATATAGCTTTTTTTAGTAAAGCACTCAGAGATGCATCACTAAATTACAAGATCATGGAAAAACAAGAATTTGCACTTGTTAAAGCAATTAAGGACTTTAGAGTTTACATATTATATTCTCATGTGATAGCCTATGTACCAAATGATGTTGTCAAGGACATCCTGACTCAAGATGTAATTGAAGGAAAAAGGGGAAAATGGATTGCTACCATTTTAGTGTATGATATTGAAATAAAACCTACAAAACTGATAAAGGGACAGGGATTGGCCAAACTCATGGTAGAAACGAATTGTCAAGCCCTGGAGATAAATGAATTGGATGACGAACATGAGATGGTGACTCCACAAATCAGCCAGGCCTCTTCAGATTCACCTTGGTATGCTGATATAATTTATGTGTTACAAAATTTGCAGGCTCCTCCAGGGTTATCTAGAACAAAAAATAGGTTATTAAAGATGAAAGCTTTAAAGTTTTGTATTTTAGATAATGCTCTTTTTTGGAAAAATCATGAAGGGATCTTATTGAATTGTTTACTAAAACATGAAGCTGACAAGACTCTTCAAGAATTTCATGCAGGTGACTGTGGTGGACACCTCTACTGGAAATCCACTGCAGATAAGATCTTAAGGGTTGGATTTTACTAGCCAAACTTGTTCGCTGATGTAAAGAAATTTGTTACCTCTTGCCATAAATGCCAAATTTTTGAGGGCAAGAGAAAACTACTACCTTTACCCCTAAAACCAATCTCTACTGAAAAACCTTTCTAACAATGGGGCCTTGACTTTATTGGAGAAATCCATCCCCCCTCCTCTGGCCAACATAAATGGATACTCACTGCCACTGACTATTTTACCAAATGGATAGAGGTCGTCCCCTCCAGACAAGCCAATGACACAGTAATCATAGGTTTCTTAGAAACCAATATATTGTCTAGATTTGGTTGCCCTGATAAAATTATAGCTGATAATGCTGCAACCTTTAAATCAAGAAAGAAGATCAGTTTCTGCAACAAGTACCATATTACCTTGGGCCATTCCACAGCCTATTATCCACAAGGGAATGGTTTAGCAGAGTCTTCCAATAAAAGCCTCATTAATATCATTAAAAAACTATTGGAAGAAAACAAAAAGACTTGGCATAAGAAACTAATAAATGCACTATAGGAAGACAGGCTGACAACCAAAAAATCCATTGGCACTAGTCCCTATGAATTAGTATATAGTATGGAGGCTATGTTTCCTTCATCATTAGGAGTTATTGCTATGAAATTACTCCAATAAGCTCAAGTGGAACCTATCGATATCCAAAGGCGGATAAATCAGATCATCAATTTACAGCAGACTAGAGAGGAGGTGTACCAAAGATCCCAAATATGGCAGGAAAAGCTCAAGAAGATATTTAACAGAAGAACCAAGGCAGAAGATTTCCACCTTGGAGATAAAATGCTAAGATGGGATTCCAGAAGAGAATATAAGGGAAAACATGGGAAGTTTGACTTCCTATGGAAAGGACCATTTATTATCCATGCCCTACAAGGGACCAATACATATTTTCTAAAAAACTTGGATGGCACAGAAGCAGAAGAAGGGCCAGTCAATGGTCGAATGCTAAAACATTACTTTGATCCTACTTATTAGGATTTATCATGATGATTAACATGTACATACTATATCCTTTGTAATGTTACAGTTTTGATTGGACAATAACTTTTGGAGGTTAAGCCCAAAGAGAAGGCCCTAAGCTTCAGAAGTACCATTGTCATACATATAATAAAGCAGCAGGAAAAAGAAGATTGCAGAATACAATCAAAGTCATTCAGAGGCCATCTAATCTATTGTTCTTTCCTTTCCACCAGGGAAAGCCATCCCCAAGTGGAGCCACTGTTAGGCCCCTATACCAATACGTGTCATATGTCATGACTGACTTGATGAGCTATGTAATATGTTCATACTTTTTCTTGTTGCAAAGGTTTTCCATATTTTCAAAAAAATCAAAAAATTTAAAAAATGTCAAGAGGGTACACCCTAAAATAAAAATCAAAGGGTAAAAAAAAATATGGTAAGAAAAAATAAAAGAAAATGAACGCCAACAAAAATAAGGACCAGGAAAGTGTGCAAGTCTAAATGCCACTACCTTTTTACTGTTGTATAATAAATAATTGTGTGAAGTTTGTCACTTATGCCACAATTCATGAATAGTCAAAAATTTTAAGCTTGACTAATTCATATTTCAATTTCATGTTGTAGAAATAGAGAATAAACATCTGACCAAACAGTGTAATCTTGGCAGATAAGTAGATAGGTAGAGTAAAAAATGAGCTCAATAGTTTAATTTGAGCCCTTGGATGTAATAAGTGTAGACTTAGATAGGATTTGCCATGTAAAAGAAAAGAAAAGTTGATAAGGGTTTGCCAGTCTAAGTGCACCCAAATAAAGAAGTGAAAATGCTAAGTTAAAGTAGGTAGGGTAGGTAGATGGTGCTGCAGAATGATATTTGATGAATGATGACTCTAAATGTGTTAATCTTTTATTTTGATCACAAGGCCAAGGAATATAGTGCATTGAAAACTTCTCAGGCAAAGAAAAGTCAAATAATTAACTCCATTTCTTATTCTCCCTAAAATTTTCACTAATTTCCCCAAGTACTAAGGTATTTTCTAAATTAGAGGGACTCAGAGCATTTCTCTGACTTCTGGAGGGACCGGACCCTCGGCCTAATAATTTGTATAGCCTAAGTATTTAAAATCCTTCATAATTCATTCACTCATCTTCACAAGTATTTTCCTAAGGTAAAATCCTATTTTACTTAGGAGAATTTCATGTATTCCTTATAAAACCCTTTTTTCATTTAAGCCTACGTTAAATACACTCATTAAATGTTTTTATACTTGGCGTTGTTCATTTCATTATCATATTAACTTTTAACTTATATTATATAATTCCCGCATAATGTTTACCCCCTCCCATATTATTTAAATATATAAAAAACCCCCAATTTCTATATATCCCAGCCCTGGTTAACTATAAACTGTAAAGCATCTTTAATCAGGATTAATTAGTTAATCAGCAACTAACTAACAACCCTTAAATCCCCCGCCACATTAATATGGGATTAATTAACCCTCATGGTTAATTAATAACCTCCCCGACCTATCACGCCACTCCTGATATAATTAAATTAACCCTTAATTAAGTCGGGCCCGCCTTTGTTAAACCCCATCATATCGCGCCTCCTGTCAACTGTTCGATCAGGTCCTCAAGATCTGACGGCTATTATCAATATCGCGCGACCCTTTGTGACCGCGCGTTAGCGTGCGATCACAAAGCGGTTTTTGCACAGTGCCTCCGCCACACGTCAAACGATCTATGGAATCACTGGCTCGAGGTCCATTACCACCCTTCCCCAAAAGTGGTGCGATATAGAACCGCTTACTGCCTTCGCATATACGACAAAAATGTCACATCACTTACCGCTGACATCATCTGCTCGAAATCAGAAAACCCCGCCAACCCTTGACTTTGTAAATAAAACAAATAAGTCATTTTCGCTGCTTTGTACTGTAAACTTGTGCTCCCATGCAAAAGGACATCGAGGTCAACTAGTTCGAAGTTTTTCAACTGCCAACCTGCTCAAAACTTGCAGCCGACGCAGCCCAGAGCCTTTTAGCCACAGCCGGTACTTAGATTTCACTGTTCATCCCCCGAACACAGGTATTTATCCAAATTCCCGACAAAACCCTGCAAGTTCTTGTTTTCCACTATAATTTGACAGAAAAGGACCCAAATTCATTACAATTCAGTCTTTGTTTTCGTCATATAAGTTCCCAGACCCTCTGTTTTGCCCATTTTTCAAAGAAAACCTAAATTCCCTTTCTGAATCCACAAGAACCAGAAATGGAAACCCCGGTGGCTTTGAATGTTGCACCTATAAATGCCCCTCATAAAGATTTGGACTACCTACCTTTGGCAGACCAGGACTTCCAAATAAAAGACCTTGCCACTGATAAAAATCACCTCAAAGTTTTTTGCCAAAGTAGAGACAACTACCTGAATGGCTCTGATGTCCTGGGACTGTGGGAATCCAATCTTCCCATGTACTTTCTCCCCTCAGTCCATGTTTTCCCTGATATAATTCATCAATGCCATGCCAATTATGATCCTAACCGTAGAGCAGTTATGTCTCCCAGCCAAACAATCCTCTTTCCAATAACTGTTGAATCCATCAATGAAATGTTGTAATTTTACCTCGGTCAAGCTGTCACTCCCATCTGTCAGAATTTCATGTTACAGAAACATCAGCCTAAGGGCCCACCTCATTATCTGCAAACTTTCTTCATAGAAATGGGAAGACTCATTGTTGATATGATATCTTTGATTATAGGATTCAACACTAGTGAGTTTGTTGATGAGTTAACCCTAGTGTTGTTGTCAATCTTCACTCCTGGACAACCCCCTACTGTTAAGTATGACTATGCCTCCTTTATTGCTGATAAAATTCATGACCAGTTCACAAGACTGGAAAATGAAAGAGTTTTCAAGTATACCACCTTCATTTATCATCTCATGTTGTATTATCAGTCAGAAAACTTCCCTTTCCCTGTCATGAAACTTGATACTAAAGGCAATCCAAGGTCTGTTATTTTTTGGAGTCCCATCTTCCATGATTCCCCTAATTCCCCTTACTCCTATATTGAGTTCATTGATCAGTTTGCTCATCCAGCAACTACCTTATTAACAGGGATCTCCCCTCCTAGGATCAGTCGTGACAATAAGAGGATTCTCCAGCTCTCCGAGAAGTACAGATTAGGTGATTGGTATTTATACAAAAACCATATAGAAATCAGGATATATGGGTGTGATCTTTGCCCTTTCAAGTTACCAAAATATGTTCCAATGAGATTGTTTGCATTGGAGTATTTCAGACAAATGATAAATTCAGACATGGTTCATTTTTGCAAAGCCAAAAAGAAAGCACAACTCAGAATCAAGAATCAATTAGGTCCTTTTGTCTGCAACACTAGGGAAGCATAGAGAGAGGCAAAAAAAATTCTAGAAGATCACCTTAAGCTACACAAAAGTTTTGGGTGGATGTCATATGACCTTCATAGCTTCATATGTGATAGAAGAATGAAGAATAGGTTGTCACCGTATATACACCATAGAATCCCAGAGATTGAACAATTTGCCAATATGGATGAATGGAGGGAGGGGACCCTAGCAGAAACTAATAGTGAACAGGTCAATATAGAAAATGTTATGAGGGATCTTGAGAAAACACTTGACCTGGGTTCTTTTGGGCATGTAAGATGTGAGTCTTCTAAGAGATCAGGGATTAGTGCTTCTACAGCTGAAATTTCTTAGCAGCACTCACAGGATACCAGTGCACCATTTATAGGAACATCCAAGGGAAAGGGGCCAGAGACCAGCACTCAGGCCACAGAGCAATGTATAATGCCTAAACAACCTGAAACTTCTAAGGAATAGACCCAAATGCACACTCCTCCAACTCAAGGCAATGTGGGAGAACATCCAATCTTGCAGACTCCTCTGAATAAGGAAAGGAATAAAAAAAGAGACGGGGAAGTAGCTACCCCTGCCAGTGGACCCTCAGAACAGCCTGGTGCTAAAAGGCATAGGCTAAATCCTCTTTCTGAGTAGGAAATTTTTTAAGAAACTACTGATAGTCAAAGGAAAGAAGGGGTAGATAGTTATCAAGCTTTCCCGGTAGGTGGGACATCTAATAGCTCACAGAGACAGGAGCTACAGAGACAACAAAGTGCAGAGGTATCATCTTTCAGGCCACCAAGAAAAGACACTTCAGATATCAAGAAGAAGATATAGAAATAAAAGCTAGAAATGATCCATTGAGGCTCCATATTTACAATCAGTATCTGAAAATGGCCCCCACTAATTAAAACAGATTGATGTCAGCCTATGACATCAAAGAAGGAAAATTGATAATGAGTTATTCCAAACCTAAAGTGCAACAGCCTCGATCAATAGCAGACTATCTCAAAACCAATTTTGAGGTCATGGCAAAGGACATTCATCATTTGGACCAAAGAAAATTGCACAAACAAACAGGAGAAATGATCTATTCTACATTGAATGGTAAGGCCATGATGGCCCAAACACTGGAAAATTCCTTGAATAATACAACTGCCCAATTACAGCTAGAGAAAGCCTCCTCACAGGCTAAAGACAACATAATAAAATCTTTAGAAGAATTGATCATTGGGTTGGGTCATGATCCTCAAGATGTGAAGGCTGCAGAAGCCTTAATTAAAAAGAAAGATGAAGACATAGCTGCCTTAAGAAAGTAGCTAAAATTGCCTCCTTCAAGACATCCACAGACTGTTGAGATCATAAAGCAAAAGTCTGAAGAAGAGCTGATGGACTTACTCTTAAAACTTAATGAACGACTGAATGAGACAGAGCAAGAATTAGAAAAATCATTGAAGGACAAGCAGGGAGAGTCGACCTCTCAGCCTCCCAATGTGATACCAGTAGTATCAACTGCAGTCCCTTCAATCCTTGAAACAACACTGGCAACCAAACATTCCAGCAGCCACAACAGAGGTGGTCACAGGTACAACAACAATAGGAACAACACAGGAAAATACTTCAAATTTGAGCACAAAAGAACTGATTAGATCAATGGAGGAGATGAAACTCCAAGTTTCAGAGTTACAAAAGGTAAAAGAACAATATGTTATCTTAGAACAAAGATATGATCTTTCAAAGATAAATCTTTCAGAAAAATAAGGAAAATCAAAGGATTAGAACAAAAGGTGAAATCATTAGAAAAAGATCTCACATTTGACAAACCTTTGACAGACATTAAGAACATCCTATTGACCAACATCACTCAGTCAATAAATGATGTTTGGCCATCAATACAGATAATTTTTTAGCAGATTGATTTGGTAAAGGCAACACGAGAAGAGATTTAGAGGACAAGAGCAGAATTAGGAAAAATGCCTGAGGAAGCCACGAGGCTCATAAATTTTTTGAATAACAAGAATAAGTACCAGCTTCAAGAACTGGGCATTGAATACAGAACATGGACTATTCTGGAAGTCAAAAGGGTATTAACTAAAATGTCTCTGATGCAAAATTTAGAAATAAGATGCCATGACATGCAGGAAGAAATTAATGCTTTTATGGAGAAATTTGGTATTTTGCAGAACAAAGGGCTACTCAGTACTTTAGTTATAAATGATAAATTGATGAGGCATATAGATTAAGTGGACAAATTGAATCAATATGCAAGCAACCAGGCAAGTTCATCAACAAGTGCATCAACACCAAAGGCACTGCCTACAGGTAGAGTTCTCATTGACAGTCTAGAGAACTTGTTCTATGTCGAACATGAGGTTAAGCATTTGTTTCCAGTCCAACCTACTTTTTTCAAGTACACCAAAACTGATGAAATCCTCATAAAACTTCAAAAAACCAGAATACCACAGCCAAAATGGTGGGAAGAAATGTTAGAAATTTTGTAACTTGTCCTTGGTAAAAAGTGAATTTTGGCTTTTACCACATTTAATGATGGTAAAGAGGATAAATAGAGATCAAACAGGTAAAGAGTATCAGATCAGGTTAAATTGTATCAGTGAAAAGATGAAAAGCAGAGCAGCCAACACTAAGTTACGAAAAAGACAGCAAAATGCCAAATCATAGGGCCTAACTCCAGCACACTCTCAAGAATAGGGACAAAAAACCATCCGTTTGCCTCTATCTGTTATCTACGAGACCATCTGTCTCTATTTTCATGTAGCATATGATTAGTCATCTTAGAATATATCTCACTTTTTTATGAGATATTTTATTGTAAAATTTTTGTATAAATACACCCTCATTTAGAATATTGAGGGTGGATTATTAGACATTGCTGTAAAACTGATTACTTTGGAATAAAGTGTTGTTGGACAAATTTTGCATGGTTGGCTGGATGAAGAATTAATGCAAAAGGACTTTTCACAGGATTCATGAGCAATACACCAGACAAATAAGTATTTTATAACTCATGTGTTATTGTTCTCTTGTTTAAATATTTCAATTATGTTTCATATCTGAATATTGAAACGAAAAATATTAATTCAGAAAGTGCTTCAGTGCAATCTGTGTTCAATCGTTTTTATTCTTGATGTTTTCTTCTAAATTGGCATAAGTAGTGAATTCTTAATTTCTCTTGTTTCCTAGTTTACGCATTTTGATCTTTTAGTAAAGAATTCTTAATTGCTCTTTATTGGTGATGATTCAAGTTCTCCTATCTTAAAATATATTGAAGGATTCTTAATTGCTCTTCATCCCTTTTAAGTCCATCCCATCTTATCAAGTCTCTATTTGCTCCCTATTTAGCTATCTTGCCCTGTGAAGCCATCCTTTGTTGAGAAACCAAATCCAGTTGAGCCATCTTCTTTGACTCCATTAGCCCAATGGCCTAAACTATTCAGTTCTACCCCTCTGCTACTGAATTTCACCACCAAATACAACCAAAAATCCCAAAGCTTTCATAACTAGCCTAATATCTTACAAAACAAAGCTAAATCTTAAAGAGAGAGCCCTCTCTAGGTACAGATTGGCTAGATTCTATACCCAAAAGTTGGTTTGTGGTTACCTCAGACCCCTTTCCTCTTATTACAACTTCTAGGAAAATCTGAGTGATAACATAATGGCGACCATACTGGGGAACGAAAATTTGTTGTCATTGTTGTTCACTTTATAAACTACAGACGGAGCCTGAAGTTAGCCAGGTAGCCTTCGAACTGCTCTTGCTCTGCAAGAGCATAAGTAGATGAATGCTTCTTCAGTCTATCTTCGGTCTAGTTTATGAACTGAACATGAACTAGTTCCTCAGTCAAACAAATCTTTAGGAATGTATTAAAATTCAAATCCGAAACATAAATAAATCATAGAAGTTGTTGTTGATATTAATTTAGAAAATCAAAACCGAGAAATCTGGCTTCAGAAAGAACTCTTTACACTAGGTCAAATTCTGATCTAAATCCACCACTTGTGTTTGAGAACCCCAATCTGATTCCTAGAATTTTTAGGAGATAGGAAAGCCAAGAAAGTATTGCAAGTTCTCAGCCCATCTACAGATCAAGATCCTACCCTGTAAGGTGGATTTATCTTGAGGAAGAACCCTTTGATGAGCAATTTGAGACCTTTTTGTTTGTAACATTTTTTGACTCTGAATTGGTCTGCTTGGTTCCAAACCCAGTATTTATTGAAGAGTTACAGTTTGAAGCTATTAGTTCGTCAATAGACAGATATTTACAAAGTTCAATACAATCCGAGTTTACTTCTGAAGGAACACCTGATCCCTCTACAATCACTACTGCTTCTGCAAGTTCCTCACCATTCCCTCATACATCTCAACCCCAAACTACTCCACCACAGACCCCTCCTTCTACCCCTCCATCCACAACCCAAATCCCCATTGTTACCCCTACCCCAGTTTTTGTTCCATCACTACCTGCAGCCATGGAAAACAGGTATACCCCTCTGGTTTTACCAGCCAATTTAGGTGCCATGCCTCAAGACTATCAAAGTAAAATCACTCCATTTGATGGTACTGGTACCTACACAGCTCAACAACATACCAAAAAAATGACTGACTACTTTGAAATATATGAGATTGATACTGATGATGTAAGAATGAGGATATTTGTTCAGAGTCTAACTGGTGAAGTCAGAACCTGGTTTAGGGCTCTAAGAGCAAACAACATAGATAGCCTAGAAACCCTTTATACACAATTCTTGAATCGTTGGGAGAAAAAGAAAGATCCTCTGCAGATCTTATCTGAGTATGAAAACCTCAAGAGAGGAACCCAAGAAACTGTGCAAGATTACTGCACTAGGTTCAATGCTGTTTACAATGCCATTCCTCAAAACCTCAGACCCCCACCTGATTTGGCCCTAATCAAATTCCCAGATGGATTTGATTCGGATATGGCTTTTCAGCTAAGGGAAAGAGCCCCTAGAACTTTAGAAGAGATGCAAAGTATACCTGTCAGTGTCGAAACTAACTTGATGTCTAAACATGCCAAAGTTAGAAGTGAAAGAAGGATACCAGTGAAAGAAGAAGCCTCTCCTGTTGAACAAAAATTGGATGCTATACTCAAAGGGATGGAAAGACTGGCAGATAGAGTGGAAACAATAGAAAGAAAATCTCCTTGGGATGGTCAACCACCCAACACAGGAAGGAATCCAAATTTCTGGAAAAACCAAAACCAGAACCCTGGAAGGATTGGCCCAGATCAAAACATTAGACCCCCTTTCCAGGAAAATTATGTAGAAGCTTCCAGCTCAGAAAATCCCCCAGAAGACACTCAGATAAATCTGATGGGACTTAACAACGAAGGAGAAGTCTTCCTAACTCAAGATGATCAGGAGGCTCACAATCTCAAACAATTTCAAACTCAGTGAGGAGAATCCTTTGACTTTAGGGAGGGATATGGCACAACTATCTACGAAGTGCAGAAGCAGTACAACTTAAGGAGTAGAAGAATAGATGTTCCTGAAGCCAACAGACAGAAATCCCCAAGACAACCTATCAAAGGTAAAGTAGCTACTACCCCTGTACAAATTTTGTCTAGATCAAATAATAACCCATCTAATCCAATAATAGAAGATGTCTCTGACAGTCAAAAAAATAACAGACAACCTTCCATTTCTCCCCCTTCCAAGGGAACTGTGGAAGAACCTCCAGAAGACAATTTAGGAGGAACTATAAATATTAACCCCACTCCTCAAAAGGAGAAAAACATAGAAAACACTGAAAATATAGAAAGTAAAGAGAATCCCACTGTTCGAAACACAAAATCCCAAACAGAAAAACCTTTCAATTTGGAAACTGAAGTAGGCAAGCTAAAAATTTTTGTTCCATTGTTAGAATTAGCTAAACATGATGCCTACCGAAGTCGAGTCAACAAATCACTGAACATTATTGGGACTGAAGATTCTCTAAATGTTTTTGATGACCAACCAGAATTAATATTTGGCCCTGAAGTAAATAGGAAACATTTAGAAGGAAGTGTTCCTCCCTTCTATGTGAGCTTAAATATTTATGATAAAATCCTCCACAATGCCATGTTTGATTCTGGGGCATATCACAACCTAATGCCCAAGTCTGTAATGGAGAAATTAGATCTTGACATTACTAGACCATATAAAGATCTCTTTTCTTTTGATTCAAGTCAAGTGAGATGTTTAGGATTAATTAAAGACTTGTGTGTTTCTTTAGTTCAATACCCTACCAAAACAATCCTGATGGATACAGTAGTAGCAGATATACCTCCAAGATATGGAATTTTGTTATCCAGGTCCTGGGGTGCTAAGCTTCAAGGAACACTTCAATTGGACATGTCTTATGCTACTATCTGTGTTTTCGGCCAACCTAAGAAGCTATATAGAGAGACATTAATGAAATATGTAGTAAGTAGTTAAGAGAAACCACAAAATTTCCCTATCTACTCAGTACACTCTGATATGGATTCATTTATTTTGTACAATGCCGAAACCAATCCTGCCAACAATGAACAAGTCTTAGCAGTATAACCAAAAGAAATTAAAAAAGGAAAGACAAGTTTTCAGATTCAGGAAATCTCAGATACCAATGATGAGTCGGATAACAAAGAAAAATCAGATGAAAACAAAAAACTAAATCCCGTTGCTAAACAAATTCCCACCGCCCCTGACACTGATTATGTCCATGAAATTCTTTGGCATTTAGAATTTAATGGCTCAATCAACAAATTAGAGGCTGGAGTAGGAATTTGGGTGCATAACTTAGAAAATGACCATGCTAAAGGCCATGCCTACAGGTTAAACTTTAAGTGTACCAATAATATGGCAGAGTATGAAGCTCTTTTGCTAGGACTTAAACTTGTAAAAAGATTAGGAGCAATTAGGGTGTCTGTCATAGGGGATTCAGATTTAATCATAAAACAAATTAATAGGAGGTATTTATCTAGGGATCCTAGATTAGGATACTATAGAGGAACAATGATAGAGATTCTTAATACTTTTCTCGAAACTAAGCTTGTTGTAGTACCTAGAAAACATAACTTACATGCTCACAGTTTAGCCATATTTTCCAGCACATGCAAATTACCTTTCGAACCTAATCATCAGTTTACTTCTGACATTAGGAACAGGCTAGCCATCCCTGACAATTTGAAGAACTGGTGAGTTTTCGAAAGTGATGAGCAGATTAACAACTTTTTAACCTTGGACAAAGAATTTTCTCACAGTCACATAGATGTTGATACAGACAGTAGCACTAAACAAATAGTTGAGGTAGATGCCAACATTTTAGAAGAAAGCTCAATTCAAATGCTTCACCCCACAACTTTCACCAAATAGGAAATTCAAGACTTAAAACAGATGGACCTTGATGAGATAAATGAAGAAGAAACAGAGGTCATTGATCTAAAGGACAATCATCTGCCTAAGGTATTAACCCCTCTGGAGGACCTCTTTGATTCCAATGACGTTCCTAAGAAACCAAAGATGGAACCATTGAAGGCAGACATTGAAGAATATAACTTAGGGACAGAAGAAAATCCAAAAATGATAAAATTATCAAAGTCTTTACCTCCTGACCAAAAGTTAAAATATGTTGAACTCATGAGAGAATTCCAGGATGTCTTTGCCTGGAGTTATGAGGATTTGAAATCATATGACACCTCCATAATTCAACATGCTATACCTTTCAAAGAATAGCAGAAACCATTCAAACAAAAACTCAAAAGAATCAACCCTGTATTACTACCACTGATTGAAAAAGAAATTAAACGTATGTATGAGGCAGGGATAATTGCACCTATAAGATTTTCAGAGTGGGTATCCAATTTAGTACCTACTAGGAAAAAAACTGGGGAAATAAGATTATGTGTGGACCTAAGAAATGAGAATAAAGTTTCTTTAAAAGTTAATTACCCTTTACCCAAGATGGAAATTTTTTTGCAAAGGGTAGTAGGTTCTTCCAGAATTTCACTTTCAGATGGATTTTCAGGATATAACCAAATTCTGGTTCATCTTGATGACCAGGAAAAAACTGCTTTACCACACCATGGGGCACATTTATGTATATCAAAATGCCATTTGGACTTAAAAATGTAGGAACTACTTTCCAGAGAGCAATGGACATTGAATTTGCTAAAGAAATTCATGATTTTCTTGTCATATATCTGGATGACCTACCTGTTTTCCTAAGTCAGATAAGTAGCATTTGGACCATTTCAGACAGGTATTTCTCAAATGCAGAAAATATGGTATCTCTTTAAATCCTAAGAAGTCCTTATTTGGCTTGGAAGAAGGTAAGCTCTTAGTTCACATCATTTCAAAGGATAGCATCGAATTGACCCTGCCAGAATAGAAACAATTTTACAGATACCTCATCCTAGAAGTATCAAAGAACTTCAAGCTTTCTTAGGAAAGATAATTTTTTTGAGAAGATTCATATCTATCTTAGCAGAACTAATTAGGTTACTTAATAACATGTTAAAAAAGGATTCAAGTATAAAATGGAAAATAGAAACCAAAAAAGCATTTGAAGAAATTAAAATGGCTTTAACCAGAACACCGGTCCTTACAAGTCTCTAATTTGATAGAGATTTCATAATTTTTTCTTTTGCCTTAGAGCACACTATAGCAGTTGTTTTACTACAAAAGGACGACCAAGGATGTGAAAAACCTATAGCCTTTTTTAGTAAAGCACTCAGAGATGCATCACTAAATTACAAGATCATGGAAAAACAAGAATTTGCACTTGTTAAAGCAATTAAGGACTTTAGAGTTTACATATTATATTCTCATGTGATAGCCTATGTACCAAATGCTGTTGTCAAGGACATCTTGACTCAGGATGGAATTGAAGGAAAAAGGGGCAAATGGATTGCTACCATTTTAGAGTATGATATTGAAATAAAACCTACAAAACTGATAAAGGGACAGGGATTGGCCAAATTCATGGCAGAAACCAATTGTCAAGCCCTGGACATAAATGAACTGGATGACGAACAGGAGATGGCGACTCCACAAATCAGCCAGGCCTTTTCAGATTCACCTTGGTATGCTGATATAATTTATGTGTTACAAAACCTGCAGGCTCCTCTAGGGTTATCCAGAACAAAAAATAGGTTTTTAAAGATGAAAGCTTTAAAGTTTTTTATTTTAGATAATGCTCTTTTTTGGAAAAATCATGAAGGGATCTTATTGAATTGTTTACTAAAAGATGAAGCTAACAAGGCTCTTCAAGAATTTCATGCAGGTGACTGTGGTGGACACCTCTACTGGAAATCAACTGCAGATAAGATCTTAAGGGCTGGATTTTACTGGCCAACCTTGTTTGCTGATGTAAAGAAATTTGTTACCTCTTGCCATAAATGCCAAATTTTTGAGGGCAAGAGAAAACTACTACCTTAAAAACTAAAACCAATCTCTACTGAAAAACCTTTCCAACAATGGGGCCTTGACTTTATTGGAGAAATCCATCCCCCCTCCTCTGGCCAACATAAATGGATACTCACTGCCACCAACTATTTTACCAAATGGATAGAGGCCATCCCCTCCAGACAAGCCAATGACACAGTAATCATAGGTTTCTTAGAAACCAATATATTGTCTAGATTTGGCTACCCTGATAAAATCATAACTGATAATGCTGCAACCTTTAAATCAAGAAAGATGATCAGTTTCTGCAACAAGTACCATATTACCCTGGGCCATTCCACAACCTATTATCCATAAGGGAATGGTTTAGCAGAGTCTTCCAATAAAAATCTCATTAATATCATTAAAAAACTGTTGGAAGAAAACAAAAAGATTTGGCGTAAGAAACTAATAAATGCACTATGGGCAGACAGGCTGACAACCAAAAAATCCATTCGCACCAGTCCCTATGAATTAGTATATGGTATGGAGGTTGTCTTTCCTTCATCATTAGGAGTTCCTGTTATGAAATTACTCCAAGAAGCTCAAGTGGAACCTAACAATATCCAAAGGAGGATAAATCAAACCATCAATTTATACCAGACTAGAGAGGAGGTGTACCAAAGATCTGAAATATGGCAAGAAAATCTCAAGAAGATATTTGACAGAAGAACGAAGGCAAAAGATTTCCACCTTGGAGATAAAGTGCTAAGATGGGATTCCAGAAGAGAAAATAAGGGAAAACATGGGAAGTTTGACTTCCTATGGAAAGGACCATATATTATTCATGCCCTACAAGGAAGCAATACATATTTTCTAAAAAACTTGGATGGCACAGAAGCAGAAGAAGGGCCAGTCAATGGTCGAATGCTAAAACATTACTTTGATCCTACTTATTAGGATTTATCATGATGATTAACATGTACATACTATATCCTTTGTAATGTTACATTTTTCTTTGGACAGTAACTTTTGGAGTTGAAGCCTGAAGAAAAGACCCTAAGCTTCAGAAGTACCATTGTCATACATATAAAGCAATAGGAAAAAGAAGATTGTAGAATACAGTCAAAGTCATTTAGAGGCCATATGATCTATTGTTCTTGACCTTCCACCAGGGAAAGCCACCTCCAAGTGGAGCCACTGTTAGGCCCCTATACTAATAGGTGTCAGATGTCATGATTGACTTGATAAGCTATGTAATATGTTTATACCTTTTCTTGTTGCAAAGGTTTTCCATATTTTCAAAAAATAAAAAAATTTAAAAAATGTAAAGAGGGTATACCTTAAAAGAAAAATTAAAGGGTAAAAAGAATAAATATGGTAAAAAAAAATGAAAGAAAATGAACCCCAACAAAAAGAAGGACCAGGAAAGTGTGCAAGTCTAAATGCCACTACCTTTTTACTGTTGTATAATAAGAAATTGTGTGTCGTTTGTCACTTATGCCACAATGCATGAATAGTCAAAAAGTTTAAGCTTGACTAATTCACATTTCAATTTCATGTTGTAGAAATAGAGAATAAATATCTAATGAAACAGTGTAATCTTGACAGATAAGTAGATAGGTAGAGTAAAAAAGGAGCTCAAAAATTTAATCTGAGCCCTTGGATGTAATATGTGTAGACTTAGATAGGATTTGCCATATAAAAGAAAAGAAAATTTGATAAGGGTTTGCCAGTCTAAGTGCACCCAAATAAAGAAGTGAAAATGCTAGGTTAAAGTAGGTAGGGTAAGTAGATTATGCTGCAGAATGATATTTGATGAATGATGACTCTAAATGTGTTAATATTTTATTTTCATCACAAGGCCAAGGCATATAGTGCATTGAAAACTTTTCAAGCAAAGCAAAGTCAAATAATTAACTCTCCTTCTTATTCTCCCTAAAATTTTCACTAATTTCCCCAAGTACTAAGGTATTTGCTAAATTAGAGGGGCTCGGAGCATTTCTCTGACTTCTGGAGGGACTGGACCCTCGGCCCAATAATTTGTAAAGCCTAAGTATTTAAAATCCTTCATAAATCATTCACTCACCTTCACAAGTCTTTTCCTAATGTAAAATCCTATTTTACTTAGGAGAATTTCATATATTCTTTATAAAACCATTTTTTCGTTTAAGCCTAAGTTAAATACACTCATTAAATGTTTTTATACTTGGCGCTGTTCATTTCATTATCATATTAACTTTTGAATTATATTATATAATTCCCGCATAACGTTTACCCCTTCCCATATTATATAAATATATAAAAAACCCCCAATTTCTATATATCTCGCCCCTGATTAACTATAAACCATAAAGCATCTTTAATCGGGATTACTTAGTTAATCATTAACTAATTAACATCCCTTAAATCCCCCGCCACATTAAAATGGGATTAATTAACCCTCATGGTTAATTAACAACCTCCCCGACCTATCACGCCACTCCCGATATAATTGAATTAACCCTTAATTAAGTCGGGCCTGCCTTTGTTAAACCCCATCATATCGCGCCTCCCTTCAACCATCCGATCAGGTGCTCTAGAACTGACGACTACTATCAATATCGTGCGACCCTTTGTGACCGCGCGTTAGCGTGAAGCAGTTTTTGCACAGTGCCTCCGCCACGCGTCAAACGATCTATGGAATTGTTGGCTCGAGGTCCATTACCATCCTTCCCCAAAAGCGGTGCGATATAGAACCGCTTACCGTCTTCGCATATACAACAAAAATGTCACATCACTACCGCTATCATCATCCGCCCGAAATCTGAAAACCCTCTCCAACACTTGACTTTGTACATAAAACAAATAAGTGATTTTCGCTGCTTCGTACTGTAAATCTATGCTCCCACGCAAAAGGACATCGAGTTCAACTAGTTGAAAGTTTTTCCACTGCCAACCTACTCAAAACTTGCAGCCGATGCAGCCCAGAGCCTTTTAGCCACAGTCGATACTTGAATTTCACTGTTCATCCCCTGAACACATGTATTTATCCAAATTCTCGACAAAACCCTGCAAGTTCTTCTTTTCCACTATAATTTGACAGAAAAGGACCCAAATTCATTACAATTCAGTCTTCGTTTTCGTCATATAAGTTTCCAAACCCTCTATTTTCCCCATTTTTCAAAGAAAACCTAAATTCCCTTTCTGAATCCACAAGAACCAAAATTCGAAACCTCGGTGGCTTTGAATGTTGCACCTATAAATGCCCCTCATAAAGATTTGGACTACCTACCTTTGGCAGACCAGGACTTCCAAATAAAAGACCTTGCCATTGACAAAAATCACCTCAAAGTTTTTTGCCAAAGTAGAGACAACTACCTGAATGGCTCTAATGTCCTGGGACTATGGGAATCCAATCTTCCCATGTACTCTCTCCCCTCAGTCCATGTTTTTCTTGATATAATTCATCAATGCCATGCCAATTATGATCCTAACCGCAGAGCAGTTATGTCTCCCAGCCAAACAATCCTCTTCCTAGTAACTGTTGAATCCATCAATGAAATGTTGCAATTTTACCTCAGTCAAGCTTTCACTCCCCTTTCCATTGGAGATTTACTTGAGAAATCAACCAATTATCTCAATCAGAACTTAATCGCATCTGTCAGACTTTCATGTTACAGAAACATCAACCTAAGGGCCCACCTCCTTATCTGCAAACTTTCTTCACAGAAATGGGAAGACTCATTGTTGATATGATATCTTTAATTATGGGATTCAACACTAGTGAGTTTTTTGATGAGTTAACCCTAGTGTTGTTGTCAATATTCACTCCTGGACAGCCCCCTGCTGTTAAGTATGACTATGTCTCCTTTATTGCTGATAAAATTCATGACTAGTTCACAATACTGTAAAATGAAGGAGTTTTCAAGTATAACACCTTCATTTATCATCTCATGTCGTATTATCAGTCAGAAAACTTCCCTTTCCCTGTCATGAAACTTGATACGAAAGGCAATCCAAGGTCTGTTATTTTTTGGAGTCCCATCTTCCGTGATTCCCCTAATTCCCCTTACTCCTATAATGAGTTCATTGATTAGTTTGTTCATCCAGCAACTACCTTATTGACAGGGATCTCCCCTCCTAGGATCAGTGGTGACATTAAGAGGATCCTTCAGCTCTCCACGATGTACAGAATAGGTGATTGGTATTTATACAAAAACCATACAGAAATCAGGATATATGGGTGTGAGCTCTGCCCTTTCAAGTTACCAAAATATGTTCCAATGAGACTGTTTGCATTGGAATATTTCAGACAAATGATAAAGTCAGACATGGTTCATTTTCTCAAATCCAAAAAGAAAGCACAACTCAGAATCAATAATCAATTAGGCCCTTTTGTCTGCAACACTAGGGAAGCATGGAGAAAGGCAGAAAAATTTCTAGAAGATCACCTTAAGTTACACAAAAGTTTTGGGTGGGTGCCATATGACCCTCATAGCTTCATATGTGATAGAAGAATGAAGAATAGGTTGTCACCATATATACACCATAGAATCCCAGATATTGAACAATTTTCCAATATGGATGAATGGAGGGAGGGGACCCTAGTAGAAACTGATAGTGAACAGGTCAATATAGAAAATGTTATGAGGGATCTTGAGAAAACACTTGACCTGGATTCTTTTGGGCAGATACGATTTGAGTCTTCTTATAGATCAGGGTTTAGTGCTTCTACAGCTTAAATCTCTCAGCAACACTCACAGGATACCAGCACACCATTTACAGGAACATCCAAGGGAAAGGGGCTAGATACTAGCACTCAGGCTACACAGTAATCTATAATGTCTAAACAGCCTGAAACTTCTAAGGAACAGGCCCAAATGCACACTCCTCCAACTCAAGGCAATGTGGGAGAACCTCCAATCTTGCAGACTCCTCTGAATGAGGAAAGGAATAAAAAGAGAGACAGGGAAGTAGCTACCCCTGCTAGTGGACCCTCAGAATAGCGTGGTGCTAAAAGGCATAGGCTAAATCCTCTTTCAGAGGAGGAAATTTTTGAAGAAACTAATGATATTCAAAGGAAAGAAGGGGTAGGTAGTCATCAAGATTTCCCAGCAGGTGGGAAATCTACTAGCTCACAGAGACAGGAGCTAGAGAGACAACAAAGTGCAGAGGTATCATCTTTCAGGCCACCAGGAAAAGACACTTCAGATATCAAGAAGAAGTTTATAGAAATAAAAGCTAGAAATGATCCATTGAGGCTCCAGGTTTACAATCAATATCTGAAAATGGCTCCCACTAATCAAAACAAATTGATGTCAGCCTATGACATCAAAGAAGAAAAAATGATAATGAGTTATTTCAAACCTAAAGTGCAACAACCTCAATCAGCAACAGACTATCTCAGAACCAATTTTGAGGTCATGGAAAAGGACATTCATCCTTTGTAGAAAATTGAATTGCACAAACAAATAGGAGAAATGAGCTATTCTACATTGAATGGTAAGGCCATGATGGCCCAAAGACTGGAAAATTCCTTGAATAATACAACTACCCAATTACAGCTGGAGAAAACCTCCTCACAGGCTAAAGACAACATAATAAAATCTTGAGAAGAATTGAACATTGGGTTGGGCCATGATCCTCAAGATGTGAAGGCCGCAGAAGCCTTAATTAAAAAGAAAGATGAAGAGATAGCTGCCTTAAGAAAGCAGCTAGAATTGCCTCCTTCAAGACATGCATAGACTGCTGAGATTATAAAGAAAATTCTGAAGAAGAGCTGATGGACTTACTCTTAAAACTTAATGAATGACTGAATGAGACAGAGCAAGAACTAGAAAAATCATTGAAGGACAAGCAGGGAGAGTCGACCTCTCAGCCTCCCAATGTGATACCAGTAGTCTCAACTGCAGTCCCTTCAACCCTTGGAACAGCTCTGGCACCAAACATTCCAGCAGCCACAACAGAGGTGGTCACAGGTACAGCAACAGTAGGAACATCACAGGAAAATACTTCAAATTTGAGCACAAAGGAACTGATTAGATCAATGCAGGAGATGAAACTCCAAGTTTTAGAGTTACAAAAGGTAAAAGAACAATATTTTACCTTAGAACAAAGATATGATCTTTCAAATATAAATTTTTCAGAAAAAATAAGGGAAGTCAAAGGATTAGAACAAAAGGTGAAATCATTAGAAAAAGATCGCACATTTGACAAACCTCTGACAGACATTAAGAAGATCCTATGGACCAACATCACTCAGTCAATAAATGATGTTTGGCCATCAATACAGATAATTTTTTAGCAGATTTATTTGGTAAAGGTAGCCCGAGAAGAGATTTAGAGGACAAGAGCAGAATTAGGAAAAATGCCTGAGGAAGCCACCAGGCTCATAATTTTTTTGAATAACAAGAATAAGTACCAGCTTCAAGAACTGGGCATTAAAGACAGAACAGGGACTGTTCTTGAAGTCATAAGGGTATTAAATAAAAGGTCTCTGATGCAAAATTTAGAAATAAGATGCCATGACATGCAGGAAGAAATTAATGCTTTTATGGAAAAATTTGGTATTTTGTAGAACAAAGGGCTACC
The DNA here is from genome assembly GCA_031772625.1 of Pinus tabuliformis. NCBI lineage: Eukaryota > Viridiplantae > Streptophyta > Pinopsida > Pinales > Pinaceae > Pinus > Pinus tabuliformis. The sequence continues at coordinate 742,970,254 of CM062819.1, read as the reverse complement.
CAGTCCTTTAGTTATAAATGATAAATTGATGAGGCATATAGATTATGTGGACAAATTGAATCAATATGCAGGCAACCAGGCAAGTTCATCAACAATAGCATCAGCACCAAAGACACTGGCTACAGGCAGCGTTCTCTATGACAGTCTAGAGAACCTGTTCTATGTCGAACATGAGCTAAAGCATTTGTTTCCAGTCCAGCCTACTTTTTTCAGGTACACCGACAATGATGAAATCCTCAGAAAACTTCAAAAAACCAGAATACCACAGCCAAAATGGTGGGAAGAAATGTTAGAAATTTTGTAACTTGTCCTTGGTAAAAAGTGAATTTTGGTTTTTCCCACAATTAATGATGGTAAAGAGGATAAACAGAGATCAAACAAGTAAAGAGTATTAGAGCGGGTTAAATTGTATCAGTGAAAAGATGAAAAGCAGAGCAACCAATACTAAGTTACGAAAAAGACAGCAAAATGCCAAATCATAGGGCCTAACTCTAGCACACTCTCAAGAATAGGGACAACAAACCATCTGTTTGCCTCTATTTGTTATCTACGAGACCATCTGTCTCTATTTTCATGTAGCATATGATTAGTCATCCTAGAATATATCTCACTTTGTTATGAGATATTTTATTGTAAAATTTCTGTATAAATACTCCCTCATTTAGAATATTGAGGGTGGATTCTTAGACATTTCTGTAAAACTGATTACTTTGGAATAAAGTGTTGTTGGACAAATTTTGCATGGATGGCTGGATGAAGAATTAATGCAAAAGGACTTTTCACGGGATTCATGTGCAATACAACGGACAAATAAGTATTTTATAACTCATGTGTTATTGTTCTCTTGTTTAAATATTTCAATTATGTTTCATATCTGAATATTGAAACGAAAAAGCTTAATTCAAAAAGTGCTTCAGTGCAATCTGTTTTCAATCGTTTTTATTCTTAATGTTGTCTTCTAAACTGGCATAAGCAGTGAATTCTTAATTGCTCCTGTTTCCTAGTTTACTCATTTTGATCATTTAGTAAAGAATTCTTAATTTCTCTTTATTAGTGATCATTCAAGTTCTCTTATCTTAAAATATGTTGAAGAATTCTTAATTTCCCTTCATCCCTTTTAAGTCCATCCCATCTTATCAAGTCTCTATTTTCTCCTTGTTTAGCTATCTTGCCCTGTGAAGCCATCCTTTTTTGAGAAACCAAATCCAGTTGAGCCATCTTCTTTGATTGCATTAACCCAATGGCCTAAACTATTCAGTTCTACCCCTCTGGTACTGAATTTCACCACCAAATACAACAAAAAATCCTTAAGCTTTCATAACTAGCCTAATACCTTACAAAACAAAGTTAAATCTTAAAGAGAGAACCCTCTCTAGGTACAGATTGGTTAGATTCTGTACCCAAAAGTTGGTTTGTGGTTACCTCGCCATGTGGAGGTTTGTCGTTACATGACCAAAACCCAGAGGTGTTGGTAAACGTTACAAACTAGTAACTAGGATCCCCAGGGTGGAAATTAGGGATTCGATAGAGGTGCGGTGATTCTTCCAACACCCCCCCTCAAATGTAACTTGGGGGAATCAAACCTGGGTCCAAGCTCTGATACCATGTGGAGGTTTGCCGTTACACCAAAACCCGCGGGTGTTGGTAAACGTTACAAACTAGTAACTAGGATACCCAGGGTGGAAATTACGGATTCTATAGAGGTGCGGTGATTCTTCCAACAGGACCCCTTTCCTCTTCTTACAACTTCTAGGAAAATCAGAGTAATAACATCACCAACCTTGGGATACCTCTGATTTGTTCTGCTCTTTTGTTGACATAGAATCCGTAACAGTTCCAGGGACTGTTAGATTCTCTGATGAGTTTTTGATCTAGGAGTTGTTTGATCTCTTTTTCACAAAGATCTCTATATTCCTTATATAGGAATAGCTCTACTCTTACAGGGCTTGCCTGCATATCCTTCTTTGTATGGGAGCTGGACTGTGTGCTGCTTTCTGTGCCAGAAGGCATTCGGTTCTTCTGAGCAGCATTCTTCTTCAATCTGTTTCTTTAGTTCCTCGATCTTCTTCTTAATCTGAGGATCTTTTAACTGTTGTTCTATCCTCAATGTAGATTTCAGATCCTTCATATCTGTCTGCTTTGCTTCTGCTTCGTCCCATTCTTGGACAGTCTGGATCATTGTGGAGAATTTGGGATTTGAGATATATGGCATCTCAATCCTTTTTGTTGTTCCATTTGGTGTAGGAACAAAAATAAAGTAACTAGCTTTGTTTCCTTTCAACCTGGTTGACCCATGGGGCTCAATTGCTTCTAGGAAGATATTTCCTAGGATGCAGTCTACTGGTATTTCTGCTACTACAAATTTCAGATTGATGCACTGATGGTCAAAACAAATAGAAGCCTTAGGAACTTCATAATTGAGTGTTTTGTTGCCCAATCCTACAACTTTTCTTGTTGCAGAAATCCAATACTTTTCTGGTATCACTTTCTTATTTAAAATGTTCACGTCAGCTCCTGATTCAAGGAGTGTTTTTAGTGCAAAAATTTCTCCCTTTATGCAGATATTCACTTTCACATGATGCTGTTGGTAGGAATTAGCAAGAATTCTCATTTCTTGAAATCCAAAGACAGGACCTTTTCTTCATTCAATGATTTCAAGGTTTGGATTAGGGTCTTTAGCATATTCTGTTGTATCCCATGAATGAGAATTTTCTTCTACAATTTTCTTTCCCTTTTTAATATCAGCAATTTGAGATTTTAAAGCAGAGATTTCAGATTTGATATTATGGATCTCTCTACTTACCTCTCCCAAGGTGAGTGAACGCACCTTGTTTGGCTTCTCTTGATGTCGCTCGAAAGACCTGGTATTTCTTTCAAAAGAAGAATCAACAAATAATGGTTTTTTCTCTGAATTTCTGGAAGAACTGGATTTAAGTTGATCCATGAATGCTTCTGTCAGTCGATTCTTCATTTCTCCATCTTCCATTACTCGAACATGAGAGAGAATTATTATCTCATCTTCTTCTGTGGCAGCCATTAATATTTTTTTTTTCCTGTGGTCTAGAGGACATTTCTTTAGAGCTGGAGTCGCTGTATGATTCTGAATCAGAATCATAATGCATATGACAAGCACATTCTTCGAATTCTGGACATGAACAAGATGCTGATTCTAAACATGAACAATCTTGTATGTGTGCTTGTAATTCTTCTTCAGATGAAGAACTATAAGAATCAAAGGATGATTCTTCAAGTTGCTGCTGCTGGATTTGGTCTTTAATTACCACATTTGGGCAGCGTTTTGTTCTATTGGTGCGGGCACCACAATTCATGCATTGTATCTGTCCCTTTGTCTTGACAGTTTTGCTTTCTGAAATAAGGCTTGGGACTTCTTCCCTCTATTCTTCTTTGATTCTTCTCCGTCTGGACATTTTGTGGATGTATGTCCAGTTTTGCCACACAACTAGCAAGTGAGTTTGTTCCATTTTTCTTTCTTGGATGTATGTAAATGAATGTCAGAGGGTTTGTAATAGTGTTTCCTCGGCACATACCTGTAGTAGCCCTTCCTAGCTTTGGAGGAACTTTTATGCCTTTGAGGAGGCTTCTTTTTGTAGAATTTATTAGTCTGCTTATTCCTTTTTTGCCCGTTTCTTAGCTTTCCTTTTCTTGACCAAGGGGTCATCAACTGTGAGTCCATATTTGCTGCAAATGGACTTTTTGTCTGGAAGCTTTGAAAGTTTTTCCAAAGACTTATTTACTTTGGAACTTGTGCATAAGCTGACTAATGTTTTTGTAATGTGAGAATAAATCTCACCCCAAGTATATGATTCAAATGGAAACTGAAAAATTTCTTGCAACCTGATATAATCAACAAATCTGGATGGAAGAGCAGCAAGATATACCTATTTCCATAATAGATTTTCTGAGTCTTTCCCTTCATAGATTCTTTCCATCCAATCCCTATGAAAGTCTTCATATTATGACATCTTGTGGCACTTAAGGTTAATGAGAATAACTTCATGCTTATCTGCAATCTCTGTTTCACTACCACACCAGTGCTCTAAGATCATAGAGGTTAGAACTCCAATCATGTTGCTTATTGTCGAGCCATCTGAATTGTGTATCACATCTCCTACTTCGTCTTTAAGCACTTCAGCTTCCATTTTTACCAATAATGCTGGAGATGATTCAGTCTCCCACCACCTGAGTAGTGTTCTTGTAAAACACTGAATAATGGTCTTGCATGCTTCAATTTCACTTTTACCTCTGAGACACATGAGTTTATATTCTATAAACATCATATCAATTAATTGTCTAATCTGGCCAACACTTAGATTATCAATATTCCATTCTCTGTGAGACTGAGGGAAGAAAGTATGAGCTTCAGGAAGCTTTCCTTTTCCTTCAAGATCAGGTGCAGGATATTTATTGAACCTACTTTCTAGTGGTTCATATATGGGAAGAATCTGAGAATCAGATTCTTTGTTCTCTTCTTCTTCTTCTTTGAATAAAGAAGCAATGGTAATTTTCTCTGTAGCCTCTATTTTTTCAGTAGAAGATGTGGCTACTTCCTTAGGAAATAATGCCAGGAACCTGTTGATTGGTTTAACAGGATCTTGAATCTTTATATTTCTCTTGTAGAGAAAAGAGGTAGGAACTGGTTTATCAGTTTTTGACAAACTTATCTTTTCAACTCTTTCAGTTAAACCAGTGATTAAACTTTTAGTAGTACCCATGTGGTCTACTATCTTTTCCTCTACTTCTTCTATCTTGTTTAAAGATTCTTTGGCATAAGATCTAATAACTGATGAGGAATACTGCATGTCATTGAGGTTCTTATTAACCTCATTCAGAGAAACTTGAACAGTGTCAAACTATTCTTTTATTTCTACAGTATTTGTTGTATTTATTTCTAGGCCTTTTATTGTTGTATTAGTCCAGTTGATCTGTTCACTGGCCTTTTGAATTCTTCCATCTATTCCCAATGCATTATCATCTTTTTGAACCAAAGGGATGGCCTTTGCTGCATTCTGATTTTCCCCTATGATAATTCCTCTATATGGGGGAAAAGTAGATGGAGTCTCCACTCTACTGCCGTCTAAAGCAGTCCAGGCATGTTTGGTGGATGATGAAGAAGATGATCCTATCATCACAATTTCAAGGGAAACATTCCTTTTCCATTCATAAAAGGAAATCTAGGAATTTGTGACTTCCATGTAATGTTTCCAATCTTGAGACAAGTTAATCTTCTCCTCTATGGTATGACTGAGACCAAACTGTTCTGCTTCTGGATGGGTGAATAAGTCCCAATTCAACATGGCTTTCATCCATTTTGAACTTATTTCTGATTTCAAGCATCCATTCATCAGAGTGAAGAACTTGTGCATTTCCATGACTGCAGGCTTTTTACAGTCATCTGGGACAGGGCCAAATCTGCATTGAGGAATCAGACCTTTTGTTTGCTCTAAATAGCCTAGTCCATATGTAGGCTTAGTTGGCCTCATTGTACTGAACATTTCTGTCAATCTGGGATCTTCTCCTTCTAGGGTGATAATCTCATGCATCATCAAAACATGGTCAGACTCTGGCTCATGGGGAAAAGGTATATCTGAACATTTTGGATTCGGGCATGGATTAACTGATGTGGAAGGAGGGGCTTCTCCAGTCCTTGGATGGTGATTTTCATGGATGACAGATTCAGAAAGAGTACATACATTTACAACTGATTGGCATTCAGGACATTTCACTTCTAAAGAATTGAAATTGACAAGCTGGGCAAATTCAAATAAAGAAATATGTTTACAAGAAACTGAACTTGAACAAGCGGTATCAACAGTGGATGGATCACGATAAAAACAAGAATTTTTACAGGCTTGGTCAATCCTTCTGTAGTCAATTGTGGATCTTCTTGGGAAAGACAAAACGACAGAGGATTGGTTCTCTTGTATATCTGCAGAGGTTATTCTTTTGAGAGCTGGCGGCTTGGGATTAGAAACTACCCAATGTTCAGGGAATGTGAGATCTTCCCAATGGATTGTCTGATGTTCTATTTTCTGGTTTTTGGAATTAGTTAGAACAACAACACTTGCTTTTGAATCTCGACTGGGGGTATGGCATACAGCCGGATATAAGGTATTTGTATGCCGGAAACATCCCCTGGTTTGTATGGCTATATTATGTCTTTTCTAGTGCATGTCAAATCCTGTGGTTTTGATCTGCAACTACAGGATTTGCTCTATTGTTTCATCAAAGACATAGACTGAAAAATTAGGATAACAGTCAAAAAATATTGGACCATGTGACAGAGGGGCGACTATACCACCTATTAAGGAATCAATATACTTGTTATGAGTAAGATCTCTGACTATGGCTAGCATGAAAGTGTTTAGCCCCTAATGAGTCAGAGGATTGATCTTGATCCTTATACATCCCAAGTGCAGATATTTTGTATTTAACCTTTTAGCTTCGACCTGTAAAGTTTTTGGATCCAGAAAAGGGATAGACTGGATATTGTCAGAATTATCCTGAATCTGACTAATAGACTCCTTTATACTAATTCTAGTGGCGGCTTTCAAATGGAATATAGACAAATCATCATAAACTTCTTATGCAAAGATACTAGGTAATTGCCATCAAGCAGAAGGTTGTGGCTCTAGTTCGGCTTGGTTTAAAACACGACTTGAACTTGACTCAAACATATCTCTGATTGGATTTTCTATTGCAGATGACTCTCTTTCTTCGATTTCACGAAAGGAAACAGACATTAGGGATGGATCCATTTCTTTTATGAGAAGTTTATGAATACCAACCTCTTGAACCAGCCATTACTGGCTCTGATACCAATTTGCATAGGGGCTTCAATGAAGCTTGCTACAAGAGACAACTACTATACAACAGACATTTTTTATAATAGCACACAAGTATTCAAATGCGGAAATTTCTTCTCATATTATTTATCAGAAATGGCTTCAGTTTACAGAGAGAAGATTACAGAGAGTATTCTTTTCAAAGATAGACTATTGTTGCATTTATCAGACTTTTGCTTTTCATTGAGGAATAAGCATTACCGAAGGCTTCCTGGCAATAGTTAGGGTCAATAAATTTTATGTGAAAAACCAATAAATCACTTTTGCCATAAATTTTAAAAACCAATATGTACAATATTTACTGTCATTTATAATAGGAACTTATTCTTTTTCAATGTTTGTCTGCAATGCCTCTGTGCTTGCCTCCATCGGCCATGAGAGACTCAAACGTAGAAACGGTCTTTCGCTACCCGTATACAAATATTTGTAAAATAATGAATTCTAACTAACTGCGGTTAACTAATTAATATTTGTAAAATGATGAATTTTGAGAGCAATTGAGGTTAACTAATTTAGACCAAGTCAGTTGGCATGGCGCTCTATCCTGTTAATGACGTCATGAGAGGAGGACTACTCCTACCGGAAAATTAATGACACAAAAATTGTCATTTAAGTTTGAGTTTTATTTATTAATGCTTTGTGTATTGTGGATTTTTTTTAAATAATTATTTTTCTTATAATTTAATTTTAAAATTTTTAAAATTAGTTTTTTTTAAATGAATTAATTAGAAAATGGTAATTTAAATTTCTAAAATTTCAAAATTAATTCTTGATTTTCAAAATACTCAACTTAATATTTATTTTTCTTAAAATTTTAATAAACTTATGAAAAAAAATAATATAAATTAAAAATAATAAAATCATAATTTATTTGTTAAAAGAATAATACTTTTTCTTATCAAATGCATCACATGAATGGAAAAGACAAATATGATTAATTTTTTTTGTTTCAATATTTACACTATTCAATGAATACAATTAAATGATGTAATTTTTCTTTAAAAAAAATATCAACATCATTCTTTTCCCACCAATTTTGTTGAACTTCTATGGTTCTTAAATTTGGTAGTTTGTCTATCCCCAGAGGCAATCCCTTCAATGACTCGCAATCTTTTATGGTCAACACTTCAAGTTTAAGCAGATTTTGTTCTTTCCACACAACATCTGATGATGAACTTCTTAGACTCTTTAAAATAGGTAATTTTTCCAGCTTCAAACTTTCTAACATCAAAAATCCCCTCACACTTGAAGTTAGTGCAGCCGTATAATGAAAATGACCTTAAATTTGGAAACCTCTCCAAGGGAGGAAGATCCCTGAGTTGAAAACATCTCCACAAATATAACCTCTCCAATTGTGGAAACTCGCAAATACAATTGGGTAGACTTCTGCCATGGTAATTTTGAAGGTAAAAATGTTGTAGCTTCTTCATGCTCTGCATGTCTCCGGGGAGATCCTCCACCACATCATGGTCTTTCACATCGAATACCAATGTCAGGTCCCTCATATCTAACCAACTTCCCATTATACCCATTTTAATTCCTGCCCGTATTCCCTCGACTTCAATTCCTGCCTTTACATGTACCTGAAGCTGCACTAAATTTGAGCAATTGGTGAGATCCTTCAAAGTGCAAACACTACTCTTCACTTCCTCCACCTCCATTACACTGTCAAACACTGTCTCTGATGTCCCCAATAATAATATATTCAATGATGTAAGTTGAGAGATCTCTCGGGGAATCCCTATTAAGCTACAACAGTAGGTTAAATCTAAAGTCTTGAGATTTTGAAGCTCTCTTAGCTTAGGAGGAAATGACTCCAGATTTTTACAACGATTAAGATGCAAAAATTGAAGCTGAGAACAATTGCATATGTCTTCAAGTACATCCTTAATTAAGGTCTTCTCCAAACTGAAATATTGGAGTTGTGTGAGATGCTACAGTGACATGGGCAACGATTCTATTTTGGTGCCAAACAGATCCAAAACCCTGAGACAGGTGAGATTGACTAAAAAGCCATCTGGGACCTCTGTTAAACTTTCATTATACTGCAACATCAAAGAGAGGAGGTTCGGGTAGTTGAAATCTGATGGAAAATCAGAAATATTGTTATAACCAATTGCTATTCTTTTGCAATTATTGATGGCCGGAAACTCTTGGAGGTTTTGACGTGTTATGACGAGACATTGCTCTTCCTTCTCCACAATATACATTGCCTAGTCATGGACAACATCATGAACCTATATCTTCCTATACCCAACATCATTATAAACACTCTGAAACAAGCAGCGTTGTTACACTAAAATTTGTCACCATGACTATTTGCAGTTAGTATGGCTCCATCAACTGTCATACTATCCTCCTTGGCAAGTCTTATACCTCTGCTCTTCATGTCAAACTCCAAGAAAGAGAGAAAGTCTTTAAAAATCTATATAACTCTGGGTACACAGTTTCTCTTAGCCTTACCTGCATGTACGCACCTCAAGTTCACATTCCTTGCGTACTTGTACGCTCTGTCTATAAAGGGGTGGGTGCGTACCCCTGTAAAGGTCAAAAGGCGCGAGTTTTACTTCAAAAAAGTTACTTGTGGTCGATTCTAGAGCATTCTAGAAGTTTGTTTGACGTGTATAGAGTGCCTCCAGATGGTTCATGTATCCCTATGAAAGAGGAACTTATCCCATCAAGATGGGAGCTATCCCACTCAAAGAGGGGCTTATCCCATTGATGGTGGACCTGATTAACTTCCTCCAAAGCATTATAAATATAGGCATTGGGCTAGAGGGATGGGAGGTTGAAAGTTGAACATTCCTAAGGGTAGATGCTGCTGGAATTAGGACTCCCTTATAGAGCTTGATAGGAGAGATTCCCATCCTTTATTAGCTTCATTTGGAAGTGGGTGAGCTGATCAAAGTAAAGGAGAACTCTTGCTAGACCCTGGGAGGGACCTGCACAACACCAAGGCAATGGTTGTAATGGTTTCTTTTGTTTCCACTTAATACAATTAAGCTCATTTTTCTCAACAAGTTGTTATACATAATTTGTTTAATATACTCCTTGGTCTTTATGATGAATATGTTTTATTTTATGAGTTATTCAGGTGCTATGTAATCGTTTGCTTGTTAGTGAATGCAGGTTTCGAAGAGAAGGAGGAGCTCATCTGGATCGGCGAGGCTGGACTGCTACAAAGCGTTGGACTAAAGGTATGTTATAAACACCTTATTGCTTGTATTCTAAATGCATATTTAGGGAAAGATAGTGTTTAATTTTCTTGTTGGTCACTAGAAAGCCTTAGCTTCTAGGGAGGTCGGTTTTGTCCGCAAAATTGAATCTTTCCGCATGACAAAATGGCGAATCCGCTGGGGAATCCATGGATTTGATTGATTTCTCTTTTGATTGATACTTTGATTTGAGAAAAGTCGTTTTCTTTCTGGTTTTTGACTGATTGACTATGAATTTGGGTGGAATAGCTTAGGGTTAAGTTAGATTTTGCTTTTCTTGGTTTTTGCTAGAAGTACGCAGCCTCTGCGTTAAGCACAGTGCGTACTTGTACACACTGCAGCTTTGTACACAGAGCGTACACGCACCTGTGCAAACAGGCTGCTTGCGTACCCTATCAAAAGTTGAGAAAAATTCAATTTTTCCTTTTTTGCCTCTTAGATTTTGTTTTTAATTTGTTTTTGCTGCCCAGATCCACTGGTTACTTGTCAGAAGTCTTCATCTAAGCTTGTTTCATTAGTATCAAGGGTTTTAGTGAAATTCATAGAAGTTCTAGCCCTAGGGTTTGATTTTTGCATTGGTCCTGTAGTGACTTTGGCTTTAGAAGTTGTAAAACCTTGGATCTCCCTGGTTTTTTTCAGTCTTCTTAGAAGTCGGACCTTTCATAAAATCCACCTTTGTGAGAAACCTACCTTTGTGTTGTCTCTTTGTGGAATTTCGAGAAAGCTTGTTTGTTAAAGCTGTGAATTTCATTCTTAAGAAAAAGAACAAAAGATTTTGATTTTTTTTTTGACTGGTTTATGATTCTGCATGAATGAGTCCTTGGTTGAATTGTAACTGAGTAAAACATCCTGGAATTATACTTGGTAGGCTTTTGCCTCATTAGATTTGCTTTTAGGTGAATTTCTCTTAGATTTGCTTTTAGGTAAAATTGATTTGATTGTCATATATTTTTTAAACTTGATTTTTGTTAAAGTAGTTTTACATGCTTTGTTAATATAAGAAAAAATACAAAAAATCTCTTTTGAAGAAAAGTTTGTTTTAGTAGCATTTGAAGTCTTTGAAAAGAGAAAGGAATTTTCGTGAAATAATTAGTGGTCATGTGTTGTATGCTTTGGAAAAGATAAAGAGGTTGTTTCTTTGATTTTCATTGTCAAGAAAGTTGTCTTTATATCAATTTTGCATTATCCAACTCTCTTAGCTAGGGAATTCATTGAAAAAGGAAAATAGTTTAAATCATCCTAGGTGCATCTTTTTAGTGGATTTGCGTCGAGTCTACACACCATCAGTTTCATCTCCACTACCTTTTGTCCTAAAGAAAAGCCATAAAAATTAACGCTTAAAGTAAAATTTACTTAGTAACTTTTTATTTACTAGGGCTCTGAAACACCAATATAGATCAGGCTAGTGTCTTGGAGCAGGAGAGTAATTAACTCTCCAAGACAACAAAACCAAACAAGTAGCTCATCTTGTGGTAGGACAAATCCAACTGTTTCATTTATGCTCTGGGAAAGCTCCTCTTAAAGGAGAAGCATGAGATCGTGTCCGAACCAGTGAGGGGATCAATCCTCCTTCATTGGGAACGACGCCAGATACGCACGTACTACAAACGGTAAACCTCGGATTATTGTCAAGGAGCCTGGGGTCACTTGTCGGTAAACCTTGGATTATTGTCAAGGAGTTGGCAAGGGGATTGAGCTTGATACTCTACCGTTGCGTGCTATCGGATCGTAGACTGTTCCCCCAGGTGTATTTGTTGCTGTTGGTGACCTTAGTGACCATTATCTTTAGGGTTCTACCCAAGGTGACGGTGGAGGGAAGATCCCACTGTACCTGGAGCAGACGTCGGCTAGACTCACTTGGATTTTCCAGGGGGTTCACTTCACTCGAGATGGTTAAAGTGGAGGAACTTGTGCTGGTCTATTCATTAAGTAGGTTGTCGGGGTAACTATTCCACCCGCCACTTCTGTGCTGAATTCGACGATGTTGGGCTTCATCACCAACTAGTGTTTTCGGTCCGGAAGGCTACTGTTTGTGTATGGTTTGACGCCCTAGATTCTTTAGGTCTGTGATTCAAATTTGTTTGGTTCTTTAGAGACTTTAGGTGGTTTGCTTGGAGATTTTACTTTGTTTGCGTGTGCAGTAGTTAAAAGTTTTTAACTGGGTCGAATTACCGAGACAGTCCCGTAGACTTCGGGGCCAGTCACCTGAGATTGTAACCATGGCCGATTTGTTGAGGAAGTCCCGTAGACTTCGGGGCCATTCTCCTGAAGACGTCCTGGGTCATTACGAAGGTTTGAAAGTCCTTGTAACTCCTAGTGGCAGTAAAGTAGGTTCACCTGAAGAAGGAGAGTCTTCGTTGGTAGTTCATCCTGATTACCAAAGTCTAGAAACAGGTTATAATCCCGAAGCTATTGCAGTTTCTGAGCTTGCTGGTAGTTTTTCATCTACTAGTGATATAGGCGAAGAACCTGAAATCTTTGAACCTGTTACTCCAACTTCTAGTGCTCCTGATTCACCTAGGGTAGAACGCGTCATCACCGAAAATCTTCCTTCTGGTTTGATAGCTATTGAAGAACTTGCTCCAGAAGAAGAAATAGGCGTCCCTATCCCTGAAGATCAACCTACTATTGATTTAAGGGAGCGTGAATCCATTTTTTACAGTCCACCTAGAAGTACTACTTGGTATCTTTCGTTAACTAATTATTTGGACAACTCAGGGTCAAGTTTTTCTCCACCTCGTACTCCTTATCCACCTAGAGGTATTTATACTCCTGTAAATATGTCTGGTCAGTCGTCTATGTTTACTCAATCTCCTGAATCTTTTTTGTACAGTGGTCCTTTTGTTCCCTCTGGGTATCAGTCACTTTCTGGTACTTTTGCGGGAGCATCTCCTCAACCCATTGAACATGGGTTATTAACTGGAAACAATGGTAATAAACCGTTGGGTGTGGGAGACATTTACATGATGTCAGGTTCAATTCCCAGTTCTTAACCTCAAGGTGGCCAGTTACCGCCTGGGGGGCAGCCTCAATTAACGCCTGGGAGGCAACCTCAAGGTACACAGATTGCATCTGGGGGGCAACCTCAAGGACAGTATGTACCCGTGGTGCAATACATTCCTCAAGGTCAACCTCAGCCTCAATATGTACCCCAAGGTCAACCTCAGTATCAATTTATACCTCAAGGTCAACCCCAGTATCAGTACTTACCTCAAGGGTATCTACCCCAAGGTTAGTACTTGAGTCAAGGTTATCAACCACCCCAAGGTCAATCTTATATTCAAGGTACGGGAAATGTACCTTTCAATTATCAATCCTACCCTCAATCCGGTTATGGATCTCAATATCCTCAACCTGTCATGGGTCAATACCCCGGAATGAATATAGTGTGGGATCCATCGCAAGTTCAACAGGTATTGCAGCCAAGTGTACAGTTGTCATCTCAAGCTGGACAACCCTTAGTTTCTGGTTCACCCCAGCGACAAGTCCAGTCTAATGTTCAAACTTTTGTACCTTCGGTAGTTTCTCAGTCTGGGCCTATCGCCCCTAGTACTCCATCTCAAACGACTGCTGCGACTACCGCAACATCTGTTCAATCTACCACACTTACTTCTGGAGTATCGACAGCTCCAGTTTCTACTGTCTCTGCAACTACTCCTCAGACATCTTTACCATTGTCTGGATCCACGATTCAAACTACGGTTCAAATGCCTGTAGGACAACCTGGTTTAAGTACGGTTGTCACTAGTCAACCACAATTCACTTATCAACCATACCAGGGGCAGTACCAATACGGGCCTGTTGTCCAGCAGCCAGTTTACCAGTATCAACCGTATCCTGGGTACACTTATCAACAACCTCAGCAACCCCAGTACGGTCCGGTTAATCCTGGTTTTCTGGGAGGATACAATATCCCAAATGCGATTCCTATTCCAAGTTATCCCGGATATCCTCCTCCTGGGACTGGTCTTGTGACCCAGAGCTTTAGGGATCCTAATCGGCAATTACCGTTTATCGCAACTTTGGATTTACAAGACTTGTCGCGCCTAACGAACGATCCAATAAATTATCTTCCGTTTTGGCCGCCAATGCCAAATAAGTTGCCCAGTGACATACCCAAGTTCGAAGGTAAGTCTGGAGAGGACCCATCAAATCATGTGATGACTTACCACCTCTGGTGTGCCTCTAATTCCATCTCGGATGATTCGATCCGCTTACGTATTTTCCAGCGTACTCTCATTGGTCTCGCGGCCAAGTGGTACATTGAGTTACCACGGGCCTCTTTTTATAATTTTAGCCAGTTAGCTACCTTGTTCTTAACTCATTTTCAGTTGCCGGTCAGATATGATAATGGCACGGAGTTACTAACTTCATTAAAACAATCGACGTCCACTTATATTCCTGATCATATTCACGAATGGAGACGTCGAAGGCGATTAGTGAAAGTTTTTATCCCAGACCAAATATTAGCTGAATGGTTTGTTAAATCATTATTACCGAAGATTACTGAAGACGTAGCTAAGGCCGGAGTAGTTACTGAGGAGCAAGTGATTGCTCAAGCGCAGTACCTTGACTTAGTTTATACTCAGTCAGGTACGTTACACGAAAAGATCCCAGATCTTCCTAAGTCGAATCAAATCGCTGCTGCTCCTTCGGGGTCTCATGCCGCTGATGGCATGATTGGTACGGTGAACACTAAAAGCAAGAAGAAATCCTCAAATACTTCTTCTCCTATTATAACCTTACCAGACTCCTCGACAGGAGAATCTTCTGCTGAAGTTTCCGCCGATATTCACGCTGTAGAGCCATCTACGGCTAAATCAAAATCCGGTGGGAAAAAGAAAGGTAAGAAGAAGAATAAAGCAGACAAAGCTCCAAAGGAGAAAACAGAAAAGTCGGAAACCAATGACGAAAAGCGCAAACCTCGATATCCTTGTCTCATTTGTGAAGAGGATCATTTTACAAGAGATTGCCCTCATCGGGCTGAGGTTGTGAAAATCGTCAAAGGTTCCCCAACTCCTGCTGTTTTGAAAGATCCATTTCCAAAGCAAGAGAGTAAGATGATAGGTTCTTCCTCGAGTGCCAGTGAAGAACCCATATTAATGATGTCTCATGTAAGGATTGCGACTCGATCGCAAGATTATGGTAGTAAAAGCCCTGCTGATGGCAAAGAAGCAGAATCTTCTCATTCTAATCCATCAACCTCAGCTCCCGGTTCCGATCCACTACAGATCGAGAAGCCTAACCCGGACTTAGTAATCAAACCGCCCGCCAAGGGTGTACTTCGAAGGTCTGCTTTCAATCCACATGCGAGAGCGGCCCAGAATTACAACATTGTTGAGGATTTAGTTTTTTCACCCTCAGCAATGTCGGCTTTGAAAGTGCTGCAATCATGCCCAGCACAACGTAAATTACTTTTGTCGGCTATAGGAGCTGTTGATGTTCAGGACCCGAACCTAATAATCTTTGATCTAGAAAATAGTACACCGCGTTTACCTCATCAAATGGCTTTACAGATCCCAGTGATTGTAAAAAAAAGGCCTATTCATCGGACTGTAATTGATGAGGGAGCTTCCACGTGTATTATGTCGATACAGTGCTGGAGATCGCTTGGTTCTCCTTCACTAAATCAATCCCCGACCATTCTTAAGGCCTTTGATGGCCGTGGGTTCCATCCGTTTGGCATTCTACAGGATTTGCCTATAGGGGTTGAAGGAAAAACCGTTAGTCTGGATGTGGAGGTGGTTGATGCCCCTCTAGACTACAACCTTCTCTTGGGTCGAAGTTGGTCTTACACTATGACAGCGGTCGTTTCATCGGTCTTCAGAGTAATAAAGTTTCCACATAATGGCAAGATCGTAACCATAGACCAACTGGCTTACTTTTCATCCGACCCAGCCTCTTCAGAGAGTATCCAGCATGTCGGTAAAACGACTATCCCTTATAAGGATGTTGGAGTAGGATTAGTTAAAGATGCCGGTTTACTGGGAACTTTTCCTTTTCCTCCAATCAACGCCTTGTCTTCATTTGCATCTATTCATATGATTACTTCAGACCCCATTGTTTATGACGATCCTTGGATCGTTCCTTCTGAATTTGAGATAGACTCATTTGGTGATGCAATGCCTTTGAGTCCATATGAAATTGCCTATGAAGCCGTGCAGTCTTTTACCGACCCGAGTTCAACCAAAATCGACCAAATGAATGTGGTCCGTGAGGAATCACTTTTCACCTCAACCTCGGAGTTAATAACGTTTCCCGAAGTTGTGTCATCTGACGAACAACTTTGTGAAGTCATGTGTGTAGACGATTTACCATGGGAAGATCTCCATCATAGATATTCGTTTTTACCTGAGGATGATCATTTTGAAAACGATTTCTCATCAATCTTTACAGCTGAATATGTCAAAGAAGCTCAGAGTCCAATGAAACATCCTGATTCAGAGCTGAATTTGGGAAACATTTCTCGCACTATTCCCATTGACATTTCAGTCAAGCCCGGAATTCTTGAGCACATTCATATAGGTTCCTCGTGTTTAGATGACGAAATTCAGACATACAAGGCCCTATTTCAAGAATTCCGCGACGTGTTTGCCTGGTCCTATGAGGAAATGCCAGGAATTGATCCCGCGATTTTTGTTCATGAGATCAAGACTTACCCGGATGCTAAACCCGTCCGGCAACGTTTGCGTCAGATTCACCCACGAAAAGCAGCTGCAATTAAAGTAGAAGTTGAGAAGCTGTTGAAAGCAGGTTTCATTTATCCAATCCCGCTAACGGATTGGGTATCGAATATTGTTCCGGTTAACAAAAAACAGGGAACAATAAGGATATGTATCGACTATAGGGATATTAATCGTGCTTTTCCCAAGGACAACTACCCAACACCATATATTGATCAAATAATTGATGATTGTGCTGGCAGTGAAATATTTTCCTTTATGGACGGTTTTTCCGGTTACAACCAAATCAATATTCTACCTGCCGATCAACCAAAAACGGCTTTCATTTGTCCATGGGGGACATTTTCTTATTGCAAGTTACCTTTTGGACTTAAGAATGCCGGAGCCACTTTTCAAAGGGCGATGTCTTATGCGTTTCATGACATCAAACACATTGTGCAACCATATCTCGATGATTTGCCCGCTCACTCCTTACATCGAGCTGATCACCTTGTCCATTTACGAGCAATCTTCATGAGGTGTAGGCATTATCGGATTCGGTTGAACCCACACAAATGTGTCTTATGTATAGAAGTGGGATGATTGCTGGGATTTGTAGTTTCAAAAGCCGACATCCATGTCGATCCCTCGAAGGTAGAAGTTATCATCAAATTGCCTCCTCCTTCGAGTCTTCGCCAACTCCAAAGTTTGCAGGGGAAAGCAAACTTTGTACGCCGATTCATTCCTACTACGCTGAGATTAAAAAGGGTTTTACCCGATTGTTGAAACAGAACGCTCAATTCTCTTGGGATGAGATAGCTCAGAAATCTTTTGATGCACTCAAGCACGTGTTGACCCATGCACCATTGCTGCATCCGCCCAACTACACCCAGGATTACTTTTTGTACCTCGCTGCCGCTCATTCCACCATTGGAATGGTCTTAGTTCAGGAAGACGAATTCAGAATGGAACACGTGATATATTACCTTAGTCGGACGTTAAATCCAACTGAGCTCAAATATTCACATGTGGAGAAATTGGCATTGGCAGCCATTCAAGCTGTCCAACGTTTTCGTCACTACATTCTTCTCCGTAAAACTACAGTCATTTCGGATTGCAACCCTATGATCTACATTTTGACTAAACAATTGCTAGGGGGAAAGTACTCTAAATGGATCATTATCCTGCAAGAGTTTGACTTGGAGTTTGAGAAATCTAAGTCTAAGAAATCCTTAGCTTTTGCCGAGTTAATGTGTGACTTCCCGCGTGCTGATACAGAAACTGTGGCAGAGGAACCCATTGCAAACGAATCTTTGTTTCTCATCAGAACTTTAGATCCATGGTATGGGGATATAATCGTCTATCTCCAGACCCAATCCTTTCGGCCCGAAGTTTCAAATTCGGAACGTCGGAAAATTCGATTCCAGTCCCAACAGTACAAAATTATTGGAGATACTCTTTATCGCCGTGGGGCGGACTTGGTTTTTCACCGTTGCTTAACCCATGAGGAAGCTGAAAGGGTTCTGAATGACTGCCACTCTGGAGCGTGTGGTGGTCATATGTCTGGGTATGCCACAGCCCAAAAGATATTGCGCGCTGGCTACTTTTGGCCATCCTTGTTTAGAGACTGTATTATTGCGGTCCGGAAATGCCACAACTGTCAAGTGTTTGATCGCAAGATGCGCGCTCCACCTGCTCCTCTCCACCCTATAATTTCCGTTGGTCCTTTTTCCAAATGGGGTATCGATTTTATTACATGTAACCCTCACTCGGCCGGGGGGCATGCATATATCATCCTCGCGGTTGATTATTTTACTAAGTGGGCTGAGGCGATGCCTACATTTGAGGCAGACGGCAAGATAGCTGCAATTTTCGTATTCAATCACATTATTGCTAGGTTTGGTGTCCCACAAGCGATAATCACTGACCATGGGTGCCATTTTCGAAACGTTATGATGACAGAACTTACAGGCTAGCTTGCTTTGCGTCACGATAGCTCAACTCCTTATTATCCACAAGCAAATGGTCTAGTTGAGTCCATCAACAAAGTTTTAGTTATCATTATCCGACGAATCATTGGCATTCATCGGTCGAACTGGCACAACATGTTATTTTCCGCGCTTTGGGCGTACCGAACCTCAGTGAAAACATCAACAGGGTTCACTCCTTTCCAACTAATTTATGGTTTGGAAGCTGTGCTGCCCATTGAATGCGAAATCCCGTCACTTCAAATGGCTGTTGAATTACTTCCAGCTACTTCTGAAGGGGAGAAGCGTTTATTATACTTAGCTCAATTAGATGAGACTCAACGTGATGCTGCATTAGCGATCGAGACTCATGCAAAACGTATGAAAGCTCAGTATGATCGAAATGTGAGCCCTCGAAATTTTTCAGAAGGAGACCTAGTGCTATTATATGATCAAGCTAAAGATAAATTATGTGCTGGAAAATTCGTTCCTATGTGGCATGGGCCCTACATTGTCAAGCGAAAGCTAGCAAAAGGGGCCTATGAGCTGGTAGACTTTGACGGGGACTCTTTGGGTAAACCCAGCAATGGACTTTACCTAAAGAGGTATTATGCTTAAATGTTGGGTATGGAGATTTTAGTTAGGTTAGGTTTTTCTTTCTAGCTGGTGTGTTTGTTAGTTTAGACAGTGTGCTTAGCTTAGAAAGTGTGTTTTTCGTCGTTATTCTACTTATCTTGGTTTTACGCTTGATGTTTGCAGATGTCGATGCCTCTCCAAACATACATTGGATTTGTTGATGGTGCTTGTCGTAATACACATAATATCTCTTCCGCAGCTTGGGTTATTTATTCACCCTCTGACGAGTTAGTTTCTATGCATGGGGTGAGCCTCGGTCAAACAACAAACAACATTGCAGAATACAGTGCAGTGATTGAATTATTGTCTGAATCTATTTCATTTGGGATTCGGAGTTTGATAGTGAGGTTAGATTCTGAACTCGTTGTATTACAGCTTAATAGAGTGTATGACATTAGAAATCCAGTGTTATTAAGGTTATTTTTGAGAGTGCGTCTCTTGGAACATGAATTTGATTACATTGAATATCAGCATATTCCAAGGTCTTTAAATACATTAGCATATGCAATTGCTTCTCGAATGTTAGACAGACATTTGCGATAATCATACATGTAAATTTAAAAACATTTAATCACACATGTTTAACAAGATAAGCTGGTAATAATGATATATATAGATAGGAGTGTGTCAAAAAATACATCGTCTTCGATCATAGGTTGAAAAACACCTTATGATTGGCAAAAATGATAAGTACAAAAACTAAAATGTCACATGTGTCTACAAAAACGACCATCCAATCACTGGTGATGCTCTCTATACGACACCACTGCACGCGCCACCCTACACAAGAACCTCCTAAAAGGTCCTGGGACTGCGACTACATAGCGCTGAAGTCTGATAGGAATATCGTCTATAGTAGTCTCTGGTATATCTGCCGTAAGACGCTCTAGGTCTTGTTCCAACTCAGCTAGGGTCTCTGTGGCCTCGTCCCATGGGGCCGGTGCCGCTGCAACTGGTAGTCTCCTCTCGAAAGGCCGGAGATTGGCTGGACGGTGTGGACCTACATCTGCATTTTGAAAATTGTTACTGTCAGTTTTGAGATGATATAAAAAACAAAAAAAAATAGATAATTTAAAAACTTGTGAAAAATGAAGTACCTGTGTCATCCCATTGTTCTCCCGGTGGAAGAACCATGTCCGGATCTCCACGAAAATCAACTCCTGCATAAGGAAAATCCTGTATAGAGAAGATCTGGTCCTCCAACTAGTGAAAATACTCTGGTCTAAATCAGACAACCTCCGTGCTCTCATCAGGATGATGGGCCATAACCGCAACCCATCGCGTCAATTTGGGCGCTCGGGGAGGCCTAGCCTCAACAGTGAGATGTTGTGGGATCAGCATCGGAACCCTCTCTAAATCAAAACTCACAACTAAAGCCCCATAACCAAAGGTCTTAAGCTGTCTGTTTTTGGTTTTAGTCAGTTGGCTTTTTAAGTTAGCCAACACAGCATCACACCAGTTGAAAATGGTGCCCCGATAGCAATCAATCGCCATCCGCATCTGGGATCCAGTGGCAATATGTAAAGCGATAGCCCCGCAAAGCCTGGTAACTGTGAAAGCAATGACCATAAGTTCAGGGCGAGATATAGTTTTGATCTCTATCCCCTTCTCCTGGTTCTGCGTGTTGCACCACTCTAGTCGGAGACTAGCAATGGACTGGTCACCCGGCCTAGTCCCGGACAGAGTCAATTGTTCACCCCTCTTGGGAAAACCAGTGAGAAAGTAAATATCTGAGGGCTTTATCTCAAGCTGGTGCCCTCCAATGTAAAAGCACTGGTCCTGGATGATCCATCTCTCTTCCAGCCACTCTAGAAAGCGCACCTGGGCCCTCATGCCAGGTATGGCCCAGTATTTGTAAAGGCCGCATGCCTTCAAAGCATCAATGGAAGGTTGATGATTAATGGCGGCCAAATCAACATCTTCGTGCTCTCTCTTGTGCCAATCAAGCATGGTGGGCAATCTACACACCAAAAAACATTTGTTAGAGTCAATGAAATCAAAAAAATTTGGTCCATTTTGAAGAAATTGGGGTTTAAAAATTCGTTTTGCGGGGTACACACCCCGCCTTTAGGAACAGGGCGTGTGTACGCAGGTTCCCTTAAGGCAAGGTGCATACGCTCGGCATTTTCCCAACTGAGAAAATGTCGGGGTACGCGGGTCACCAGTGGAGCACCTGCGTACCCCGTGTTATCACAAAATCAAGCACTGAAAGGCTACTGATCAGGTAGACTCTGTGCAACTATTTCAAACCACACTTTTGACTAAGGCTTAGCCTCCTTAGCCTGAGAGGGCTCTCTCAAAAGGTTATTGATTTTGACTATTGATGAGATGGCTAACTCTTGCAAAGTAAATTTAACAAATATGTTGGTTGGACAGACATTACAAAGACTTCCATTGGGCTCATGGAGTTAATCATCATTTCATCAAACTATAAAACTACTCATTCATAGAAGTCAGGGCATGTAATGTTTAAACACTCAAAATACCTCTCATAGAAACCTCAACTTACAAATACACACAGGAAATCAGAGCAGCAAAGTGAATTCTGAGTGATTGTGTATCTATACAGTTGTAAAACATAAAGGATAAAACAAAACCACATATATCTTGAGCATTTGAAACACTGTGTGAATCCTGAGAAGAAAATCAGTCATTTGTATTACTGAAAATAAGTTTTTACACAAGCCAAAATAAACTCTGTTTTCTCAAATATCCAACCCCCATTACATCAATGTTTCATCTATATATAGAAACATATCTTTAACTACTTTGAGCTTCCTCCTCCAGCATGAGGGGAGCTCGATGACTGCTACTAATTACCCCTATCTGCTATTTAACTGACTCATTAAATACAATAAGTGCTAAACTGGAATTTTAAAGAGTCCTAATTAAACTAAAACTCTAATTCTATCCTCCTCGTAGAATGATTCTTTCTTGCTCCTTGACACCTGTCTCCTTTCAGTTTGGCCGAGATAGCTGAAAAGAGGATTCAATGTTCCAGGCTAACTTTGGATGCTCGATGCGTTGATGGTTCAATAATATTAGGATAAAACCCCTGTTTTTCCGGTTCCAGTCTTCCACTACCTCTTCGAAAATGTAGCAGCATGTCTCCAGCTCTTTAATATCCCAAAAATGATGAGCATCACCATATTTCCAAATGTGCTGGAAGCTTCGTTGATGAACAGGTGTGCAAGCCAAAACTCCTCGTATGCAACTCCTTCCAAACCCTAATGACCGGTAATAAAGTGCCTTTACAAGCAAAACTTGAACTTGAACCAAAACATTACACTTTTACAAAGGTACACCTGTCATCATTTGAATGGCTATGCTATCTTCATTCGGTCTCCTAAATGTCTCTCAGATGTTTCCTTTGAAAATTTCTGATTATTCCATCAAACTGTTTGCCTGTATTAAAAACAACACCTACAGTAGTTTCGCAGTTTCGTAGCACGCTACGAAACTGCGAAACTGTTTAAACAATTTATCTTTTCCTTGAGATCTTCACTGCTCGGACCTTTAAATTTTTAAACCTTCTTTACATGTGTCAGAGATTTATATGTCTTCAAAATAATGGAACTAAACAAAATTTGACAAAACTTAGAACAAGACCTTTCTCACCATCAATGAGCAGCTAATTGACCTAGCTGTGCTTTTAAGTCTGCAACCTCCCTCCTCAGGACTTTGTTTTCAGCTCTTAGATTCATGTTTATTTTTCTGATGAATTTAGCTTGTTTGAGAGCTGGAACTGTCCATGTATAAACATCAGCTACTGAATCCACCTGACCTACTAGGTTTTTACTTCCTTTTAACACAGCTCTTCGATAATTTGCATACCTGACTGCAAACTCCCTCGTGGCATTTGTCACCTTAGCAATTTCATTTTTTGCTGCCTCCAACTGGTTCTTTATGGCTATAATATTACCTCCTTGGGAAATAATGACTGTTCTATTCTTTCCTTTTTGCTTAATTCTCTCTGCCTCTTCTGTTCTGGACAATTCTTTTGCTACCTCTGTGTGGGGCGATAAAAAGGTGTCTTGTGAACTCCTAATTACCTCACATTAATTATCAACCCAGGGACGACTTTTTATTTCAAGAGTGTACTCAGTCTGAGGCGGCTATTTACTCAAGAGTAATGTTTTGTAGTATAGTGCTTAAAATGCAAAAGTAAATGAGAGCTGGAAACAAAATCTAATTTGAACAGCAAGAAACTAAATCATTCATTCAAATAACCACCAATCGAGGATACAGTAGCAATAACTCATTCCTCTCGAAATTGATGAAACTAAATCTAACAGCAAGAAACTAAATCATTCATTCAAATAACCACCAATCGAGGATACAGTAGCAATAACTCATTCCTCTAGAAATTGATGAAGGAAAAGGAATTAGAGTATGGATCATGGATCTGGGAGCATAATAGCGTCTGTTGTGTCTCACGACAGCCTTGATCCTCCTCCCACACTAAAACAGTAAATGCAAGTAAATGGAATGGAAATTAGAGCATCGAACAAAGATTTGGGAGCTAAGCAGCGACTTGCTGACTCACTACAGCTTTAGACCTTCTCTCACACAAAAACAGTAAATGCAAGTAAATGGAATGGCAGAAAGTAAAATGAAATAGCAAAAGGAAATAGAACAACAATAGAAATGAAACAACAATTTAGAAATGGAATAGCAACTGAATATGAATGTACAACAGTCCAAATCAAGCACGCAACACACTTATCATTAAAAGGGACGGTAATCTGAGCTTCGATACAATATGCATGAATCACAGTTATAGAGTAACAGCAATTGTAACGGAACAACAATCCCGAATAAACGACAGTCACAAATTAATAATACATCATACAGTTGTACCGATTTAGGAACATACAGCGCGGTTAATCTGTGATCGAATGTCAATCTGTAAGGAACAGCAATGTTATACCAATTATAAAAAAGAATAGAAATATGATACAAGGTTAAAATGATAACATAGCATTCCTGTTGAAAATAACAATAGTATCCAATCAAATATATATAACAGCGTTGATATGTAAAACAGTAAGGTGCATTAGATTACTGAATAGAGTAAAAGAAAGAAATCAAACCACACATGAAGCATAAAGATATAATACAGCAGCAGCATACTCCACCGGAGGCTGGGCCCTTAGCCACCAGCGGATGCCGCTGGGTTACTTCAGGATCAAAGATGAAATGGCAACTGGATTTATATTAAAATATCAAAGCAGAGTTAGAGTGGATTACAACAAGAAATCTCTCAATCTCTCAGCCATTATCCATTCTCTCTGCCATCCTCAATTCTGAAGCTCTAATTCATCCTCAATTCCATCATTCGAATCCCCCTGAAGTCTCCCCCTCTCTGATCTTTGCTCTCATTTAAATAGAGAAAGATCAGAGAGCATAGATAATTACAACATGATTTGTTTTACAAATTTAGGTTGATTATAACTAGATGATCAACAAGAAAATATATTCCCTCTTATCTCTTCAACAAAAGCAAGACGGATTTGGGTTTACAGCTAAAGTTTGGAGGGCGGCCGCAACTGCAAATCTGAGAAAATGCTCAAAGAACCCTGTGTTTCTCCCTGTACAAGCCGAATTTGGGCAAACTGTTCTTGTTGAAGATAATTGGGCCCGTTCTGGACAAAACCCATGTTCCGGATTTTCCAGATTATTCTCCATTTGCTCAGAATCTCAACCGCAAAACCGTCACTTCTTATTCCAGCGAATTTCTAAGTTGGCACTTTTAATTATCAAATCTTCAATCTGGAAATTATCTTGGAGGCTAAAAATGGTGAGTAATGTTACAACTGATTTATTAAAACTATCATTGATAAAATCATGCATAATCATCAATTTATTAGAAATAAAAGAGAATAAATAATATTCATCCATGAAAGCATAAATCATTTATAAAATGGATTTAAATGATAAATTATAATAAATAACATGATGAAGAATAATAGAAATGGGTGGAATAAGTGTTCAAGAGTGATAATAATAATGGCATATTAACGACCCAACACACCCCCACACTCAATGTGTTGCATGTCCTCATGCAACGAAAACTGAATATATTGCATGTCCTCATGCAACCCAAAGACAAAAACCATGTGTTAACCAACCAATAATAAAAAAAAATATGTTCCTCTCAACTCATGAAATGGATAGAACAAATGAATTCTTCCTTAATTAATAAATATTCACTTTTAGTAATCTTGATGAAGGCATAACAATTTTTACATTGACATTCAACTATATGTATGAAGTTGCAGCAAAATATGACATAGATAACAACAAACTTCATTAACCATTTTCCCAAAAACTACAACCCAGATTTTGTTGAAATGTTGCAAGTAGATTTGTAATATATGAAGGCTTCTATGATCCAAAAATCAGATCGTTTTGATGCATGGATCATGGGATATAAACAAAATGGCTGTAGGTGAGAGTGCATGATTTCCAAAATTTTTATGAACCAATTTATATTGAAATTATCTAGGTATGTGTATTTTAATAGTATGTGTGTGTTTCCTAGAGATCACAAGAATGGAGTTCATAGTGTTAACAAAAAAATACGTGGAAATCAATTTCTGCACTATGTGAAAATGAAATTGTATGCCTTAAATAAGGAAAAAGTAGAAAACATCCATCATGCATAGCAATTCCTCCCCCTCGCTAAAAATTAGCATGTCCTCATGCGATGCTAGAAAACAAATAGAGGTGGTTGCTACCAGCTGCTTGGTGTAAAACAACATGGAATAAGGGAGGTGTGGAGAGTGAATAAGAATAGCAATGGATGAGAAAGAATATGAATGGTGTGATGATAAGAAAGAAAGGAATAATGTGGGGCGATAAAAAGGTGTCTTGTGAACTCCTAATTACCTCACATTAATTATCAACCCAGGGACGACTTTTTATTTCAAGAGTGTACTCAGTCTGAGGCGGCTATTTACTCAAGAGTAATGTTTTGTAGTATAGTGCTTAAAATGCAAAAGTAAATGAGAGCTGGAAACAAAATCTAATTTGAACAGCAAGAAACTAAATCATTCATTCGAATAACCACCAATCGAGGATACAGTAGCAATAACTCATTCCTCTAGAAATTGATGAAACTAAATCTAACAGCAAGAAACTAAATCATTCATTCAAATAACCACCAATCGAGGATACAGTAGCAATAACTCATTCCTCTAGAAATTGATGAAGGAAAAGGAATTAGAGTATGGATCATGGATCTGGGAGCATAATAGCGTCTGCTGTGTCTCACGACAGCCTTGATCCTCCTCCCACACTAAAACAGTAAATGCAAGTAAATGGAATGGAAATTAGAGCATGGACCAAAGATCTGGGAGCTAAGCAGCGACTTGCTGACTCACTACAGCTTTAGACCTTCTCTCACACTAAAACAGTAAATGCAAGTAAATGGAATGGCAGAAAGTAAAATGAAATAGCAAAAGGAAATAGAACAACAATAGAAATGAAACAACAATTCAGAAATGGAATAGCAACTGAATATGAATGTACAACAATCCAAATCAAGCACGCAACACACTTATCATTAAAAGGGACGGTAATCTGAGCTTCGATACAATATGCATGAATCACAGTTATAGAGTAACAGCAATTGTAACGGAACAGCAATCCCGAATAAACGACAGTCACAAATTAATAATACATCATACAGTTGTACCGATTTAGGAACATACAGCGCGGTTAATCTGTGATTGAATGTCAATCTGTAAGGAACAGCAATGTTATACCAATTATAAAAAAGAATAGAAATATGATACAAGGTTAAAATGACAACATAGCATTCCTGTTGAAAATAACAATAGTATCCAATCAAATATATATAACAGCGTTGATATGTAAAACAGTAAGGTGCATCAGATTACTGAATAGAGTAAAAGAAAGAAATCAAACCACACATGAAGCATAAAGATATAATACAGCAGCAGCATACTCCACTGGAGGCTGGGCCCTTAGCCACCAGCGGATGCCGCTGGGTTACTTCAGGATCAAAGATGAAATGGCAACTGGATTTATATTAAAATATCAAAGCAGAGTTACAGTGGATTACAACAAGAAATCTCTCAATCTCTCAGCCATTATCCATTCTCTCTGCCATCCTCAATTCTGAAGCTCTAATTCATCCTCAATTCCATCATTCGAATCCCCCTGAAGTCTCCCTAAAGTCTCCCCCTCTCTGATCTTTGCTCTCATTTAAATAGAGAAAGATCAGAGAGCATAGATAATTACAACATGATTTGTTTTACAAATTTAGGTTGATTCTAACCAGATGATCAACAAGAAAATATATTCCCTCTTATCTCTTCAACAAAAGCAAGACGGATTTGGGTTTACAGCTAAAGTTTGGAGGGCGGCCGCAACTGCAAATCTGAGAAAATCGTGCTCAAAGAACCCTGCGTTTCTCCCTGTACAAGCCGAATTTGGGCAAACTGTTCTTCATGAAGATAATTGGGCCCGTTCTGGACAAAACCCATGTTCCGGATTTTCCAGATTCTTCTCCATTTGCTCAGAATCTCAACCGCAAAACCGTCACTTCTTATTCCAACGAATTTCTGAGTTGGCACTTTTAATTATCAAATCTTCAATCTGGAAATTATCTTGGAGGCTAAAAATGGTGAGTAATGTTACAACTGATTTATTAAAACTATCATTGATAAAATCATGCATAATCATCAATTTATTATAAATAAAAGAGAATAAATAATATTCATCCATGAGAGCATAAATCATTTATAAAATGGATTTAAATGATAAATTATAATAAATAACATGATGAAGAATAATAGAAATGGGTGGAATAAGTGTTGAAGAGTGATAATAATAATGGCATATTAACGACCCAACACTCTGTTCTGGGCAACTTCTCAGCTTCCCTTACTTGTTTTCTTATAACAGGTCTTCTTGGTTTGAAAATAAATTCCTCACCTGGTTCATCAAACCTCAATCTTTTTGAAGCTTTAGATTTTTTAGTACTTTTTGGTGATGATTGAGTCAAATCAATGTGCATTGGTTCAACATGCACCGGTTCAACCTGCTTAAACTCAATGGCCTCAAGAAAATCGCTCAAGCTGGCCTTAGATATCGGGCTTTCCTCAACAGCTAATGCTTTGCCTTTTTCTTTGCTTATTTGACTCCTTGTCCTAACTCTTGACACTGTTTCAGATCCACTTGGTCTAGGTGCATCTTTCTTATACTTAGCTTCTTCTTTTGATGATGGTTGAGGTTGCTCTTTAATAACCAAGGGCTTCACTGATTTTCTCAACTGTGACTTGGCCTTCTTTTTATCCTTTGCCTCCTTTCGAAGCTCAGCTATCGTAGGTTCCTCAACTGATTCTTCTTTTTCTCTAACCGGTTGTGGAGTAAGACCTGTTTTACTTTGGAAACCATCCATGAAGATGAAAGAGTTCCAGTCTCTACTAATTTTCTGAAGACCATCCAGCACTAACAGTTTAACCAAACCATGGTGAAATAATGATGTTTCACAATCATCCTTTCTTAATTGCACTTTGTCACACATTTTGCTGAGACTGCGAAACAAGTAAAATGGAATATCTATAGATGCTTTACCCGTAAAATGCAACAACAACTTAAAGTGATAGGAGTAGACCTTATTATATCTTCCCTCACAGGTTAAGTACTTTTGAATACAGGTGAGAAGAAGGGCATAGTGCTCCTTAACATAGTTTCTAGGCACAGCTTTTGTTAGATCTTCATTCACATAGGCCTCTTTTAAAAACTCTTTGCAGGGGTTCATATCAAATTTAAATTTCTTAAACCACTCTTGTCCCCCTCTTGGAATCTCAGTTACAGTAGCAATTGCCTCTGGAGACACTTGAACTTCTAACATAGCTATTTTAGAATTCAAACCTGTGAAGTTTAAGGCAAAATCCTTTGTTACCTGAGCATGGCCACCCTGCAGCTTTTCACAAAAATTCCAACAGCCAGCATCCTTGAAGGCTTTCTTCACGCCTTCATCTCTTAATGCAAGGTCCAAACCTTCAGGCTCTGTTCTCTGACATTTTCCAGACCTATGCTCTTTCTTCTCCATTTCGTTTTTGAAATTTTCACACAGAGAATGGCCAACAGCTTCAACTCAAATGGTAATTCAATTTTTTTTAACGCGGGCTCGCTTGAAAACAGGCTCACTTGAAAAACTCGGGCTCGCTTGCAAAATCAAATATCTCATCACACAGGTTGGTCATTTATGCATCATCTACGATCATCATAAAAAATCTTTGCATGGTAAAACCATTTGAATAATATTTATGTGCATGCCTGAAAATCTATTGGTGGAGTGATGGTTAATGAGTGTTTGGGAAGTACGTCCACTGACATGAACGAACGGAAGTGATGTCTCATCAACAGACTTGACCCTTTTAGGAATATACGCTGCAAAATGCACGAATCCGCGATTTCGTAGCGCAGTTAGTTATAAATTGGCAAAATGCGCTGCGAAACGGCTTGATGCTGACGCGCTGCGAAATGGCTAAACAATGATTACGCTGCAGAACTGACCAATGAGACCGCGCTACGGAATTACGGAAAGGATCGGTGACATAGGTAAGACAAGACATGGCTTTAGCAATCATGATGGAGGATGACCGATAGGATTAGAGAATGATTTTCATCAAACACCTTTAAAACTTCAACCCTAAGTAAGAAACATAGGACAAAAACCATTTGACACCAACTTTTTGACATTAAACGTGGACAAAGGATTATATACATATGTTTATAGTTCTAAGTGATAACAGTGGCTCCACTTGGGATAGTGTGCCCTTGTGGTACACTAAGAACATGCAGTTCCAGTGCCTTTATCCTTTTCTTAAAAACACACACACACTTGACAAGCATTCCTTTCTAGCTTTGTGGGCCTTCGCCTTGGGCTTAAACTTAATGATTACTGTGGGAAAAATAAATCTACCACTACTGAAAAAAAAAAATGCTCAGTCAACCTTGATCTTATTTGCACATTTCTACCTACCTACCCTATCAGCTGCAAGCTCCACTTGTAGCTCAAGCAACATGATATTTTCAATAAAGCCAATCAATTGTCTTCTCTGATATTGGAGGCTTTTGACTGCATTCAACCTCAAAATAACCATGGTAGTGAGATGACCACATCAACTCATAATATACTTGATCTTCATAATGCAAATGAAAATGAAAGACCGGAGTGCAAAGCTTGTCCATATATTCACTTATAGGGTCAAAGAAAACATGTTTATGTTGATGATCATCATAACATTCTGCAACTTTAGACAACTGATTCTCAACCACACAAGGTTCTCTAGATATGCTATCGAACTGCTTTTTTGAATGCTGCCTACAAACAATGTAATTTTCCTCTTTCTTATGATCAGTTATTGTTGTAAGCTGCTGAGAAGTTTGACCTAAAAAACCAACCTTTTCCTCTGCCTGAGGTTCGTAAAAGCTATCTTCCAGTACTTCTTCTTGCTGTTTGCAATCAATTTCATCTTCATTATGACCAAAAGACTGGCAAGTTTGCTGCATCTTCTCATTCATATCAAGGGATTGAACATGGTTTTCACAAATAAACCCCTGTTGATCTTCATGCTGCTTTTCACAGGATGTTATACTTTCTTCTTGGTGCTGAAATGCATTGTTATGAAGAGCTTCTAAAATTTCTTCATCCATAAATTCATTATCATCATAACAATCCTCCAAGTACTGAATGAGATTTAAAGAATGCCTACAACAATCTTTAAGCAGCAATAAGGAAGGATAACCTTCTTTATACATTTCACAGAATTCATCATGAAAACTAGCAAGCGAATATATTGAACCATTTTCCAGACTTTTATACCAAGACCATGCTTTTCCTTCTAAAGTGGTCATAAACATTTTCATGAGACAATCTTCAGGGAAATGAACCTTAAGACTGCGTACATGCATATGGAATTTAACCAGATGAAGAGCAGCATTGTCCTTCTTTTCATCTTTGAATATTGGAAGATCATCTAACCAATCAACCTCTGGCATAGGATTTGGAAAACCAGGGATATGAGACCGATTCATAGGAGCATACCTGGAATTCTTTCTTGCAGTGGAATTCATCTTGAAACTTCATCAAGCTACTGATCTTCTAGCAGTGGAGTCACCTTCTAATTTGTTATTTGATGTGTGGAGTCGCCAAGGTAGTTTTGCAGCCTCAAAAAGATGTCTGAGCTCCTGCTACCTTCAGAAGTTCAGCCTCTTGATTTCGGGAATGAATAATCTTCAGACTCCCGGCAGACGCACCAAAATGTTATCACAAAATCAAGCACTGAAAGGCTGCTAATCAGGTAGACTCTGTGCAACTATTTCAAACCACACTTTTGACTAAGGCTTAGCCTCCTTAGCCTGAGAGGGCTCTCTCAAAAGGTTATTGATTTTGACTATTGATGAGATGGCTAGCTCTTGCAAAGTAAATTTAACAAATATGTTGGCTGGACAGACATTACAAAGACTTCCATTGGGCTCATGGAGTTAATCATCATTTCAGCAAACTATAAAACTACTCATTCATAGAAGTCAGGGCATGTAATGTTTAAACACTCAAAATACCTCTCATAGAAACCTCAACTTACAAATACACACAGGAAATCAGAGCAGCAAAGTGAATTCTGAGTGATTGTGTATCTATACAGTTGTAAAACATAAAGGATAAAACAAAACCACATATATCTTGAGCATTTGAAACACTGTGTGAATCCTGAGAAGAAAAACAGTCATTTGTATTACTGAAAATAAGTTTTTACACAAGCCAAAATAAACTCTGTTTTCTCAAATATCCAACCCCCATTACATCAATGTTTCATCTATATATAGAAACATATCTTTAACTACTTTGAGCTTCCTCCTCCAGCATGAGGGGAGCTCGATGACGGGTACTAATTACCCCTATCTGCTATTTAACTGACTCATTAAATACAATAAGTGCTAAACTGGAATTTTAAAGAGTCCTAATTAAACTAAAACTCTAATTCTATCCTCCTCGTAGAATGATTCTTTCTTGCTCCTTGACACCTGTCTCCTTTCAGTTTGGCCAAGATAGCTGAAAAGAGGATTCAATGTTCCAGGCTAACTTTGGATGCTCGATGCGTTGATGGTTCAATAATATTAGGATAAAACCCCTGTTTTTCCGGTTCCAGTCTTCCACTACCTCTTCGAAAATGTAGCAGCATGTCTCCAGCTCTTTAATATCCCAAAAATGATGAGCATCACCATATTTCCAAATGTGTTGGAAGCTTCGTTGATGAACAGGTGTGCAAGCCAAAACTCCTCGTATGCAACTCCTTCCAAACCCTAATGACCGGTAATAAAGTGCCTTTACAAGCAAAACTTGAACTTGAACCAAAACATTACACTTTTACAAAGGTACACCTGTCATCATTTGAATGGCTATGCTATCTTCATTCGGTCTCCTAAATGTCCCTCAGATGTTTCCTTTGAAAATTTCTTATTATTCCATCGAACTGTTTGCCTGTATTAAAAACAGCACCTACAGTAGTTTCGCAGTTTCGTAGCGCGCTACGAAACTGCGAAACTGTTTAAACAACTTATCTTTTCCTTGAGATCTTCACTGCTCGGACCTTTAAATTTTTAAACCTTCTTTACATGTGTCAGAGATTTATATGTCTTCAAAATAATGGAACTAAACAAAATTTGACAAAACTTAGAACAAGACCTTTCTCACCATCAATGAGCAGCTAATTGACCCAGCTGTGCTTTTAAGTCTGCAACCTCCCTCCTCAGGACTTTGTTTTCAGCTCTTAGATTCATGTTTATTTTTCTGATGAATTTAGCTTGTTTGAGAGCTGGAACTGTCCATGTATAAACATCAGCTACTGAATCCACCTGACCTACTAGGTTTTTACTTCCTTTTAACACAGCTCTTCGATAATTTGCATACCTGACTGCAAACTCCCTAGTGGCATTTGTCACCTTAGCAATTTCATTTTTTGCTGCCTCCAACTGGTTCTTTATGGCTATAATATTACCTCCTTGGGAAATAATGACTGTTCTATTCTTGCCTTTTTGCTTAATTCTCTCTGCCTCTTCTGTTTTGGACAATTCTTCTGCTACCTCTGTTCTGGGCAACTTCTCAGCTTCCCTTACTTGTTTTCTTGTAACAGGTCTTCTTGGTTTGAAAATAAATTCCTCACCTGGTTCATCAAACCTCAGTCTTTTTGAAGCTTTAGATTTTTTAGTACTTTCTGGTGATGATTGAGTCAAATCAATGTGCATTGGTTCAACATGCACCGGTTCAACTTGCTCAAACTCAATGGCCTCAAGCAAATCACTCAAGCTGGCCTTAGATATCGGGCTTTCCTCAATAGCTAATGCTTTGCCTTTTTCTTTGCTTATTTGACTCCTTGTCCTAACTCTTGACACTGTTTCAGATCCACTTGGTCTAGGTGCATCTTTCTTATACTTAGCTTCTTCTTTTGATGATGGCTGAGGTTGCTCTTTAATAACCAAGGGCTTCACTGATTTTCTCAACTGTGACTTGGCCTTCTTTTTATCCTTTTCCTCCTTTCGAAGCTCAGCTATCGTAGGTTCCTCAATTGATTCTTCTTTTTCTCTAACCAGCTGTGGAGTAAGACCTTTTTTACTCTGGAAACCAGCCATGAAGATGAAAGAGTTCCAGTCTCTACCAATTTTCTGAAGACCATCCAGCACTAACAGTTTAACCAAACCATGGTGAAATAATGATGTTTCACAATCATCCTTTCTTAATTGCACTTTGTCACACATTTTGCTGAGACTGCGAAACAAGTAAAATGGAATATCTATAGATGCTTTACCCGTAAAATGCAACAACAAATTAAAGTGATAGGAGTAGACCTTATTATATCTTCCCTCACAGGTTAAGTACTTTTGAATACAGGTGAGAAGAAGGGCATAGTGCTCCTTAACATAGTTTCTAGGCACAACTTTTGTTAGATCTTCATTCACATATGCCTCTTTTAAAAACTGTTTGCAGGGGGTTCATATCAAATTTAAAGTTCTTAAACCACTCTTGTCCCCCTCTTGGAATCTCAGTTACAGTAGCAATTTCCTCTGGAGACACTTGAACTTCTAACATAGCTATTTTAGAATTCAAACCCATGAAGTTTAAGGAAAAATCCTTTGTTACCTGAGCATGGCCACCCTGCAGCTTCTCATAGAAATTCCAACAGCCAGCATCCTTGAAGGCTTTCTTCACGCCTTCATCTCTTAATGCAAGGTCCAAACCTTCAGGCTCTGTTCTCTGACATTTTCCAGACCTATGCTCTTTCTTCTCCATTTCTCTTTTGAAATTTTCACACAGAGAATGGCCAACAACTTCAACTCAAATGGTAATTCAATTTTTTTTAACGCGGGCTCGCTTGAAAACAGGCTCACTTGAAAAACTCGGGCTCGCTTGCAAAATCAAATATCTCATCACATAGGTTGGTCATTTATGCATCATCTATGATCATCATAAAAAATCTTTGCACGATAAAACCATTTGAATAATATTTATGTGCATGCCTAAAAATCTATTGGTGGAGTGATGGTTAATGAGTGTTTGGGAAGTACGTCCACTGACATGAACGAACGGAAGTGATGACTCATCAACAGACTTGACCCTTTTAGGAATATACGCTGCAAAACGCACGAATCCGCGATTTCGTAGTGCAGTTAGTTATAAATTGGCAAAATGCGCTGCGAAACGGCTTGATGTTGACGCGCTGCGAAATGGCTAAATAATGATTACGCTGCAGAACTGACCAATGAGACCGCGCTGCGGAATTACGGAAAGGATCGGTGACATAGGTAAGACAAGACATGGCTTTAGCAATCATGATGGAGGATGACCGATAGGATTAGAGAATGATTTGCATCAAACACCTTGAAAACTTCAACCCTAAGTAAGAAACATAGGACAAAAACCATTTGACACCAACTTTTTGACATTAAACTTGGACAAAGGATTATATACATATGTTTATAGTTCTAAGTGATAACACCCCGAAAAGCGGACCTTGAAACCCCAAAAAAATGAAACTAGGGCCTAAAAACAAATTCTAAACAGATGGAAATAAAGAGGAGGATGTTGTAGAATACCTGATGAGACGGTGTTCGATTTTGACGGTCGGATTCTCTGCAATGTCCACGGGAAGTTTCATGCCAAAAGCCCTTTTTCTCTCATCAACAGTAAAATGGTAAAAATGAAATGGTAAAAGCCCTTTTTATAGGTTTTTTGGGTAAATAAATGCTAAATTTGTTTATTTTTCACCATGAAAAGGTATTTTTCAAAGAATTTTTATCTATCTTTAAACAGGTATGAGTAATGTGTTGGTTTTTGTGCAGGATAAAAGGATTTTCAGGGAAAATTGTCATTTTTCACAAACAAAAATATCAGAGTCATCTTTTAAGCCCTTTTCTGACTCCTAAAACATGAAAAGGTTTCCGAGTGTTTCTTTTACACTCGTTAAAACAGAATTAAAAGATGGTCCCCTTATAGCCCTTTTCTGATCGTAAAAACAGGAAAAGATTGCCGGATTTTTGTCGTTTCAAATTCGATACTGGAAATAAAACGACGTGTCCTTGATCGCTTTTTACTTTTCAGGTCAAAGACACTAACTATGAAAGTACTCCTTGGTCGTAAAAGATCAAGCGATTCTCTCAAGTATTATTTTATACTTTTTCGGGCTTGGGAGACACAAATTTACGAAAAAGTTCAACCCTGGAGTCTTCTTAAGTTTTTCAGACTCCCTAAAATTGAAAAACGCTGAGTTTCTCCTATACTGGACTCGTTAAAATTTCACAGTAAAGGACCTGTTCGATTACAAACAGGAACGAACCACTCCTTCTTAGGGTTCGAATCTAAACTAAGTTGGACTCATCCGAAGGATGAGCTTATAATCAAGCATATGTTATCCTCCTCAAGCATGTAAAAAATAAAGAGGTACTTGCCAGAAATGGTGGGGGAAAAGAGAGAAAAATGAGCCTATTTTTTATCCTTTGTCTCAGAAGAAGCCTTATCACCACTCTTGAACACGACACTTTTCATTCACCTGGGTTGGGAAATCCTTTGCCTAACAGTTGATTAAACCACTTTGAAAATCTTCAACCGGTTCTGGGTATTAACTTTGGGTCAATTGTCACCAAGCCGTCTGTCATGTCGTTATGTGTTCAAGAGGTCACTGCAAATAAACCATTCATCTGCAAAATACCTGTCATCCATCTCGACCATCCCTGAGTCAGTCCTTACAGCTACATTTCTTCAACTTGATTTATGATTTTTTGTTGTGGGCTTGCCTGAAACGGGTCGCTTTCTATCGACATCAGCACATTATCTAGAAAGATGACCTAGAAATCGTCAGTACCTTGAAATCTGCATGCACCAATGGCAGGTTTCTCGCCTTTGACGACGGTTTACATCATTGACTTTCGATCGAAGGATTCCGTGAAATGTTAGACATCAACTCATTCATTCACATCTCATGGACTGTACTGGGTACTTTGAGAACCATTGACATCACTGGTGGTCTCTCTCACACTTGTTAACAGTTTACATCATCGACTGGTAATCAAGTGGCTTCTACCATGTTCGACATCGACTCATTTATTCGCATGGATAGAATCGTACCATTTCGGGAAGTAGAAATGAAGACCCTGGATCTAGTTTCCACCATCCAGGCCGTGAGGAGTTTTGTATTCATTATACAATAGACTAATCATAAACAGATGGCTGCGTCCATATTGTGTCTACAAGAGTCTATGATTATGATGTACTACGAAATCATTCCTATATCAGAGCAGTAGTTAGTTTGTTAGTTAAAGTTTTCAATATGAGTATGGGAATGCCTACCTGAGCGATGATATGATCTTATATATGTATTTTGTGTTGAATATTTGCAGGTTCTGACTGGGCTCTCCACAAGATAATCCTTGAAATGATAAAGTACTTCACCCTTCCTAGATGATATGAAACCCTAATCTACTACAGGCTTCGCACTTTAGGGGGCAATCTGTTACACTAAAATTTGTCACCATGACTATTTGCAGTTAGTATGGCTCCATAAACTGTCATACTATCCTCCTTGGCAAGTCTTATACCTCTGCTCTTCATGTCAAACTCTAAGAAAGAGAGAAAGTCTTTAAAAATCTATATAACTCTGGGTACGCAGTTTCTCTTAGCCTTACCTGCGTGTACGCACCTCAAATTCACATTCCCTGCGTACTTGTACGCTCTGTCTGTAAAGGGGTGGGTGCGTACCCCTGTAAAGGTCAAAAGGCGCGAGTTTTACTTCAAAAAAGTTACTTGTGGTCGATTCTAGAGCATTCTAGAAGTTTGTTTGACGTGTATTGAGCGCCTCCAGATGGTTCATGTATCCCTATGAGAGAGGAACTTATCCCATCAAGAGGGGAGCTATCCCACTCAAAGAGGGGCTTATCCCATTGATGGTGGACCTGATTAACTTCCTCCAAAGCATTATAAATACAGGCATTGGGCCAGAGGGAGGGGAGGTTGAAAGCTGAACATTCCTAAGGGTAGATGCTGCTGGAATTAGGACTCCCTTATAGAGCTTGAGACGAGAGATTCCCATCCTTTCTTAGCTTCATTTGGAAGTGGGTGAGCTGATCAAAGTAAAGGAGAACTCTTGCTGGACCCTGGGAGGGACCTGCACAACACCAAGGCAATGGTTTTAATGGTTTCTTTTGTTTCCACTTAATACAATTAAGCTCATTTTTCTCAACAAGTTGTTATACATAATTTGTTTAATATACTCCTTGGTCTTTATGATGAATATGTTTTATTTTATGAGTTATTCAGGTGCTATGTAATCGTTTGCTTGTTAGTAAATGCAGGTTTCGAAGAGAAGGAGGAGCTCATCTGGATCGGCGAGGCTGGACTGCTACAAAGAGTTGGACTAAAGGTATGTTATAAACACCTGATTGCTTGTATTCTAAATGCATATTTAGGGAAAGATAGTGTTTAATTGTCTTGTTTGTCACTAGAAAGCCTTAGCTTCTAGGGAGGTCGGTTTTGTCCACAAAATTGACTCTTTCCGCATGACAAGTGTTCTACTAATAAATCTACATACCTAAGTCCCAAGTCACAAGAAAAAAGAAAATAAAGCGAAGTAATGAGAAAAGAAAGTCTATGCATATATCACCTAACATAAAATAATACAATAACCAGAGAAGAAGTGTTTTAAGTTCTCACCTATTACACGCTTCCAGCTCAAAACCACTTATTCCTGCAGCTTTAGAAAGCACATTTCTCCATTTTTTAATTAGGCTGGCCTCATACCGCAACTTCTTTTCACCAGTGTCAGGATCAGCTGTGGTTTTCTTTTCTAGTTCCTCGAGGGCTTTAGCATACCCCCCTTCTTTGCCCCGCGTCCACCGGAGCTCCTCAGGCTTCACTTTGTAAAACACTGGAATTACTGGAAAATTTGACTCCAACATTAAGACAAGTTCTTGAAGACACCAGGTTGATTCGGCATATCCTTTGGAAAAAATAGCCACGTGGACTGAGGCAGATCCAATAGCCGCTTCGATCTGAGGAATTAAATACTCTCCCCGTTGCAACTCAGGCTGATCTAGAAACACTCGCAACCCATGTGATTTCAGGCGGCGGTA
This sequence comes from Pinus tabuliformis, assembly GCA_031772625.1. Lineage (NCBI taxonomy): Eukaryota > Viridiplantae > Streptophyta > Pinopsida > Pinales > Pinaceae > Pinus > Pinus tabuliformis. The sequence continues at coordinate 742,931,249 of CM062819.1, read as the reverse complement.
GAGAAGGCTGGCAAAAGTTTTCTTGACATCCAGACCACGATGGTTAATAAACACATCGTAGTCGGAATCAGGAGCGGTGGAGCTGGAGGCGGAGGCGGAGGAAGATTGAGCCATTGCTGATTCCAAAATACAAATAGAGGTGATGGGCCGAAGGATGTTCGATAATACCGAAGCAGCTTGCGAGGGATGAGATTAGCGAAGAGTCTGAGAATAGCAGAAATTCTCAGAAAAAATGTAATGAAAAATGTTGATGTTGTGCAGAGAAATTTAGATTAAGCTAGGAACCTGAGATGAGAAAAGTTGTTGATGGTGTGCAGAGAAATTTAGAATCATGGCTTTTGCAACTTCAAACAAAAAGCACAGCAGAGCACAGAATGAATATGCAGACAACTAACTAATTGTATGCATGCAGATGTAGGAACTGAGACGAAATTACTTGAATTAATATAGGAGAAACTGTGGTTTTTTTTAAAGATGTTTTTTTCACCTTGGATCAACCGTCAAGCATTTTATGATATTTTTCACCTTGAGAAGCTGTCAAGCATTTTATGTTTTTTTTTAGCCTTGAGCAGTTGTCAACCATTTTATGTTATTTACCATTTTATTTTTTTTCAACTTTTTTGACCTTGAGCAGCTGTGAACCATTTTATGTTATTTACCATTTTATGTTTTTTTAACTTTTTTGACCTTGAGCAACGGTCAACCATTTTATGTTATTTTTTAATCTTGAGCAGTTGTTAACCTACACAGTTTTGTTTATTTAGGATTGGAACACTAAATTGGTAGATACTAAATTTCTCCACCTAACTTTTGGACAACAACAAAAGCCTATTGGCATCTTATGCTTTGTGTTGCTTTTGCGTTAGAATCTTATGCTTCGACTCTCGCAGGTCTGTGGTGTAGGCAAAAAGCATAACATGATTTACACTAAGAAGAAATGATTTCTTTTTCGTGTTGGAGTGAAGAAAGTGGGAAATCTTCGAAAACTTAAATTGGAATTTTGTGTCATTTACCTAAATGTGAATTCTACACGCTCAAGAAAACAAGACAGAGGAAGAAATGGGTTTGTTAAATGGAGTGGACAAATTTACAAAATGTTAAATCATTGGAACTTCATTGAAATTCAGAGAAAAAGGAAAATGGAGACCGAAAAATCGTCCAGATATTGATAGAAATTTTAATCGTTCTTCGCTCCCAACAACAATGTGAATACTAGAGATTTCATGAAATGTTGGGTAAAGGAGCCATCGAAGTTCAGGACGATACCCAACCAGTTATACAAGATGGAGTTACTCAGGAAGTCTTACCAACTCTTGGTCATCTTCGCATGTCTCTTGTATGGTCAAGAGAGCACAGAGACCTTCCCGTAGAGTTGGGTAATTATATTATATCAGTTGGAAAATGAAGGAAGGCCCTTCAACTGGTCAAACATGTTGGCTCTTCAGCTGAACGTGCATGCGTCTAATGCATGGAGTTTGCATAAGGATGGCGAAGCAAGATTATTTATGTATGCATACCTACTTCAAGATGCAATCTATGCCCAATAAGAGTTCCTTGGCATGGGTTGGACATGGACACCATCAGAAGATGTTGTGAACATTTATGCAAGTTTCTCTCTAAGTGCAACCACTGAAGAGTCATGACGAGACTATCTGACCACTTCATCACCTCGTTGTACAAGATGATCTTCGAACAGGATCTGCCTTGCATGTCCCAAGAAGAAATGAAGGCATTTCTAAACATTGCATATTGGTATGCATCACCTGATGACACCTCCATCAGGATGTTCGACGTGGAGAAACTTCCGCATGAGCTATCAAGGTTTTCCACATATAAGGTAGTTATACAACAGGTTGCATACCACATCTCCGCAAGGTTATCAGTAAGATTGCACAGGAGGGAGAAGGCACCATGGCCCACTCTTCCTTTGCGGATTGGGTTGTACGAGATCCGTACTTTGAAAGATGTAGATGTCGAGGCTGAGGACTTGAAGAAGTTCAGATTTGGCACCAAGAGTTTCAATCTATATGACCCTCACTGCATATGAAAATAACACTCTATGAAGGTGTACTAACCATGGATCCACGGGGCATGTCATTGGCCAGAGGAATATCCTTGGAGGTATTTCTACAACTCCTCTAGGCTCAATGAACCGGTCAACATAGCGGTAGAATGGAAAGCAACACTCTAGGCAGCAGCACCATGGGAAGCAACAACCACAACAGTAGTGAGCAACAAACTGGCACAAGACAAAGGCAAGAGGAAGATTTTCGAAAGCACAGAGGTAGAGAAAAGCTACAAGTTTAAAGAGGATCCACTTGTTGAGAAAGTAGCTTTGGAGATAGAGGCAAAGAGGTGACAATGCGAAAGGAGAGTAGCATAGAGAAAGAGGGAGAAGCAAACATTGGAAGAAGTAGAGAGAAAGTTGTAGGAGGCAGAGAAAAATATCAAAGAAGAACAGGATTTGTGCAAAAGAGAGAGGGGAGTGCAACAGGAATAGGAACAGGAACAAGAGGAAGTGCAAGGCACACAGTCATAGAAAATTGCACCAATACAGATTGAAGACTCAGATTTTCCAGCAGCAGATGAAGAACATGGTGAGAAACTGCAGGAACATGAACTTGGTCAACGAGATGAATAGATGATTGAACAGATGATCGAACAGATGGACACGGAGATGGTACAAGAGCAGCAGGATTAGGATACCGACCTCATGCCAAGAGTAGTCGAGGTCACCCGATAGGCTTCACCACCTTCGGAAGCAGAGTAAGTCCCAAGTGAACAAGGAGATACTCTTCTCCTTGATGATGATCCAGAGATGGATGTGTGCAATCTGGCATTTGACTAGACACAAAAAAGGATTGTACAAGCATGAAGAAAGAAACTTCCAGATGATCATACATCACCTCTGCACATAGAAGAAAGGGTGATTATACCAGATGTGAGAAGACATCTAGTTGCCATGGCAAAGGATTCTAAGGCTTATGCAGAAGCCTTGAGTTCAATAGTCAAGTTCTTGATAGTAAAGAATGATCGAATGGCGAAGTTCTTGCAAGAGGCTAGGCAGAAAATATAGTAGTCTGCAGGATCCTCTATAACAGATATGAAGAAATAAATAGTGGCATAGATATCGACTTTGGAGGCCACCATGCAGACAGTGTGTAGCAGATTTATCACTGTGTACAAAGCAGTTGTCCATATATATGGCTTTCAGCAGAAGTGCACGCAGACAGCCAAAACTCTCAAGGAAATTCATGTTTCTATTGTGCACATGAAAGAGTTGATATTGAGGTACAAGGGAGCTCTGATTTACTTGCACAAGAATATGAAGCCACAGGTTGAGCTAGACAAAGCACAGATTCAGATGTCAATCCAGAACTATGAGCAACTCCCTCTGCTCATCACTAGCATCGAGGCTTCCTATGCATGGTTTTTCAGGAGTCTAGATGTCATAGTGCGAATGCACAAGATCTCTTCCATCGGAACCCTCACAAGGGACAGGAGGAAGAACCAAGTCATGCTAGATGTCGACGAGTACATAGATTAATTGATGCGCGAAGCCACCAGTGATGACTTGCAGCTCAATGCAGAGAACTTAAAGAAGTACATCGGTGGTCCAACCACACTCAAGACAATGTTGCGCATGCTTTAGGATGAGCTTGACAGAGGTTTCAGAACCATATACCCGAAAGCCATGGAGGCAAGAGTTCGCTTCGACAAAGACATCATCAAATGGTACGGGGACACTATAGTGTAGTACCAAGCTTGGTATCAGTTCATCATCGAAGATCACTGCGAGGAGGTTACCGAGTTGATCTTTCCACAAGATCCCGAGTGATGTTGTTTGTCTTGTCAGGCTACTCATGCCTATTTTGTCCCACATGGGTATATGTGGAAATTGTATTATTGTAAATATGTTGTTAGTGAAATTCCAAGTGTCATTAGTGGAATGTAAACAATCACTATTGTAATGTGAAGAGTCATGAGGGTAGTCCAAGAGTCAAAGGGGAATGTCAAGGGTCACCCCGCCCTTTGTTATATTTAGAACCTCATAACTCATAGTACAGGCTTTTGGGAGCCAAGCTTTTGGCAGGCATTGCTTCGAGAGGGCTTGGAGAGTATTGTAACGAGTCTTGGCTTCTCCAAAATGCAGAGAAAGTACATCTCCTTGGAGGGGCAGGCAGTGTTGACTGTAATGTTCCACTATTGGGGCTAGTGGATGTCATGGTGTATGTATGGATCAAACTTTCACTTTATATAAAATAACAAAGCTAGCACGTTTTCATGCATATGTTGTTATTGTAGTTGGACTAATCTGGTTGCTTTAGCAATTGTGTAGAGCAGACAGTCAACCTTTTTCTCCAGAATTGCGTAGAGCAGATAGTCAGCCTTTTTCTCCAGAATTACGCAGAGTGGTCCAACAGTGAGCTGAGGCTCAAAATTGCGCAGACCCAACTGGCAGCTTGTCTTCAGCTGGGAAACTGTGTAGAGAACAAGGGGCATCCAGAGACACTCAACCCGGGAATTATGTAAAATAATTCCTCAGTTTTTGTATGTTACATGTGCTAGTAGGTTTCCCGGTTCCCTCCTGAACTGCACAATTCTTCCTTGCATGCATGACAACCTTTCCTGAAAAAGAAAAAAGAAAAAAGTGAAAAATCATCCCTAGAAAATAGGGATCTACTTTTAGCACTCGGAGTTACACTCGAGTTGATTTTAGAAGCTTCCCCCCAAGTGTCGTTTTTTCCTAGATTTGGGGCATGCACGTCATAAACCCTAAATCTATCAAATCTATTTAAACGACACTCAAGAGCTCATTCTACACATTTGATCTTGGAGCTCTAACATTCCTGAGGCATGAAGGAACCTTTGGTACATTCAACATAATTTTTCCAAGCAAGTTTTGTTTCTTAAGTCTTTTGCTTCTTTTTCTATCGCTTTTCTTTTCTTGGCCTGTGTGAGTGTTTTTTTCATGTTTTGTTGAATGACCGCTAGTGTTTTAGTTTATTTTAACTTGTAGAAGTGTAGTTTCAAGTTTTTCATTGCATTTCCTTAGTGTCGCATGCATGACCTTGTTTTTTCACTAACGGTCGTGTGGTGAAGTAAAATTATAAGTGCGGACACAAACGAATTCCTCTAGCCCGATAATGGGTCTAGCCACAACAGACACATTTTATGGAAGATTTCCTTAGGTTAGAATCAATCAAGAGGGCCTACCTCTTAGTCCGCTTATCCTGCTTGATGATGTCCTCATTTGCTCGCTCCAGCGATCTCTCGCTTTCTTCTTCAAGCTCCTGAAACAAGTAAACAACAACAGACAACAAACATAATAATAGACAAATTGCAATTCAACCTACTTAACAAGTCAAGAAACATTAAGCCATGAATATGTAATATTACAACACATGTAGGAAATCAATCGATAGTTGCATATATTAATATCAAAAAGAGATTAAAACAATTCGTCTTGACGTTGCAGTCTTCCTCTAACAAGACTAGGTTCCCACACTCTTCTACTAGCACTTCATGATGGCTTCAAAAAACAATAATTTAAGGCTCTTCCCTTTAGGATTCACTCCAAACCAAACACACTTCTCCCTCACACAACTAGATGGCTACAACTAGTAATAGCTTGCTTGTCTAAAATAGTATACTCATACTCAACCAAAACTCTAACTCTGTAACTGAGACTAGCTTGTGCTTGGGAAGAAGAAAGGTTTATATAGGAAATATGGATGGGAGATGGATCCTCTTCTCATGGGAGAAGGACTTATCCCTTGAGGTAGTTCCATAATTATAGGGGAAAGGAGCCTAAACTGTCATCCTCGACCCCATCTGGCCAAACCATTTACTAGACTTCTGTTACAGAGCTTCTAGAGATGGAAGCTTCAGCTCTAATTTAAAAAACTTTCCATAACAGGACCGGCGTGACTGGAACACAGCTCAGTCGCACTAATCGGCGTAGGGAATAGTGCTAATCTCTGCACATTGACATGGTGGAGACAAAGGTCATTAGCACCGGTCTTGTAAATTGGGCAAAATAGAAGTTTCAAAGGAAATGGTGCAAAAGGGAAATGATCTGCTCATGAAGAGGGACATAATGGGAGTTTCTCCATGAAGGCAAAGCATGCGGGGTTCAGTATAGAGGTCCTCCACAATCAAGATATGGGTAGTACAGGGACAGTGACAAAATGTTGTGTAACAGATGCCCCCTAAAGCGTGAAAGTCAAGCCGGGGTGAGGGATGAAATGCTTTATAAATCTGTGTAGGGAACCGGTCTGCCATCAGAAAACTTGCAAGAAAGTATAGATAAATATACATAAACTGATATCTCTGTCAAATGATACATGAACCGTGGCATGGACGCAACCATCCAGAGAATGATCATGTAAATAGATCCAGGCATGGGCATAGCCATCCATCAAAGAGGATCATAATGAAACCAAGGTATGGTCGTAGCCATCCAATAATGAGAAGGATCACATATGATAACTCATGGTCTGGGCGCAGTCAACAAGCCAAAAGAGACATGCATATCATCATAAACCATGTCACACCACTTCGTAACCTGGACTTTCGTGATCTGAGTCCAGGGTCTTACGCTCCAACACAACCCGATCAAAGTATAGATTCTAACATGCGAATAGATGTGTTGACGTAGAGCATGCTAGAAATTTGCTCGATTACCAGTCGATGGTGTAAACTATTAACAAGCATGAGAGAAACCACCAATAATGATAATGGCCCCCAAGGTACTATCAACACAATCCACGAGATGTGAATACAGGAAATGAAGTCGAACACCAGTGAAATCACTCAATCGAAAGCCAATGATGTGAACTTTCCATTGAGTGCGAAGAAGTTTCCATTAGGGCATGCATGTTGTAAGGTACTGGAAGGGAGTATCTCAGTCAACTTCCCAAATAATGAGTTGAAGTCGACGGAAAGCGACCGTGTCAAAGGGGGGTCATAATGAATCCCACGTCATCGATGCAAGACGAGAGGATGCAAAATTATTTTGGATGATACAAAGAATCAGAGGTAAGTGTAACTGCAGAAGGGAAACTCTTGAATATATCGGCGACACAAAACTGGAAGTTTGGCAGCTTTTGGATCCATAGGATCGGTGGCCATGATGACGTGGCAAAGATCAAATGGAAAGAAAAAATGAACGGCCCAAATCCAGGAAGGTCAATGATGCAAAGGAGGATATCCCAAACCGACACGAGGCAAGGAGTGTCATGTTCAAGAGTAAGCTGCCGACACGACTGATAGATTTCCAAATTTTTCCCCCACCATTTCTGGAGATTACCCCAATTATTTTTTAATCGCAAGCTTGAAGGGGATAGCATATGCTTGCACTGTAAGTTCATCCTTGGAACGAATCCATCCTAGTAAGTTTAACGAGCCTTTGGAAGGAGAAGCTCATGTCCGTCATGATGACAAATTTGATGTCGTTTAATAGTTTAACGAGTCCGACAAAGGTGTAACTCGGTATCTTTTTCATGTTTAGAGAGTTTGAAAAAAACACATAAAAGAAAACTCCACATGGTCCCTTTCGTACATTTGTGTCTCTCGAGCCAGAAAAGGTAGAAATCAATACTTGAGAGAACCGCTTGACCATTTCAGTCAACGAGTACCTTTTTCGTAAATAGTGTCTCCTTGCCTGAAAAAGGGGTAAACTTATACTAGACGCACGATATTTCACATCCATTAACGAGTTCGAAACGACAAGGGATTGGCCATATTTTCATTTTTAAGGGGTCAGAAAGGAGCTGAAAGCAGACCCCCCATTTTTATTCTCTTTAATGAGTTAGAAAGGGAAAAATACTCGGAAATATTTTCATATGAGTTTAATGAGTCTAGAAAAGAGCTGAAATATGACTCATCCTGGAGGAATGAGTGGTATAAAGGGTAGCAACTGGTTCCGGCAATGATGGAACTGCTCAAAACATGTAATGGTCAAGAGGCTGGCTAATAAAACCACTCATCACTACGATTCCTCAGGAAAGGAAAAACAACCAAGTGAAAGCACATGATCAGCCAAAGAGATGGTGGTGATGCAATGAAACAACCAAGGCTCATCTAACAGAAATTAGTTGATAAAAAAGGCAATCACGAGATGTAAATTGGGCATGGGTTCATTTTACCACAAGCTTGAACCATGGAGAACTCTGCTTGGATTCGGTTTCATGTTTACACAAGTTTGAAACGAAAAAATTTTCTTGCTATAAGTTTGCTTGCCCCCAGCATAATGACTCAAATGAGGGACATGCCCCCAAGCTTCATTTCATTCAACTAAGTGGATGGAATGAAGGTTCACTTTCGAGATCGAGGAAAGACTCGACTGGGATTTTACGAGATCTCAAACAAAGACTCGATTTGGAAAATGGAGTTGTTTCATTTTTTAATGAGGTTGACACCGTAAAAGAACTATCCTTAAGACCCTTGTTTCATTTTTAAATGAGCTTGGCACAAGAAAAATAACTATGCTCACATCTCTTGTTTCATTTTTTAAGGAGCTTGACACAAGACAAGGAATTCTGCTCCACAATCTATTTCATTTTTTAATGAGGTTGATACAAGAACAGACTATCCTCGAACTCTGATCATGGACCATACCAGAACATGGCTCCCAAGAGGTCTTCACTAGACAGAAGAACCATGCTCTGGGAGGAATACATTTCAATTGGTACAATAGACAGATCGGGTTCCAATGCCCCGAGTACATAATGTACTATACCATCTGTATGATCATTAGCAGATGTGGAGATGGAATGGGTAGCCACATAATTGACCTGTGGCGGGGAAGGTACTACTTGCAAACAAGAGCCGATATGGGATGATGGTTGCAAAGGAGGCGCTTGGTGACCAATGAACAAAAATTGATCAATGGTCAATATTCTCCCTTCATGCGGAAAACAAACCACACGGAAAAGTGAAGAAACAAGAGCTCCCATGACATAAACATAGTTGCGTCCAAGGAGGAGATTGAAATCTAACAGACCTTGGACTACCATCACGTCTATATAGACGGTCTTTCCTCCCAAAGTAATAGGGAACTTCGGAAGGATCCCTAAGGGTTGATTGGTTCCTTCGTTGAAAGCCAATAGATTCTGGGTGACAGGCACAAGCTGTGGGGAGCCCAAAGCTTGCCAAGTAGTAGAAGACATGATGCTAACAGATGCACCTTCATCTAATATAGTGCCAGGTACTATCATATTATAGGCTTGTACTGTGATCTGGAAAGGAACATAAGAAGGGAGGCGGAAAGTAGTCAATGGACCCCAATCGAAAGAGACGACATAACTACTTGATGGGGGTATCATATGATTTCCCCCATGCTCTACAAGAGTAGAAGGACTCTCCTTAACAACTGGGATGAGAGGGTCACTTTTTGATTCATGAGAGTCTAAGGAGACAAGAAGAACATGAGCAGTATGATAACTAGGCTCTTCCAAAACAGAGTGAGCAACTAGTGGCGGAGCCAAGGTGACACTCTTTTTGACCAATGGTTGGTCGGGAACATACACAAAAGAGTCTCGCTCAGGAAAAGCAGGACGGGCAAGAGTTGAATCCAAGTCAATATCTTGACCAACTGAGAGAGGGTCAGAAGAAAGCCTCTAATAACCAACAAGAAGTTGGGGTTAAGGAGCTGCAAGGTTTTCCAAAACTTTGGAAGCTTTATCCATAAGAGGACAAAGGTGAAGAAGATGCTCTCCTTCACATAACCTACAGGGGAATTTAATTTTCCCTTTCTTCTTACCATCGCTAACCGAGGATGCAACATCGACATGATCTCGAGAGGTCGATGTGGATGGTCGATCCAGATTTTGAGACCATACCTCTAAGACTCTGGGAACGCCAGGATAGTCTCGAAGGAGATGGTCACCCTTACACAACTTGCAAGGGAATTTTACCTTCCATGGAGGATCGAAAGGCTTGTCCATGGGAGGTTCATTTGGAGTAATAGCTGCACGGTTGGTCTCTCACTTATCTGACTTCTTCTTCATCATCTTCTTCTTCTTCCTTGCCTCCTAGTTATTGGATTTCAAACTTTCACAAGGAGAAGTAGAAGAGGAGGGTGAAGAAATAGGGGAAGAAGGCGAGGGGTCAACCTGAGAATCATCGTGACATGATTCAAATGAAGGAGATGGCAGGGCAAGAGTTGGGACACTCAGGACCACCGAGGTCAAAAATAACCAAATAGGTAAACCAATGGTTAACCCAGGGAGGGACAACGTTGCCATATAAGGAGCACCAGAATTTCCCAAAGAAGGAAAAGGACCAGGATTCCCATCCGAGGGAAACCCTTGACTAGTAGACTATGGGAATGTTGCCATTGGAATCGACCCTAAAGAATCACTAAGGAAGATAACTTTAACCAAGAATATTTTGTGGGCAATTAATTTTAAGACACTGAAATAAAACTTTGCCTTTTCATATTTTAAGAGTCGAGAAAAGGATTAAAGTTGACTCTGTCACTTTCGATTTGAAAGGAGCTTGAAAGGACAAGTGCTTAGGTGATCTTTTAAGTTAAAGATTCAAAAAGATCAAATGACTACTCAGGATGATTAGGTAAGAAGATTACCAGGTGACCGTGAACTGCAGAATACCTCCCGGCGAACCGAGAAGTACGGGTAGGAAATCTCCCAAAATGTTGTGTTCGGTGTATCACGTTCACAAGGTAGCAGACTAGACTTCCTACAGATAAAGGATTGCAACCTAGTGCGGTCTCCATTTATATATACGACGGTATGGGGAGCACAAGTCCGTACTAGCATTTTCTAATGCCGAAACGAATGACAACTACTAGGTTTAAAGACGCCGGAATACATCTCTAGCCTATATCACTAAATGTGAGTGTTATGTTTCAATGCTTCCTTAGATTAATTCAATAAATTTCAATGGTTGATTTTGAATTAGGTTTCAATTTCAAGGCCCTATTGTTGTCATCTGAAAACTCCTATATGCAGCTATATGAGAAAATAGATCTTTGTCTTAGATGAAAGTTATCACTAATTGAGAGATAGAGAACGAAAAATTAATGCAACAATCAAAGAATGAAATCTTTCACTAATAAATCTCCTAAATGCACTTAACCTTCCTATAACAACATAAGAAGTTTCATTTCATTTCCAATGCTTATGATGATGTAATTCTAGCTTCTCAATGATGCTACTAATGCAATATTTTCTCTTAAGTAAACTAGAATGATGTTCTTCTTTTCATAAAATGCAAAATGAATCTTTCACATAAAGCACTTTAATGAAAATTTTCACAATTCTGAACAAATAAGAATCAATCAAATCCAAAGCATTATAAATGAAACTAAAAACAACTTCTTCCCTGAGTCAAACCAACCAAACACATAAATGCTTCAATCGAGAAACTAAGCAATGTAATCTATGCTTGGAAAGAGAATAGAGACAACTGAAATAAGAGAACGAACAAGACTCTTTCACTCATTTAATTGAAAATGAAGCAAACAAAGCATCCTAGTCACTTTTGGTAGAAGAAGAGAGTCTGAGGGTCAAGACACACTGGCACTGGAATGGGAGAAATTCTAATTTTTCTTACCCTTGAGACTGGCACAACTGCCTAACTGACAACTAGTGTCGATTGGCACGACTGACACGACTAAACAGTACTACAACTAACACTGATGGTTGATTGGCACGACTACCTAACTGACAACTAGCGTTGATCAAGGGATTCAAAGAAAAAATAAAAAAGAACTTCACACAGGGCCAAACTTAACACCTCAGAGGGCGGGCTAAACCAAGCAAGCACATAAACTAAGCTAAATGAAGCTCTCTAGTCAGTGAGAAAACGGTCTAAAAGGCTTACAGGGTCAAAAACACAAGAGCATAACACACTGGCCAAGATTGGGGTGAAGCCCTAATCTTCACTTACAGGGATCGGCATGACTGCCTAACTAACAACAAGCGCCAGAGGCGGGTCGGCGTGACTATTCCTCAGCAATTCGTGTTATTCAGTGTGACTTTCAGCGGATTAAGCATGCTAGCTGAGGTAACTAAGGAAAAATAAAAAAAGAAATTAAAACAGGGGCCAGATCTGCTACTATGAATTTTAGACTTAGGCCAGTAAGCAGGAGAAAAGAAATAGAACCAAAGGGAAAACGTGAAACTAGAAAAGTTCTCATGAAATCATGAAATCCAAACAAACAAAAAGATGGGTTCCCCAGTGGAGTCGCCAATTTGTTGTGAAGTAAAATTATAAGTGCGGACACGAACGAATTCCTCTAGCCTGATAATGGGTCTAGCCACAACAGACACATTCTATGGAAGGTTTCCTTAGGTTAGAATCAATCAAGAGGGCCTACCTCTTAGTCCGCTTATCCTGCTTGATGATGTCCTCACTTGCTCGCTCCAGCGATCTCTCGCTTTCTTCTTCAAGCTCCTGAAACAAGTAAACAACAACAGACAACAAACATAATAATAGACAAATTGAAATTCAACCTACTTAACAAGTCAAGAAACATTAAGCCATGAATATGTAATATTACAACACATGTAGGAAATCAATCGATAGTTTCATATATTAATATCAAAGAGAGATTAAAACCATTTGTCTTGACATTGCAGTCTTCCTCTAACAAGATCAGGTTCCCACATTCTTCTGCTAGCACTTCATGATGGCTTCAAAAAAATATATTTTAAAGGCTCTTCTGTTTAGGCTTCACTCCAAACCAAACACACTTCTCCCTCACACAAATAGATGGCTACAACTAGTAATAGCTTGTTTGTCTAAAATAGTATACTCACACTCGGCCAAAACTCTAACTCTGTAACTGAGACTAGCTTGTGCTTGGGAAGAAGAGAGGTTTATATAGGAAATATGGATGGGATATGGATCCTCTTCCCATGGGAGAAGGACTTATCCCTTGAGGTAGTTCCATCATTATAGGGGAAAGGAGCCCAAACTATCATCCTCGACCCCGTCCGGCCAAACCATTTACCAGACTTCTGTTACGGAGCTTCTAGAGATGGAAGCTTCAGCTCTAATTTAAAAAAATTTCCATAATAGGACCGGCGTGACTGGAACACAGCTTAGTCGCACTGATCGATGTGGGGAATAATGCTAATCTCTGCACATCGGTGTTGTTGGTAAAAGTATCCAATACGGAATGACCCTATCCCACTCTAAGGGTGATAGTACCTCAGCAACAATCAAAGCAAAGCTATTCAAGATTACTTCTTTATGAGATGTAAGAGAGGGGAGAAAGAGATCCACTAACCAATGTCTTCCGCTAATGATTGATCCAATCTTCTCTCCTTGCTGCTTGCTCCCAACTCCTTGTTCTTTCACTGGCCCAGCTACACCAAGATCCTGCAAAATGGCAAGAGAGGGAAACTACAAGAAGCATACATTCATAATTGATTCAAGGATTAGAATAAATCAAATACACAAGTATAACAATACACCATTGAGACACATGTATATAGAAGAACCTCAAATTATTTATTAATGGAAGAAGTAAAGTTCAGGAAGTGATACAACCATAAGAGGCCCAATCCAGCATCACCTCCCAGCAGAAAGAAATCTCCTCTTCACCTCCTTCAAGCAAATCACCCAATAGTTCTATACTCAAACCAACAGTACTTCCTTACATTCACAAGATTCCAGCCCCCCTAGACCTCATGAGAGAGCTCTATATATAGGAGTTTTGGAGAAAGGATGAGTCAGCTTGTAGCTGGCATGAAGTTGACTAGTGTCCTCTCCCACTTCAGTTATTCTTCAGTTCTCGAGTCCACTTGGAGGTTCTTGCTTCCACTTGGAGATCTAGACCCTCTTACTCATCACTAGTCGAATTCCCTGATCCAAGTGTCATTTTGGAAGCTTCCTGGGCATTGACACCTTGAGGAATGATTGTGCCACTTGGCCAAACTCGCCTAGCGCAGGTAGCCTTCTTTGCAGTTGACATTCAACGCAGGTACACAGTGGAGCAGTTGACATTCAGCGCAGATGCTCAGTGGAGCAGTTGACATGATCCAGAATTAGCTTGTTTCTGAGTGTTTTCAGGTGGAGAACTGATATTTAGTGCTGTGGTTTGCTGACCTTGTTCCTCTAGGGGTAGGAACAACATGTTTAGGGACTTTGGATCCCTTAGATTATTGACATTTCATGCTTCATGCTGTAAGGCACAAAAATGTCTATAACAGTTGCCCCCTAAAGTATGAGGTCGTTTATCGGGTGAAATGCTTTATCAGGAGGATCCGAAGTTCATTCAATCGCTGAGAGGTCACCTGTAATAAAATACAATACAATACATTATTTTTCATTCTGCTTTCATGATCTAGCTGAGGCGGGCATTCCCATGCTCAGCTTTATAAATTCATTTTGGTACATAGAACAGATGATCGTCTGATGGTAGACTGATAATTCTCTGCTGAAATTATCATCCTTTGAGTAGGATAATCATCTGTTGCAATGATGTACATGTCAAATGTTTTTATATTTCCTGAATATATATCGCAGCCCGGATGGATGAAACTAGATCCGGGGTCTTCAAACTCGTTCGATCTTCACTCTAAGTACAAGTCGATCCATGTGAGAATTGCGCTGAAGTCGAACATGGAAAGACATCGCTTCATTACCGGTCAATCATGTAAACCGTTAACAAGCGCGAGAGGAATCACCGATAATGATAATGACCCTCAAGGTAGTACAGTACAATTCACGTGGTGTGAATAAAGGACTTGGCGTCGAACACCACGCAAAATCTTCTGGTCGAAGGTCATTGATGTATACCTGTCGCCGGAAGTGAGAAACTTGCCATTGAGGCATGCAAGCTTCAAAGTATTGAGGGGGGTGTTCCTAGATCAACTTCTTGGATAATGAGCTGGAGTCGACAAGAAGCGACCCGTCAAAGGAGGGCCTTAATGAATCCCACATCAGTGACACGGAACGAAGCTAATGATTTTAGTGGAGGTGAAAACAATCTGTGACATATGATTCAGGGTGGCGATCATGGGTGGATGAAGGATAATGTATGGCAGTGGATGGGACACGGTTGACTCTTTCTGAACAAAATCTCTTGAACATATAACGACACTGATGCGATGGATCGGTAGCATTACCCCAAATGTGGATGGTTTGGCGAAGACCATGGTGATGAGACCGGTGAATGAAACAACCCAACCCGATGTGATACGGAGGAAAAGTGTCATGTTCAAGAGCGACTTGCTACCATTAAAGCTTTGAGGTTCTCCCAATTTTTCCCCAGTCATTTCTGACCAGTACCTCTTTATTTTTTTCAAGCTTGAGGAGGATAACATATGCTTGTTTTATAACCTGCCCTTCGGGCAAGCCCATCGCTATGTTTTAACGAGCCTAGCGATAGGGAAACTCGTTCTCGTCTAAAGACAAGTTTGTCGCTATTTAATCATTTTAACGAGTCTAACGACAAGGAAAACTCGATCCTTTTCATTTTTAGAGAGTCTGAAAAGGTACAGAAAGTTAACTCCAAAATTCCTATTTCGTCATCTAATCCCTTAAGTCCGAAAAAGTATAAAACACTACAGAAGGGATGAATTTTCGATAACTTTAACGAGCCGAATAAAACAAGCGCTTGACCTTTTTGTGTAATAATCCCTCAGGTCCAAAAAGATTAAAATCTAGAGGAGGGATAGCTCTTCCGGTCACTTTAACGAGCTGGAAGGCCAAAACTCGGCAAACTTTTCATATTTTACGAGTCAGATGAAAAGAGCTTAAAGAAGACTCGTCTTTTGAGGAACGAGTGATAAGCAGGGATAGCAGCAGATTCCAGGTACAGGTTGGAATTTTCCAATCACGGCAGTGTCACAAGGATGGCTAGGTGAAATCACTCTTCGCAGTTGTTCCTCAAAATGGGTAAACAATCATATGGAGGTGAACGATCGTCCAAATGGAATGGAGGTGGCAGGTGCAAAACACGACCAAGGCTTTTATGGCTAATAAATTTACGATCACAATGGTTATTTACCGGGATAGGTTCATTTTTTATTTAACGAGCTTGAATGTACCAAAAAACACTGCTCAATCTTATGTTTATTTTTTAACGAGCATGAACTATGTGCTAAAACTGCTCGGATCTCGCTTTTCTATTTTTTAACGAGCATAAATTCCGTGGTAAAACTGCTCGATTTACCAGTCATAAGGTAAGAAATGTCTCCTGTAAGATCCCATTTTTTATAGAGCTCGCGCCTTACATAAGCTATGCTCCATCTCATCCTTTCTTTATGCAAGTTTGGAAACGGCTAATCCCAAAAACAGATAAATAACCGCTCTTAGCTTGTACTCCAAAAGGTTTGCATGCCCTCAGGTATAAAGTACAATTTCAAGGCTGCCCCTACTTATCCGTTAAAACATTTGTTTTAATGGGTGAGGCTTTCCTCTTTCTGGTTACCCAAAGATTGTTTTGTTAACACCATCAAACGAAAACATTTCCTCGGCACTGTCTACCGAAGTAGACAATGGTGAATGAAATTTGTCAAACAAGTGACCTTGACAACAAAATCTTATTGTAGAACAACCCCTCTTCCATCCACGGACGGGGTACGGACTAGTCATATTATTTCGCGGAAATTCTACCTTATACCCAGGGTTTCCTCTGCCCGAAGCAGACCAGGATGCATGCCCCCTGGGTTCCAGTCCCATATTTCCGAATCACTCGCACTCATCGGGAAGGAGGACTGGGGTTGGAGACATTTCTTGATTTAATAGACCATTCAGGGTTGGTATTTGACTATTTGCGATGCGTGATCCTGGAAATGAAAGTTGGTCTACGAGCTTGACCATTCTTCCTTCGTGTGGAAAACACATTACTCTAAAGAGTGAGGAGACTACAGCTCCCATGCAATATATATAGTCTCGTCCAAGGAGCAGGTTGTAATCCAAGGGTCCTTGAACGACCATCACGTTCATTTGAATGGTCTTCCCTTTCAATGTAATAGGCACATTGGGGAGGATCCCTAATGGTCGACTGGTTCCTTTATCAAAACCCGAGAGATTTCTTATCTCAGGCAAAAGCGTCGGGGAACCCAGTGCTTTCCAAGCAATAGAGGAAAGGATACTCACAGATGCCCCTTCATCAATGATAGTGCCAGCCATTACCATTCTATAAATTTGGACTATGATTCTGAATGGTATACTGGCTGGCAACCGGGGTCTGCCTAGTTGGTTCCAATCAAAGGACACAACCAGGTTGCTTGGTGGTGGGACCGAATACATGGCCGGATATGACCCTAACGATGTTCCTTCCTGCGATAAAGGAATGGGCACATTTCCCTGATGCTCGTCAGAGTCGGTGTTGATGAAAAGAATCTGGATGGTGTCATCCTTATTCTCTTCAGTGAGGGTGTCATTTGAAGATGAATCTTCAGTGATGGTGTCATTTGAAGATGAAACCTCTGAAGGCGGAACCAGGTCAACTGTTGTTTCGACCTTTAGACTTTCGTCTGGTCTGGATTCAGTAGGTTCATTTTCAATGACTGACGCTTCAGCTGACCACTTGAGCGGGCCAGCTGTATTTTCAACCAACGGAGGACTTGGCACGAGTTTTTTGTATCCAGGAGGAAGTCTCAACGGTGAAACCGGGCGATCTTCCAAAACTCTCTTCACTTCGTCTAAGAAGGGACAACGGTGGATGGCGTGATCGCCTTCACACAGTCTGCAGGGGAATCTTGCTCCCTCTCTTTGTCTTGAACCTTCACTTTCACTGGTTGACGGTAAGCATTCAACATGACTATCAGAGGTTGATGCTCCCGAATTATGCAACCGAGGGGACCAGTCCCTTAGTATCCGGGGAATACAGGGACAATCTCTATGGAATTGGTCTCCTCTACATATGACACATGGCGATTTAGGCCCGGTCTGTGCTGTGTGTGGATTTTTGTCAGATGTCTTTTTCTTGCCCCCAGTCGCCTTAGGCTCCTTCTTCTTCTTCTCCTTCTTCTCCATGGGAGCTTGGCTTTTGCCGGCTCTACCTTGCGAAGATGAAGGGTTGGAGGAAGAGTTATAGGAAGTAGAAGGCTGGTGGGCAGCTCTAGACTGATCTGACTGTTGACTCGACTGTTCAGGAACCATGGTGTTCTGAACTACATTGGTTGAGAATAACCAAATAGGCAGGCCAATTGTCAGTCCTGGAAGCGACAATGTGGCCATGTGGGGCGCACCAACTGCTCCCCAAGAGGAGAAAGGACTAGGATTTCCATCATGTGGAATTCCTTGGTTGGTGCGTTCCATGTTCTCAACCTACAGATCAATGCAGGAATAGGAGGTGATTATGTTCCGTTTAAAATAAATTTTATAACGACGCTTTAGGCACAACTTGCTTTTTCACTTTTTAAGAGTCGAGAAAAAGCTAAAGATGACTCTAGTCTCCTTCGATGTTTTAACGAGCCCGAAGTGACAAATGCTCGGATGGACTTTTTCAGTTATAGAGTTTGAAAAAGGCCAAAAGAAAATACTCTGGAGTTCTAGGCAGAGGGTGCGCCAAACTTTTCGCAAAACCACAGAATACGTTTTACGGTACGGGTGGTCAATCTTCGTGAATGCTGTGTTCACTGCATTGCAATCAGTAGGGTGGCCGACACGGCTTCCTATGGATAAAGGCTTTGTTCCTATAGGGGTCTCCCAATATATACGCGACGGTACGTGGGAGCACAAGTCCATATTGATACTTATCGCTTCACCGTGGAGGAATCACCCAACCACTCAACGCTAAGATATCACGTTTAACGACGCCGGAACACGTCTCTAGCTTAGACCTCTATGTGTTTGCGTTATGTTTCAATGTGTTGTTATGTAAATTCAATTTATTTTAAGGTTGATCTTGTTTAGCAGTTTGCCTTTATGGATCACCACGAGATGTATAGTAACACTCCTAAATGCAGTCTAAGATGATAAGCAAGCTTTTCAATCTTTCAACTTTGAAAATCTTAACTACTGAGGGAAAAGAAAGACATCATCTTTTCACACAGATCATAGAGCACACACTAATGCACTTTTCCTAAATCAACATGCAAACTGTCAAAATGCACATGCACAATGCAGGTATTTCTTTTCTCTTTCTTAATGTTGGTGCACTACAAAAAGAAAGTTGTTGTATAACTTTGAATTCAATTTCAAGTGAAAGCAAACAAGCTTGTCCAAAATCAAAAGACACCTTAAGATTTACTTGTTTCAACACTAGAAATATATAAATTCAAACCATATTATGAAAGAAAAAGCTCAATCAGCCATGAACAGTAAATAAACTAACTCTTAAGATCAAAACGACACTTATCACAGGTCTAGATCTAAGAGGCCACAGCAAGACTAGTTCACTTTCGTTATGGGAAACTGTAAATGATATAAGAAATACACAAAGAACAAACACAGTTTCTTTATACAACCGAGGTGGAATAGTGGCAAGTAAAGATGGTTTCAGATATGTACATTGACTGGTAACTGGCTGCAAAAACAAGGATGAAAACAGGGCAATAAACAGGAGGGAACCCCAGTAGCACTAGGAAAAATTGGTTCAGCGCAGGTAGTACACTGGCAGTTTGACCTTCAGCGCAGGTAGCCCCTTCGGGAACTGCGCTGAAATGCAGACTGCCTTCACAGTGCCTACACTGAAGAGATAAACTTTCATTTTTCTTAGTTTCCGGGTCACAGATTGCTCAAAAATTCACAGTTTTTGGCCAAATCAGAAGCTATTAGTCAAGTACACACTAAGTGATGAAAATGAGGATGAAAAGCTATCACTAAGAGCTATTTAGTGTCCTTGTGGATCAGCTCTTCAAATCATAAACTTGCCCAGAAACTGAGCTAGAGTAGTTGCCCTCTACTTTGCATTTGAAAGATCCAAATGCAGTTCGATTTGGTACTCCCTGTGTTTATGAAATGAATAACAAAAACACAAACAACCAACAAGATACGATCCCCAGCGGAGTCGCCAATTTGTTGTTGGGAAAAGTATCCAATACGGAATGACCCTATCCCACTCTAAGGGTGATAGTACCTCAGCAACAATCAAAGCAAAGCTATTCAAGATTACTTCTTTATGAGATGTAAGAGAGGGGAGAAAGAGATCCACTAACCGATGTCTTCCGCTAATGATTGATCCAATCTTCTCTCCTTGCTGCTTGCTCCCAGCTCCTTGCTCTTTCACTGGCCCAGCTACACCAAGATCCTGCAAAATGGCAAGAGAGGGAAACTACAAGAAGCATACATTCATAATTGATTCAAGGATTAGAATAAATCAAATACACAAGTATAACAATACACCATTGAGACACATGTATATAGAAGAACCTCAAATGCTTTATTAATGGAAGAAGTAAAGTTCAGGAAGTGATACAACCATAAGAGGCCCAATCCAGCATCACCTCCCAGCAGAAAGAAATCTCCTCTTCACCTCCTTCAAGAAAATCACCCAATAGTTCTATACTCAAACCAACAGCACTTCCTTACATTCACAAGATTCCAGCCCCCCTAGACCTCATGAGAGAGCTCTATATATAGGAGTTTTGGAGAAAGGATGAGTTAGCTTGTAGCTGGCATGAAGCTGACTAGTGTCCTCTCCCACTTCAGCTATTCTTCAGTTCTTGAGTCCACTTGGAGGTTCTTGCTTCCACTTGGAGATCTAGACCCTCTTACTCATCACCAGTCGAATTCCCTGATCCAAGTGTCATTTTGGAAGCTTCCTGGGCATTGACACCTTGAGGAATGACTGTGCCACTTGGCCAAACTCGCCCAGCGTAGGTAGCCTTCTTTGCAGTTGACATTCAGCGCAGGTACACAGTGGAGCAGTTGACATTCAGCGCAGATGCTTAGTGGAGCAGTTGACATGATCCAGAATTAGCTTGTTTCTGAGTGTTTTCAGGTGGAGAACTGATATTTAGTGTTGTGGTTTGCTGACCTTGTTCCTCTAGGGGTAGGAACAACATGTTTAGGGACTTTGGATCCCTTAGATTATTGAAATTTCATGCTTCATGCTGTAAGGCACAAAAATGTCTATAACAATCGGCACGGGGGAGCCAAAGGCCATTAGCACTGGTCTTGTAAATTGGGAAAAACAGAAGTTTCAAGGAAAATGGTACAAAAGGGAAATGATCTTCTCATGAAGAGGGACATAATGGGAGTTTCTCCATGAAGGAAAAGAATGCAGGGTTCACTGTAGAGGTCCTCCAGGATCAAGGAACGGAGAGTACAGGGACAGTGACAAAATTTTGTGTAACAGGTCATCTTTTTAGTGACCCTGTTCATGAGTTGCATTGTTCTTCTGTTTGACTGATTCCTACACTTGCTTTGATTGCATGCATGTCCATTCACTCAAATCTGCACCATCATTGCTCATGCATTCAGATCTACTCATTTCCAAGTTTCCCTTGGGTAGATCTGGGCTGCCTTGGCTCGAATCTTGCTTTGCCTGGCATGCACTGCACATTCCTGGAACTCAAGGCTCTGCCTTGGCTCCAGGAGTTGGGTAGAATCTTCTTGTCATTTGCCTCCAATTGTGCTCTGCGCAGTTTTTGGAGACAGTGCCCAGTCTTACCCACTAGGACTGTGCAATGCGTAGTTCCAGCCAGCAACCCATCCAGACTGAACTGTGCATTGCGTAGTTCCAGTCCACAGTCAACCTCACTGGACTATGTTTTGCACATCTCATTCAGCACCACATCTCACTAGTAGCTGAGACTATGCAATGCGCAATTCCATCTGATAGACCCCAGCCTTTGATATTCACTACCGTGCAATCTTGGCCAATAGTCACCTAGCTTGTTGCATGATCAATCCTTGAAATGTTATATGTTTTTAAACTGACATTTACTTTCCATGAGTGTCCACTTTGTCTCCAGGTACATCAGTTGTTGAGCAGTCTCTCAGCAGTACATGCATCATGGTTTCCAAGAGAGCTGGATCAAAGGACACTTTAAGGAGAAGCATTGGAGATGTAGTCGAACATGTGCCTATGAATTTTCCTATCTATGCAGACACGCAACTATTCATGGAAAATGACATGAAGATCACATGGCCAAAAAATAAAGGATATATTTGCAGGCAGTTTCAAGGAAGATATGGAAGATCAACAAGTCTATGTCAACATTCACAAGTGAGGCTTGTACAAGGTTGCATGCAGGTACCCCGCCTTCCTGTGCATAGATGTCATTCACTGGGTTGTCTCACATATTGATCATGAGACAATGACATTGAGCAATACCAGTGGAACATAGCTTTCCACCTTGAGGACGGAAAAATACCATCAGATATATCACCTTCCACAACCGATGAATCGCATGGATGCATTGTTCTTCGCTCCCAACAGCAATGTGAATACTAGAGATATCATGAAATGTTGGGTAAAGGAGCCATCGAAGTTCAGGACGATACCGAACCAAGTATACAAGACGAGGTTACTCAGGAAGGCTTACCAACTCTTGGTCATCTTCGCATGTCACTTGTATGGTCAAGAGAGAATGGAAACCTTCCCGCAGAGTTGGGTAATTATATTATATCAGTTGGAAAATGAAGGAAGGCCCTTCAACTGGTCGGACATGTTGGCTCTTCAGCTGAAAGTACATGCGTCTAATGCCCGGAGTTTTCATAATAATGGCAAAAGTGTCCTCAGACACATAATTTTATTAATAAGAAAAGCAATTACATCTGGAATTTTGCAAGATTTTACACCCGAACAACAAAACACTCTTGCAATGAGCTATTTATAAGCTCAATGTCCTAACTACCTCTAATTATGGATCACTTATAAAATAACAAGTGTCCATTTACAATAAAATCTATTTAAACAACTTACTAACAATTCTCCTCAATTAGAGCCTAAGATATGACATATTTGTAGAGTCATATCTTTTTACAACAATATTCTAATTCTAAATGTCTACATTTAATAATTAAATATTCTAGCTTAATAATTATTAATTTAATATCTTAAATTACTAATTATTTTATTCTAACTTTATAACCTATGATAATATTTTATTTTGGATCATCTAACATTCCCCCCTATGATCCAAAGATACATTACAACAGATACCAAGTTCATCCCTGAACTTAGTAAATTTTATTATGCCAAGAGGTTTCGTGAAAATGTTAGAGATCTGATCTTCTGAAGGACAATAAATTGGCTTGAGGACATCCTTGGCAATGAGAGATCTGATATGATGATACTTGGTGTCCACATGCTTTGTCTTTGAATGAAAAACTAGGTTCTTGGCAAGCTTAATGGCTGACTGGTTGTCAATGAATAATGACGTAGCTTCTGCCTGAGAAATTCCCAAGTCCTGCAAAATTCTACGCAACCAAACAATTTCACATGTTGCTTCCCATGCTGAAATGTACTCTGCTTCTGCTGAAGAAGTGGCCACTGTAGCTTGTTTCTTACAACTCCAAGGCACTGCTGCTTACCCCATGCTCATTAAATAACCTGATGTTGATGCTCGATCATCAATACTTCCAGCAAAGTCAGCATCTGAAAATCCACCAATTATAAAGTTTTTAGCCTTTGTGTAAAGAAGACCAAAATATTTTGTTCCTTGGATATATCAAAGAACTCTTTTGGCTGCATTCCAGTGGTTGTCTCATGGTTCCTGCATAAAACATGAAATAATACTTAATGCATAAGATAGATCAGGGTGAGTGTTTGTCAAATAAATCAAGTTGCCAATCAACTGTCTATAAGTACTGTTGTCCACCATTTCCCCCCTTCAAATTTCGAAAGTTTCAAGTTTTGCTCCATGGGGGTAAGAACAGGCTTGCAATCTTGCATTCCAAATCACTGAAGAACCTCTGCTGCATACTTACTCCAAGAAATGAAAATATGATGTGGACGTTAGAAGAGTCAAACTCCAAGACAATAGTGAAGTAATCCCAAATCTGTCATCTTAAATCCTGCATGTAACTCTGTTTTCACCTGTGCAATATGATCCTCATTGTTTCCAGTAATGATCAAATCATCTACATACATAACAAGAATCACCAGATATTTACCCTGTTGTCGCACATACAAAGTATCATCAAATTCACTTCGATGAAAACCAAATTTCCTAAGGTATTCATCCACTTTGGCATACCAAGCTCGGGGAGCTTGTTTTGCCCCATATAAAGCCTTGATTAATTTGCAGAATTTATGTTCCTTCCATTCAATTTCAAAACCTCTGGTTGTGTCATATATACTTCTTCCATTAAATCCATGTTGAGAAAAGCACTTTTTACATCCATTTGACTAACTTTCCATCCTTTCTGAGTGGCCAATTCAAGTGGTAATCGGATGGTGTTCCATTTAGATGTAGGAGCAAACGTTTCCTCATAATCAATGCCTTCCTGCTACGAAAAACCTTTAGCCACAAGTCTTCCTTTATACTTTTCAAGTTCTCCCTTTTGGTTGTACTTAATTCTGTAAACCCATTTGCATCCTATGGGTTTAACATTTTGAGGAAAATCAACAAGTTTCCAAGTGTTGTTATCAATTACTGCTCGATATTCTTCAATCATAGCCTGTTGCCATTCTTTATGTTTTACTACTTCGTTGTATGTGGAAGGTTCAGTAAAATCATTTGCTATCAAGGAAAAATTTCCTTCACTTCTGTGTGACTTCCTTGTTCCTGTTTTATTCTGCTCATCAGGCCTTACATCTTTCAAAAGTTGAACTACCCATTTTGGTAGTTGATGCTCACTTGTTTGAGATTCTGAAAAGTCACCATCATTGTAAAGAGGATTAATGTAAACTAATGTTCGTCGATCAGTTAAAGATTCTGGAGGTGGAGAATCACTGTCAAAAGAACTGTTGTTGCTTGGAGATGCGGATGAACTGCCAGAAGATCCAGATGGTGTTGTTGAAGTAGATGGACTAGATGAATCATCTGCAGATAAAGGAAAATCAAGTTCATACCAATTTGGTGAATTTGGTTGACATTGCATATTTCCTTTTCTTTGACTGCCTTTAGTTTCTAAATTTTGAAGAAGACTTTCTATTTCTTCAGCACTCTTACTCTTTGTTTCATCAAAAATTACATCCCTGCTCACAATAAATTTTCCATTGGTCAAAAGACGGTACCCTTTCTTCTTAGCATAATATCCAATCATTGTGAATTTCAAACTTCTTGAGCCAAGGTTAGTTCTTTTTTCTTTCGGAACTAAGGCATAACATACTGATCCAAAAACTCTAAGATGTTTAACTCGAGGTTTGAAACCAAACCAAGCTCCATAAGGTGTGATTCCGTCTAAAGAAGCAGTTGGAGATATGTTCCTTAAGTAGACAGCTATATGAATTGCTTCTGCCCAATATGTTGGACTTAACTTTTTGAAAGTTAACATAGATCTCGCCATTCCTAACAAGGTGCGATTCATTCTTTCTACTACTCCATTTTGATGTGGAGTGAAAATATTTGTAAGATGTCTTCTTATGTCATTATCACTGCAATAAGTTTTGAATTCATTTGAAGTGAATTCTCCCCCATTATCTGTCCTGAGAGTGCCTATCTTTTCTTTGACTTCATTTTCAACAAGTTGGCAAAAAATTTTAAACTTTTCAAATGCTTCTGACTTTTTCTTCAAGAAATAAACCCAAGTCATTCTACTGAAATCATCAATGAATAGTAAGAAATATTTGCAACCACCAAATGAAGTTTGTAGTGGTCCACAAACATCACTGTGAACTAGTTGCAGCAGCCTATTTGCACGCCATGAACTTGTTGGAAAACTTTCTCGACTTTGTTTTCCATAAATGCAAGCTTCACATTTTGCATTTTCCTTTTTGAAAGTTGGAAGTCCCTTAACCATCCCTTGCTTTTGCAATTGAGAAAGACTATCAAAATTTAAATGTCCATATCTTACATGCCACAATCTTATAGGTGAAATTCCTGTAGGCACTGCCCCTGCAAAGTCAAAATTCCTTGGAATAACTGTCCCTTTCATCCTTAACAATTTTCCATCTTCATAACCTGTCATCACAATTTTCAAGCTCTGTTTGACTGAATTAATCTTAACTAAGCCATCTTCCATAATTACCTGATGTCCTGCTTGTCGAATCGTGACTAAAGATAACAAACTCTTCTTAAAGTTTGGTACATACCATACATTTGAAATCATTTTTTCTCAAATGGCAGGGAGAGAAACTTTAACTACACCTTTTCCATAAGGAGTATGTTTTGTATCATCTGCAAGAAAGATGGAATTAAGATGGCAATCTTGAAAATTCCAAAAGAAGTCTCGTTGACAAGTCTTGTGTTGAGTTGCTCCTGAATCCAAGATCCAAGCATCTTCATAATCACTTTTAAGATAGGAGGAAAGTTGTAATGCTGACGAAGAAGTAAATACATATTCTGAATCATCATCATCTTGATCATTTGCAAATTGTGCTGAGTGCTGATGAAACTTAGGGATTTTATCAATAGAAGTTCGACAATCTTCAGCATAATGTCCAACTTTGTTACATCTTCGACACACAATTTGACTTAAGTCTCTTCCTCTTCCTGGAGACTGTCCTCTACCTTTGCTTTGACTTCTGTTTTGAGGCTTTCCTCTACCTTGATTGTTATTTCCTCTTCCTTGATTTTTATTTCCTCTTCCTTGAAAATAGCCTCTTCCTTGACTGTTTCCTTTGCCTTGAAAATTACTCTTGCCTGAATTTTTTCCACTGTTAAATTTGTTTCCTCTGCTTTGGCTTCTACCATGACTTTGTACATTATGTGTTGCTTGATTTTGACTAAAATTCCCTCTACCTCTGCTTCTAGAACTGCAAGTTGATGACTTACTAGTGCTGGCCTCTGTGAAAAAGATATATTCACCAACTTTCTTTTTCTTCCCAAAGGTTTTATCATGTTGGGTCAACATTTCACAGAACTCATCAAACTTTAGCTTCTCTAACTTTCCAGTTAATTGTAGAGTTTCCAAAAAATGTGTGTAGGAAAAAGAAAGTCCAGGAATTAAAATTGTGACCATAAAACTATCATCTACTGCTTGAAAACCAACATTAATGATTTCCTGCTTAATATTCTTAAGTCTAGAGATGTATTCAAGAACATAACCTCCTTCAGTCAATTTTTGTTGCAACAATTTTAATTGTAGATCAACTTTCTTTGATTCAGGCTAAGTATCAAAGAAGTCTTTAAAAATTCGCAAATCAGACCATGCATCTATAGCATTTGCTATATGGACATACATTTCATCATTAACAAACTATTTAATGAGAGCTAATGCTTTGGCATTCTTAACTTCCCATTTTGCTGGTGTAGTTGCATCTGTGGGTTTATTTGGCTTAATATCACCATAACATATATCATGCCAAAGTTCATTCTAAATGGGAGTGCTTTCGATGAGTCATCACCATGTTTTGTAATATTTTGTGCCTTCAAGTTTGTCGGAATCAGAAAACAAATTAATCAACTTTGACATTGTAGTGTTGAAGCTTCACACCAAGAATCAGGCTCAGAAAAAAAATATCAAGATGGGCAACACAACATGCAACACACTACACAAAAAGAAACGACTTATCGGGGCTTGGCCTTGACCCTCGTATAGTCATTGAAACATGAGAAAAATGACTGAGCTTTGCACTTGGCTCTAGTCAATTTCTCAAAAATTTACAAGGTAAATTTCGAAATTTGACTTTTACAATGCCCTTACAAATCCTGGTAAAACAAAATGTTACCCACCCTCAAAGTTAAATTACTTTGAGTTACAATTTGATGAACCCAAATTTACAGATTTAAAGAAAAAAAACACTTCTTTGAGAAATCACCCAACTCACCTTATTTCTCCATTACAAAAAAAACTTTATCGCCCCATAACCAATCTGGACATTTTTAAATCTTGCATCGATAGTTTTCTGGCTTTTCATAGGCAGGGACATCTGAAGCTTGATGTTCATATCTCGAGCAAAAGTAATCCAGAGTGGACCATTATGTGACACCCCATATCTCAAACTGCCAATTGGTGGATTTGCGGCATCATCCACCACGGTGGTGACGGTGTAGACTGGTCCAGATTTTCCTCCATATGCTATGCTCCCGAAGCCCACCGCACAATCTGCCAGCACTTTTCGATTATGTCTGCCATTATTACTATAAAAAAAGTTGTTTTGGCAGAGACACCGAGTTTAACGGCTTTCTAATGATGACGTTGCAAACATGGCAGAAATCTAAGCATTCATGCTACTGTTATTGGTAGATGTATCATGCACCACCTTCGAGCTCTTATTATCCAGATGAGAGCATCCTTGTTTGATTCATGGGAGAGTATATCTGCAAGTTTCTCTGCAGTTATGACTTAACTTGACCTTCCATATGCCCAACGAGCAGGCCAAGTCATATCTGACTTTGTTTCATCTGTCATGAAAACGGGAAATCGAGCAGTGGACGAATCGCGTACGAGGATCGACGCAGACTCGGCTTTCCTGCTTTGCGTTGTGGGAAGGGCTCTACATTTCAAGAATCGAATCCCTTCGTATCGGTAAAGCTCAAAGAACACTGGCAGTAATGGGCGATGTTGATGCTTCTGAGACTCCGAGGAGGGCGATCACTGTCAAGACTAAGACTTTGTGGAGGCAACATAAGAACTTAAGTTTGCACAGCGTCAAACGCAAAAGAAAGAGTAGTCTTACATAGCTAATTCTTCAAATGCGCTATTAAAATTCTTTCATTGGTGGCCGAAAAATCTATATTTGCAGCAATTAACAACAATCACCAGATTTTTGATAATTTTCAGAATTTTAAAAAGTATTGATAAATTTCAAGGTTTTAAATTTTTAGTGGGCGAATATTTTGTATCATAGTACATTTTTACAAATCACCTCAAATAGCCCACCTTATTTTAAGGGAGAGGGTAAAAAAGGTAAATTTAGCCCTTGAAATTTGGAGTTACAACCTTCCATTCGCCCATTTTCAAGAATAGGTTTTATTTAAGTGAATCCTATGGGCCAAAGGCCCAAATACCATATTTATAAAAGAGGTATGGTAAATTAATAAAAATATAAATAAATGAGAGGTATGGTAAATAAATAAAACATTTTTTATATTTACTCCATAAGTCACCTTATATACATGCAAGGGTGTAAACAAATAAAAATATAAGTAAAGTGGAGGTATGGTAAATAAATAAAACGTCTTTTTATACTTACTCAAAAGGTATGGTAAATAAATAAAAATATAAATAAACCAGACGCATGGTAAATAAATAAAACCTCTTTTTATATTTAGTCCATAACCCTCGTTTTATTTATGAAGGCTCAAGAAAGAGGTTTTATTTAAGTGAATCCTATGGGCCAAATACCATATTTTTAAAAGAGGTATGGTAAATTAATAAAAATATAAATAAACGAGAGGTATGGTAAACCAATAAAACATTTTTTCATATTTACTCCATAAGTCACCTTATATTTACGAACACTCAAAAAATGTGTTATATGTAGGGGAAACCTATGGGCAAAATACTATGGGACAAATACCATGGACTAGATTGTTATTAATACCATGCAAAAAAACATTATTAACCCTAATATTAGTATTAATAAAAATAAAAATGGCACATGGTATTAACCCATGGTATTCACCAAAATGGCACATGGTATTGACCCATGGTATTCACCTGGAATGTAGCCTATTTAAATGGGGGAATTAAACCAGCATAGATCCATCTTTATTCTAGATCTACTAACCCCCGAGAGGTATCAAATATCGTGATATGCAAACTAGCATAGAGTGAAAAATATTTGATGCGATCAAGAGTAAAAATGGATGTTGTAATTTAATGTATGTTAAAAATTTTAGCTTGGTTAAAATAAAAATCAACTATTAATTTTATCAATTTTTATAAATTATTAATAGTAATTTTTAAGCTCCAGGTTTATGATAACCCATGGTATTGACGCATGGTGATACCATGGTATTCATGTGAGCATAGACTATTTAAAGGGGAAATTCCATCATCTTAGATCCATCTTAATTCTGGGTCTACCAAGTGCTCAGAGGGATAAATAGATTTCATCCCCCTAAGAGTGGTAGATGTGGAGTTAAGATGGATATAGGTTGGTTTTTATGATAATGAAGATATTAAATAGACTTAGGAAATTATATTTCAAAAACATCTTAAGGTGAATGGTTAAAGCATAGACATTGGAAAAGTATATTTGTATACTTCTATTTTAAACTGAAACAAATCCAGGGCTAAAAAGAATGGATTGATTGCACTAGTCATCCTTCTATAACTTTCCAACATACGTTGGAGTAAACAGATTGTAATTTGGGTAATTTTTCTAATTGCAAACAGGAACATACTTGTGTATTGGTAGGGTGGTTACGAGGTCCCTAGAAGTGATGAATTTGAATTTTTCTTGGTTTTATGTATAGTATTAGGTTTTTTCTCATGCTTTCTGTGAATGGCACGGGTGAATTTTATCCTACACCCAGTCGATATGTAATTTCGGTAATTTTGATTTCAAAAGATATTTTAAAGAAATGCAATGATTTCATTTGTGTATTCAGTAAACACGAGATTTTATAATTGAGTAAAATATTCGCCATGCCTGGTGAGAGATTCGCCAAAAAATTATATATACATATCATATTATTGATAAAATCGCCTTCCATTTTTCCTATATACCATGGAGATTCGCCCATTTATTACACATGTAAATTTGGGGGGGTTCTTAAAATTTTCCCTAATCTAAAATCAAATTTCTTTTCCTTTCATAAAAGGCTAAACAAATTGCATACCAAATAACTACTTGGTAGAGTTTTCCAAAAGCTCGCAGACTTGAAAACTCTTTCACATCAGCTGCATTACTATAGCTCTGATACCACAATAATGGCAGAACTGTCCTCAGACACGTAATTTTATTAATAAGAAAAGAAATTACATCTGGAATTTTGCAAGAATTTACACCCGAACAACAAAACACTCTTGAAATGAGCTATTTATAAGCTCAATGTCCTAACTACCTCTAATTAAGGATCACTTATAAAATAACAAGTGTCCATTTACAATAAAAGCTATTTAAACAACTTACTAACAATTCTCCTAAATTAGAGCCTAAGATACGACACATTTGTAGAGTCATATCTTTTTACAACAATATTATAATTCTAAATGTCTACATTTAATAATTAAATATTACAGATTAATAATTAATAATTTAATATCTTAAATTAATAATTAGTTTATTCTAACTTTATAATCTATGATAATATTTTATTTTGGATCATCTAACACATAAGAATGGAGAAGAAATATTATTTATGTCTGCATACCTACTTCAAGATGCAATCTATGCTCAATAGCAGTTCCTTGGCATGGGTTGGACATGGACACCATCAGAAGATGTTGTGAACATTTATGCAAGTTGCTCTCTGAGTGCAGCTACCGAGGAGTCATGACGAGACTATCTGACCACTTCATCACCCCGTTGTACAAGATGATCTTCGAACAGGATCCACCTTGCATGTCCCAAGAAGCAATGTAGGCATTTCTCAACATTGCATATTGGTATGCATCACCCGATGATACCTACATCAGGATGTTTGACGTGGAAAAACTTTCGCATGAGCTACCAAGGTTTTCCACAGACAAGTTGGTCATGTAAGAGGTTGCATACCACATCTCCATAGGGTTATCAATAAGATTTCATAGGGGGGAGAAGGCACCATGGCCCACTCTTCCTTTGTGGATTGGGTTGTACGAGATCCGTACTTTGAAAGATGTAGATGTCGAGGTCGAGGACTTGAAGAAGTTCAGATTCGGCACCAAGAGTTTCAATCTATATGACCCTCACTGCATATGAAAAGAACACTGTATGAAGGTGTAATAACCATGGATCCACGGGGCATGTCATTGGCCAGAGGAAGATCCTTGGATTTATTTCTACAACTCCTCTAGGCTCAATGAATTGGTCAACATAGTGGTAGAATGGAAAGCATCACTCCAGGAAACAACACCACAGGAAGCAGCAACAGTGAGCAACAAACTGGAACAAGACAAAGGTAAGAGGAAGATTTTCGAAAGCACAGAGGTAGATAAAAGCTACAAGTTTAAAGAGGATCCACTTGTTGAGAAAGTAGCTTTGGAGATAGAGGCAAAGAGGTGACAACGCGAAAGGAGAGTAGCATAGAGAAAGAGGGAGAAGCAGACATTGGAAGAAGTAGAGAGAAAGTTGCAGGAGGCAGAGAAAAATCTCAAAGAAGAACAAGATTTGCGCAAAAGAGAGAGGGGAGTGCAACAGGAACATGAACATGAACAAGAGGAAGTGCAAGGCACACAGTCAGAGCAAATTGCACCGATACAGATTGAAGACTCAAATATTCCAGCAGCAGATGAAGAACATGGTGAGCAACCGCAGGAACATGAACTTGGTCAACGAAATGAATAGATGATTGAACAGATGGACATGGAGATGGTACAGGAGAAGCAGGATTAGGATACCGACCTCATGCCAAGAGCAGTCGAGGTCACCCGATAGGCTTCACCACCTTCGGAAGTAGAGTAAGTCCCAAGTGAACAATAAGATACTCTTCTCCTTGATGATGATCTAGAGATGGATGTGTGCAATCTGGCATTTGACAAGACACAAAACAGGATTGTACAAGCATGAAGAAGGAAACTTCCGGATGATCATACATCACCTCCGCACATAGAAGAAAGGGTGATTGTACCAGATGTGAGAAGACATCTAGTTTCCATGGAAAAGGATTCTAAGGCTTATGTAGAAGCCATGATTTCAACAGTCAAGTTCTTTATAGTAAAGAATGATCGAATGGGGAAGGACTTGCAAGAGGCTAGGTAGAAAATACAGTAGTTTGTGGGATCCTCTATGATAGAGATGAAGAAAGAAATAGTGGCAAAGATATCAACTTTGGAGGCTACCATCCAGATAGTGTATAGCAAATTTGTCACTGTGTACAAAGTAGTTGTCCATCTATATGGATTTCAGCAGAAGTGCGCGCAGACAACCCAAACTCTCAAGGACATTCATGTTGCTATCGTGCACATGAAAGAGTGGACAATGAGGTATAGGGGAGCTTCGCTTTACTTGCACAAGAATATGAAGCCAGAGGCTGAGCTAGACAAAGCACGAATTCAGATGTCAATCCAGAACTACGAGCAACTTCCTTTGCTCATCACTAGCATCGAGGCTTCCTATGCATGGTTGTTCAGGAGTCTAGATGTCATAGTGTGAATGCACAAGATCCCTTCCATCAGAACCCTCACAGAGGACAGGAGGAAGAACCAAGTCATGCTGGATGTCGATGAGTACATAGAGCAATTGATGCGCAAAGCCACCAGTGATGACTTGCAGCTCAGCACAGAGAACTTAAAGAAGTACATCGGTGGTCCAACCATGCTCAAGACAATGTTGCGCATGCTTTAGGATGAGCTTGACAAAGGTTGTAGAACCATATACCCGGAAGATGTGGAGGCAAGAGTTTGCTTCGACAAAGACATCATCAAACGATACGGGAACACTATATGGTAGTACCAAGCTTGGTATCAGTTTGTCATCGAATATCACCGCGAGGAGGTTACCGAGTTGATCTTACCACAGGACCCCGAGTGATGTTGTTTGTCTTTTCAAGCTACTCAAGCCTATTTTGTCCCACATGGGTATATGTGGAAACTGTACTATTGTAAATATGTTATAAGTGAAATTCCATGTGTCATTAGTGGAATTAAAACAGTCACTATTGTAATGTGAAGAGTCATGAGGGTAGTCAAAGGGGAATGTCAAGGGTCACCCCGCCATTTGTTATATTTAGAACCTCATAACTCATAGTACAGAGTTTTGGGAGCCAAGCTTTTGTTAGGCATTACTTGGAGAGAGCCTGGATAGTATTGTAACGAGCCTTGGCTTATCCACAATGCAGAGCGAGTACATCTCTTTGGAGGGGCAGGCGGTGTTAACTGTAATGTTCCACTATTGGGGCTAGTGGATGTCATGGTGTATGTATGGATGGAACTTTCACTTTATATAACATAATAGAGCTAGCACATTTTCATGCATATGTTGTTATTGTAGTTGGACTAATCTGGTTTCTTTAGCAATGTATGTTATTTAACTTACGCATTCGTGTATGAACTATTTTGTATATGATTGTATGAATCTTGTTGGAGACGTCTTGTTGGTTTAACCCGTCACCTTGAATTGTGGACTACTCCGCTTCCATCCCGTGATGTCAATCTTCTCGTGTGATCCTTTCAGGATGCATACTATTAGAGTGTTCTAAGGGACACACTTCCTTTTCCCCTTTGTGTGTTATAACCCCCATGCATCTCTCTTGACTCGTCGCAAGGTCAGACACTTGCTTCCGACAAAGTTATCTTACTTACCTCTGTGCGCTACCGCAGTCAAGGCACTACTGTACTACCCACTGCTGGGACTCCTACTCCAAATGGTGTGAGGTCTAGTTGGGACTTCTTACCAAGGAGATCCCCTGACATGTTGGCAGGTCCAGCACCATCAACATTTCTGGTGCTAGAAGGAGGGCCAGATAAAAAGCTGAGTCCTAAAAGTTTGTTTTGAATCTCTGCACATCTTTCATGACTTACATTACAATCAAACCTCTGACATGTCTATCTCACAGATGTGATTTTGAAGTGTCGGAGGATCTCTACAATGAATTGTCACATAATACATATGATGGTGAAGGTGGAGCAACCTTGCTTAGACACGGAGTTGCCTTCATGGGCTTCTATGAAAGGAATGAAATCCATGAGGATCACATTTCCTGCTCACTGTTCGCATTCACGTTCCGAGGGCACGCACTGCAATGGTGTGTCACATTACCCGCAACATCCATTCACTCTTACGATCATTTTATCAGAGAGTTGGCCCGTGCTTTATATCGTTATGATCCTAAAGCACTCAATAAGAAAATTCTGGAATTACGGAAAGCACCTGATGAATCCCTTTTTCAATTTTGTTTTCGATTTCATAATCTCACATTTCAAATCCCTGAAGATGAAATTGATTGGAAATTTCTTAATGAAAGGTTTCAGTATCTTCTTCACATATCTGAAAATCCACATATCTTAGAATAATTCGAACCTCTCCCAGTATACCTTGGTGTTAGAGCTTCTAAATCCAAGATGGACAAGGTTGTTGTCACAGGTGACCCTCTGTCCGCTTCTCATCAAACAGCTCTAGCTCTGCAGTGCGAGGTGGGAGAAGTCTCACGCACATCTGTTGAACTATTCTCTCAACCTATGTCCTCTCGTTCTATTGATCCTCTAGATTGTACTGTGTTGTTTTCTCTCGTTCCAGACTTCACATTCGTTGTTCACAAGGATCAAGTTTTCAACAGAGTTTGTGTTGCGCAACCAACCTGCACTATCATTTATGATGAGTATGTGTGGGAATCTGAAGAAGAACCCGTGGTGAAGGATGACCTCCTTCTATCCGCACCTCATATGTTGTTTCCTGATATCTTTCGTGATTCTGCCATTTTTTATTTTCCTTGCGAAAAATCATCACCGGATGTACCTACTTCTGATCATTTACAGAATATACCAGATGTCAGATCGTCATTGCATTGCGAAGAGGACACATATTACTTTTCAAATCCAAGCAATCTTTCATCTGTCATTTCCGGAAACATAGAGGGTGAACATCCTTGTTTCCCATCAACCCCTCTGTATGATTCATCAGATCATGAGGATGTCGATGAACATATCGAATTTTATGATTGTGGTTGTCATGATCTCTTTATTCCTTCATTTGATCACGATGCTGATTCATTCGTCGTTGATCTTTCTAAGCCACCGATCTTTATTGATCTACCTACTGACGAAGTGGAAACCCCTCAAGATGTCGAGGCACTTCAACCCGAGCTGATGGTTATGTCAATTTCTTGTTGTCTCAAGGTCAATTCCCCTTCCGATCATAAATATGTTGAAACACCCCAGGCTCCTCATCACTCTCCTGTTTGCATTAAAGATCAATCTGATCCATAGATTTTACATCCTCCACTTGTACCGCACGATCCAATCGCTCATGCATTGCAGGAATCATACACAATGAGCACTCTTGCGAAAATTAATTTGTCTTCCTTTTTCATGTTTGCTCATTTTTCATGGTCAAAAGAGTGTAAATGCTCATCGTCTATGCACAGTGTGTTGCAACACCATGGTACGTCCGCAGAAAGTTTGTCTTGCGCTTTTACTCTTTTATTTTCCGTGGACACATTTAAACTTCGAATGTGTGCTAGTTTACATGCTTATGTTTCTTTTCAACCATTCCTTCACCAACATGGGTCAACCAATGCGTCGGTGGCTGCATTAGAAATATCACTTTATGTGAGTAGGCCCATGCACTGTTTAGTTTAGGAGTAGGAGTAGTGTTTGATTTCTTGTTTACTTTTCTTTCTTGCTTTTCTTTGCTTGCATGTTTTTCTATACTTACTTGTTTTTCTTTTGCTTTACTTCTACCCTTTTCTTTCTTATTGGTTTGCTTGTTTGCACCGGTAGGTTTAGCTTCACATGAAACTGTGTTTGGCTCTTGAGACAAGCAAGGTGAAGTACAAGAGGACTTGTACAACTATCAACACTTGGTTATCTATTGTCCTCTCTCTTTATGAAGAGCTTGTTGTCTTTAGTCGATGATACCCTGATGGAAAATACGTTATGTTCAGAGTGAACCTTGGTGAAAACACAATGCTTGCACTTTTAACTAGTACCGCCTACTCTAATCGTGTTTTTATATTCGGTTAACCCTTGTCAGCTCAGTCAAGTAGAGTAAGGTTAGGTGAAAAACCATAACAAGTATGTTAGAGTTATATATAACATACTTCTCTGAAGGGACAACCTCTTCTGCTCTCAATAATTCGGGATCCCTCTTCTACCTCAACCAAGTGTATTCCTTTTACAAGCTTGGTGTGATGTGTTTTTATTCAATTTTTTCTTTAAGTTGGTTTGTTTTAGAAAGCATGTCTCTTTAAATTCCCATTGAAAAATTTATAGATCAACAAGGTAGATTTGTTATCTCTATTAAAAATCCCCACAAAATTACTAGTGTACGACAATCAGAAGAGGAAAAAAGGCACACTCGGCTTAAGTATTTAACTCCCATAGCTAGCTCTCTTCCCAAAAATAAGTTTGAATCTTTTGTTGAGGGGCTTGCGATCATGTAAGCCTCATCTTATATACTATTGTGCTATACAACAACCCCACATTTCATAAAATTTTTATTTTCAAAACTATAATATGAAATGGGTCCCTTTTAGATTAAATTGGTATCAACGTATCATTATTCAAAAGGTCCTAAAAGAAATAAAACATTATAAACCTTTTTGATAAATCACATAATCAGTCTTATAATAGAAAATGAATAATCCTTTATTATTGCGATAAAGCGATCGCAAGATCGCAATAACAAAGGATGCATAACAATAAGACCCATTGGTTTTCCCCGATGCGAAAATGCACGAATAACTATCGGATATCGAGAAGACAAGCGATCCTAACAAAAGGCCCCTCTCTTTGCTCCGATGCGATATCGCTATCGGCGATTGGGGAATGTAGCATGCATTCATCTCAAAGCCCTCGTTTAAAAACTCCCGATGCGAATTGGCGATATTGCTATCGGCGATCGGGGATTCCGAAAGGACACCAATATGACAACTTAAGCATTCCCCCGATCACCGATTGCGATAAATCTAGGCGCAGATTTCAAAAAGGATTGATAAGGTCGGGATATATTATGGTTAATTAGTATTAAAGGCCTTTCTCTTCCCGATAGTAATTCACTTACGTCAACTGCCAAAACATCAAAGCCACGCTTAAATGAATTATTCGGTCAATAAACGATATGATGAGCATTTAAAGGATTGACAGGTTTAAACGGCCATTTAATGAAACAGTAAGGCTAAAATCTCTTCAGAGATTGTATCCGCAACCACCTTAAGTTAATCCTCCATTATTCATTGATTAATATATCTCATTCGTATTTGGTTTGCGCCACCAATTCTCCGCATTACGTTCATTTTATCTCCTGTGCAGAGCTCCTCCGAAGCAACAAATTCAACCCAAATGGGGAAGAAATCTAAGAAAACTGGAACAGCTTCAGCTTCCGCAGTAATAGGACAACACATTGCCGATGCAGAACCAAGCAAAAAGGGATTGATCTCGGACACCACATGTCTAGGACTCGGTAAAACTACTTGGCTGAGCATCTATAATCTGATTGAGAACGAAGAGCCTCAGGTAACAACAGTGCAAGCCACAGCAGACCCGACCCGGAAGTCTGATGCTACTTTAAAGGATTTAGCCGACTCTTACCTTCATCGGATAGCAGACCGAGAGCAAATTCTCCCATATATAGATGTGGTAAGATGGGCAATTAAAGAAATCCCAATTACAAACAGTACATTTTGCACCATCGACGGGAGAGTGTTCGGCTCGTTTCAACCCGATGATTTGAGGCAAATGTATCATTTGCCTGCACCGGAGAAGAAGTACAACAAAGCATTTCTAGAAAAGTTCAGAAATTAAAATGACATTGAATCAGAACCTATACGGGATTGGAGACAAAACCCTGCGAAACACAAGCATGAGTCTTTTGGTAAGTACTCTGTTGATTCCTTGTGTTCTCCTTATTGTTATGCCGGAGTAATGATGTTTAGGATTTGGGGTTTGCATGATTCCTCAAATTTCACTACAGAAATGGTGCCTTTAATGGAAGCAGCATGCAATAGCGAAATAATGGATTGGGGGAATATACTGTCTGATAAGTTAGCAACAGCTGTTCTTGAATTCAGAAATAAATCCCGCGTTACTGAAAGGTTCATTCCCCCATTTTACTATAGTGCCTACATCTTGGATACCCTCTATTTTAATTCCGAATTTCCTGTGTTGGGGTGGAAATGGACTCCATAGAACCCCATGCCCATTCATATATACCACCAAAAGTTGTGGAAAGCCCACTATAAACACCACCTATATCAAGTTTGCAATGGATTTATGTTACCCATTCACTATGCCATTTTTGACAAACCTGCTCCTAAGATTTCCTCACAAGCAAAGATTGAATTGACAATGATAGGGAGATGGTTCGGAGAAGAAAAATTCACCTATGTAAGAGTTTTCGGCAGTCATGCCAAGCCTCATGTCCTCCCCTTATATACACCCGACAAACTGTTGGCCCGAGAGATAACATATCAGCTTACATCCGAAGGAGTTACACAGACTCTAAGGAATAAAAAGAAGCAGTTTTGGCCTCTGTTTCCTCTAAGGTGTGGTGTTTACGCTCTGCATGACTATAAACATGCAGAGAAAGAAGTAGAAAATATTAATACACTGAATCTCGCCACTCTTCCTAACAGGCGATTTGATCCAAACAAAGTCGCCTACAATGCAGTTGAACAGGAAAAACTCACTAAATTTGAACATAAAGATGATGAGTTTGATGACCTGTTCTCCTCGGTTGAGTCGTTATTTCAGGTTCAAATGCTAGCCAGAATGAGATATCACGAAGACGGGTTAGTTGAATTTAACAGACTTAGAGAGCAGAGGTTGCAAACTCTGCCTCTAGATCTGTTAGTAACGGCCCCGATGACACAGACAAGCGAGCCTGAACAACGACTTACCAATGAACCTCCTGCTACATCAGAAATTACTAGAGAAATACAAACAAAAGAGCAGGAGGAAGTGCAGAGGAAAAAGCAGGAGGAAGCGTAGAGGAAAGAGCAGGAGGAAGTGAAGAGGAAAGAGCAGGAGGAAGTGCAGAGGAAAGAGCAAGAGCAGAGCAGCACGGACGTGAATGACGATGCCTAGATTGACCTAAAGTTGCTCCAGGAATCGCAGCAATTGGATTCAATCATAAGCAATCTTGAAAGCTCAAAGGAAGCCGATACATCCAAAGCGGCTGATACACAGGATACAGCATAAAAAAAGGTTCCAAGTGGAACCAGCAGCCTACCCCCTTCTACAGACATAGAAATAATTCCCAAAGATCCTTCGGATCAGATCATTTTGCAAGTGGAGGATATACCTCCATTGGATGTCTTTTACAGCCAAAAGCACAGGGCTGTAGTAAAGCGACAGTGGAAAAGGAGAAGTATTGATCAACCTTCCCTATTCCCTGAACAAACAGTGGTAGCCAATGTGGTTTGGAAAGAGGAGTTTGATCCTTTTGATGACCTAACAAAATTGTCCCAATATGCTGGAGCCTATTCGACGGCCACCATGGACAAGGCATCAGAAGTGAGTAATCTGTTAAGAGAAAAGGACCAAGCAATCGCTTCACTACAAGCACAGTTATCGGAGGCACAGCAGAAAGCAGAACAACTCGAATAGCAGTTGTCTACGCAGCAACAAATTAATAATCAATTGAATAAACAATTGCAGGAAGAGAAACAAAGGATTGATTCAAGTGCAATTCAAAAGCAGAAAGAGTTGTCGGAAGCATTGGCAAAATTAAAAGCAGTGAATGAACAGATGGTAAAGTCGAAAGATGAGAAAATTGCTCAATTATCAGGCCAAATAGAAAAGTCTAAGAATCTTCCGCAGCTTGCCGAATTCAGAGAAGAAGCACTACAAATTAACAAGGCATTGGTAACACAAATAAGACTATTATGTCAGAAAATTGCTCAAGCAGAACCCCTATGTGACATAACAGCATCAATAATCGATAAATCAGTTGATGCTAGAACAGACTTGGAGCATGCCGATGAGACCTTGGCAAATTTTCTTGATTGGCAAGACACTGATGAGGGACAAGCAGCTAATTTGCCAAAAATTTTAGAATCCCATAGAGAGATCCTATTTATGGAATGGCAGTCCCAGTTAATGAAGGCAGAGAGAGTAGTTTCCAGATGAAAATTAACCACAAGTAATTTGGTTGAATTGATTAATGATACTCTCTACTTATCTAATATGATATCTCAATGTACCCCAGGTAAATTGCTATCGGCTAAAACATTGGAGCAGTCATGTTATCAAGAGCTGGAAAAGAATGGTAAATTGATCGCAGGTATTAACAGTTTAACTTGGGACACCTATTGGTTGTTCCTAGTAAAACCATACAGCCAGAGAGCCGCCTTCAAGTGCCTAACAGATGCAATCGGGTGTATCATTCCTGATATACAAGATGCCACCTATGCTAATCAACTCAATTCTCGTCTCAGCCGCCCTCCAGAAGTGAAACCAATGCTAGCAATATGCCAACTCAGGTCGAGAGGCAAACAGCTAGAGTGATGAATCATGCTGCCGACTGCCAGATTGCTATGATGAAGATACTCCAAATCAAGTTGTACCAATTAAGTAGCATTTTAATTTTATAGTTAGTTAGTTTTAATCAAGTATTTATAGACCCTTTCAATGCATTGGAAAGGGTTGTAGTTTTTGTATATGACTTAAACCTGAAGTTGCACTACTATACTTTAGGCATATTTTTTTTATAAAGACTGGGCCAATTATTCCAATTTTGATAACAAAGCTTTTATGTGGATGTGCACTACTGCCTTTATTTAAAAGTATTTTTGAGTCGGAAGAAGGAATTCAAATAGCGATTGATGTTGGGAATGATTTGCAGCTCATATGGTACTACTATCTATGTCTGAGTTGATTCTTTCTATGTGAATTGTTGTTTGATCGCTCTTGCTATTATCAGATATTTGCATGTGTTTTTAACAACATTCTTTATACTTTCCACTACTAGATGTTTACAGCATGCTTTTCTTTTAATCATACATGTATCGGTAATATAAAAGGATAAGTGTAACAATGTTTTGTTAATCACTTTGTTCAACTATTTGAACAAAGCAATCATTAAGTGAGTGAATGTATATGTTTATTGAGTAGAGTCATCTATATGCCTATTGATGAAAAAAGATCATCAAGCGTTGCACTTAAAAGAATAGAAGCTTCCCGGGATAGAATAGTCATTTATATTTTCGCTGTTAGATTAAGTCATCCACTCATTATCATTTATTAGAAAACCAATCACTCATCCATCCCCTTTTTATTCATTATTTGGAAACTGGTCCCATGATATCCAGTCGGAGCCACCATCCCAAACGAAAAAGGAGTTGTATTAAGGTCCAGACCGGGTGGTTATCCCCCAATGTTGATGCAACGATTTTCGGGGCATCAACATTTTTGGCGCTAGAAGGAGGGCATGAACTGTGAATGGCGAGCAAACCCAAATCTACAGACCATTCTGAGAGTAAATCTCCCTCCACATCACCTCGTACTTCCCAATTGCATGCTGGTTCTCCAGTATCCAAGCGAGAAGAAGAGGAATCAACTACCACTGCTCAAACCCACAATACTCCAGAACGATTAAGTCCTGAGTCCCCTGAAGTTTAGTTACTCATCCATAAACTTCAAGGCTTCTCGATATCACCACAGAAATCTAAGGTATCTCAAAGCAGTGAGACTTCACAATTCAATCTACCTCATCCTCTCATTAGACTTCAGAGCGGAAAGCTCGGTATTGAACCTACTGAGCTACCCTTACCTAAAAGGAAAAGGGCAAAGAAGAATAGTGAAGAATCTGACAGTGAAGCATTTTCATCCACAT
Organism: Pinus tabuliformis; assembly: GCA_031772625.1. Lineage (NCBI taxonomy): Eukaryota > Viridiplantae > Streptophyta > Pinopsida > Pinales > Pinaceae > Pinus > Pinus tabuliformis. The sequence goes on along the minus strand of CM062819.1, from coordinate 742,888,738 downwards.
CCTCCATCTCATCTTCCCCAGTGCGAAGTCAACCATCCACTCCCTCATTACACATTGTTTTTCATTATGGATTAGGAACTTCAACATCCCAATCGGCTCAATCCTCAATATCAATTCCCTTCCAAACATCTGGAATTTCATCAGCCATCTCATCCACTACTGGTGTTTCAATGGAAAATCCATGGAATAGTACTGGTGCAATCAATATGCCTACACCATTACATGCATTACCTGATGCTCTTGAAAAATGGCTACCCAAGTTTAACCCAAATGATGGAATACAAGCTGAGGAACATATTAATAACTTCATGTTATCAGTTAATTTGAAAGGAGTAACAGAGGAAGATGTTGTCATTAGGCTTTTCCCTTATACGTTGCAAGGATCAGCAGGATCCTGGTATTTTTCCCTGCCTTCTGGATCAACTACCAGTTGGACCACTTGCCAAGAACATTTTCTCACTAAGTATGGTGATGATAGATCTTTAGCCACATTAATCAATGATCTCTCCAATCTTAGGATAGAGCATAGGGAACCGATTAAAAAATTCAATGCGCGATTCAATAAACTCTTGAATAAAATCCCAACGGCCTCCAAACCAAGTGAGAAAAACAGAAGCGAATGGTATATAACTGCCCTACCTTCCAATATAGCTATCTTCGTAGATAGGGCCAGAAAACCAACTTTAGCTGAAAACATGAAAGAAGCACTTGCTGTGGAGAAACGTATTAATGCTCTAGAAAAGAAAGATGCTCTTGAAGATAGAAAATCCAAAAAAGTTTCTTTTAAAGATGATTCAAAGAAGAAAACCCCTAAAGATCCATATGATATGGAGGGTCTGCAAAAAGTCCTCAAGACTTTGTCAAATGAAATGGTTGAAATGAAAAAACAAGTAGCAGAAACCTCAATAAAAAGGCCCTTTAGAAATTTCAAGAAAACAGAATCAAAACCACCAAATGTTATATCTAATACAGATTCAGATCCTGAAGAAGAAGAAGAAGGGGAAACAATTTCACCAACTGATGAGGAAGAGGAATTTGTTGAATTCCATGGAATGTGGGACTTCATATTACCGAACTCCGATACAGAAAATGAACAAGAAGCTTTTCCTGTGACTACTAGAAGTAAAAGTGCCCCTGAACCTGTCCAAGCAAGTTCAAAGAAAAGGAGTGCAGGTGCTACTACTACAAAGGAAAAGGTACCCACAAGAAAGCTGGCTGCAATAGTACCTCAAAACCAACCATTGTCCTCAAATATACCTTCCACATCTAAAACGTTGGTAGTATCGGATTCAATGGATTACAATATTGTTGATGACATGAAAAAGACTAAGGCAAACATCACCATGTTTGAACTTAGCAAATTAAAACATCAGCAGAAATTGCTTCTCAAAGAATTGAATGTTGTTCCTTCTTCACCTCTTCCCAGTGCTAAAGCTGCAAATGATTCAGGTCAACCACCTTCTGGTAGGGTTGAAGCTACTGATGCAGTTTTAATTGGGGATAGATCAAATTCTCATACTCCACCTTTCCTCTTAACCTATGAGATCTACAATAGAAACCTACACAACTGTTTGATTGACTCAGGGGCATCCTCTAATATAATGCCAGCTTCAGTTTGTTCCAAACTGAACATTGAACCCCAAAAGTCTACAATTCATATTGTACAGTTGGATAGAACTAAAGTCCAGGTTTTAGGGGAAATCAACTCAGTAACTATCAGGTTATCGGCTGATCCTAGAGTAGTTCAAAGAATTGATATTTTGATCGCTGATATACCTGAATTTTATGGGTTTATTTTAAGTAGAGATTGGTCCGAAAAACTCCATGGTTATATTTCCACCGATTGGTCACATATGTGGTTACCTTATAAAGGAAAACAAAATCAGATCAAGATTGATCGGGAGAAACATATGACCCATACTGTTACAGAATTTGAACAAGAGAATCAACCAATAGCATTTAATAACAACATCTTGGGGAATTATTCATCTGAGTCATTCTTTGGCAACTTCACTGCCCAACCATCTCCTTTCTCAGTAAACAGTTTCACATCTCAGATCGAAAATTATTCACAAAAAGATAGATCAAGATGTTTTAACAACACTGAGGAAACTGTAAATAAAATTGTTGATAATTCTTTATTTTGGTCACTATATTTTGATGGGTCTAAATCTAGCGAAGGCTCAGGAGCAGAATGTATTTTTGTTAGCCCTCAGGGAGAAAAAACGATGTTGTCCTGTAGGTTGGAGTTTGAATGCACGAATAATACAGCTGAGTACGAAGCCTTAGTTCAAGGACTATACAAAGCGATTGGCCTCAAGGTTCAATATTTGAAAGTGTTTGGTGATTCAGAAATTATTATTAAACAGGTGAGAAATACGATTCATTGTCTTTCTAGCCATCTCAAACATTATCAGTCGCTGGTACAAGAACTCACCTCTCAATTTTTAGCATTCAATATTTCTTCCATCCCTAGGTCTCAAAATTCAGCAGCTGACTTGCTAGCCAATGTTGCTTCCAAACTCCTACCTTCCGAAGATTATAGCCCAGATAGATTTTCAGTAGAGTTACTTTTTAGACCATCGATTCCTGACAATGTCACTAATTGGCGAGTGTTCAATCACGATGAAGACATCTTACATTTTTTAACTTCCGACAAGTCCTACGATGATCAGGTCATTGAGGAAAGCGAGCATGACCTTCAGATGAAAGAAAAGCACGAAGAAAACTCAATACCAAAGCCTGTGGTTAAGCTTGAGGATCTTTACGATATTGAAGACAGGTTTAAACCAGCAATCAATACAAAGATCCAAAGTTCCACCTTAAGATTTGAATTGATAAATCTTGGCACTGAGCAGAATCCTCAAAACATTAATTTGGGATTAGGACTTTCTGTGGAAGAAAAGATAGCATTCATTATATTATTAAGAAAAAATAAACATATCTTCGCTTGGAAATATGATGATTTAAAAACATATGATGCATCTATCATCCAGCATACCATTCCAATTCTTTCTGAACAAAAACCAGTTCAACAAAAGTTGAGGAAAATACATCCGAACTTAGAAAGTCAAATAAAATCAGAACTCAATAAACTCTTGAAAGCTAAGATTATTTTTCCCGTTCGACACTCAAACTGGGTCTCCAATATGGTGCCTGTTATGAAGAAAAATGGCGACATCAGGATTTGTATAGATTTCAGAAATCTGAATAAGGCAAGCCAAAAAGATAATTTCCCATTACCTACTATGGAGCAGATACTCCATTCAGTGGCAGGTTCTGAGTTAATGTCCTTTTTAGATGGTTTTTCAGGATATAACCAAATTTTGGTCAATCCTAATGACAGACTCAAAGCTACCTTCAGAACGAAATGGGGAACTTATGCTTATCAGAAAATGCCTTTCGGACTTATTAATGCAGGAGCCACGTTCCAAAGAGCGATGGATATAGCTTTCAAAGGATTGATCAACAAAATAGTAGTTGTCTACTTAGATGATATTATTGTATTTTCTAAGAAGAGATCCAATCATTTGCATGATTTAAATCAAATCTTTGAACGCTGCAGACGGTATGGTATTTCACTCAATCGCAAAAAATCCTTCTTCGCTATTAATAAAGGAAAGCTCTTGGGCTTTATTGTTTCTAAAGATGGTATTTATATTGATCCGGATAGGATTAAAGAAATCTCTGAAATTCCTTTTCCTCATAATAAAAAATCCATGCAGTCATTTTTAGGCCAAATTAATTTTGTCAAGAGATTTGTTCCTGACTTTTCTCACATCATTTTACCATTACAAACTATGATTAAGAAAAATTCAGTGTTTAGATAGGGATCCGTAGAAAAGGAATCATTTGATTCAATCAAGCAATCAATAATCAATGCCCCTGCTTTAAACACTCCTAATTTTTCTAATCATTTCACATTGTATAATATCGCATCCAATTCATCTTATGCAGCAGTACTCACTCAGATTAATGATCACAACTTGGAAGCACCAATTTCATTTTATAGTTCAAACCTGCAGGGTGCTGAACTGAATTATTCCGAAGTTGAAAAACAAGCCTTTGTTGTGTATAAAGCTGTCAAACATTACAGACCCTTCCTTTTAAAAGCCCATACAAAAGTTATAGTTCCTTTTCCTGCAGTAAGGCAATTACTAATCCAAAGGGAATTAGGTGAAAAAAGGGCAAACTGGGTTACAGCACTTCAAGAATATGACTTGGAAATCAAGCCAACAAAGATTGTTAGAGGCCAAGGTTTTTGCAGGTTATTAGTAGGAGCATCCAACATTCAAGAACCAGGTGATACAGAACATATTGAAGAAATCAACCAGATAAGTATTACTGATTCTAAATCGCAATATGCAGACTTGATATTTTATTTGAAAAATGGATATGCACCTCCTAACCTGTTTATAAAAACAAAAGGGCCATTAGATTAAAAGCAAAAAACTTCACTATCGTTGATGATGTACTTTTTAGGCAAAATTAGATTCAATTTTATTAAGATGCCTAGAAAAACCTGGAGCACAAAAGGTTTTGCAGGAACTACATGATGGACCAACAGGAGGACATTTTGGAGCTGACACAACAGCTCACAAAATCATTCATGCTGGATACTATTGGCCCACCTTGTTCAGAGATGCTCATGAATATGTGAGGAAATGCCGAAGTTGTCAAACTTCCAGTGGAAGACAAAGAAAGCCAGCTTTCCCTTTGCAACCAGTCAACGTTGAACAACCATTTGAGCAATGGGGATTGGACATCATTGGGGAAATCACTCCACATTCATCCAAAAGTATATCCTTACTGCCACTGATTACTTTACTAAGTGGGTTGAAGCGATTCCTTTAAAGACAACAAATTCTAAGGCAATTATGGAATTCATATATCAATTCATCATTACTAGGTTTGGTGTCCCAAATGCTCTTGTTTTCGATAATGAATCTTATTTCTCTGGAAATGCTATGTTTGATTTCGCTATTAAAAGAGAGTTTAAATTGAAATATTCTGCAAATTACTATCCCCAGGGTAATGGTTTAGCAGAATCTACCAATAAAAATCTAGTTAAAATTATTGAGCGAACTATCGAACATAATCATAAAAACTGGCACAAATCTTTAATATTCGCACTATGGGCTGATAGGATAACACAGAAGGCTTCCATAGGTTCTTCTCCATTCAATCTTGTATATGGGAAAGAAGCAGTGCTACCAACGAATCTTGTCCTTCCTTCTCTAGCCCTAGTTCAGTTTATTGAAGAAAGTCCCTCTTCTTCTATTCAACTTAGACATGATCAAATCTTAAAATTAGAGGAAGAAAGAGAAAAGGCCAAAATTACTCATGCAAAACATCAGAAAATTATCAAGTCATCCTTCGATTCAACTTCATCCAGTTCAAAACAATTGCAAGTTGGTGATCTAGTTCTGAAATGGGACAAAGCCCACGAGGATAAAGGAAAACACACCAAGTTCCAAAAAATGTGGCTTGGACCATTTCAGATCTGCGAAAAGATAGGCAATTCGACATTAATATTACAAGATTTATCAGGAAAGAGATATTCTCTTCCTGTTAATGGCCTCATCTTAAAGAAATTCTTCAATTGAGGAGGTAACCCCTTCTCCCTTTTTAGTTCAGTAGAATTTGTAGTTTGTAGGACCATTAGGAAATAAAGTTGTAAGGTATCTTCCATTGGCCTTTGCTGTATTGAAAAGTTGCTCAAAGAAGTAGTTTTGATATTTACTTTTAAATAATAGAAGCCTTAAACAAAAGGGACAATTTCTAGGAAATTAGGTATATTCACATTCTGAAACCCCATTTCAATTTTTGTGAAATCTTCTCAAGATTTAGAAGTATTGTAAATCATTTTATGGTTTTCAAATTGGTCACAAAAAGGTTATCAATATCAAAATAGAAACTAATTCAACTTCAGCATCTTCAACTCTTACCCTGTCATCCATTCGCTCTTAAGGAGAAAATTGTCCATCCCATTCATCAAAGTTTATGATTACTCAGAGTGTAATTCTAAAATATTTGATATAAAAGTTAAGGGGTTTTATTACAAGCTTGCTTACCATGATCATTGGGAAATAGTTTAACTGATATTACCAACACTGCATACTAAAACAGGGTAATGGATTATAATCATAAGACAAGGGGTCTCATCACGAGCCAGCTTGTTCGGTTAGATTACTACCAGTGAATGGCATTGTCAAACAGCTGGCCACCAAACCAGGACAATGGCTTTTTATCTTACAAAATAATAGAAAAGCAAAAAGAGATACAAAATATGAAAGCATGTTTTGAATTCATTCTTTTAATCATACTCTGAAATGGATGGGATAATGGACAGTAAAATGGTTAAAAGGTATCCCTGTCGAAACTATGAATGTTTGCTGGCAGTAGAGGCTCTACCTATGACAAAGGAGTCAATTAAAAAGGCTGAGTTGGAAAGGTTTTCTGTTTTATCATTATCAACCAATAGAGGCCAATTTAAAACTTAGAATGTATCTAATTTTAACGAGAGAAGAAATTAGCAAAAATAGCTTTTATTTTATTCAGAATATATATATACCTATTTATATTAGAATTTTCCTCTTTGATAAGATTCCTATTGAAAGAAAGTCTAAGTATTTCAATATTTCCCAGAGATAATTGTTTCTCCCAGCGAATCGCCAATTGTTGTGTTGTACAACAACCCCGCATTTCATAAAATTTTTATTTTCAAAACTATAATATGAAATGGGTCCCTTTTAGATTAAATTGGTATCAACTTATCATTATTCAAAAGGTCCGAAAAGAAATAAAACATTATAAACCTTTTTGATAAATCACATAAGCAGTCTTATAATAGAAAATGAATAATCCTTTATTATTGCGATAAAGCGATCGCAAGATTTCATATCGCAATAACAAAGGATGCATAACAATAAGACCCATTGGTTTTCCCCGATGCGATAATGCACGAATAACTATCAGATATCGGGAAGACAAGCGATCATAACAAAAGGCCCCTCTCTTTGCTCCGATGCGATATCGCTATCGGCGATTGGGGAATGTAGCATGCATGCATCTCAAAGCCCTCGTTTAAAAACTCCCGATGCTAATTGGCGATATCACTATTGGCGATCGGGGATTCCGAAAGGACACCAATATGACAACTTAAGCATTCCCTCGATCGCCAATTGCGATAAAGCTAGGCGCAGATTTCAAAAAGGATTGATAAGGCCGGGATATATTATGGTTAATTAGTATTAAAGGCCTTTCTCTTCCCGATAGTGATTCACTTACGCTCAACCGCCAAAACATCAAAGCCACGCTTAAATGAATTATTCGGCCAATAAACGATATGATGAGCATTTAAAGGATTGACAGGTTTAAACGGCCATTTAATGAAACAGTAAGGCTAAAATCTCTTCAGAGATTGTATCCGCAGCCACCTTAAGTTAATCCTCCATTATTCATTGATTAATATATCTCGTTCGTATTTGGTTTGCGCCACCAATTCTCCGCATTACGTTCATTTTATCTCCTATGCAGAGCTCCTCTGAAGCAGCAAATTCAAGCCAAATGGGGAAGAAATCTAAGAAAACTGGAATAGCTTCAGCTTCCGCAGTAACAGGACAACACATTTCCGATCTAGGACCAAGCAAAAAGGGATTGATCTCAGACACCACATGTCTAGGACTCGGTAAAACTACTTGGCTGAGCATCTATAATCTGATTGAGGCCGAAGAGCCTCAGGTAACAACAGTGCAAGCCACAGCAGACCCGACCCGGAAGTCTAATGCTACTCTAAAGGATTAAGCCGACTCTTACCTGTTGGCATTATGGCTAAAGTGTTGTCCTTGATGGCAACCCATTCAGGTGATAGATCACAGTACTTCAAGTCAGCAGCAGAGATTGATGATCAGCTATCAAATATTAAAGAAAATAAGAGGTACGCAGGTACACCTTACATAAGGTGCGTACACGTAGGTCAGTGTTACATAAAGTGCGTACATACCCGCAGTTATCCCGTTCAGGAGGTGCGTACCCCCAGTGCACACATTTCAAGGCAAATAAATTCACATGTGGGGTTTTCTTATGTTTTACTCTTGGTATTTAGCCGACGGTATTGGATTATTATGGTGTCGGCTCGTGGTATTGATCCATGTTTTAAGGAAGAGCTTTCCTATATAAAGCAAAGGAGATCATTTGGCTTGAGTATGTTTTGGGTTGAATATCTTATGAGGGCTAGATCTAGTCTAGATCTAAATAAGGCGAATCTATTGATGGACTGAGATCTCTTCGGCGCATGTTCAGATCTGTAGATCTGACTTTCTGGGTTATTTCTGAAGTCTTGAAATCATCTATGCCCGAAGGTACGCAGGTACAGTGAAAGAAAAGTGCGTGCATACGCAGGAACGAAGTGTTTCAGGTGCGCCGGTACGCAGGCACAGAAGGGTTTCAGGTGCGCCGGTACGCAGACACAGAAGGGTTTCAGGTGCGCCGGTACGCAGGCACAGAAGGGTTTCAGGTGCGCCGGTACGCAGGCACAGAAGGGTTTCAGGTGCGCCGGTACGCAGGCACAGAAGGGTTGCAGGTGCGCCGGTACGCAGGCACAGAAGGGTTGCAGGTGCGGAGGTCCGCAGGCAGTTCAATGAACTCAGAGCGAGGTACGCAGGCGAACAGTTGAGCAGGGTGCGTACTGTAAGCAGGCAAGCAGTTGAGCAGGGTGCGTACTGTAAGCAGGCAAGCAGTTGAGCAGGGTGCTTACTGTAAGCAGGCAAGCAGTTGAGCAGGGTGCTTACGTAAGCAGGCGAGCAGTTGAACAGGGTGCTTACTTCTCTTAAGATCTTTGTTTATCATTGTTGTGTTCTGTGTTTGGTTCTATTATTGTTGATCTGGTTACTACAGTTGACTGGGTGATTTTCTTATACTTTATGATCATTTGATGCTTATGGATCCAGTTTGAAAATTTATGAAAAGTGGTCCTTGTAAGAAAAGAAGTAGGGGGTTGTAGCTCCCTTCCAGGAGAGACTGGAAAACGAGAGAGAGTTGTAGCTCTCTGCAGGTTGCAGCTTGTGTATTGGTAAAGGACTGCACCAGTACAAAACCATTGTAAAAGGAGTTTCTAATTTGAAAGAAGATAGAGACATATTGCAGCAGGTGGTTTTCACCCACATTGGGTTTCCACCTTACATCTTGTGTTCTTTGGTGTGACTATCCGTTTTCTTTGTTCATGCTCATTATTTTATGGTACTGACATGAAAAAATAATTCAAAGAACAAATAAAGAAGATTTATTAAAATAATTAGATAATACTGATTCACCCCCCCTCTCAGTATTATTTCCAACAATTGGTATCAGAGCAGGTCCTTCAGAGAAGCTTGATCGCTTGAAGGTAGATCGTTCATCATGAGCAACTACGAGAGAGAAGCATCAATCAGGCCACCGGTTTTTGATGGGACAAACTTCAATTATTGGAAGGTAAGAGTTACTGCCTATCTTCAATCTCTTGGTACAGAAGTTTGGGACATCGTAGAGACAGGCTACGCTTTTCCTTCAGCTACTCCTACAGATGCAGCCGAGAAAAAGAAGTATGAAACAAATGCAAAAGCAGTCAGTACTCTATTAGGATGTATATCTCAATCATAATTCATGAAGGTAATGCACTATAAATCCGCAAAAGAGATATGGGACAAAATTGTCACGAGCTATGAAGGAGATGAACAGGTAAAGCGTGCTAAACTTCAAACTCTCAGAATTCAGTATGAGACTCTCAAAATGTATAATGATGAAAGTGTGGCTAACTATTTTCTTCGGGTAGATGAGGTTGTTAACTGTATGAAAAATTTGGGTGAAGAAATAAAAGAGGCTATTGTGGTTGAAAAGGTTCTAAGATCATTGTCCCCCAAGTTTGAATCTAAAGTATCTGCAATAGAAGAAAAGGAAAATCTACGAATTCTTACTATGTCTCAACTACATGGAATTCTAACTGCTTATGAAATGAGAAAGGGAGGTCCATCAGACAGAAGAGAAGCTGCTTTCAAGGCATCAGGCAAAGGAGATTATTATGAAGCGAGCCACGTCCCAGAAGAAGAGGAAGAAGAATCAAATTTTGTCAGAAATCTTCAAAGGGGTTCTGGAAGGTTCAGAGATAAGTTACCTTTTAAATGCTTTTCTTGTGGAAGAGTAGGTCATTATGCTGCAAAATGTCCTTATAAGGATAAAGGAAAGGAACCTGCTAGATGGAACAAGAAACAGAATGCAAATAAGAAAAGCTACTACACTCATGAAGATAGTGATGGTCTATCAAACAATGATGAAGATGAACAAGGTAATGAATATAAGTTGTTAATGGCATTTGAAGATGATGATTATGTGGATGCTATAGATGTGGATAACCTTTATGATCAAATTACTAGACTCAAGAGATGTATAGAAGAAAAGAACATGATCATTGATACTCTACAATTTCAAATTGATGAAAAGGAAAAACATCTTGAAAAATTAGAAGGTGAAATTGTTGGTCTTAGAAAAGAGATTGAGAAAACAAAAGTTATTAATCTCAAGTTTGTCAAAGGATCTAAAACTTTGGATGAGATTATCAATGTGCAGCGGTCTCCACTAAACAAGACAGGTCTGGGCTATAATGGAGAAACTTCTCAAGCATCCACCTCAAAAAGTTATCTTGATGCAGCAAGAAGAAATGAGCAAAAGCACATGAAGATCATCAGGTAAAGCAGGGACGAATTACAAACAGAAACTATCAGGGGCAATCCATCTTAAGAGTGAACAAAATCTACAACCAGCCACAGGTAAAATCTTCTCAATTTGGTTCAAGAATAGATGACAATAGAAATTACAATCAATTGGCTGGTAGATTTGATAACCACAGAAGTTTCTTCAATGGACAATGTTTTTCTTGCCATAACTTTGGTCAATGCTTTTCTTGCCATAACTTTGGTCACAAAGCAGCTCAATGTGTTGCATATAAAACGATCATGACTAGGGAAGCTCAAAAACAAAGAAGTATGACCGGGATTACAAAAAGGACCTATAACAACTTTTCGGTTCTTGAAAATGAAGTTGAATGTTCTATTTGCAATAACTTTGGTCATGAAGACTCTGAATGCAGGAGCAGGTTTCAGCAGAAAAAGGAACAAGCCTCAAGCACCAAAACATGGAGAATAAAGGAACCACAAACAGAAAGATGTGGGATATCTTTTTATGCAGAGGGACAGGAAAATCTATGGTACATTGACAGTGGATGTTCGAAGCATATGACGGGTGATAAAGAAAAACTTGAGTCATATTCTGCTCTAGAAAAAGGAAAGAAAGTCTCTTTTGGAAATGATACTCCTGCAACTATAAAAGGAAAAGGCATTGCTCAGTTAAAAGAAAAGGTCAAGGCTGGAAATGTTTTGTATGTTGATGGATTGAAGCATAATCTTCTAAGTGTCAACCAGATGTGTGATCAAAGAACCGAGGTTATATTCAGATCAAATGGATGTCTTGTTCGTGATCTTGATACAGGTAAAACAGTGATCAAAGGCAAAAGAACTCCAAATAATCTGTACATATTTGAAGAAGGACAACAACAATGCTATCTGAGCAAGGATGATGAGCACTGGTTATGGCATCGGAGGTTGGGACATCTAAGCTTTTCACAAATAAGGAAAGCATGCAAATATCAGGCAGTTCACGATCTTCCAGATATCAAAATTCCTGACAACACCATATGCAAATCATGTCAGTTTGGAAAACAAACCAGAACTAACTTTCCAGAGAAAGAAGGATCAGCTAGCATGCCTCTTGAGCTAGTACATGTTAGGATATTTCGACACATAGGATATAGTTAAGTTCAACTTGGTCTAGTATAGAGTTAGGTTAGAGTTAGGTAAAGTGTGTTTCTTTACCGTTGTACATTTTGTAACTTACAATCCGACGGTCACGATATGTAGTGATCCGACGGTTCACTCTCACCTCGGTATTACCGACACTTGATCTGTGGCTTGACACCCGATTGGTCCATGAGTTCTATTTAAAGTGCATGGAGGGTCATTGTTCAGGTAATCCGTGCATGAGAGAAGCTTATGTAAATTTTCATTCTTTGATTAATAAATTGCCTTTAGTACCCACGTTGGGATAGGTCGTGGACTGTTTCCCTCCTTGCACTCTGAGGGTTTTAACCACGTCAAAAATACTGATGTATTGATTTGAGATCTGGTTGTGAGCGGTGTCCTTTTGGTATTCTTTCTGTGGAACTTACCCTGTAGATTCCTACATGGTATCGGAGCTATTTGAGGGCCGCGTCCGGTTGTGATCCAAATCTGAAGCCGGTAGAACTGCATGCGGCTATCGTTTCCTAGATCTGCTGTTTCTGACTGCTTTCGGGCCGAGAGGACTGCTCTGTTGCGTTCGGAGCATCTGTTCCAGTGAGGAACCCCTTTCGTTTCACGCGAAAAGGTTTCCGGTAGCCCTAGCTGCGTCATTTTTCAGATCGGGAGGTATACAATGTTTTTTTTTGCAGTTTACTGTTATTTTCTCTCTGCTTATTTCGGTCTCAGTTTATTTAGCCTTTTTTTTAACCGGATCTATACCTTTCATTTCTGCGTATGCTCTTTGCCCTGCGACTCTGTGCGATCTGGGCAAATCAGAAACAGAAAGGAAGGATTTTTCTCATGCGTATGCTCTTTTCCCTGCACCTTAGTGTGATCTCGGAAAATCAGAAACATTGAGAAAAATATTTAGTTTTTCGGCTAAAGCTAAATTTGAGATTTTTTTTAAAATTTCTAGTTTTTTGGCTAAAGCTAACTTCGAGCCGCAAGGTTCGTTTTTCTTTGCATATTCGTGTTGGGTTTTGTGTTTTGTGTTTTGTAGGGAAAAAGAGCTTTCTCAAGGCAAGCACACAAACTAAGGCCCCCCCCTCTCTCTCTCTCTCTCTCTCTCTCTCCCAAATTTTTTGTATAGATCAATTGGTTCAAAGCTATTTTAAGAGAGTAGAGGTCTTGGGTTCAAGTCTCCATTTTGTGGGGGCGGATTTTTTCATTCCCGCACATTCGCGCACTTTGCCGGCAACGTCAACAATTTTTTTTCAAAAAGCCATAACTTCTTCATCCGGAAGCCTTTTTCAGAGCCGTTTTTTTTAAAACCGCCTATTTTTTCGAGATCTATCCATTGGAACACTTACTTTCAGCATCTTCAGCTTCAGTTTTTTTAAAAAAATGGAAAGTCCATGCCAAGTCATTCTTGACAGCACTAACTACTTCCAATGGGTAGAATACATGGAAGATTTACTTAGAAGTAAAGGTCTCTTCAGAATAGCCACAGACCAAGAGAAGAAACCAAAAGATGAAGACAAGGCGGCAAAATGGGAAAATAGACAAGATCAAGCACGTGGTTTGATAGGGATGTCTATTTCTCCTGATCTTAGATTCCACATTGCAGGACTTGAGACTCCTCATGAAGCATTAGAAAAACTTGCTAAAGTTTTTGGGATTAAAAATGAAATTAGAGCCCATCAACTTGAAAATGAGCTGCTTACTTTGGATCCTAATAATTTTTCTTGCATTGAAGATTTCTTGTCCAAATTCAAGACCCTTAGATATCTCTTGGAAGGTGTTAAAGTTAAGAAAGAAGATGGTAACCTTATTTATTCCATCCTTACTAAGTTGGGACCAGCCTACTCTGTATTTGTTTCCACTTTCCATTCTACAAGGGAAGCTTTCATTTGTCAAGGACAAGACTACAAGGCCCCTTCCTTTGACTCCTTTTGTGATTCCTTAATAAGAGAACAAGAAAAACTCTTACACCTTGGTCTTCTTAATCTTGGAAACTCTTCCACGAAAGCGTTAGCCGCCCAGCAGCAACCAAATTCAAAGAATCCTAAGAAGTCATATCCTCAAAAGAATGGTCCTAAACCATCTCAGCCTCAAAATGAAAGATCATTTCAGCAAAATGATAAGACCAATAAAAACAAATGGAAGAAGACTGATAGACATTGTAACTTTTGTAATCGAGATGGCCACTTAGAATCTAAATGCTTTAAGAAGATGGAAGCCTTGGAAGCCGCAATGAAGAAACATAACATCCATGTGGAGCCTACTTCAACTTCAACTTCCGGAATGGCACTTTCTGCATGTCATTGTCAATCATCTCAGTCTGGTTATGCATTAAATGTATCTTCTTCTTCTTCTCATTCTCATGAGTGGCTCATTGATTCTGGAGCCTCTTGTCACATGGCCAAAAACCAAGCCATGTTTTCTTCTTTAAATGATTGTAACACCAAAAATATATATATTGGTGATGATAGATCTCTTAATGTTGTAGGGACTGGAACTGTTCATCTAGACAATGGTCAGTTTAATGATGTATTATGTGTTCCAACCTTATCCTGCAACCTTCTATCTGTCTATCAGATAACTCATTCAGGTGAAGGTAAAATTGTTGAATTTTCACCTCATGATGTTGTAATCAAGGATCTAAAAGATCCTAAACAGATTCTAGCTACTGGTCTTGCTGATGATTCCAAAAGGTTGTATAAGTTTCACAACTTTGGGTCATCCAATCTTCCCTCAGTATTTGTTGCTCATAATGATGAAGTGAGCAAACTTTGGCATGAGCGATTTGGTCACTTAAACTATCGCTCCCTTCAGCATCTATGTAAAGAAAATATGGTGACAGGTCTTCCTATGGTATCTTGCAGAGATGGTGTTTGTTCCGGATGTGTACTCGGAAAACATCATCGGGACAGTTTTGACAAACGTGCCTCTTGGCACGCCTCAGCCCCTTTACAGCTTGTGCACAGTGATTTATGTGGTCCTCTTCCTGTTGCTTCATTCTCTGGCTGCAAGTACTTCTTAACTTTCATTGATGATTTCTCCAGACGCACTTGGGTATACTTCTTAAAACTCAAGAGCGAAGTATTTAACACTTTTTTGGCCTTCAAAGCCTTTGTTGAAAAACAATCTGGACATCAAATTCTTAAGCTAAGAACTGATAATGGTGGAGAATATGTTAAAAACACATTCATCAACTTTTGCACCGAAAATGGAATTCAAATGCAACATACTGTTCCATACACTCCACAACAAAATGGTGTAGCTGAAAGGAAAAATCGCACCTTAAAGGAAATGGCTAATTGTATGCTGCAATCTAAAGGACTCAGTCTTAGTTTTTGGGCCGAAGCAATTAATTGTGCAAATTATATAATCAATCGCACTCCTACTAAGGTTCTAGAGAATATCACTCCAGAAGAAGCTTGGAGTTCCATTAAACCAGATGTAAGTCACTTTCGTGTGTTTGGAAGTGAAGCATGGGCCCATATTCCAGATGAAAAGCATAAAGCTTTAGAACCTAAGAGTGAGAAATGTACTTTTGTTGGATATTCTGAAGATGTAAAAGGTTATAGACTTATTCCATTTAAGTCCAAAAATGTTATCATTAGAAGAGATGTAAAATTTGATGAAAATAAATCGGCCTGCGAGCCTAGTCCGGCGGATGTGCCACCTCTTCCTATCTCTTCTACTTTTGAAAACATTTCTTCTTCAGATGATGAAAGCGAGGATGATAATCCTCCCCCACCTTCTCAGGATCCTCAACTTCCAAGATGGGTCCGTGCTACTCGGGATGCAGCAGGTGATCTTGCCGGTGATCCTACAGATCAGCGACGTACACGTTCTCAGTTTGAAAGAGCCTCTTCTTTACTGGCTCAAGCTCCAGTAAATCATGATCCTGACACTTTTGCAGAAGCTTCAGGCCATCCACATTGGGAAGCAGCTATGAATGAAGAATATCATTCATTGATGACAAATGATACATGGGATCTTGTTCCTCTACCAAAGGGACGCAAACTTGTTAGATGTAAATGGGTTTACAGAACCAAGTATGGACCAGATGGGAAAGTTGATAAACATAAAGCTCGTCTCGTTGCTAAGGGCTTTTCACAGGTTGAAGGCATTGACTACACTGAAACCTTCTCCCATGTTGCCAAAATGAACTCTATCCGCCTTGTTCTTTCCCTTGCTGCCTCTTTAAAATGGGAAGTCCATCAGATGGATGTTAAATCTGCCTTCTTGCATGGGGACTTGCAGGAAGAAATCTATATGGAACAACCCATTGGCTTCATACAAACAGACTCCAGCCTTGTTTGTCGACTTAAGAAATCCCTTTATGGCCTCAAGCAAGCTCCTCGGGCTTGGTATGCCAAAATGGATAGCTTTCTTTTAGAATCTGGCTTTTCTAGGTGTCATTCTGACAATACTGTCTACACCAAGAAAGTGGGCAACTCTCTTATCATCCTTGTTCTTTATGTTGATGATCTTATTCTTACTGGTAGTGATCCCAACCTTATAAACCATGTGAAGTCCAGCCTTAAAAAGAAATTTGAAATGACAGACTTAGGACACTTACACTATTTTCTCGGTCTTCAAGTCTTGCAATCCCAGGAGGGTATTTTCCTTTCCCAGTCCAAGTATGCTTGTGATATTCTTCGTCATTTTCACATGGAAGACTGTAAGCCAGCCCCTTCTCCCTTTCAGTCTGGAGTCAAACTTTCAGTCTCTTGTACTTCTCCTGAAGTTGATGCTACCTTATACCGTCAACTTGTCGGAAAACTCTTGTATTTAACCCATACTCGTCCTGATCTTTCCTTTGTTGTTGGCCTTGTTGCTCGTTTTATGCAAAACCCCCGTGAAAGTCATTGGAAAGCAGCTAAAAGAATACTTCGTTATGTTCGAGGTACAGTACAGTTTGGGATTCATTACAGTGCCAAAGCAGCTCCTCTGTTAGTTGGTTTCACTGATTCTGATTGGGCTGGTGACCCTGATGATCGGAAGTCTACTGCCGGTTATGTCTTCACTCTTGGTTCAGGACCTATTACATGGGCTTGTAAGAAACAGGCTGCCATTTCTCTTTCGTCAGCAGAAGCAGAGTATCGTGGTGCCGTGGAAGCTAGTAAGGAAGCCTTGTGGCTTCGTCAGATCCTATCAGAGTTTGGCTTTGAGCAGCAGCATCCAACCACACTTTGGTGTGATAATCAAAGTGCCATTCAGCTATGCAAAGATCCAGTCCAGCATCAGCGCAGCAAACACATTGAACTACACATGCACTTCATCAGAAAGCTCATTCATGACCATGTTCTTGAAGTGCAATATTGTCCAACAGATGATCAGGTTGCAGACATCTTCACAAAGGCTCTCACAGAGGCGAAGTTCACTAAACTTCGATATATGCTTGGAGTTCAGGAAGTTGTCACTAAGGGGGGATAGGCTCTAGTGCCTCCTTCCTTCTCCTATTGTGTCATATTTGTAAATCCTTCAATCCTATCCCAAGTTGTTCTTAAGGGGGGATGTTAGGATATTCCGACACATAGGATATAGTTAAGTTCAACTTGGTCTAGTATAGAGTTAGGTTAGAGTTAGGTAAAGTGTGTTTCTTTACCGTTGTACATTTTGTAACTTACAATCCGACGGTCACGATATGTAGTGATCTGACGGTTCACTCTCACCTCGGTATTACCGACACTTGATCCGTGGCTTGACACCCGATTGGTCCATGAGTTCTATTTAAAGCGCATGGAGGGTCATTGTTCGGGTAATCCGTGCATGAGAGAAGCTTATGTAAATTTTCATTCTTTGATTAATAAATTGCCTGTAGTACCCACGTTGGGACAGGCCGTGGACTGTTTCCCTCCTTGCACTCTGAGGGTTTTAACCACGTCAAAAATACTGGTGTATTGATTTGAGATCTGGTTGTGAGCGGTGTCCTTTTGGTATTCTTTCTGTGGAACTTACCCTATAGATTCCTACAGTACATACAGATACATGCGGTCCTTTCAGGAAAAGAACACCTCGAGGAGAAGAATACTTGATATTATTCATTGACGATTTCTCCAGGTTTGTCTGGTTAGGACTTATGAAGCACAAAGATGAAGCATTCGAAAAATTCAAATCCTTCAAAGCCTTGGTTGAAAATGAATCAGGTCACAAAATTAAGTGCCTTAGATCCAACAGAGGTGGGGAATTTACTTCAAATGAATTTTTCGATTTCTGTGAAGAACATGGGATAAGAAGAGAATTCTCTACAGCAAGAACTCCTCAGCAAAATGGAGTTGTGGAAAGAATGAACAGAACAGTCCAACAAATGGCTCGTGCTATGCTTGATGAGTCAGGAACTCCCGCAACTTTCTGGGGTGAAGTTGCAGATGCTGCAATTGTTATTCTCAACAAAACAAATGTCCGGGTGAACACCACTCAAACTCCTCATGAATTCTGGAGTGGTAGGACTCCTTCGGTAAAGCACTTCAAAATCTTTGGGAGCAAATGCTATATCAAGAATACTGATGAGCAGCTTGGAAAACTTGAACCTAGAGCAGATGAAGGCATTCTTCTTGGTTACTCTCCACATAGCAAAGCATACAAATGCTACAATAAAAGACTTGGCAGAATTGTTGACAGCATTGATGTAGTGGTTGATGAGAAGGGATACATTCCTAGGCAAGTACATCATGAAGACATCGAAGAAGATGAAGGCTACCCCCAACGACAGAATGATGAAGAAGAAGAACCTCAAGAAGAACCAGAGGAGCAAACAAGAATAGAAGAAAAGACTCCATCCAGATATGTTCAGAAGAATCATCCAGAATCTCAGATTATGGGGTAGAAAGAAGCAGGTGTACAAACAAGAAGAACAGTTGCAGAAGCTTCAAGCTATTTGGCATTACTCTCCTCTACTGAACCACAAAATGTGAAAGAGGCATGCGAAGATGAATGTTGGGTGAAAGCAATGGATGAAGAACTTGAGCAGATCGAAAAGAACAACACTTGGGAGCTGGTTCCTAGACCAAAGGACAAGAATTTTATCGGAACAAAATGGGTCTTCAAAAATAAATTGAATGAAAATGGAGAAGTAATTAGAAACAAAGCCAGACTTGTTTGTAAAGGGTATGCGCAGCAAGAAGGAATAGACTTTGAAGAAACCTTTGCTCCTGTTGCAAGACTTGAGGCCATCCGAATGTTCCTTGCTCTCTCAAGTTTTCAAAACTTCAAAGTATTTCAAATGGACGTGAAATCAGCCTTTCTGAATGGAGACTTGGAAGAAGAAGTATACATTGAACAGCGAGATGGGTTCATTCTTGGAAATGATCCAAATCTTGTATGCAGATTGAAAAAGGCTCTCTATGGTCTCAAACAAGCTCCAAGGGCTTGGTACTATCGTTTGGACAAATATCTTCATCAACAAGGTTTTTCAAAAGGATCAGCAGATAGCAATCTTTATATAAAAGTTGAAAATGACAAATTGCTAATACTTGTTGTGTATGTAGATGACATTATTTTTGGGAGCAATGAAGAAGCTATGAGTCAAAGTTTTGCCTTGGTCATATAGAAAGAATTTGAAATGTCCTTGCTAGGAGAACTGACATATTTCCTTGGTTTGCAAATCCAACAAAAAGGAGGAATCTTTTTATCTCAAACCAAGTATCTCAAACAGATTTTGAAGAAATATGGTATGGAAGATGCAAAACCAGTATGTACACCCATGGTCACAGGATGTAGCCTCAGTGCAAATGATGAATCTGCAGCAGTACATCAACCAACCTACAGATCTATGATTGGAAGTTTACTTTATTTGACAGGTACCTGACCGGACATCATGCATGCAGTTGGAATAGTTGGAAGATTTCAGGCAAATCCGAAGGAGACTCATCTTCAGGCAGTGAAGAGAATTTTCAAATATCTTCAAGGGACTCAAAATTATGGTTTATGGTATCCTAGAGATACAGATCTTACACTTCATGCTTATATAGATGCAGATTGGGCCGGAAGCATGGATGACAGGAAAAGCACAAGTGGTGGTGCGTTCTTTATGGGTTCCAGACTGGTATCTTGGTTCAGCAAGAAACAGAGTTCGATTTCCTTGTCTACAGCTGAAGCGGAATATGTTGCTGCTGCATCTTGTTGCACCCAACTCCTTTGGATGATGCAGACTTTGCAGGATCTTCAAATCACTTGTACACCACCTATCCCCATCTTATGTGATAACACAAGTGCAATCAGCATCTCAAAGAATCCGGTTATGCATTCAAAAACCAAGCACATACCAATCAAGTATCATTTTCTCCGGGAACAAGTGCTTGAACAGAAGGTCAAGTTGGAGTATGTTCCTTCTAAGGAACAAGTTGTTGATATTCTTACCAAACCATTGCCCAGGGACACTTTTGAATACCTCAGGCAAAATCTGGGGGTTGTTGATGCATCATCTTATTGCTGAACCTCTTCTCATTGATGGTACAGGTTCAGGGGGAGCATATAATGCATTGTTGGCATTATGGAGGATGTGCAGAAGGAGATCTTGGAAGTAGCTGCAATATTTCTCTATCTCTTTCATGGTGGATTATGGTTCTTCGTTGCAAATCTGGTTCATATTCAGGGGGAGCATGTTCTTAGGGGGAGCATAACCCTTTGCCCTTGATGTCAAAGGGGGAGAATGAGGCTGAAGTTTTGAGGTTGCCATCAAGACCAAAGGGGGAGATTGTTGGCATTATGGCTAAAGTGTTGTCCTTGATGGCAACCCATTCAGGTGATAGATCACAGTACTTCAAGTCAGCAGCAGAGATTGATGATCAACTATCAAATATTGAAGAAAATAAGGGGTACGCAGGTGCACCTTACATAAGGTGTGTACACGCAGGTCAATGTTACATAAAGTGCGTACATACCCGCAGTTATCCCGTTCAGGAGGTGCGTACCCCCAGTGCACACATTTCAAGGCAAAGAAATTCACATGTGGGGTTTCTTATGTTTTACTCTTGGTATTTAACCGACGGTATTGGGTTATTATGGTGTCAGCTCGTGGTATTGATCCATGTTTTAAGGAAGAGCTTTCCTATATAAAGCAAAGGAGATCATTTGGCTTGAGTATGTTTTGGGTTGAATATCTTATGAGGGCTAGATCTGGTCTAGATCTAAATAAGGCGAATCTATTGATGGACTGAGATCTCTTCGGCGCATGTTCAGATCTGTAGATCTGACTGTCTGGGTTATTTCTGAAGTCTTGAAATCATCTATGCCCGAAGGTACGCAGGTACAGTGAAAGAAAAGTGCGTGCATACGCAGGAACGAAGTGTTTCAGGTGCGCCGGTACGCAGGCACAGAAGGGTTTCAGGTGCGCCAGTATGCAGACACAGAAGGGTTTCAGGTGCACCGGTACGCAGGCACAGAAGGGTTTCAGGTGCGCCAGTACGCAGGCACAGAAGGGTTTCAGGTGCGCTGGTACGCAGGCACAGAAGGGTTGCAGGTGCGCCGGTACGCATGCACAGAAGGGTTGCAGGTGCGGAGGTCCGCAGGCAGTTCAATGAACTCAGAGCGAGGTACGCAGGCGAACAGTTGAGCAGGGTGTGTACTGTAAGCAGGCAAGCAGTTGAGTAGGGTGCGTACTGTAAGCAGGCAAGCAGTTGAGCAGGGTGCTTACTGTAAGCAGGCAAGCAGTTGAGCAGGGTGCTTACGTAAGCAGGCGAGCAGTTGAACAGGGTGCTTACTTCTCTTAAGATCTTTGTTTATCATTGCTGTGTTCTGGGTTTGGTTCTATTATTGTTGATTTGGTTACTACAGTTGACTGGGTGATTTTCTTATACTTTATGATCATTTGATGCTTATGGATCCAGTTTGAAAATTTATGAAAAGTGGTCCTTGTAAGAAAAGAAGTAGGGGGTTGTAGCTCCCTTCCAGGAGAGACTGGAAAACGAGAGAGAGTTGTAGCTCTCTGCAGGTTGCAGGCTGTGTACTGTAAAGGACTGCACCAGTACAAAACCATTGTAAAAGGAGTTTCTAATTTGAAAGAAGATAGAGACATATTGCAGCAGGTGGTTTTCACCCACATTGGGTTTCCACCTTACATCTTGTGTTCTTTGGTGTGACTATCTGTTTTCTTTGTTCATGCTCATTATTTTATGGTACTGACATGCAAAAATAATTCAAAGAACAAATAAAGAAGATTTATTAAAAGAATTAGATAATACTGATTCACCCCCCCTCTCAGTATTATTTCCAACATTACCTTCATCGGATAACAGCCCGAGAGCAAATTCTCCCATATACAGATGTGGTATGATGGGCAATTGAAGAAATCGCAATTACAAACAGAACATTTTGCACCATCGATGGGAGTGTGTTCAGCTCGTTTCAACCCGATGATTTGAGGCAAATGTATCATTTGCCTGCACCGGAGAAGAAGTACAACAAAGCATTTCTGGAGAAGTTCAGAAATGAAAATGACATTGAATCAGAACCTATACGAGATTGGAGACAAAACCCTGCGAAACACAAGCATGAGTCTTCGGGTAAGTACTCTGTTGATTCCTTGTGTTCTCCTTATTGTTATGCCGGAGTAATGATGTGTAGGATTTGGGGGTTGCATGATTCCTCAAATTTCACTATAGAAATGGTACCTTTAATGGAAGCAGCATGCAATAGCGAAATAATGGATTGGGGGAATATATTGTCTGATAAGTTAGCAACAACTGTTCTTGAATTCAGAAATAAATCCCACGTTACTAAAAGTTTCATTCCCCCATTTTACTATAGTGCCTACATCTTGGATACCCTCTGTTTTAATTCTGAATTTCCTGTGCTGGGGTGGAGATGGACTCCACAGGACCCCATGCCCATTCATATATACCACCAGAAGTTGTGGAAAGCCCACTATAAACACCACCTATATCAAGTTTGCAATGGATTTATGTTACCCATTCACTATGCCATTTTTGACAAACTTGCCCCTAAGATTTCCTCACAAGAAGAGATTGACTTGACAGCCATAGGGAGATGGTTTGGAGAAGAAAAATTCACCTATGTAAGAGTTTTCGGCAGTCATGCCAAGCCTCATGTCCTCCCCTTATATACACTCGAAAAACTGTTGGCCCGAGAGATAGCATATCAGCTTACATCCGAAGGAGTTACACAGACTCTAAGGAATAAAAAGAAGCAGGTTTGGCCTCCATTTCCTCTAAGGTGTGGCGTTTACACTCTGCATGACTATAAACATGCAAAGAAAGAAGCAGAAAATATTAATACTCTAAATCTCGCCACTCTTCCTAACAGGCGATTTGATCCAAACAAAGTTGCCTACAATGCACTTGAACAGGCAAAACTCACTAAATTTGAACATAAAGATGATGAGTTTGATGACCTGTTCTCCTCGGCCGAGTCGTTATTTCAGGTTCAAACGCTAGCCAGAATGAGATATCACGACGATGGGTTAGTTGAATTTAACAGACTTAGAGAGCAGAGGTTGCAAACTCTGCCTCTAGATCTATTAGCAACGACCCCGATGACACAGACAAGCGAGC
Organism: Pinus tabuliformis; assembly: GCA_031772625.1. Classification (NCBI taxonomy): domain Eukaryota; kingdom Viridiplantae; phylum Streptophyta; class Pinopsida; order Pinales; family Pinaceae; genus Pinus; species Pinus tabuliformis. Next base: position 742,865,406 of record CM062819.1, on the reverse strand, counting down.
CTGAACAATGACTTACCAATGAACCTCCTGCTACATCAGAAATTGCTGGAGAAATCCAAACAAAAGAGCAGGAGGAAGTGCAGAGGAAAGAGCAGGAGGAAGTGCAGAGGAAAGAGCAGGAGGAAGTGCAGAGGAAAGAGCAGGAGCAGAGCAGCACAGACATGAATGTCGATGCCCAGATTGACCCGAAGTTGCTCCAGGAATGGCAGCAATTCGATTCAATCATAAGCAATCTTGAAAGCTCAAAGGAAGCCGATACATCCAAAGCATCTGATGCACAGGATATAGCATCAAAAAAGGTTCCAAGTGGAACCAGCGGCCTACCCCCTTCTACAGACATAGAAATAATTCCCAAAGATCCTTCGGATCAGATCATTTTGCAAGTGGAGGATATACCTCCATTGGATGTCTTTTACAGCCCAAAGCACAGGGCTGTAGTAAAGCGACAACGGAAAAGGAGAAGGATTGATCAACCTTCCCTATTCCCTGAACAAACAGTGATAACCAATGTGGTTTGGAAAGAGGAGTTTGATCCTTCTGATGACCTAACAAAATTGTCCCAATATGTTGGAGCCTATTCGGCGGCCACCATGGACAACGCATTAGAAGTGAGTAATCTATTAAGAGAAAAGGACCAAGCAATTTCTTCGCTACAAGCACAGTTATCGGAGGCACAGCAGAAAGCAGAACAACTCGAACAGCAATTGTCTACACAGCAATAAATTAATAATCAATTGAATAAACAATTGCAGGAAGAGAAACAAAGGATTGATTCAAGTGCAATTCAAAAGCCGAAAGAGTTGTCGGAAGCATTGGCAAAATTAAAACAGTGAATGAACAGATGGTGAAGTCAAAAGATGAGAAAATTGCTCAATTATCAGGCCAAATAGAAAAGTCCAAGAATCTTCCGCAGCCTGCCGAATTCAGAGCAAAAGCACTACATATTAACAAGGCATTGGTAACACAAATAAGACTATTATGTCAGAAAATTGCTCAAGCAGAACCCCTATGTGACATAACAACATCAATAATCGATAAATCAGTTGATGCTAGAACAGACTTGGAGCAGGCCGATGAGACCTTGACAAATTTTCTTGATTGGCAGGACACTGATGAGGGACAGGCAGCTAATTTGTCAAAAAATTTAGAATCCCATAAAGAGATCCTATTTATGGAATGGCAGTCCCAATTAATGAAGGCAGAGAGAGCAGTTTCCAGATGCAAATTAACCACAAGTAATTTGGTTGAATTGTTAATGATACTCTCTACTTATCTAATATGATCTCTCAATGTACCCCAGGTAAATTTCTATCAGCTAAAACATTGGAGCAGTCATGTTATCAAGAGTTGGAAAAGAATGGGAGATTGATCGCTGGTATTAACAATTTAACTTGAGACACCTATTGGTTGTTCCTAGTAAAACCATATAGCCAGAGAGCTACCCTCAAGTGCCTAACAGATGCAATCGGGTGTATCATTCCTGATATACAAGATGCCACCTATGCTGCTCAACTCAATTCTCGTCTCAGCCGCCCTCCAGAAGTGGAACCAATGCTAGCAATATGCCAACTCAGGTCGAGAGGCAAATAGCCAGAGTGATGAATCATGCTGCCAACTACCAGATTGCTATGATGAAGATACTCCAAATCAAGTTGTACCAATTAAGTAGCATTTTAATTTTATATTTAGTTCGTTTTAATCAAGTATTTATAGACCCTTTCAATGCATTGGAAAGGGTCGTAAGTTTTTTTATATGACTTAAACTTGAAGTTGCACTACTGTACTTCAGGCATATTTTTTTTATAAAGACTGGGCCAATTATTCCAATTTTGATAACGAAGCTTTTATGTGGATGTGCACTACTGCCTTTATTTAAAAGTATTTTTGAGTCGGAAGAAGGAATTCAAATAGCGATTGATGTTGGGAATGATTTGCAACTCATATGGTACTACTATCTATGTCTGAGTTCATTCTTTTTATGTGAATTGTTGTTTGATCGCTCTTGCTATTATCGGATATATGCATGTGTTTTTAACAGCATTCTTTATACTTTCCACTACTGGATGTTTACAGCATGCTTTTCTTTTAATCATACATGTATCGGTAATATAAAAGGATAAGTGTAACCATGTTTTGTTAATCACTTTGTTCAACTATTTGAAAAAAGCAATCATTAAGTGAGTGAATGTCTATGTTTATTGAGTAGAGTCATCTATATGCCTATAGATGAACAGAGATCATCAAGCGTTGCACTTAAAAGAATAGAAGCTTCCCGGGATAGAATAGTCATTTATATTTTCGCTGTTAGATTAAGTCATCCACTCATTATCATTTATTATAAAACCAATCACTCATCCACCTCATTTTTATTCATTATTGGTAAACTGGTCCCATTATATCCAGTCGGAGCCACCATCCCAAATGGAAAAGGAGCTGTATTAAGGTTCGGACCGGGTGGTTATCCCCTGATGTTGATACAACGATTTTCAGGGCATCAACAAATACAAATAGAGATATTTTTCTTTAAAGGATAGATAGAAGAATAATTCCATTCCAAAGATTCAATCCTTCCTAACTCTCCCAAAGAACCTTTAGAGGAAGTGGGAAAATTTCATTGGCTCGTGAGGATCCTATTAAGGAGGAGGCATCCACTTTTGAATTTCCAATTATAGAATCATAAGAAGGAACTATGATAAATAATATATTGTATTCAATCTTGCCCAACTTCCATTGTTTTTATAAAGAAGATCCAGACACCTTCCTCTTCGAGCTCAATGTTCTCTATAGGTGCTATGATTATGCATAAGATGCCAAAAGTTGATATTTTTCTTGTCGTTCTCAAGAATTATGCATTGCAGCTTAGTTCATGCATCTTGGTAGAGATAGTATCCACACTTGGGCATAAATGAAGGGAAGTTCCTAGAAAAATATCAATATTATTGTAAGGACAATGATTGGATGGAGGAAGTCTTCATAATGACTCAAAATGAATATGAATTCATGGAATACCATGTTGAATGATTCAATTACGACCTAGAGTAATAAAGACAAGGAAAATTGGCTCCAGAAACACTACGTGTCTTGTTGCTCTGCAAAATTTATGATGATTGTATTGATCTCTTGAACGTGATGGGTGGGGATATGTATCCAAGTAGTATTATGATGTCATTCTTGAATTGTGTCAAAAATATTTTGGAGTGACATCAAAGAATAGGAAAGTACTAAGAGATATATTGGATTATTATTATTATTATTATTCTTTTATGTCTAAAGGAATCGACAATTGAGCTAGTCTCATGCTTGCATGTCATGGAGTTGATTCCAACCACTACCATTATAACCCCCTAGATGAACCATGTCACCCCGCAACTGATGGCCATAGGTAAGAAACTAAGGATTTAAATATGGGACCTTGTACTCACATTCCCTTTACATTTTCATAGGCTTGCTAAGTTACCTCCCTCGTGAGGGGGCTTATTATTATTTTGTTTTGTTACAGTAACACCCACGTGGGATTTGAATCAATGATATTTTTAGGAGTGTCTTAAAAATGAACCCATTCACCATCAATCTAAAGACCCATGGACAACATATTGGTAGAAATTAAAAGAGGTGTTGGTAATGAAATAACTAGAGTTAAGATTGGGAACATGCTATAATAATTCAAGAATATTATACTTAATGCACTAAATTCTCCATTGGACATGCTACAATTGAATAAGAATAAGGAAGGAGAAGAGTTGTATTTGGAAATATTTTTCCCAATGTCTAGGAGAAATCACCCATTGAAGGAATTCCTACTAGATCACATTGAGGTTTGTGTGATTTGTAGCCAGGACCATGCCACATGCAAGTGTTTGTCTTTACCTAGATTGAAAGATGTGTATTAGGAAGCTGATGAACCTAAGCAACTGTATTTTGTATCTCAAAAGCACCCATGGCAGTCCAAGCCTCAAGGAATGATCCAAAATCAATATCAATATTATAATTTGTGTTGATTTAGTCTATAGTTGATGATGATGTAGTCTATAATTGCTAGGTTACATTGTTGCTTAGTCCTTATTTCAAGGATTTTTTCTAATTCTAGTATGATTTTCCCTTCTTTATTTATCTTTGGTACACTTCCCAAGTACAAATGAATAACATGGTCATGATCTTGATTAGGTGGAAGACCCTTAGGCATTAATCCAAACACCTTGGGATGATTGTTGAAAACATTATGGATATTCCCTGACATAGATGATATTGATGTTTGAACATTTAGTGAACATAATTGTGTTATTACACCCTAGTTCCCATTTTGAGTCATTTTTTCATTCCATTAGAGATTATAGATTTAGAGGATTTCCCTTGGATTCCTCTAAGATCAATTTAATTTCCTTCTGAGGTAAATCTTACGAAGAGATTTTGAAAATTAAAGGTCATTTAAGTATGGGGGATTTACGCAGTGCATTATATTAGATATCATTTTTGGGATTCAACTGCGTTAAGTAAGTCATTCAAACGTATGACCATTTCCATGAGAGGTAGTCGTAACTGACTAATTTCCATGAGAGGTAGTCGTAACTGACTGATTTTGAAAATTAAAGGTCATTGTTCCCAATGATTGTAACCATTGCCCCCCTGATACAATATTAGCACCACCCATTTGTATTGCCGATCCAGATGGTTCCGGAGAGGCTCAAAAATCAAAATCTTCAACTCTCAGTAAAATCAAGTCCAAGTCATAGATCTCGTCATTTTGAATCTGGAGGCACAAACAACACTCAAATCCGTGTTCGTATAACCAACTTAATGCAGTTAAAAGTTCACAAATTAAAGCATAAAAATGGTACCCATAAAGCATACATGGTAGTTGACTAGCCAATTTACCAATGACACATGACACTCTATCATTCATTCTTGTCCCCACAAAAAAAAGGAAAAAAAAAAAAAACAAAACAAAAAAACAAAAGAAAATATTAAATAAATCCTATATAAAAACAAAACTATTTAAAAATGGTTATTAAAATAAAATAACCATATAAAATCGAATACCCATATGATAACAAGGTCATTGAATAGATATGATCCAAATCATATAAAAACCCTAATTCAAAAGAAAAAATATTAAAATAAACCATGGTGGGTGGCATGTGGTTATAATACCAACGTACATATATTAAAAATGTTAGAATGGGATTATTAAAAATATGAGTTTTAACAAATAAAACCAACAAATGTTAAAATCATACCAAAATATAATTATATATAACCAAACACCTTGAATATGGTGAAAATGTTGAATGAGTTCCAAGTAGTTCCAATCCGACAACTAACTCCGACCTCTATATTGGCAATTTACCAAAATTCAATAGAAATAATATTAAAATAACCCATGGTGGGTGGCATGTGGTTATAATACCAACGTATATACATATATTAAAAATGTCCATGAGCGCCCCTCATAATTATGCTCAATAGTCGGTCCAAGCCTTGAAACTCAGATAATCCGTAAGGACGAGCTTGCAGAGCCAAAGGTGTGTTAATTGTATTAATTAAATTAGGTTGTTAATTGTATAAATAGATTCAAGGTTTTGAAAATTTTCATTTAGATGTTACCATCTCAATTATTGATATTTATTATTTTAATAATTTTGGTAAATTTTAATATGATTTTAAAGGAAATTGATAAAAATACACTTACCAAAAAAATTGAAAATTAAAATATTTAAATAAATTTAAAAATTCAAAAAAAAAACAATTTAAACTAATACCACATTAAAAAAAATTGTGAACAAGAAATATGCACTTGAAATTAAAAACACAAAAAAAAATATCCACTTGAAATTAAAAACACCTATACTAAATTAAATAATAAACATTTAATTTTTAAAAAACATCCCATCCTATGTTATCCTTTCCATCCTATCTTATCCTTTCCTTTCCATATAAAATTTTAGACAAAATCTTTAAAAACACCATTTTATTATAAACAAAAATATATTTGATTATAATTAATATTAATTTAAAATTCTCATTTATATTTTAAAATATTAGTATTTTATTATAAATTATAATAATTTTATATTTATTAATTAATATTTTTAATAAATTCTTATTTTAAATTTAAAAATAATATATAATACATGATACAATTTAAAATTTGAATTTTATCAATTATATTATATAATCGTTTTCAATGATATTATTTAAAACATTAATTATAAAATTTAAATTTATTATTCATTGTTTATATATATCTCTATTATTTACCATAGGTTCTTAATTTAGTCAATGAATCATAGAAACAATTTGTCCTAAATGACTATTCAATTTTTATTTCATTGTCTATCAGTTTTGTGATGATAATTATTAATAAGTTCTTAATTTAATCATAAAATTTAAATTTATTATTCATTGTTTATATATATCTTTATTATTTACCATTTATGTCATCTTCTATCACCTTTGTGATGTTAATAGGTTCTTAATTTAGTCAATGAATCATAGAAACAATTTGTCTTGAATGACTATTCAATTTTTATTTCATTGTCTATCAGTTTTGTGATGATAATTATTAATAAGTTCTTAATTTAATCAATGAATTATAGAAACATAAATTTGTCTTGAATGACCATTCAATTTGGTAAATGATTTAATAAGAAAAATTTATTTATTTTTGTCAATAGTGATAATAATTTTTTAATTTAATTAATGATTTTTTTTTTGCGAATGTGCATTTAATTTGTTAATTAATTCAATATAAAAGAAAAGTTATTTATTTTTGTCAATTAAATAGGTAAATAAACATCACCTAGGTTTGAGAGAAATGTTTAACATAAAGAAAAATATGTAATAAGGGATAACCACGTTATCACCTCCATACATCCAACCTAAGACAAGCTGCACCCATAGATCCGATTTAAATTCAAGTTGCGCCCATAGATGTTGGAAATGAGCTTGGCTTCAATCTCTTTCAAAAATGACATCGCTTTTTTGAAAGGTTATAACAACACCTTTCGGAAAAAATCACATAAGAGATAATCTCGTCGAAGCGTTTTGAACGAGCCAGTATGGTTCATCTTCAGGACAAGATGAGGAACCAGATCTAGGCAATGCAATAAATAGATGTAGAGAGCAACTAAAGCTAGTTCGACTTAAAGCATAAATTAATGGAGTTGTCTTTAGTGTGACTTTTTGAAAGCTTTTCAGGTGGATTTTTCCGGTCTAATTTCTCTAAAATCCGGTAGGAATTCATTGAAATCACAAGATTGATGGGTAAACCCTGCACAATAGAAGTGCCCTAGGGATTTTTCATGGTGCTAAATCCATATATACAGTCAAAAAACTAGTTTAAATAACACAAATCAAGATTTGACCTCAAATTTTTCACCGGATTCCGGCACCGGAAACTCCAAAAAGTCACACTCTAGACAACTCCTAAATTAATAATTAAGATTTGACCAAAAAAGGGAAGGGAATCAAACTAAATGGATTTTAATTTATAAAAATATTATTAAATTAAATTCTACTAATATTATAAATAAATTCAATTTTTTTTAGTTATTAAAATTATACTATTAGAAAGGTAATAATATTATTAAAAATTACTATTTTAATAAAATAATATTATAAACAATACAGTTATAATGTGTTAACTTTATTATTATTTAATAAAATAACTATTTTTATTAAACTTTTATAATCTTTTATAACACTATTATTATATATAATATTCTAGTAACTATTATTATTAATAGGTTTAGCCGTATTCTTAACCCCACTTATTAATATATTATTATTATTGACAATCCTAACAATTAAATATAGAATATTAAATAATTCATAACTAAATTTAGGATATTAAATCATTTATAACTAATTTTAGAATATTATAAACAATATAGTTAAGCTGGATTAACAAATATTATTTTACGAATAATTAGTAATACTATTAAATAGGTTTTGTAAGCTCCTCCTGATACTTGGTTATTTCACAGTAAGCCTTCTGGTAAAAAAGAATGCATCGTCAGAGATATTCTTGTATCCAATAATCTTAGAAGCTAAACCCTTCCCATGAATCACTTTGGTTTTAAACACAGATTGTAGTGGCTATATGACCGTTAACAAACTTTGATTAGTCAAAAGATGTCTTGATCTAGTGATTAGAGTGCATCCAAAGAGGAAGAAGCTAAATTTTGATTATGGTTAAATTTTTTATAAATTAAATTTTAAAAAGAGACAAAAAGAAAGAAAAAAAGTTGCAACACTTAATGTTCTATTCAACATTCCCTTCTCTCACTTTAGGGGTATGCTAGTATATTAGTGAACTTGAGGGAAATACATAAAACCATTTGAGTGATTATAATATATGTAATGAAACATAGAAAATTAATAGATAATATTCTATTCAATATTCCCTTTTCTCACTTTAGGGGTATGCTAGTATATTAGTGAACTTGAGAGAAATACATAAAACTGTTTGAGTGATTATAATATATGTAATGAAACATAGAAAATTAATAGATCAATTCTTAGAGAAGAAATTGTGTCTCTCCCTGATTGTTATCACCCTGTGCCTATTGCCTCTCGCTTATGGGCTTCTTCTCCCTTGTTATACGAGTTTTTCCCACCACTTTTGTCTTCGATGGATTGAGGTCAGTTGAACATTGAAGGATACAACATTGTCCAACTATGTTTTCCACTGCACTATAAACTTTGGGGTAGGCCTTGTCATAGAATTTCGGTGCAACTCCGCCTCCTTCTGCAAATATATAGACAAATACCCATAAACTCACAACTATAATAAACAAATTTATAATGGATTTGTTTGTCGCCTTTCTTAATGCGGACAAGAAGGCTCTATGGGAGCTATTACAATTGCAGTCGGTAAATAAGACAAAGTATTGTAGCTGGTATTCTCAACAATAATTCAACATGCCATACTGCAAAATAATTTTTTATATAAAATAGTAACATGTTTCGAAGCCCAACTATAATTAAGTGACGTTTTATCTCCATACATCGTCTAGATCATGGAGGCATCCTTGTCATTTCCAATTTTCATTCGCTGGCACTTTGACACCTAGCACATCGATGACTCTTCCACATTTTTATATAAGATGTACTATATTAAACTAAAATGTATGTACATGGTGATGGTCAGAGCATATTCTTTCAACATCTTTGTCTCTAAAACACCACCATCATCATTTATATTATTACGATAATGTGTTATCAATAAAATTCTTAGTTATTTAATATTAAATTTATTGAAAGTTATTAGTTAACACTAATTATTCATCACCAAGTAAGTTTAAAATATTGAATGATACTCGTTAATAAGACAAACTTATTTTGAAGAGAATTAAGTTCAGTAGTCAATGTATTATAAACATTCATTCTATTACATACAAACCAAATTTTGTTATTAGTTTAACTACCAATTATGCTATCACATACAACTTTGGGTGTTAAATACCCAATTCATTATTTGCTTCATTATTGCTCATTTTTCTTTATCATTATTACAATAATTACATCATAAATATTGACACATTGTAAATGCATTCCATTTAAAATGTCAAAATATTCCTAACATTAATTATTTTCATTATTATTTTACCATTATTAATTATTACAATAACTTTATTTTAAATAATTTTAAAAACTTTAATACATTTTTTTAATATTTTTTTTGTCAATCAAATTTCATCTATTATATTCTCATAAAATCAAGTAATACAAAATGTTTTTTTACAACCCCTCAAGCCTCATTCCCACCAAATCTTATAACAATAACAACCCTGGTTAAAAACTCATGGGAAAAACCAATGATAATTTATTTTTCGTGTTGGAATCCAATGTTTATTTTGGTTTTGTGGTCACATCTAATGGTCATGTTATGCTTTGATACTTTGATACGATGTTTCATGGAAAAGAAAGATGTTGATGAGCTTCTGTATGAGTATGAGTATTAAAAAATATGTCACAGAAAAGTAAGAGATACGGTGCTTGCTTGGAAAATGTGATTTGAATTTTTATTGTGTTGGCCATGTTATGCGTTGATACGATGTGTAATGTTATCTATATATATATATAATTTTATTGAAAATTCTAATCATTTATATATATCCACTTTTTATTCTATTGAAAATTCTAACCACTTACATGTCATTATTATATATATATATATATATATATATATATATATATATATATTCACAAGTAATTTTGAGTGGTTTTCATGTTTTCTATATCACAAAAAAATATATATTATCTTTTATATTAAAAAATATGTTATAGTTCGATAGGGGATTCTGAGACGGGAGGATCGATCTCGAAGGGGATTGAGCTAGGGTTTGCAGTAGAAGTTAAGCGTTGGGCGCCATGGAGAGGCGAGAAGGGGGGAGTTCCACTCCCTCCTATAGTCAGGTAGTCTCCAATTGATTCAAGAAACCTCCAGAGGCAGAAACTGGAATTTTAGGAGGAGGAAAACAGGACAATAGAGGTACACAGGAGCACGAAAATACGCAAGAAGAAGCGAGAAGAGGAAAACGAATAGAAGGAGATAATCATAATGTAAACACCAAAAATCAAACTGGACTGTGTAAGCCTAGGGCTACTATCACACCTAGAGTGGTGTTAAGTGATCCTGCGCTATAGGCACATAGGGAACACATGGCGACCTACGCAGTCATTTGTAAATTCAAGGGGTTATGGCCTACGGAGAAGGCTTTATAGACATGGATAAAGAATCATTGGAAACCTAAGGGGGATATAGATCTACACCTTGGATCAAAGGGTTTCTTCACGGTAGTTTTCAATAACATTGAGGACAAAGATAGGGTGTTTGAAGGAGGGCCCTACTTCTATGTTGCTGCAGGCCTCTATATGAGACCTTGGATAATGAATTTTGTCCCGGAGCGTGAGACTTTCACTTCGGTCCCGGTTTACTCCTTACCTCTGGATTATTGGTAGCCTGAATCATTAAAAGCAATAGGAAATAAACTAGGGAATTTTGTAAAAATATCAGAGGCCACCAGGCGGGGAAAGTATACCTCCTTTGTCCGTATATGTGTAGAGATGGACCTCTCTGGGGCTCTACCAGATGAAGTAATTCTGGAAATCTTTGATGAAGAATGGGTTCAAGCGGTTGACTATGAGCGCATTCCTTTCAGATGTCGCAAATGCCATGAACATGGGCATCTATTCAGGGATTGCCCCTTAAACAAAATAGAAATCAGAACCAAAGCTACCTCAGGGAAAGAAAAATATAGCTTTAACAAAGTGGGAAATAGAGGTAAAGGAGGTAGAAAGTACCAAAAGAAAATCAATGAGGGAAAGCAGCTAAGTCAGAATAGGTACAAGGTACTAGAAGAAGAAGATGAACATGATACTGCTAATCAGACTCTAGGGGATAGCCCTGTGGAGAAAGAAAAGGGAGAGAGTATGGAGTACACACATGATAACAACCAGAAAAAGGAGGATTTGCTGAACACTATGGACCTTGATAGGGACTAGGAGATGACCCCAAGCGAGGTGGGAATAGAGGATCATGAACTACATGATATTCTTGATAGGGAGCATCTAGATCTGGAAAAATTCCTGGAACCGGGAACCACCAAAGGAATGGATTCACTACCACAAGAGGAGTTCAATAGAGTGCAACAGCTGTTTCTATGGAGAATGCAAGCACAAGGTTCAGGAATCAAAAGAACCCATGATAGTCAGGGCAACGAAGGGGTGAAAACTATGAAGGCAACATTGGGACTAGCTCCAAGGAACCCAGGCAGGAAAAGAGGTAGGAAAAAACAAAATGAGTTGTTGATATAATGTGGAAAACTAATGATTGATTCAGGTAAAATGAAATACCTGACCAGTTACTCATTTACAAACCTTTCTTAATGAAGCTCACAACATGGAACATTGGGGGTCTAGGGAGTAAAAGGAAGCAAAGGAATCTTAGCAATAGAATGAAAGAAGAAAAACCATATATGATTTTCATCCAGGAAACAAAATGTTCCATAGAAAAAAATAAGAAAAATACACATCAAATGGCTGACTAAATATGATTATTTAGAAGTTAAAGCAGACAAAACAACAGGAGGAATTCTCACACTTTGGAACCCTCAGAAACTGGAATCCTTGACGCTGAAGCACCTAGGAACTATTTATCAATGGTGATTCAACCCTTGGGGGATATGGAAGTCTATTTAATCACAAATGTTTATGGTCCTTAGAAGCCTGAACACAAACTCAGAATGCTTACCTCACTGGAGGATCTAAGAGACAGACATTCGGGCATCCCCTGGATTTTGGGAGGGGACTTTAACATGATCAGGTCCTTGTCGGAAAAAAAAGGTGGAACCAGATCACTAGGCAGAGACTCCATAGCATTTCAGAATTTCATAAACAATATGAGGCTAGTGGACACATAAAATAGTAATGGCATCTTTACCTGGAATAACAAAAGGGGAGGAGAGTCTCAGGTGGCCTCAAAACTAGACAGATTCATTATCTCGGAGGACCTTATTCTATCAGGCCCTGATTTGTCAGCCATGATACTTCCTTTTGGTGGATCGGATCATTGGCTTGTTCAACTTGAAGCATCCTTTATAGGAACTCCAAAAAATAGACCTTTCAGGTTTGAAAACATTTGGCTCACCCATCCGGACTTTATTAGCAATATTGAAAAATGGTGGAAAGAGGATATGCAGGTTCAGGGCACTAAAATGTTCCTCCTGCATAAAAGATTGAAACATATCAAAATCAGGCTTAAAGAGTGGAATAAAAATGAGTTTGGCAACATTTTTGTAGCCAAAAAAGTTGTTGAACAGAAGCTATAGGACATTAATCAGATCCTCATTACAGAAGGCTTCAGCGAGGAAAAAAAGGAACAAGCTGATAACCATCAACAGGAATGGGAAGAATTATGCAAACAAGAGGAGATATTCTGGAAACAGAAATCAAGAGTACAATGGTTAAAAGAAGGAGAAAGGAACACAAGGTTTTTTCACAAATCCACCATGGATCACAAGTCTCATAACAGGATCTCAAAAATCAAGGATTCTCAAGGAAATCAACTCAATACCCATAAAGAAATAGAAGTGGAGCTGGTACAACATTTCCAAGGCATAGCAGAGGAGCCTCTCTTAGACAGATCACACTACATCAATGATTTCACTAAGCACATTCCTAAGCTTGTGACAAGAGAAGACAATCATAATCTAAACAGGCCTGTGAATGAAGAGGAGGTCAACGAAGTCATCAAAGAAATGAAAAATGGAAAGGCACCAGGTCAGGATGGCTTTAATGTCGACTTCTTTAAAGCATGTTGGGGTATAGTCAAGCAGGATATCCTCGATGTGGTGGAGAGCTCTAGGAAAGATAGATTTGTTTTGAAGGCGCTCAATAACTCTTTCATATCCCCGATTCCAAAACAAGTTAATGCTATGACACCAGACAGATTTAGACCAATAGCATTATGCAATGTGGTGTACAAAATAATTGCTAACAGGCTTAAACCACTTCTACCAACTCTCGTATCTGAAGAGAAAACTGGGTATGTGGAAGGCAGGAAAATTCTCAACAACATCATTCAAGCACACGAGGTGGTGCACTCACTTATAAGTAAAAGGCAAGCAGGGATGATTATGCAACTTGACCTAGAAAAGGCTTATGATAAGCTAAATTGGGCATACATAAGGAAAGTTCTTATAGCATTTGGATTTGACCATAACTGGGTAAGATGGGTAATGGCCCTGGTAACTTCCTCTAGTTTCTCAATCTTGTTAAATGGTTCACCATCCAAGCCCTTTAATCCTTCGAGAGGTCTTAGACAAGGAGATCCTCTTTCTCCCTTCCTCTTTATTCTCATGATGGAAGGGCTTGGCCAAGCTATCAAGTCTGCCAAAGCAGAAGGCAAAATCCAGGGTCTCAAACTCACCATGAATGGAAATGCATTGACCCATCAACAATTTGTGGATGATACTATGCTACAGGGTATACCTACGGTGAGGGAAGCTCTAGCCTACAAACAAATCTTGAAAGATTTTGCAATGGCTGCGGGCACAGAGGTAAGCCTCTCCAAATCAAAGATTTTCTTTTTTAATACTAACATTTCTATTCAGAGAAATATATCCAGAATTCTAGGTTTTCAGAGAGATATGGTGCCATCAAAATATTTGGGAGTACCGCTAACAAATAAACCCCTAAGCAAGATGGTCTGGGAGCCGGTGATTAATAAGCTACAGGACAAAGTTTGAAAATGGACAAGTAGGTCTCTGAACTTGGCAGGACGACTAGTGCTCACAAAGGCTGTCTTACAAACTGTCCCTATCTTTATGTTTTCAGCCCTACCTGCTCCTGAAGGAGTAATGCAACTTTGCAGAAATATCCAAAGAGATTTTCTTTGGGGTAAAGGGGAAGAGAAAAAAAAATGGGCCTTGGTTGCCTGGGAAAAAATCTGTAAACCTAAGACACATGGAGGTTTAGGACTGGATGATCCTAAGGTGCTAAACAAAGTTTTGGGTGCAAAACTATGGTGGAGATGGCTAAAAGATTTAGCTTCACCTTGGGCCCAAATTTGGAAAAAAAAAATATGCAAACAATTGGAAAGACAGGGATCATATCAGAATGTCTAGGATCATCAAAGGCTCCCACATTTGGAACAAAGCTTGGGAGTACAGAGCCATTGTTCAGAAACAAAATTTCTGGGAAATTAGAGTTGGAAACCTTGCATGGTTTTGGGAGGATATGTGGCAGAAGGAACCTAAATTGGCAAGAGAAGAATTTGCAGATCTCAAGAACGATACTAACAACAAAAGGCTACTCAGAGTAAAGGAATTTTGGGATCAGGAAAATAGCGACGGAAAATGGAGGATATGGAGTTATAGTGATAACTCCCCCTTGAAGGCACGGGCAGAAGCTCTAACAGATATCCTGGAACATAGGAAGATTCTGGTATCAGAAGATTTAGACCAGTTGAGATGGGGCAAAAACAATGAAGGCACCTTTAACCTCAAAGAGGCCAAGCGGATAGCCCTTGGGCTTGACTTTACAAACTCTGAGGGGGTATGGAAAGATCTATGGCAGAACCAAAGCTGGATGAAAATCAAATTGTTCATGTGGTTAGTGCAGCCTAGAAAAATTCTAACCTGGGATAACCTTAGGAAGAGAGGGGTTTATGGTCCATCCAAATGCCAGCTATGTGAATTACAAGAAGAAATTATGGATCATCTTCTCAACCTCTGCCCTTTCACATCCACATTATGGCATTGGATTGCTTCAATTTTCAGAAAATCAGACAAGGACAAGAGTAGCATTACCAGCACCTTAGAGAAGTGGAGGAAAAATTTCTCTGATAATGAAATAGTCAAAAAAGCTTAGGCTTTGGCTCTAGGCCTTATTATCTGGGATGTCTGGAAAGAATGAAACAACAGAATATTCAAAAACAGGAAAGTTTCTCACCAGAGCGTCATGGCACAGATCTTAAGACAGCTCAATGAGATGGTAGGAATCCTCATCAAAAACCCCCCTGACAACAATCCTACAGATACTGATATGCAGATTATGCTACAGTTGGGTATGCAGGGGCTTATCACACAGGGAAAAAACAAAAAAGCAAATCATATAACTGCTGATAAGGATTTCTAGCAACCTCCCCCTCAAGGTTTTTTGAAATGCAATATATATGGGGCCTCAAAAGGAACCCAGGCATGGCTGGTTACGGAGGAGTGATAAGGGATGAGAACGGGTGTATAGAAATCATCTTTCATAGTAACTTGGAGAAAGCCACAAATAATATGGCAGAGCTCATGGCCCTTAAGCAATGCTTAGAAATATTGAGGGACTCAAATCTTCATAACCTTAGAATTGAAGCTGATTTTGAGTTTATTATCAATTCGGTCAAGAAAATTTGTGATGGCTCAGCTCCGGAAAGAGTTTCGAGACATTGGAGACTTCTGCAAGTCTACCAAAGGATTCATTTCCATTTGCAGAACATGAGAACCCTGAGTTTCATTCATGTGCACCGAACAACCAACAAACTAGCGGACATCTTAGCTAATGAAGGAGTACGTTGTGCTAAAAGCAACAACGAATATAAATGGATAGAGACCCCCCAGGGTAGATTGAGGGAAGAGTGTCTCACACAGGTGAAAGAGGACTGGGAGCTTTATTAGAGCAAGAGATGCTAGTAGGTTGTAGACCTCAGGAAACAGTAGATTTTCAGTTCACTTGATGCAGCAGATCAAGGATATTATGAAAAGAATGTCTGGTCCTTTTGGATGGATCTCGAGTCTGGAACTCTTTATACACAAGGTTCTCGAGCAGGTTTAGTTTGACAACACAAGTATTCACATGGAGTTGAATTATACAACAGATTGCCTTTTTATTGGCTATGCAGGGAGCTTGGTTATTGCGCGAGTAGATAGGAGAAACAAAAGCAATCTTAGCAATTTCAAGGGGCAAATAGCAAGGTGGTTATCAAGCGAGATGGACTAGAAATCAACTTTACTGGCAGCGTTATCAGAATTCGGGTCCGGAAGCTGGGTTAAACATCGAGCGAGTTACACGAACCAACGTGAATCGCTCGCATCTGGTGGATATCGGGCGGACAACATGCGTAAGGGTTATCAGCCAAATCAGACCCGAAATTTTTATAGAGCGGTCTCTAAAGGCGTATTGGGTCCAATTTATGAGATAAATAATGAGCTTCTTAGCGTTCCGATATGGTTATTGACCGTCAAATCTCCGATGACAGATCGAACGGTTGTGATGTTCGATTCTATTTTGAGGCTTTGACGTCAGGTTTTGTGGGCCTGGAGCCCAGAAAGGGGGCCTTGGGCTTGGTTTCTTAGGCTTTAGGTGGCCCACATCTCTTGTGTACATTTTGTATTATGGTTTTGTTTTTGATATTTGAATAGAAGGTCCGACACTTATTTAAGCAAAAAAAAATATGTTATAGAAAAGTAAGAGATAAGATTTTTGGGAAATTGTGAATGAGTTATTAAATGCTATTGATTTTTTCTTTTCTTCGAACAAAGATATATATTCTCCATTAATTCCAAAGGAAGAATTTTGAATATAAACACTTATGTAATATTTATAAGAAAAAATTATATATATTTTATTGAAATATAAATTTGGATATAAAATTGTTGAACAACAAGGAGATATAAACTAATAATATGTATCATTATTGAAGCACAAACTTGGATACAAAGGAAGACATAAACTAATGATATGCATTCTATTAAATCAAAAACATGGATACAAACACAGATTTTTTCATAGAAAAAAATTGTTGAATGACAAGGGAGACTTTGGAGACTTTAGATATAAACATTCACGCTTTTGTAGAAGTTCTTCATAGAAAAAAATTGTTGAACGACAAGGGAGACTTTGGGGACTTTAGATATAAACATTCACGCTTTCATAGAATAAAATTGTTGATAACCAAATTTGGGAAACTCTAGATGTAAACTCCATAAACAAGTTTTGGACATAAACTTGAAAGGAATAGAATAAAATTGTTCACGCGAAATTTCATTGAAGCTTAAAAAGGAGAATCTGGATATAAACCACCATGCCTTCTGATGAGCACCAGTATTGCAGCAAGAATGTTGCAACTCCTAGGGCTACCAACTTTACTTTATCAACCCGGGGTTCGTACAAACTTGGAGGTGACAATGTTGTATACACAAGCAGATGTGATGGGTCCACTCTTTGTCATTGTTGAGCTAGCGATAGACCACTATGGTTTCTCAAACCAGCCTTCTATTGATTCAGAAGAAGCTTGATTACCAATGAGAAAAGGGGAATTTTGCACTAATTGGGAGAACTGAAATACTGTCTACTGCAGCAAGGAAAGACTGAAATCAAATGCTTTAAACACACCACTCATCTAACTAATTGCTAAGAGATTTTTCTTCAAAAAAATTCTAAGTTAACATGTGTGTAATCCTAACTGTCCTAGGCATGCAATCTGAAATAACCAAACATTCTACTGCTGTGCATATGAATGAACACAATAACTCTTTTTCTTTTTCCTTTTTTTGTGAAAATGTGAATGCTAAACCCTCTTGGTGATGTAGCAGGTGGGTTAGAGATGGTGGTGAAAGGTCAGATGGCTTGGGAGGCAAGTAGGGGTCTTCTCCTATCCCTCAGGATGTTTTTTCCACAAATCGGCCTCAAAACAGGCCACTACAGGTCGTCCTATAGGATGTCCTAATGCTTCCTACAGGATGTCCTAATGCTCCTACAAGATCCCCTGTATTCCTACAAGATCAGGACGAGAGAAATAGCAATGATTTGGAAGGTGGTATAGGGCTTAGGGAACTTGAATGGTGGAAGAAATAAGGTAGGGGAGTGGCTAGGACTTTTTCAGAGCTCAAAACAGAGTTTGTAAGATGGTTGGATTTTCTCAACAAACCTGGAAAGTTGTTCTTATGGAATGATGAATTGGTTGAGGGACTTAGTGGATTTTGGTGATCATGGATGGATGAGGTTAGGCTGGGGTTGCTGGTCATGAGATCTTCCGGCACTATTGAAACTCCTGCATTGCATCAATCACTGACATTTATCCATGAATCATGTCAAACAAGAAATATTTTCAGTCAACTAAAGAAAACATAATTTCATTATCTAGTTGCCTAGTTCATGCATGGAAATACTTGCAGAATAATGTTAAACGCTATGAGATCTAATACAAGGCTGAAGATATCAAAAATGACAATTGAATCCTATTCTTGAAAACTAAAAAGATGTTGGCCTCAATAGCAGAAAACCCTAAATTCCATAAGAAATCAGAATTCTATCTTTTTGGGGTTGCATAGGAGTTATTTCCTCAAACCATGGTCCCTGAAGGGGGAGTGAGGCCAAATCCACCTGCTATTAGCCTTTTTGGTATTCCTTTATATTTCTAAGCTACTGCTAAAGCAATGCACAAATGGAAGCAAACTAATCAAATTCACAACTACTTGCAATGAAACAATGCTAAAACCAATTCAACCATTAATCTATGAAATCACCTAAGCATATAAGTACAAGAAGAGGAGCCTTTGCTGCTAGGGTTGGGCCCTAACCCAAGAGCTTCATCCATCTGAGTCAACTCAGTGCTAGATCAAGGAAATTCTCATTATCATATCAGAAAAATTACATAGCAATGTTTTTCCACAAAACTTGAACTCGAAAATGATTAGTGCTCTTACATAAAAAAATCTGAATCCTAATGAGGCTCTAGGCCTCTTTATTTATACAACTGAAGTCTCTAACGACTTCCTTAAATCTAGGGAGGCTTGGCTCCTAAACTCAAGATGAACTAGCTCTTAATTGTCACTGGCTCAGCTGCCCATGATCTCCATGACTCAACTGCTTGCAACTTTGAGCTAGTGTGATTTGATTGAGGAATATTCGAATGAGTGAGGATTAACTGAGGAGGATATATCTCCTATAATCTCTCCTCCTTGTCTCATTCGAGTTTTTGCCCTTAATTAGCCAAAATTGCCATGATTTTCTCTTAAAAACTTGCAATCAATGCACATTAGACCACTAGGCATAACATCTTACTTTTACTCATCTCATTAAGCAAAATATAATTAAAATATGTAAGGAATTATGAGAGGAGTTGATTTTAATAAGCTTGGAGGTGTATTAAGGTCCATATAGTTACCCAATGATGAGGCTCGTCATCACCCCCCTACTGAAGGTGTTGCTCATCCTCTGAGAAACTTAATCTATATCCATATCCTTCATTTCTCTGGTGGCCTCCCTAACATCCCATGCTTCTTCTGTAGTTTCTTCTTCCTATGAATAAAATCTTTCCTTCCTCTCTATCTCCTCCCACTGCTTTCTTTCTTCTTCTTCTTTCCTTCCTTCCAACATTCCTAGGAGCAGTGGTGGACTGAGTCTCAAGCCAATCCAATTGACTTGGAGTCTTTGTAGAGCTTGCTTGTACATGGGTGTTCTGTTTAGTGCCTCTCTCATCCTCTGGGGAGAATGGTATTCTCTGATTTTGAGGTTGTAAGGCAAGGTGTTCCATCTCCTTTGGCAAGCTTGCATGTTGTCATCTCCTAGCAATTTGAACATATCTTCAAAGTGTGTGATTTGCTTGCTCTTGTGCAGCAAGGTACCTAGGTGCAAGCTTAGGATCATTTGCAATCAGGTTGTGGGTGCTGATGACAACCATTGGATTAGATTGCTCAGCTCTTATCATGAGGGTTTATGTATCTTCTCTTGCCATTACCTTTTTCATTTCTTCAGTTCTTACCTCCTCATGATTCATCCATGATGCTAAGGCCAGCAATTGCAAGTCCCCTAGTTTTGAATTTGGGTCCCACACATTCAAATATGTCAAGGCCAAGTTGTGTAGGTAAAAATCAAACATTTTTCTCTATCTTCCAAGGTGCTTTGATCACAGAGATCAATGAATTGTCTATAGTCTTGGAAGGGCATAATGCCTCTATGTGCTAAAGTCTTAATTTGGAATTGTAGCCATTGTTCATTGAGATACAAGGCATAAGACTTTGTTGGCATCCTGCACTAGATTGCCTCTACAGATAAAATGGCCATAGCTGCCAACTGACTTTCCCTTTCTTGTAGATATCCCCTTTGCCATGCATTCTCTGCCTCCAACTGATCTTTCATCATTGCCTCTCTATCCCTTATGCTGCTTAGTTCTCTGCCCATCTCCTTCAATTTCTCCTCCATGTGCCCTACATCCTCCACTCATTTTGATTTGGAAATCTGCATCCACCTATGTCCTTGCCCTTTCTTTCTCAAGATCAAAGAATAAGGGGATGTCAAACTTCTGTGGGATGACCCTACCCCCTTCAATGAACCTGTAGTAAGAGTTGAGGTTGGGTTGTGGATTAGGTTCTCTCAGTTCTGGGTCTTCCTTTTTTGTTTCTTGCTGAGTGATACCTTCTTGGTCCATTTTCTGAGTTTCCTGTAGGTTTAGCAGAGTTTCCTGTAGGATGGCCTCTGCTTCCTGTAGGTCTTTATGTGTCTCTTGTAGGAGACCTTTTCCCTTTGATGAAGCAGACCTTGTGACAAGCCTCCTAACATAAGTGATGGGAGATTTGGGAGAGGCTTGTCCTGATGATCCTTCTCCTTGATTTTTCTCAAGAGGAGCTACCTTTTCTTGCTACTTTGGTGAGTCTTCAATGACAATATGAATTTTGGTGGGTGTTTGAGGTCTTCCTTGCCTAATTCTTGTGATTTTTCTTGTCCTAAAGTACAATGGGGTTTGTCTCTATCTCTTCCCTTTTAACTTGATAGGCGTACTTAGGGCAGTAAGAGCAGCTGCTACCTCTTTCTCAGTGGGTTCTAGAGATACCCTTGGTGATTCTTCCCCTTCTTTTCCTTGAACTGTAGACCTCTGTTCTTCCTTCCCTTTTGTTTCCTCTTTTCCATTCTCCTTTTCATCCTTGTCTTTCCCTTTCTCTTCTTCCTCTAGTTCCTCGCTCTGCTCATTTGTCTCTTCTTTTGTTTCTTCTTCTGTCTCTTCTTCATTTTCCTCTTCCTTTTCTTCATCTTTTTCCTCCTTTATTTCCTCTTCATCTTCTCCCTTTGTTTCTTCATCCCTCTCACTAGAAGTGGGGCTTTTGTCATGTTCAAGTGCTTGAATTTCTCCCTCTGCCTACATGTCTCTGAAAGTTGTCCATGTCATAGGGAGTCTTAGGTTTTATAGAGCATCTTCTAGGATAAGTTTGATTAACCCATGATGAGCTAGTTGTTGATGTTTTCCCTCCTGCACTTTGATGCTCATATCTATCATTGATTGAAGAAGAAAGTAGGGTGTACTTAGTCTGTTTTGAGGAGGTGTGTCTACTCCAAATCTCAATTCTTGGAGAAGTCTGAAATGGTATCCATACACCACACTGTATCTCCCTTCACATGATATATATTTAATGAGGTGGTAACTAACTTCATTCCAAGGGTATGGAAGGCTTTCTCTTTTGACCCCATTTTTGTCCTCCATTGCCTCCTCCCCTTCCAAAAAGAATTTCTTCTTTGCAAGGGTGTTGTCACCCTTATCTTCTTTTCTCCAAGGTAACCCTAAAGGGAGTGTGGTGATTCTTCTTATAACTTTAGGGGTGCTTTCTACTGATAGGCCTTTCACCACAGTAGTGGCATGGGTCCTAGTGAGGGGTATGAGTGAGAGATAAAAGTCTCTGGCCACCTCATCATCATATCCTCTCATTCTTTCAAAGAAACCCATCCAATTGTGCCTTGTGAAAATTTCTACTATAGGAGGGTGCTGATGAATTCTTATTGTGTTTGTGGGTTCTCTCTTGTTAAAACCCCCTGTCATCTTTCCCTGGTAATTGTGGAGGCTTGTATGGATATAATTCAAGAATCTAGTGGGTTAGATATATTTAAATGATGACTCTGCAATATAATTCTCCTAGACTGAAACTTCCTTTAACCAAATGGAGAATTTTTTCCTTTTTTTAAACTGGAAAATATGGGAAGGTATAGCTCCTACCTCACTGGTTACTGTCTAATGAGGACAACCTTTGATCTCTCCTCCCTTAATGCCCACTGATAATCCTATAGATGATTTCTCTGTATCCTGTAGGTCTTCCTTTAGGATATTGTAGGTTTTTGTTGTAGGATCCTGTAGGTGCCTCTACGCTGCAAAATGATCACTATCTCCTATAGGTGCCGCTTCAAGAAGGCCGAGGCAATCCTCTTTTCGATGAATTCTTGAGAATGTTAATATTCTTTTAGTGTGGGAATCAGTGTTTTATTTCCTTATATGGATGATCGTGTGGGATGGTGTGATGGTTGTCTAAGTATGAGCACCTCCTTTTAGACCGTTGGTCCCACTATCAGTCCATCATTTCCCTCACCTCGTAATCATCTCCCACTTCGTTCCTCCGTAACTTAACCGTTTTTGGCACTATCTCCTTTTTATTCTAATTTGACCGCTGCCATGTGTGGAGTGGTCTAAATGTTTTCTCCTCGTCGACTAGCCGAAGGTGGCCAAGTTAACTGGCCACCTTTGCTTATAAAACCAACTCTTACATAATCCTACATTTTTTATCATATCATGCTAATGAGAGAGAATGAGTAAGATGACATACCTATGGGTAAGATTCTTTGATGATGATGCTTGTTGGAGAATGATGTCCCTGTGCTGTGTATTTGCTGCATATTTTTTTGTATTGGCCTCTTTTGATGCTTGTTTCCTTTGATGTGCAGGTACTAGAGAGTGATGCTGATGATCCTGTTGTTGCTGCTGAGCTCTAGAGGAGCTTCCTTGACCTTGGAATCTCCATGCTGAAGATGGCTGCAACCCTGTGAAATTTCCTTTGTGGGATAGGCTGCTACAGGATTTCCTACAGGAAACCTACAGGATGTCCTGTAGCTGCCTCTCCCCTAAACTTTCATTCTTTTTTTCACTTCTAGAGCATGAGGATTGTTGACATGGGTAGAAAAGGGGTCTAGTGATTGGTAGGTGAGAGGTATAGCCTTCAGGTATTGTCCCCTTGTCCTCTGTTCTCACCCTCTTCTATTTGTTTTTTTTCTTCTTTGAAAATTGTAATCTTTTTTAATTGACTTATTGGATGGATGCAGGGGTAACATGGTGATGAGAGGCATGGTGATGAGGTGGTGGAGTAAACATTTTATTTTTTGACATAGGATAGTCATCCCCTTGATATAGGGTCACTTTCCTTGGGATTCTCAAGCCACTGTAATTCCTACATGAAAATCCTGTAGGTTTTCAGGGAATCCTATAGGATTACAGGGAATCTTGTAGAAAACATAGAGCTTGTGTAAACTGAGTTGGAGGAGTTCATAAATGGAGGGATTGATGGAATAATGAAGAATATGGGATGGAGGAATGAAAATATGGATTGTGTAGGTCCTTATGTTCCTCTCAAGTTGCTCTGATCCTCCTCCTGCTGACCTACAAACAACATTTTCAAACTTTTTCTTTTCTCTCTTTTATTATTATTTTGAAAACAACTAGTCTGCCTCCAAGAGGTTTTCATCCTAGCTGCTTGCCCTGGGTGGCTAAAAAGAGGTTTTCACTCAGAGATATTTTTATTTTTTCTTTTCTTTTCAACACCATTGGGCCGCCTCAAGAGGTTTTCAACCCAACAATGGGACTCAGGTGCCTCATGGAGGTTTTCACCTGAGTCCATTTTTTTTTTTTTGAGTGTCTTGATGGGGTAGAAGCTGAGACTTGCTCCACCACCATCACTGTCTTGCTGATGCCATTGATGAATTCTTGCTTTGACAAGGGCTTCTTGTAGACCTTTAATCTGTACCCATTGAAAAGTAAAGGGATAGCCTCTGCATCAATGGTTCTTATCTGTATTGAACCATTATCATGACATTTTTCTATGACATAAGGCCCTAACCATCTAGTCCTTAATTTGACTTTAAAATCCTTGTATCTAGAATCATACAACAAAGCCCAATCACCTTCTTGAAACTGTTTGTCCTTTATGTTATTGTCATGCCAAATCTTCCTTTGAACTTGAGTCACCTCTGTGTGTAGGAGGGCCTGCATTCTAAATTCATCTAACCCATTCAGCTGGAGCAATCTTTCTTGTTGTGCCCTAGTGAGATCTAGATCCAGTTGTGCTGCCATTCTTAAGGTGTTGTATTCAAATTCAATCGACAGCAGGGCCTTCTTCCCATAGACCAGCTCATAAGGAGTGAATCTAGTGGTGGTCTTCTAGGTGGTATTGTAGGCCCAAGTGGCCTAAACTAATCTATTTGCCCAATCCTTTCTGTTGTTGCTAATCACTTTGGTCAGAATGCCTTCTAGTGCTCTGTTGGTTACCTCCACTTGCCCATTATCTTGTGGGTGGTAAGGAGTGGATGTTCTATGCTTGATCTTGTGTTGGATCAACAAATTTTCAATCATGTGAGATGTAAATTGACTGCCTTGATCAGTGACTAATTCTCTAGGGTACCCAAACTTATAAAATACATTTTCCCTTAAGAACTCAACCACTTTCTCTTTTTTTGTTGCTTTGATGGCCTTGGCTTCAACCCACTTGGTTAAATAGTTAGTGCACACAATGATGTACTACTTTTGCCTAGATGGAGGGTCAATGGGTCCAATGAAATCCATGCCCCACTTGTCAAATGGCTCGAAAGTCACTTGAGGTTGCAGAGGCATTTCATCCCTTCGGGTAGGTTTCCCCATCCTTTGGCACCGATCACACTAACTAGTATACCTCCTCACATCCTGGTGAAGAGTGGGCCAGTAATAACCAGCTTGTAGCACCTTGAATGTTGTCCTTTTGGATGCAAAATGACCTCCACAAGGCCCATCATGACAGGTGAGAAGGATGTCAAAGAATTCCTCCTCCCTGACACATCTTCTCATAATTTGATCTGAGCCTAGTTTGAAGAGGCTGCCCCCAATCCAAGTGAATGGGGTGCTCTTCCTCACAATCTTTCTCTTTTCCTTGGAGGAAAAATTTGGTGGAAACTGTGCAGACACCAAGTAATTTTCTATGTCATCAAACCATAGAGAGAGAAATGAAATGTCGAATAAGTGTTCATCTGGTAACTGATCATCAACCATTCCTTCCTCCCTTGCAGGAAAAGTCAATCTGGATAAAAAAATCTGCCACAACATTCTCCCTGCCAGGCTTATCAATAATAGTTAAATCAAATTGTTGTAATAAAAGTAACAATCTAATAATTTGGGCATTTACATTAGGTTTATTCATCAAGTATTTAATTGCAGCATGGTGAGTATGTACAAATGTTTGGTAACCTGTAATGTAATGCCTAGATTTTTTCAATGAATGCACAATATCTAGGAGCTCCTTTTCAGTCACTGTGTAGTTCAGCTTGGCTTTTGACAAATTCTTACTGATGAAGTAAATGGCATAAGGTATCTTATCATCTATCTGGCCTAGAGCTGCTCCTATGTCTTTATGAGAGGCATCAACATGTATATGGAAAGGAAGGGCCCAATTTGGGCCTCAGAGAATAGGTGCAATGGTCAACTTGTCCTTTAGGGTGTCCAAGGCCTCTTGACAGCTTCCTGACCATAAAAATTCAAAGTCTTTGGCAAATAACCCAAATAAAGGAGAAGCTAACTTGCTGAAGTCTTTTATAAATCTCCTATAGTATCTAGCTAAACCTAGAAAACTTCTTACATCCCTCTATTTTTGAGGAGGTGGGACCATTTGGATGATGGCTATCTTATTTGGGTCCACCTGCAGTCCTTTCTGAGATATTGAATGACCTAGAACAATCCCTGCAGTCATCAAGAACTCACATTTTTTGGGACTAAGGGAAAAGTTCATTTCAATGCATTTGTTCAGAACCTTACCCAAGTTGGACAAAGCCTCCTGGAATACACACCCATAGGGTGTAAAATCATCCATATAAATTTCTACTACATCATGGACTAGCTCGACAAAGATAGTCAGGACTGCCCTCTGGAAAGTGGCAGGGGCATTGCATAGGAAAAAAGTAAGGACCCTATAGGCGAATGTACCTCAAGGATAGGTGAAGGTGGTTTTATCCTGGTCCTCTGGGCTGATCTGGATTTGATTGTACCCACTGAACCTATCTAGGAAAGAGAAAAACTTTTTCCCTGTTAAGCCATCTAACACTTAGTCAATGAAAGGTAGAGGGAAATGGTCCTTCTTTGTTGCTTTGTTTAACTCTTTGTAATCGACACAAATCCTCCACTTCCCATTTTTCTTTGGAACCAACACCAAAGGAGAAACCCACTCACTGTCTGAGATAGGGTAAATGAATCCTGCATCTAGCAGCTTTTGTAGTTCTTCTTTGACTATATCCTTGAGAGCTGGATTCATTCTCCTTTGGGGTTGTCGGACTGGTTTGCAACCTTCTTTGATATAAATGTGGTGAGTACACACTGAGGGGTGCACTCCCTTCATTTCTTTGTAACTCCAAGCAAAGGCATCCAGATGTTCCCTTAGCATGTTGCACAACTCTTCTTCTTGGTGTACAGAAAGAGGGGTTGATTTTCAAATTTCTCTCAGGGTCGAATTCTATTGTTTTGACACAAGTAGGGTTTGAATCAGCTAAGCATATAACAATATGATGGTTTCTCTTGGTTTCCTTTACTACTTCCTCTAAGGACAAGGTGTTGGGAGTTGGATTTTGGAGTATGTGTTCAATCAAATCATCTTCATTTGGTTGTCCTCCTCCCATGGCAATTTCTAGGGTATAGAGTTGGGCAGAGCAGACTTCATATTATTCCTCCTCTTCTAGCCATAAAGGTAAATCATGTTCTAAGGATGGCTGAGCAGGAGGGTACAAGACAAACTGCTTGGACAGATGCCCATTTTTTATAGTCATATTTCCAACCCTACAGCTGATGTAGGCATCGACAGTGGCTAACCAGAGTCTCCCAAGTATGAGAGGATAACCACTAAGCTTGGCCTTAGGCTGGAGAACTAGGAATTCTACAGGGTACTCCCATGAGTTGATGGAGACCATCACATCCTCAACAATCCCCTCAGGGGCGACTGTGGAACGGTCTGCAAGCTACAAGACTGTTGTGGTCTTTCTCAATGAACCCTGTAGATTGAGCTTGAGCATGGTGTCCTTAGTTATTACATTAATGGCAGCCCCAAGATCAATCAAGGTATGCGGGACAATAGTGCCATTGATGTGCACATCTAATACAGGGCTTCCAGGGTCTAAATACTTTAGGCAAATTACCTGCCCTAGCATTAAGTCGGATAGCTGTCCAATGACATTAATGGTAGGGGTGTCTCTTTTTCGCCTCCCTGGATGTTTGAAACACTTATATTTAATCAGTTTATTGTAAATATGTACATCCTTAATGGCTTGGAGAAGTGGAATTTTGACACATAGATTTTTCAATTCACCCAGAAGTTCATTCTCTTCTGGGGTAGGCTGGACTAGCTGAGTTAATCTTTTAGGAAAGGGTGGTGGATTCACTCTAGGCATACTTTCCTCTCTTTCCTCCTCACTCTCCCTAGGTGGAGATGGAGGTTGGTTGTCTGGGAGTACTCTCCCAGACCTTAGGTTGATTTCTTGAAT
Organism: Pinus tabuliformis; assembly: GCA_031772625.1. Lineage (NCBI taxonomy): Eukaryota > Viridiplantae > Streptophyta > Pinopsida > Pinales > Pinaceae > Pinus > Pinus tabuliformis. Next base: position 742,837,395 of record CM062819.1, on the reverse strand, counting down.
CTGCACAGTAGGATGTCTCTCCATTGTATACTTGTTGTGCCTATCTATTGTTCGGGTTCGGATTTGGTTGGGCAGGCATCTGAGGTTGTTTAGGTGGAGCAGGGTGTAAAAGTTGTGGTTGAGTAGGAGGTGAAGGAAATAAAGCAGGAGCATTATTGTATGGGGCCTCCACCCCTAGGGTAGTGCATTCCACTAAGGCTGTGGCAGAGTATATGGCTGAAATGACTGGTTGGTCAGTTGGGAATGGTACTGAGGTGCAAAAGACCAAGGAGAAGGTGTAGACCATGAGGGATGAGCAGGGGAGCCCCAAGAGGGAATGGATGTGTTCTGGTTAGGGTTGTAATATGCATAGGATGACCCTTGCATGCCCTATTGGTATGGTTGAGGCCCATGAGGTCTCCTTTGATTTATGTAGCAGAGTTGTTCAGTCACCCCTTCAATTCCCTGATACATAGCTTTTAGTCCAAGTAGAGAAGGACACTTGTCTGTGGAGTGGTTTTCTTCACAGACCGAGCAGATTTCTATGGACATTCATTCCTAGGGTGCCTCCTTGTGCATCTAGGGTAGAAGATGGCTAATGCTCTCTCTACTTCCTCCTGCTTCCTCTTGATGTGCATAGTTTCCATCTGTAGGGAAAGGGTTTGCAACATTTCACTCTTGAAATATTCCAGCATATTTCCAATTTCACCTTTTATGGATGTGTTGGAAGAGGATGAGCTTGCCATTGGTTGACTACCCCTACCCTTTTTCCTAGATGCCCTAGAATGGTTCTTAAATACATTCTTGATATCTTCATAGGGTAGCTGGTAGATGTCCCCTCCTGCTAGCAGGTTTAGGGTATCCAGAAGATCTTCCCTTACCCCCCGGAGCAGGACTAGCTTCAGTGACTCAGGATCAAGTGTGCACCTAGCCCTTTTGTAGCTAATTTGGAATCTCTCTTCATAATCCTCTAAGGATTCATCATGCCCTAAGGTCATCCTAATGTAGGTTTTAACCCTGTACAGAAATTACCTGCATACGAATTCTGAAACATGGAAAATAAACAATGTGAGATCATAACACATAAAACACATATACACAAAGATTTTCCCCTGGATCCCAAAACTGGGACTACCAGCTTGACTTTTCATTATATTCCTTTCATTGTTACAATACATATTTATACATTCCGAAGCATCCAATACCATGGACCGAAAACCATCACATCCAATACCATGGACCGAAAACTATCACGTCCAATACCATGGACCGAAAACCATTACGTCAAAAAAACATGTGCGAAAATCATGCACAAAACCATAGGTGGGTCTGCCCAACCTAACATAGGGTCCAAAACCAAAATTTTCTAGGACGCTGCCCCGGACCCCATAAAGTGGGGTTACAAGTGCCCTTCAAACCCCCTGTTAACTATGTGGAAAGAATATAACACAACCCAACATTCTCCCACTTGTTTTTTTCTTTCCATAGGGGGCCACAAGAGAGCTTAGTCATTTTCCCAGCCCTGAAATGCCCATACTTGAACACAATCTCTACAACCAAACTGCTTCCTTGCTTGCATGAGTGTCTGCCATGTATTCTACCTCTGTAGTTGATAGTGCCACTACAGATTGTTTCTTACTCATCCAACTGACTGCACCTCCAAATAGGTTAAACACATACCCACTTGTAGATCTTCTCTGATCCATATCTCCAGCCCAGTCTGCATCAAAAAAGCCACGAATATCCAACACTTTGTCCAATCCTGGTCTTCCTTGGTAGCACAGACCATAATCACTAGTGCCACGCAAATACCTGAAAACCCGCTTCATTGTTGTCCAATGCTCCTTTCCTGGTTTTGACATAAACCTGCTCAATACTCCCACTGCATGTGCAATGTCTGGTCTAGTACAGACCATTGCATACATCAGGCTACCGACTGCACTTGCATATGGAACACGGGACATGTCCTCTTCCTCTTCTTGTGTCTTGGGACGTTGTTCAACAGATAACCTCACACCTATAGGAATAGGAACCTTCACCAGTTTACTATCCTGCATATTAAACCTCTGCAGTATTGTCTCGACATACTTCCTCTGGTTTAACCAGAGCTTCCTCTTTGCCCGATCTCTTTTAATTTCAATGCCCAAAATATAGTTTACAGCACCAAGATCTTTCATGTCGAATTTGGAGGACAATTGGGTCTTCAAATCCTGGATAATTTCTTTGTCATTTCCAACCAGCAACATATCATCCACATACAAGACCAGATAAATAACACGGTCACCAATTAATTTAAAATACACATAGTGATCTGCTTTGCTTCTGGTGAAGCCAAGTCCCCGTATAAATGTATCAAATTTATGATAGCACATCCTTGGTGACTGTTTTAACCCATACAGAGACTTCTTTAACCTGCATACCAGTTCTTTCTTACCCTTCGCTGCAAAGCCTTCAGGTTGCTTCATGTAAATTTCCTCTTTCAGATCCCCGTGAAGAAATGTTGTCTTCACATCCATCTGTGGTACCTCAAAATCAAAAGCAGCAACAATAGATAAAAGTAATCTAATAGAAGTTACCTTGGCAGCAGGAGAAAAAATATCACCAAAATCAAATCCCGGCACTTGGGAATAACCTTTTGCTACCAACCGAGCTTTGTATTTCTCCACTTTTCCTTCTGCATTTGTCTTCTTTTTTAACACCCATATGCTGATAATGGGTTTCCTTCCAGCTGACAACTCCATCAGATCCCAAGCCTCATTTTTGTGCAAAGATGCCATTTCTTCAACCATGGCCTCTTTCTAGAGTCTTCCATCCTCTAAATCTACTGCTTCCTTCACAGTTCTGGGATCATCGTCAGTAATAGATAAATCAAAATTTGAACAGAAAGCAGATGGACTATACCTTTCAGGCTGCCTTCTTTCTCGAACTGATCTTCTCACAAACGGAGTTTGTGGCTCTTCATCTTCTGATTCCTCCTTTGTTGTAGAGTCTGATTCTTCCTCCTTTAGCTCAAACTCTATCTTCTCAGGTTCCTTTCGTTGGACTTCATGTTTAATAACATCTTTCACCTCTCTGAACACCACATCTCAGCTGTACAAAACCTTCCGTGTGACTAGGTTCCAAATCTTATAACCCTTTAAAGCATCCTTGTACCCAATAAAGATGCACTTTTCAGATTTACTATCCAACTTGGTTCGTTTCTCCTTTGGAACATGTACATATGCATCACATCCAAATACCCTCAGATGTGAAAGAGAGGGTTTCTTACCAGTCCATACCTCTTGTGGAGTCTTATCCTCCAACGCTGATGAAGGTGACCTATTGACCAGGTAACATGCAGTATCCACCGCCTCTACCCAGAATTTCTGTCCTAACCTGGCATCACTGAGCATGCTTCTTGCCCTTTCCATCAACATCTTATTCATTCTTTCTGCAACTCCATTTTGCTGAGGTGTATATGGAGTAGTCTTCTGCCGTGCTATACCACACTTCTATAGAATTCTCCAAATTCCTTACTACAAAACTCTCCACTGTTATCTGTCCTCAACACCTTTATCTTCTTTTCTGTAAATGATACATAGTACACAAAATTACCCAGTGGTGGAACCTTCACAAGTCCAAACACATCATTGTGCACAAGTTCTAATATTTGTTTCACCCTCTTACTACCAGAGGGGAAACTCACCCGATTCTGCTTCCCATATACACAATTTTCACAGAAATCAAAATCCAAAGAGCTATTACTCATACCTTCTACCATACCTTTACCATGAAGTATCCGAAGGCCCTTTTCTCCAATATGTCCAAGCCTTTGATGCCAGAGACCACTAGATTTTCTGCTCCACTTTCAGGAACCATAGAACTATTGCACCCATCAATAGCAGTGCTACCTTGCATCTTGTATAGAGTTCCAATCCGAACTCCCCGTATCAATACCAGTGCTCCCCGAACCATATTGCAGGTATCTTTCTCGAACACTATTTTTACACCTACATCATCCAGCTTGCTAATAGAAATCAGATTTATGGCTAATGCAGGAATATGTAGAACACCTGGAAGCATTCTAACCCTTCCACCTTGCAACTTCAACTTTACTTTTCCGCGACCAACGATTCTAGCCTTCCTGTCATCCCCCAAGAAGACATCACCGCCATCATATTTCTCATACTGGCAGAACCACTCTCTATGGGGAGTGAAGTGAAAGGATGCACCTGAGTCAATCAACCATGCCTCATGTTCTACATGTGTACTTGGAGAAGCCAAGTACACATCCCCACCTTCATCTGAGGTGGTTTTCGCCTCTGCAGAAGGAGCCTCATCAGATCCCTTTCCTTTGTCAGGGACTGTAGAATTTCTCGATCTCTATCTTTCCACTGCTCGCCATCTTCTTTCACCACCAAAATCGATCTCGCAGATCTCCCACAGAACAGGGTATACCACAGGCCCGAGTGAAACCCCTCAGCAACAAAGGCGTCCTCTTGAAGCCAAAACAACTCTGATACCAAATGTAGGTTTTAACCCCGTACAGAAATTACCTGCATACGAATTCTGAAACACGGAAAATAAACAATGCAAGATCATAACACATAAAACACATATACATAGAGATTTTCCCCTGGATCCCAAAACCGGGACTACCAGCTTGACTTTTCATTATATTCCTTTCAATGTTACAACACATATTTATACATGCCGAGGCATCCAATACCATGGACCGAAAACCATCGCATCCAATACCATGGACCGAAAACCATCGCGTCCAATACCATGGACCGAAAACCATCGCATCCAAAAAGCATGTGCGAAAATCATGCACAAAACCATAGGTGGGTCCGACCAACCTAACATAAGGTCCAAAACCAAAATTTTCCGGGGCGCTACCCCGGACCCCATAAAGTGGGGTTACGGGTGCCCTTCAAACCCCCTGTTAACTACGTGGAAAGAATATAAGACAATCCAACACCTAAAAATTTCCTCTTTAGTGTCTTTGGACCTGTAGTAGTATCAATACTTGTTTTTCAAGGCTTGCTACATCTGAGCCCAGGTTGTGATGTTATCCACAGGTAAACCCATGAACCAGTCCAGAGCTGCATCCTTGAGAGTGGATGGGAATAATTTCAACTTCTGATCATCAGTGATGTAATCATAAGTTCTGCATATCACAACGAAATCAAACAAGAAAATATCTGGATCTTCTGAGGTCAGTCCATGGAAATGAGGAAGAGCAGAGGGGCTTACGTTTTTCTTCTTGGTATCCACATTAGTTTCTGCGATGGGAAAAGCACCCTCAATTCTTTTTCTATCTCCTCTGTCATTTCTATTTTCAGCCATTAGGTCAGTTGGAATGGGTTCTCCTTCTTCTTCTCCCCTTGCAGGCTCTTCAAAAATCTCTGGTTGTTAGCCTAAGGGGTCCTCCAATTCACAGCCACCGAAGAAGAGGGAAGGTTGGTTGTTTGAAGTGGTGGGGGTAATTGGTAGAAATTTTTGTAAGTTATCCCTATTCCTACGAGGCATGAAAGAAGTATTTTTGTTTTGTTTTGTGTTTTTTTTCAAGATTTGAGACTAATTATAGAATTGAAATAACAAACTGAATGGAAAATAACTACTGAATGAAATCTCACTTGCAGAATGGAAAAGAAAGCAAACCAATTTACAATTACTTTTGCAGAAATGAAGCTAATAGTGGAATGTCAAAGATAAGAAATGGAAGAAAGAAAGCAGAAATCACATCTTACTTAGACACCTCCCCGGCAACGACGCCAAAAAGTGATGAGCACTAGTATTGCAGCAAGAATGCTGCAACTCTTGGAGCTACCAACTTTACTTTATCAACCTGGGGTTCGTACAAACATGGAGGTGACAGTGTTGTATACACAAGCAGATGCGATGGGTCCACTCTTTGTCACTGTTGAGCTAGCGATAGACCACTATGGTTTCTCAAACCCGTGTTCTATTGGTTCAGAAGCAGCTTGATTACCAATTAGGAAAGCGGAATTTTGCACTAATTGGGAGAAATGAAATATTGTCTACTGCATAAAGGAAAGACTGAAATCAAATGCTTTAAACACACCACTAATCTAACTAATTGCTAAGAGGTTTTACTTCAAAATAATTCTAAGTTAACATGTGTGTAATCCTAACTGTCCTAGGCATGCAATCTAAAATAACAAAACATTCTACTGTTGTGCATATGAATGAACACAATAACTCTTTTTCTTTTTGTCCTTTTTTTGTGAAAATGTGAATGTTAAACCCTCCTTGTGATGTGGCAGGTGGGTTAGAGATGGTGGTGAAAGGTCAGATGGCTTGGGAGGAAAGTAGGGGTCTTTTCCTATCCCTCGGGATGTTTTTTCCACAAATCAGCCTCAAAACAAGCCACTACAGGTCATCCTACAGGATGTCCTAATGCTTCCTACAGGATGTCCTAATGCTCCTACAGGATCCCCTGTATTCCTACAGGATCCGGCCGAGAGAAATAAGAGTGATTTGGAAGGTGGTATAGGGCTTAGGGAAGGTGAATGGTGGAATAAATAAGGCAAGGGAGTGGCTAGGACTTTTTCAAAGCTCAAAATAGAGTTTGTAAAATGGTTGGATTTGCTCAACAAACCTGGAAAGTTGTTCTTATGGAATGATGAATTGGTTGAGGGACTTAGTGTATTTTTGTGATCATGGATGGATGAGGTTAGGCTGGGGTTGTTGGTCATGATATCTTCTTGCACTATTGAAACTCCTGCACTGCATCAATAACTGACATTTATCCATGAATCATGTGAAACAAGAAATATTTTCATTCAGCTTAAGAAAACAAAATTTCATTATCTAGTTGCATAGTTCATGCATGGAAATACTTGTAGAATAATTTGAAACACTACAAGATCTATTACAAGGCTAAAGATATCATAAATGACAATTGGATCCTATTCTTGAAAACTAAAAAGATGTTGGCCTCAGTAGCAAAAAACCCTAAATTCCATAAGAAATTATAATTCTGTCTTTTTGGGGCTGCATAGGAGTTCTTTCCTCAAACCATGGTCCTTGAAGGGGGGAGTGAGGCCAAATCCACCTACTATCAGCCTTTTTGGTATTCCTTTATCTTTCTAAGTTGTTTCTAAAGAAATGCACAAATGGAAGCAAACTAATCAAGTTCACAACTACTTGTAATGAAACAATGCTAAAACCAATTCAACCATTAATCTATGAAATCACCTAATCATACAAGTACAAGAAGAGGAGCCTTTTCTGCTAGGGTTGGGCCCTAACCCAAGAGCTTCAGCCCTCTGAGTCAACTCAATGCTGGATCAAGGAAATTCTCATTCTCATTATCATATCAAAAAAATTACATAACAATGTTTTTCCACAAAACTTGAACTCAAAAATGCTTAGTGCTCTTACATAAAAAAATCTAAATCCTAATGAGGCTCTAGGCCTCCTTATTTATACAACTGAAGTCTCCAATGAATTCCTTAAATATAGGGAGGCTTGGCTCCTAAACTCAAGATGAACTGGCTCTTAACTATCACTAGCTCGGCTGCCCATGATCTCCATGACTCAGCTGCTTGCAACTTTGAGCTAGTGTGATTTGATTGAGGAATATTCGAATGAGTGAGGATTAACTGAGGAGGATCTATCTCCTATAATCTCTCCTCCTTGTCTCATTCAATTTTCTACCCTTAATTAGCCAAAATTGCCATGATTTGCTCTCAAAAACCTGCAATCAATGTACATTAGACCACTAGACATAACATCTTACTTTTACTCATCTCATTAAGCAAAATAGAATTAAAATATGTAAGGAATTATGAGAGGAGTTTATTTTAATAATATTGGAGGTGTATTAAGGTCCATACACCTTCATAGAATAAAATTGTTTGCAATCGATTTGATTAAAGCACAAAGAGATTTTGAGTGGGTATTGATCAAGATACATTTTTTTATTATTTTTTCTCAAAATGTGAATTGTGAGCATAAAAGGTGAAAAAGTTATTCGTATGTAGAAATCAATTAAGATTTTTTATTGCATTTGAGCATGCCATTATAATTGAAAGAAGGATACCCATAATAAAATCAAATGTTTTTACCTTTTTTCTAGAATTATGTTGTCATAATAAGGGATTTGAAGGATAGTTTATTCCCATGGATGATGGATGATGGATGACCTTTTTTTTTTCTTTTTTTTTTTTCTTGAATGCTTAGTTATGGATATTGTGCCTAATTTTGACACTTGATTTTCAAGTTCACTTAGTCATCAAAACATGATCATTTTATGAGTAAGACATATCTTACACAAAAAATTGCATTATCTCATAAATCAAGTGTCTATTAAATCATTGAAATGTAAAAATTGAAGAAGGGTAAGTTATTTATTTGAGTGCCTCGATTACTAAAAGGGTAGTGTTACAAACCCTTTCAAAAATCAATGTGTATATTGTTATAGATAGTTACCTGAAATTGATTTATAAAGTCATTTTTAATCAAAATAAAAACCATTCTAATCACACTTTGGGGTGCATGATTTGACACCTTAAGGTAGTAATAAGAACAAGACAATTTGACACAAGAAAGCACAACTACAACTGAGTGTGATAAGTGAAAAACATGCAATGGGTAAAGAAATACACTATTTGCAAAATATCAATCTAGAAATCAAAGAAATGCAAGACTCCTTACATGAATTGGATAATTGGGTTGTTGATATTCACAAGAAAACTTATTTAAAGGATAAATTGATTGAAGAATTTCAGTTAAAATTAATATTGTGAACATGGTTGTTGCAACATATGCAAAAAATGACCTAATACAAAAGGATGTTGTTACTTGTAACACACGTGACTTAATGCAAATGATGAATACTACTTGTGACATGGATTATCTAATGCAAATGCATGATGCTACTTGTGGCACCAAATGATCTAACAAAAATGGTTGATGAAATTGCGAAAAAGAGATTGTTGATGATTACTTACCAAGTTATGAGATGGAATTATTATTTAGAAATGAATTGATGAAGGAAAGTTTAATTAAATATGAGTCATAAGAATAAACATGGATCTAAAGTTATATGTGTGTGTGTGTGTGTGTGTGTGTGTATATATAGATATAGATATATATGATATTTCAAATATTATTCTTTAACCTTTGGAATAATTGCAATTCAAAAAGAATTGAAATGACTTCAAATGTGACAAAGGAAACAACTTTCATATTCCACATTAGTCCAAACCAATTTATTTTTTGAGTGTATGATTTCTTGATGGAAATTTGAATACTTTAGAAATTAATGAAGAAGTTGTAAGAATGTTGATGATACAATTAATGATAAAAAATTAATCAAATTCTTGCTAAATTACAACAGTGTCATTTTGTTAGTCACATAGAGAATTAGTGTTTAGATTTCCATCCTTTTATTCATGGTAGGAAGAAAAATCATCAATCACATAAATGTCAAAATAAGAATAAGACTAAAAACCCAATAATTCATTATGGTTGGATATTAAGTTCTTGGCAATAAAATCAACAAGTCAAGAAGTTGCATGAGATCAATGTATAGTTTAAACATGGGCAAAGACACATTTGCATAGATCAAAATATAGTTCTAACATAGGTAAGTCTTCCAGCCTAAAACTTTCCAACATCAGAAATCTCTTGACACTTCCCCGTGTCCCTATTCCTAGCTCCTTCAAGTTAGTGTAGTTGTCTAATGTCATTGACCTTAAATTTGGCAACCTCTCCAAGGGCGGAAGATCCCTGAGTTGAAAACAATAATGCAAATATAGCCTCTCCAATTGTAGAAACTCGCAAATACAATTGGGTAGACTTTTGCCATGGTAATTTTGAAGCCAAAAACGTTGTAGCTTCTTCATGCTTTGCATGTCTCCAGGGAGATCCTCCACCACATCATGGTCTTCCACATCGAATACCAATGTCAGGTCCCTCATCTCCAACCAACTTCCCATTATACCCATTTTAATTCCTGAACGTATTCCCTCGACTTCAATTCCTGCCTTGACATGTATAAAAAGATTCACTAAATTTGAGAAATTTGTGAGATCCTTCAAACTGCAATTTATGAGACTCTTCACTTCCTCCACCTCATTATATTGTTTTCCACTTTCTCTGATGTACCCAGTAATAATATATTCAATAATGTAAGTTGAGATATCTCTCGGGGAATCCCCGTTAAGCTACAACAATGGTTTAAATCTAAAGTCATGAGATTTTCAAGCTCTCTTAGCTTAGGAGGCAATGACTCCAAATTTTTACAGCTATTAAGATGCAAAAACTGAAGCTAAGAAAGATTACATATGTCTTCAGGTACAACCTTGATTAAGGTCTCACTCAAATTGAGATACTCGAGCTATCTAAGATGCCACAGTGACATGGGCAACGATTCTATTTTGGTGGCCGACATATCCAAAACCCCAAGAGAGGTGAGATTGACTAAAAAGCCATCTGGAACCTCTCTTAGACTTTCATTATACTGCAACATCAAAGTGAGGAGGTTGGGGCAGTTGAAATCTGTTGGCAAAACAGAACAATTGTTATTCTTTTGCAATTATGGATCCCTTTTTCAGTGGTTGGAAACTCTTGGAGGTTTTCACGTGTCCTGAAGAAACATTGCTCTTCATTCTTAGCAATATACATTTCCAAGTCATGGACAACATCGTGAACCTGTATCTTCCTATACCCATAATCATCATAAACACTCTGAAACAAGCATCGTTCTACTAATAAATCTGCGTACCTGAGTCCCAAGTCCATTAAATAGCTAGTCTTTCTGCTATTGACCAGCCCCTCCCCTATCCACATTTCCACCAAGGCATTTACAGTGATCTGCCAATCTTCGGGAATGGTAGCACAATATAAAAAGAAATTCTTGAAGACAGAGTCAAGCAAACAATCGTAACTACATTTAAACCGCCAATAGCGACCTTGATCAATGTTGTTGTATCCTAGAAAACATCGATATTTTTTATCTGACACAAAGCAAGATGCCAGTCATTTACACTAGTTTTACCCCTCATGGTTGCCGCTACAACTTTTATGGCCAACAGAAGACCATTACACTCTTCAACAATTTTTGTGACCACATTCTCTATATCATTGTCTGAGCACTGCTAGTTTTGAAAGCTTCTCTGTAGAAAAATTGCCACCCTTCATCCCTGGATAGCGGTTGTATTTCTATGGAGAAGTCATCTGCCCCTATTCTTCTCACCACATCAAAGCTGCACGTAGAGATTACGACTCTGCTACCTTTATCATTATCCACAGGGATGCCCAATTCTTCGTCTAGTTGAAGTTCCCTCCATAAATCATCTAATATGAGAAGAAATTGATTTTCCCTCAGACATGCAGAGAGCTCCATCTTTGTTATCTCAACACTAGAACTTCTCCCAAGATTCAAATTGATTTGCTTTGCAATATCAGCCTGCAAGCCTGAAATGCTACAATTTTGATAAAAAACAGTCCAAATTACGGCTTCGAACAAGTTACCTTTCTTGTAGGCGTTGTGGATGGTTTTGAGGAGAGATGTTTTTCCGATGCCTCCCATGTCGAAAACACCAATTATGCGAAACTGATGATCTTCATTGTCCAGCCATCTCTGCAGTCGCATCTGGTCAACTTCGATCCCTGATCCCACAAAGCCCGATCTGGTGCAGAGGAAACAGTTCGTTCAGCGTTGCCAAGTATTGAAAAATCCCTTTCAAGATCGACAAAGAGTCGATCGAAATTTGTATTCCATTCTCTAACTTGTGTTAAGAGTGTTGGTCTACAGAGGAAACATTGTAGACATCGTTTCTGTCATTGGGCACGATCCACGAGACATTTGACATCATCAAGAGAATGGTGGAGCCTCTGCAACCAATTTTTGACAGTGTCGGGTGAACATCTCTGATCGTGTTGAAATTGATTGGCGATATCACGCAAGAGGGTCTTCATACAATTTAACTAAGCTTCTAGAAGCTGAGTATTTCGATCCAAATGAATTACATCATCTACTAGTTGATAGAGCAGAGCAAAAGTAATGCTAACAACGTCGCTAACTGTGTTGGCCGTTGCTCCTGTCAAAACGACCTCCGTGGCTTTTGCAACTTCAAACAAAAGCACAATAGAGAAAAAATGAAACAGAATGAATACTTGGAAATTGTAATTCCTACTTGTCTCAATTGTGATTCTTTCTATCTAGAGGAGTTTGTTCCTATTCCTTAGGGTTGTTATATCTAGATGTTCCTAGATTGGTGTGTATTTGAGATATTCTCTCAACCAGGTGATTGTGTGTCCAAGATTAGTTTACCTATCTTGAGACAACACTAAATGTATTTATATGTAACATTATTTGATGTGAATATATAATATAATGTGCATGCTCAAATTTTAAGTTGGTATCGGAGCCCGTATGGGCTTGGGGGCTTGGCCCCTCCTGGGCCAAGGGAAATAAGAGTATATGTATTTGTATTGGGCATTTTGCCTTTATATTTGTCCATCGGATTAAGTGATTGTGCTGCTGCGACTTTGGAAGGGTCGTCAACCCACGTGTTGAAGAAGTTGACCGGTTGTGAAAGCGGATATGTTGTTCGACAATTGGAATGTAGTGCAGAAGCATTATGGGTTGTTTCGATGTGGGAAGAGTTGTCGTCGATATGAGGGCGTATAAGTACGTTGAGGAGCTATGGAAGAAGAATTAGTGGGATGTAATGAGGTTCTTGCAGCGAGTGAGATGCTGGGAATATCACCAGCTTCCTGGTATAGTGAGGGTGACAAAGCCCAACAGGCCTGACAAGGCTCGACCATTCTTGGTTGTTGTTAAGCTTGCGTAAGAGAGGAAAAAATAGGTACTGGGTTGTTGTTCTGTTCAGGGAGTGAGTCATATGAAGTGGAGAGATAAATATGGGGAGAGCCATGGTCCCAACCCTCTCCAATCTCCTGCGCACAATTGCAATGATGGCAAAACAACCATCGTGGAATGCATTGAGGGAGGCCTATGTGAGATCCGTATCGACTTGAATCACACAACGACAAAACCACCATCTCTATAGAAACCAATCTTCCATTCACAACCCACCAATGCGAGCCCCTTTCCCGCATCGTGGAAACCAACCCTGTAGAGCTCATGAAATTCTATGCAAACATGTTCATGATGAGGTAGATGGAGATCGTCGCGGATTCCCTCTACAAATCGAAGTTGATAAGGGGTTTCTGTCATATTTACGACGGGCAGGAGGCCATCTCCATGGGTATGGAGGTTTCCATCACGAGGAAAGATTGCATTATCATGGCCTACAAAGACCATTGCCTCTTTTATGGTCATGGAGGGACTCTGTTTGAGGTTTTTGCAGAGCAGATGTGCAGAAAGGATGGGTTCTCTCACGGAAAAGGAGGATCCATGCATTTCTACAAGAAGGAGAATGTATTCTATGGAGGGCATGGAATAGTGGGCGCCCAAGTCCCCCTTGGCTATGACTTGTGCCTTGCAAAAGTTGTTGGCCTTAGTTCAAATTGGTTGTAGCAAGAGCGCAAGGGAAAAATCCACAAAATTGCTGAAACTCTTGAATAAGTACAGAAAAGAATGGGAATTTGCAGACACCATGGGTTTCAGTCAAATCAGGTAATCTTACTAATCAAAAGGGAGGTGTGTTGAGGCTACCACTTCTGTAGCTTCCAAGCTTGTTTCATCTCGGTGGAAAATATGCTCCAAGTGATTTTAAAAAAATGATTAATTTTAATTGAATATTGTTTTATGAATTGTTAATTTATCATGCCATAGTTATTGAAGAGACATTAGTCTGGCCAACTATTGTCATAAGTCTGCATTGGAATTGGCCATTTCAACAATAGGAAGGTTTATTTGTATGACAATGATAGAAAAATAGCGAAAATGACATTAGAGAATACAGGTTGGAGAAACCTCAAAGGATGATGGACATCTAAGTAAAAGTTTGTGTGAGTTAGTGTGAGTTTGTGGGACAGACTCACTAGCATGTTGTATTATGAGTCACACATCCTAACAAGTAAGCAATTCTACGCTGTTTTGTAGTGGTCTTTATAATGTATGTACCTGGTAAATCCAAGAATTGGAGTGTGTAATGCAAGCCTGATAAGGCATATGTACCCCCATAAAGTTTGTGGTAATATTAAAACCACTTTGTAATTGCAGGTTTTTGGTAAGCCGGAAACCACTATGCAGTGTTGGTTTGTGGTAAGCCATAAATCACGTGCGAGAGTGAAGTGGACAGGGATTCCTGTAGGCACAGTTTAGGGTGAGCCGACAAAACCCTTGGCATGTCTAAGGGTGAGCCGAGAAAACCCCGAGCCTAGTTAAGTTGGGTTTGTGGTGAGCCTTGGTGGCTGAATTGAGTGCCTTGGAGGCACAATTGAGCCTTTGTGGCCGAATTGAGTGCCTTGGTGGTAGAGTTGAGCCTTTGTGGTTGTGTTGATCATTGGTGGTTGAGTTGAGCCTTGGTGGCTGAGAGCCCTTATTGGCATGGTTGAGGGTAATTTGATAAAACCCAGAGCATGGTTATGGGTAATCCGATAAAACCCATGATGATGATGATGATGGAGGGGGATTTGCAGGTACAGGTACATGTATGCAGTTATAATGGTTGACAAAACCATGTATGTGAAGGGCATCCTAGCAGACTGGCGGTTGCAGCGGTTGGCACCTATGCATTCCGGTGGATGGTTGCTCCTTTATATGGATGTCAACATATTCTTTTGTTATGCTTGACCACAACTAGACAGACAAGTAGTCGTTAAGGGGGTGACTTGGAAATTGTAATTCCTACTTGTCTCAGTTGTGATTATTTATATCTGGAGGAGTATGTTCCTATTCCTTAGGGTTGTTATATCTAGATGTTCCTAGATTGGTGTGTAGTTGAGATATTCTCTCAACCAGGTGATTGTGTGTCCAAGATTAGTTTACCTATCTTGAGACAACACTAAATTTATTTATACGTAACCTTATTTGATTTGAATATACAATATAGTGTGCATGCTCAAATTTTAAGTTATGTAGACAAAAATTTATGCAGATTAAGAAGAAGAAATTTGCAACTAACTTGTATGCATGTGGATGTAGAAACTGCAATTTTTTTTCAAGATGCTTTTTTTCACCTTGAGCAGCTGTCAAGCATCTTATGCTTTTTTTCAAGTTGATCAACGGTCAATCATACACAGTTTTGCCTAAACTTGTGGAGATTAAACCTTTCCACTTAATCTGATTGGATCACTAAATTTGTGGAGACTAAACCTCCCCACCCAATCTGATTGAATCACTAAGCTTGTGGAGACTAAACCTCCCCACCTAACCCTTGCAGTAGGAGTCCCCACGTTTAAACCACAACATCCATAATCTTCTTGACATCTTATGCTTTGCATGTTTCTTTTTGCATTGGCATCTTATGCTTCGACTCTCGCAGCTCTGTGGTGTAGGCAGAAAGAGGATGTTAGAATAAGAAAAGCATAATGGGATTTATAATAAAGCATGGATAGATAAGCTCCACAAAGACTGTTTAGCATGGATCTATACGTAGGCGAATGGCATCAGCTTAGATTTTTTAGCGCGGAAATTGATTTTTAGCAAAAGAAATATATAAACATATATAAAAGCTCCAACACATTGAAAGTTTCAACTACCCACATTTACTACGAAGTAAAAATAAGTAATTTTCTTTGACTGTCAAGTTTTTTATATGTTATAGAAAATTACGAAATAAGGTTCTTAAAAATAGAGTATCGTAATTTTGTATAAGTTAACATTCTTAAAAAAATATACACATATATATTTTATTAAAATATAAATTTGGATATAAACATTTATATTTATATTAATTATAATTTTATATATATAAATTTGGATATAGACATTTATCTTTATATAATAAAATTGTTAAACAAGGAAATATAAATTAAATATATATTTTATTGAAGCAAAAATTTGGATACAAACACATAATTTTATTAAAAAAAAATTATATATAATGTTAAAATACAAATTTAGATATAAATATTTATGTTTTTATATAATAAAATTGTTGAATGAGAAGGGAGACTTTAGATATAAATATTCATGCTTTCATAAAATAAAATTGTTCATAACAAATTTCATTGAAGGGTAAGAAGGAGAATTTGCATATAAACAACCATGCCATCATAGAATAAAATTATTTGTAATAGATTTCATTGAAGCACAAAGAGATTTTGAGTGGGTATTGATTAGATACATATTTTATTTTTTATTTTTTTTCAAAATATGAATTGTGGGCATGAAAAGTGAAAGAGATATTGGTATGTAGAAATCAATGAAGCTTTCTTATTATATTTGAGCATGTCATTATAATTGAAAAAATCATACACATAATAAAATCAAATGCTTTTACTTTTGTTTTAGAATTATCTTGTCAGAATAAGGGAGTTGAAGGATAGTTTATTCTTATGGATGTATTTTTTCTGAATGCTTCATTATGGATATTGTGCTTAATTTTCAAACTTGATTTTCAAGTTCACTCAGTCATCAAAACATGATCATTCTACGAAGAAAGACATATCTTACACAAAATATTGAAACATGAGTCAAAGAGAAAGGTAATTCTCTTTGAAGGATTTCAAATTGTTTTTCCAAATGAATATTTCAGACATGATTGGGCCCAACTCTATATGTATTTTAAATTGAAACATGAGTCAAAGAGAAAGGTAATTCTTGCACTAAATGGGGGAGTGCATTGATGAAATCAAAATGGTTAATGGTAAAAAAAATATCACATTAATTAATCAAGTCAAAATGGTTAGTGATCAATCAACAAATCCACTAGATAACAATGGTGAACCATAAAGGAGAAAAAAAATCCAAAAGGTCAAGCTTGGATCCCTAGAATAATCTTATCACATTGCACACGATAGAGGGGAATATTAATCATGGCAACCAATCTTCAAGATTCAAAGTCTTATCAATCAAAATTCAATTAGAATTTGGGAATTCCAAAATTAAAACTAGTCTTCTCAACAAGATATCTACAATGAAATCAACCTCAATTAATATGTTCAAATCAACATATTTGGGAATATCTAACATGGAATCTAGAATCCTCTAATTTATCTTCAATTATTGATAAGGATGTTATTTGACAACTAATTTCATCTAAATTCAAAGAGCACTTTGGTGATCATATTTGTTCACTACTAATAGAATGGTGTTCCTATTTGTTCACCAATTACTATGAGAATGTTTAGACATGATGGTTGTTCACTTTTATAATTTATACTCTATTTCAATATTCATTTCAAATGAACCATTCAACATCCATGCTGAAATTTTTCAAAATATATATTGAAGCTTAGTTCAAATTTTTTAGATGGAAGATTGAAGTAATACCAGTTTATGCATTAGTTCATGTTGTCATGTATAATTTTTCAAACTTGTGATTGAGTTAGGGTGGGAATGTTAGACTCTGAGTACTTGGATAATATCAATGTTAGATATCACCTTCTTATTATTTTTTCATCCTTATCTATTGATGAAGTGTTTTCATTATCCACTAATGAGTTAGTGGGATCTAGATCTAGAGGTGGTTAAATATGCATGCTATAAATTAATATCATGAGATAAATACACATGTTCAGTGTTTCCCCTTCAAGAGTAACAACCCCAAAGCCACCTAATTAGTGAGTGTGGCATGCTCTCTCTCACATGAGACCCATTGCTCATATCATTCAAATGCAATTGTTCTCTTTATTCCTCCTTAGTTATATAGTTTCCATCACTCTCATATGCTTCAGCCATAATGTATTAACTCTAGGAGTAACGACCCCCAAGCCACGTAATTAGTGAGTGTGGCATTTTCTCTCCCACACAAGATGATCCATAAATTATCGTGGATATTCCACTGGACAGTTTGTCACAATAGATCTATTAATATTATATTAGAAATATGAAATTCTACATTATTATAGTTTTATTAAACTTTAAGATCTGTAGATTTAACTTTAATTAGTGCATGCATGTGAATGGAAATTATGCAGAAAATAGAGAATGAAAAATAAGCTCACACACACACATAAGACACAAAATATGCTCTGTGAAACCATTTCGGGAGAAAACCCAACTAGAAGGTGAGGGTGCTTTGCTCTCTTTCTCTATCTGGAAATATGGTTGCAGGTACAAAGAAATAAGGCATGTGGCCTATGGGCTACTACAATGCACAAATCCTCCCTGTGTGCTCTACCTCCTATCCCTCTTGGCTATCTTTCCTCAACTATGGAACAAAATTCTCTTGAAAGAATGGAATGCCTCGTCCTTCTAGTGGCTCGGTTATAACACAACCCGATAACCTACTAGTGGTTAAATTTGACTACATCAACTCTTAAATAGAGTTACAATTTAGACTATTCTAGAGTCTTTTACATCACAAACACGTGGCTAGCCCCTTTTCCATGAATAATGGGGGGCTGACGCGTCATCCTCCCAAATTATAGGTGTGAAAACAGGAAGGTCAACTTTTGAGTGGCATAAATTTTACATACAAACATTGATTGACACGCTTCTTATTTCGTTGGAAATATCTTTGTGTGTAAAACAACATGAAGAGGTGTCGCATTAAAATGACAAATTTTTACCTCCAAAAAACATTGTTTGAGCCTCAAAATGCTCCCGGAAGGTTTCAAACCTTGTTTCACCAATTTGGGTCCCTTTGGTAAAAATGGTCCTGTGAGCTGACTCATGGACTTTTTCCACTCTGAATGCATCGAGATGGATGAGAAACAATATAATGATCCAATCTGGATCACACCTCCCCATTTTGGGAGGATTTTGGTCCCCAAAAGCTTCTACTGAATGAGGTGAGGAATTTTTTCCTCCACCTTCTCTCTAGTGTACCATTTAGCTTTGCTTGGAAGTTTCCCCTTCAACCCAATATACCTTAAAAGGTCATGCTACCCCTATCTTGTAGTTTTGGACCTCTTCTGCAAAATTGTATCTTCTGTTAACTCTGCTTGAGCATCTGGTACCAAATCCTCCACAGAAGGTAGAACATGTTTCTCTTCCTGATCTAGCATGGAAGGCTCATAGAATTTCAAATTCTCTACATTCAAAATTGAGTAAATGCGCATATATGGTGGTAAACTAAGTCGATAGGCACTATCACCCACATTTTCTAGTATCTCAAAGGGACCATACCTCAGAGCCTTGATTTTCTTATTAGGCCCCTGCAACCTCTCCTTGTTCAACTATAACCATACTTTGTCTCCCACCTTGAACGATTTCTCTGTTCTGTGTTGATCATGCCTCGCCTTATACCTCTTCTGTGACTTCTGCATTGTTTCTTGTACCTGTAGATGGATTTACCTGATCTTCTCTATAATTTTTTCAGCCCTCAAAGCATCTCCTATAAGATATTCCCTCAATCCTCCTTGTTGCCCATATGCAATGTCCAATGGTGAAGGCAACAAATATCCAAAACAAATTTCAAAGGGGGACTTTCCTGTAGAAGTGTGGACTTCTCTATTGTAAGAATGTTGTATATATACCATATTTTCATCTAGGTCTTCGGATGCTTCTGGTTGTACCCCATCAGAAGTTGCACCAAAGTCTTGTTGACTATTTCTATTTGCCCATTTGTCTATAGATGGAATGTTGTAGACCTCTTCAACTTCATGTCCATCTTCTCCCACAATGTAGTCCAGAATGCACTGATAAATCTTGTATCCTTGTCCGAAAGGATGCTCCTTGGTATCCCAAAGTGCAACCAGGCCTGTCCAAATAACTCGTTTGTTGTTTCTTTCTTGTTGATGGTCTTTTTACAGGGCATAAGAATACACATCTTGATGAACCTGTCAACTACCATGAACAGGTAGTCCTGTCCCTTCCTGGTGGTCGGTAAACCTCCCACAAAGTCCATGGAAATGCTTTCCTAAGGAACACATAGCCCATCATCTACAATTTCTCACCTTTAGGAACACCTCCTTGAAGCAATTGCTGATACACCTCCTTGAAGCCCTCATTCTCTGAATAGGCCTCTCTATATGCATCATGGGTGAATGGATCCATGCGCATAAGAGTCTCCAAAGATGTAATATTTTATGTGGGTGACCTTGAAAGAATGTCAACCAACTTGTTTGTGCTTCGCTTCTTATACTTGATCACCAAA
Organism: Pinus tabuliformis; assembly: GCA_031772625.1. Classification (NCBI taxonomy): domain Eukaryota; kingdom Viridiplantae; phylum Streptophyta; class Pinopsida; order Pinales; family Pinaceae; genus Pinus; species Pinus tabuliformis. Next base: position 742,817,278 of record CM062819.1, on the reverse strand, counting down.
TGAAACTGTTGTAAAAACCCCATCTACTTGTAATGCCTAGTCTGTTGTAGCTTACTCTGGGCCTACAAGTATTGTAACTGCTGGTGATCTGTGTGGATTAGTGTCTCCTTTTCCATCAGATATTGCTTCCACTTCTTCACAGCTTGCACCATGACATAGAGCTCCTTGTCGTAAGTAGGGTAGTTAAGGACTTCCCCATTAAATACTTCATAATGGTAGCATATAGGCCTTCCTCCCTACATCAAGACAACTCCCATAACATACCCACTCGCACCCGTCTCCACTTAAAGGGCCACTGCAAGTTTGGTAATGTCATAACAGGTGCTTGATTGATATTCTTCTTTAACTCCTTGAAAGCCCTCTCCTAACCTTTTCCCCACTGGAAACTCTTGCCATTTGTTGTTATGGCGGTGCTGCTACCACTGAAAATGAGGCTATGAATTTCCTCAGGTATTGTGTTTTCCCAATGAAACTCCTGACCTCATAAACATTAGTAGGCACTGACCATTTCATGATGGCCTCCATCTTGGAAGGATATATATTCAACTCTCCTCCACCTATCACATACCCCAGATACACCAAGGATTGTTGCACAAACTCGCACTTCTTTATATTTGCTAGCAGTTGATGCTTCTTCAATGTTTCCATCACCTGCGTCAAATGTGAAATATTCTCCTCCCAGATAGCACTATATACCAGTATATCATCCAGATAGATAATAAAAAATGAATCTATAAAAGGGTGCAATACATCATTCATTAATATCATAAATGTAGTTGTGCATTACATAGGCCAAATGGCATGACTAACCACTCATACAAACCTTGCCTGGTTTTGAAGATGGTCTTCCATATATCTTCTTCTTTGACTCGAACCTAGTGATATCCAGACTTCAAGTCTAGCCTGGTGAAATATTTTTCTTGCTGCAACTGATCCAACAAATCATATATCTTGGGAAAGGGGTATATTTTGTTGAGCATGATTTTTTTCAATGCCCTATAATCTATAGACATATGCCAAGTCCCATCCTTCTTTGGAAAAATTATGATGGGTGACCCACATGGTGATGTACTCGGTCGAATGACACCCTCTTCCAGTAGCTGCTACAAATGTTTCTTCACCTCATTTTCTTTTATAACCGATTGCATGTACAACACAATATTTGATAATGGGGAGTCTGGAAATAGTTGGATCTCGTGCTCTACTTCTCTCTTAGGTGGTAACCCTTTAAGCTCTCGGAACACATCCTTGTATGTCTGTAACAACTCCTCTAATTATTGTTTATGTTTCTTATTACACCCCTCCATGGATGCCTTGCCTCTTATTAACTCCTCTTTGGATTGAATTTCTCTTAAAAACAATAAAACATATTTCTTGTTGGAACTGATCAATTTCTTGGCTTGGTTGGAACTTACTAGTGACAAGCTAGTATTTGTTGGCTCTACGCACAAATATTGCATCTCACATGCACATGTATGGAATCCCAAACATGACTCAACATACATCAAGGGGAACCACATCTAGATCTACTTCATCAATAAAATCAACACTGATAGAAAATCTGATTTTGCACTGTTTAGTTACCTTCAGCTCTACATCCTTATTTACCCATCCCAATGGATATGGGTTTGGATAATCACAAACTTCTAGCCCCAACTTCTTGACCAGCTCTTCTGCAATGAGATTCTCCTACGATCTCGAGCCAAACATAGCATCAACCTTTGTCTTCTTGACCTGTATCTTTATATGGAAGAGTTTGGTCATTTATTTATCTTCCTGTTGATGAAGGCTACTCAGATTCACCTCCTTCTGCACTGATCTACATACGATCTTCTCATCAACATCCATGCTGCTTTCAACATGGCTGCTCGAATCAATGGCCATGGGATTCTTCTTATTATTATCTTTCTTCTTATTCTTTGGGTTTAGCTTTGGATGCAACTTCTAACACTTCTCCTCTGTATGGCCATCAATGTTGCAATGGTTGCAGTGGTTGCTGGGATCTTTGCACTAGTATGTTGTGGTTGTCGTCTTTTTATCTTTTCCCCCTTTTTTCTTCTTCTTTCCCTCCTTAGAAGCATCATGTTGCTCATTCTACTTCGACCCACTTAATTCACTCTCTTCAGGCCTATGTTTTCAAGGTATTGTGCATGTATACAAGTCTGGTCCACCGATTTGGGCTTAAACAACATCACTTTCTCATGCAAATGGTGGTGCAGACCCCCCAAATACTTGAGGAGTACATTTGGGTTCTTTGGAGAGATACCCAACATTATGGCCATCTTTCTGAATTATGTGGTGTACTCCTACTCGCTTTGGCCCAGATTTTTCCTCAAGTAGTGCCACTGGATCCAATGGTCCTCTACGTACCTGATGAGATAAAATTGTGACTTAATGAGGGTTTTGAAATTCTCCCACTTAGACACTGGAGGTTCTCCCTCCAACCTCAGGGTTTCCATGTGGCTCTCCCACCAAGTCAGTGCATGACCCTCTAATTTCAGCCGCGCAAATGAGATATTTTTCCCTTCCTCGATATGATGGATGTTAAAATAAACTTCCAGTTGCTGCAACCAGTTGTTCAGCTTTAGCGCGTCGATCTCGTCATGGTATAACTTGATATCGACTTTTGCTTCCATTTTAAATAGGGACTGATTCATAGCACTTGAACCAGGTTGATATTTTCGGGGTTTTTTCTTCGGTTGGTTATTCATGTCTTCTTGATCTCCCAATCACACTTCTAATTTGTCCTCTACATTCAAACCCCCATCTTCTCCAAATATCCCAAGCTTATTGCTCAGGGCTTCTTGATGAGGTTTACATTGCAATTTATGTCTGCAACTTGTTGTTCCAGCCGCAAAAACCACACTTCTGTGGGATCACAAGGGTCATTTATAGATTTGTTGGCCATGATTAGGGTTTTACGATTTTTTACCCCGCCGACCTAGATCCCCTACAAACTCCACAAAATACCCAAAGAAACCTGTCTCTGATACCAATATGATCCGTAAATTGTCATGCATATTCCACTTGACATTTTGTCACAATAGATCTAATATTATTATATTAGAAATATGAAATTCTACACTTACAATTTTATTAAACTTTAAGATCTTTATATTTAACTATAATTAGTGCATGCATGTGAATGGAAATTATGCAGAAAAATAGAGAATGACATGTAGGAATTTACAGGGTAAGTTCCTCAGACAGAACACCAAAGGACACCGCTCACACACAGATCACAGATCAATACACCAGTATTTTGACGTGGTTAAAACCCTCAAAGAGGGAAACAGTCCACGGCCTGAGCCAACGCGGCCACTTCAGGCAATTTATTAATAAAAGAATGAAAATTTACATAAGCTTCTCTCATGAACGGTTAACCTACAAATGACCCTCCATGCTCTTTAAATAGAGATCATGGACCAATCAGGTGTTAAGCCACGGATCAAGTGTCGGTAATACCGAGGAGAGAATGAACCGTCGGATCACTACATATCGTGACCGTCAGATTGTAAGTTACAAAATGTACATAGTAAAGAAACACACTTTACCTAACTCTATACTAGACCAAGTTATACTTAACTATTTCCTATGTGTCGGAATATCCTAACATCACCCCTTAAGAACAACTTGGGATAGGATTGAAGGATTTACAAATATGACACAATAGGAGAAGGAAGGAGGCACTAGAGCCTATCCCCCCTTAGTGACAACTTCCTGAACTCCAACCATAAATCGAAGTTTAGTGAACTTCGCCTCTGTGAGAGCCTTTGTAAAGATGTCTGCAACTTGATCATCTGTTGAACAAAATTGCACTTCAAGAACATGGTCGTGGATGAGCTTTCTGATGAACTGCATGTGCAGTTCAAGGTGTTTGTTGCACTGATGTTGGACTAGATCTTTGCATAGTTGAATGGCACTTTGATTATCACACCAAAGTGTAGTCGGATGCTGTTGCTGAAAGCCAAACTCTGATAGGATCTGACGAAGCCACAAGGCTTCCTTACTAGCTTTGACGGCACCACGATACTCTGCTTCTACTGAAGAAAGAGAAATGGCACCTTGTTTCTTGCAAGCCCATGTAATAGGTCCTGAACCAAGAGTGAACACATAACCTGCAGTAGACTTCCGATCATCAAGGTCACCAGCCCAATCGAAATCAGTGAAACCAACCAATAGAGGAGATGCTTCGGCACTGTAATGAATCCCAAACTAAACTGTACCTCGAACATAACGAAGTATTCTTTTAGCTGCTTTCCAATGACTTTCACGTGGGTTTTGCATAAACCGATCAACAAGGCCAACAACAAAGGAAAGGTCAGGACGAGTATGGGTTAGAAACAAAAGTTTTCCTACAAGTTGACGGTATAAGGTAGCATCAACTTCAGGAGAAGTACAAGTGACTGAAAGTTTGATTCCAGACTGAAAGGGAGAAGGGGCTGGCTTACAGTCCTCCATGTGAAAATGGCGTAGAATATCACAGGCATACTTGGACTGGGAAAGGGAAATACCTTCCTTGGATTGCAAGACTTGAAGACCAAGAAAATAATGTAAGTTTCCTAAGTCTGTCATTTCAAACTTCCTTTTAAGGCTAGACTTCACATGGTTTATAAGGTTGGGATCACTGCCAGTCAGGATAAGATCATCAACATAAAGAAGAAGAATGATAAGAGACTTGCCCACTTTCTTGATGTAGACAGTATTGTCAGATTGACACCTAGAAAAGCCATTTTCTAAAAGAAAGTTATCCATTTTGGCATACCAAGCTCGAGGAGCTTGCTTGAGACCATAAAGGGATTTCTTAAGCCGACATACAAGGCTGGAGTCTGTTTTTATAAAGCCAATAGGTTGTTCCATATAGATTTCTTCATGCAAGTCCCCATGCAAGAAGGCAGATTTAACATCCATCTGATGGACTTCCCATTTGAAAGAGGTAGCAAGGGAAAGAACAAGGCGGATAGAGTTCATTTTGGCAACAGGGGAGAAGGTTTCAGTGTAGTCAATTCCTTCAACTTGTGAAAAACCCTTAGCTACAAGACGAGCTTTATGTTTATCAACTTTCCCATCTGGTCCATACTTGGTTCTGTAAACCCATTTACATCTAACAAGTTTTCGTCCCTTTGGTAGAGGAACAAGATCCCATGTATCATTTTCCAATAATGAATAATATTCTTCATTCATAGCTGCTTCCCAATCTGGATGGCCTGAAGCTTCTGCAAAGGTGTCAGGATCATAATTCACTGAAGCTTGAGCCAGTAAAGAAGAGGCTCTATCGAACTGAGAACGTGTACGTCGTTGATCTGTAGGATCACCGGCAAGATCACCTATTGCATCCCGAGTAGCACGGACCCATTTTGGAAGCTGAGGAGCTGAAGGAGGATCCTGAGAAGGTGGAGTAGGATTTTCATCCTCACTTTCATCATTTGAAGAAGAAGTATTTTCAAAAGTAGAAGAGATAGGAAGAGGTGGCACATCCGCCGAACTAGGCTCGTAGGCCGATATATTTTCAGCAAACTTTACATCTCTTCTAATGATAACATTCTTGGACTTAAGTGGAATAAGTTTATATCCTTTGACATCTTCAGAATATCCAACAAAGATACATTTTTCACTCTTAGGTTCTAAAGCTTTATGTTTCTCATCTAGAATATGGGCCCATGCTTCACTTCCAAAAACACGAAAGTGACTTACATCTGGTTTAATTGAGTTCCATGCTTCTTCTGGAGTGATATTCTTTAAAACCTTAGTAGGAGTGTGATTTATTATGTAATTTGCACAGTTAATTGCTTCTGCCCAATAATTAAGACTAAGTCCTTTAGATTGAAGCATACAATTAGCCATTTCCTTTAAGGTGTGATTCTTCCTTTCAGCTACACCATTTTGTTGTGGAGTATATGGAACAGTATGTTGCATTTGAATTCCATTCTCAGTGCAAAATTTGATGAATTTGTTGTTAACGTATTCTCCGCCATTATCAGATCTTAGCTTAAGAATTTGATGTCCAGATTGTTTTTCAACAAAGGCCTTAAAGGCCAAGAACATGTTAAATACTTCACTCTTGAGTTTTAAGAAGTATACCCAAGTGCGTCTGGAGAAATCATCAATGAAAGTTAAGAAATACTTGTAGCCAGAGAATGAAACAACTGGAAGTGGACCACATAAATCACTATGCACGAGCTGTAAAGGTGCTGAGGCATGCCAAGAGGCACATTTTTCAAAACTGTCCTGATGATGTTTTCCGAGTACACATCCGGAACAAACACCATCTCTGCAAGATACCATTGGAAGACCTGTCACCATATTTTCTTTACATAGATTCTGAAGAGAGCGATAGTTTAAGTGACCAAATCGCTCATGCCAAAGTTTTCTCACTTAATCATTATGAGCAACAAATACTGAGGGAAGATTTGATGACCCAAAGTTGTGAAACTTATACAACCTTGTAGAATCATCAGCAATGCCAGTAGCTAAAATCTGTCTAGGATCTCTTAGGTCCTTAATTACAACATCATGAGGTGAAAATTCAACGATTTTACCTTCACCTGAATGAGTTATCTGATATACAGATAGAAGGTTGCAGGATAAGGTTGGAACACATAATACATCATTAAACTGACCATTGTCTATATGAACAGTTCCAGTCCCTACAACACTAAGAGATCTATCATCACCAACATATATATTTTTGGTGTTGCAATCATTTAAAGAAGAAAACATGGCTTTGTTTTTGGCCATGTGATAAGAAGCTCCAAAATCAATGAGCCACTCATGAGAATGAGAAGAAGAAGATACATTTAGTGCATAGCCAAACCGAGATGCTTGACAACCACATGCAGAAAGTGCCATTCCTAAAGATGAAGTTGAAGTTGAAGAGTGCTCCAAATAGATATTATGCTTCTTCATTACTGCTTCCAAGGATTCCATCTTCTTAAAGCATTTGGATTCTAAGTGGTCATCTCGATTACAAAAGTTGCAATGTCTATCAGTCTTCTTCCATTTGTTTTTATTTGTCTTATCATTTTGTTGAAATGATTTTTCATTTTGAGGCTGAAATTGCTTAGGACCCTTGTTTGGTTTAGGACCATTCCTTTTAGGATACAACTTCTTAGGATTCTTTGAATTTGGTTGTTGTTGGGCGGCTAACGCTTGCTTAGAAGATTTTCCAAGATTAAGAAGACCAAGGTGTAAGAGTTTTTCTTGTTCTCTTATTAAAGAATCACAAAAAGAATCAAAGGAAGGGGGCTTGTAGTCTTGTCCTTGAGAAATGAAGGCTTCTCTTGTAGAATGGAAGGTGGAAACAAGCACAGAGTAGGCTGGTCCCAACTTAGTAAGAATGGAATAGATAAGGTTACTATCTTCTTTCTTAACCTTAACACCTTCCAAGAGAAGTCTAAGGGTCTTGAACTTGGACAAAAAATCTTCAATGCAAGAAAAATTATTGGGGTCCAATGTAAGCAACTCATTTTCAAGTTGATGGGTTGTAAGTTCATTTTTAATTCCAACAACTTTAGTAATCGGTTTCATTGCTTCATCAGGAGCATCAAGTTTTGCAATATGGAATCTAAGATCTGGAGAAATAGACATCCCTATCAACCCACGTGCTTGGTCTTGCCTATTTTCCCATTTAGCTGCCTTATCTTCATCTTTCGGTTTGGTCTCTTGGCCTGAGGCTATTTTGTAAAGACCTTTACTTCTAAGTAAATCCACAATGTAGGACCACCATTGATAGTAGTTGGTGCTGTCAAGAATAACTTGGCATGGGCTTTCCATTTTAACAGAAACTGAAGCTATAGATGTTGAAACCAAGTGTTCCAATGGAAAGATCTTGAAAAATTAGGCTGTTTCAAAAAAACGGTTCTGAAAACAGCTTCCGGATGAAGAAGTTATGGCTTTTTGAAGAAAAACTTAATGAAGTCGCCGACAAAGTGCGGGAATGTGCGGAAATGAAAAATCTGCCCCCACAAAAAGGAGATTTGAACTCAAGACCTCTACTCTCATAAATTAGCTTTGGATATACAAAAAGTTTGAGAGAGAGAGAGAGAGAGAGAGAGAGAGAGAGAGAGAGAGAGAGAGAGGGACATACAAAAAAAACGAAGTTAGTTTTAGCTTTAGCTGGAAACTAAATATTTTCCTCAATGTTTCTGATTTTCCGAGATCACACTAATACTTAACCAATACTGCAACTTCACCAATACTTACAAGATTGTATTGGTATATATAGTGCACAATAGTTTACAAGTTCCAAATAAACACCATAATGACAATTAAATGTATAGTTTCTCATTTATCTACTAAGGAAATAGAAGGTAAGTGAAAAACCTGTCACTTTTGGTGTCATTTCCAAGGATTAGTTAATAATACAATAGTTCTTTTTTTGCTTGGCTTGATTCAACCAAGTGTATTCCTTTTATAAGCTTGGTGTGATGTGTTTTATTCAATTTTTTCTTTTAGTTGGTTTGTTTTAGAAAGAACGTCTCCTTAAATTCCCATAGAAAAATTTTTAGATCAACAAGGTAGATTTGTTATCTCTATTAAAAATCCCCACAAAAGTACTAGTGTACGACAATCACAAGAGGAAAAAGGGCACACTTGGCTTAACTATTTAACTCCCATAGCTAGCTCTCTTGCCAAAAATAAGTTTGAATCTTTTGTTGAGGGGCCTGAGATCATGTAAGTCTCATCTTCTATATAGAGATATTTTCCCCTAAAGGATAGATAGAATAATAATTCCATTCCAAAGATTCGATCCTTCCTAACTCTCCCAAAGAAACTTTAGTGGAAGAGGGCAATTTTCATTGGCTCATGAGGATCCTATTAAGGAGGAGGCATCCACTTTTGAATTTCCAATTTGAGAATCATAAGAAGGAACTATGATAAAGAATATATTGCATTCAACCTTGCCCAACTTCCATGGTTTATATAAAGAAGATCCAAACACCTTCCTCTTTGAGCTCAATGTTCTTTGTAGGTGCTACGATTATGCATAAGATGCCAAAAAGTTGAAATTTTTTCTTTCTGTTCTCAAGAATGATGCATTGCAACTTAGTTCATGTGTCTTGGTAGAGATAGTATCCACACTTGGGCATAAATGAAGGGAAGTTCCTAGAAAATATCAATATTATTATAAGGACAATGATTGGATGGAGGAAGTCTTCAGAATGACTCAAAATGAATATGAATTCATGGAATACTATATTGAATGATTCAATCACAACCTAGAGTAATAAAGACAAGGAAAATTGGCTCCAGAAACACTACGTGTCTTGTTGTTGTGCAAAATTAATGACGATTGTATTGATCTCTTGAACGTGACGGGTGGGGATATGTATCCTAGTAGTATTATGATGTCATTCTTGAATTGTGTCAAAAATATTCTAAAGGGACATCAAATAATAGGAAAGTACCAAGAGATATATTGGATTATTATTATTATTATTTTTCTTTTATGTCTAAAGGAATCGACAATTGAGCTAGTCTCATGCTTACATGACATGGAGTCGATTCCAACCACTACCATTATAACCCCCTAGATGAACCATGCAAGCCCCCAACATATGGCCATAGGTAAGAAACTAAGGATTTAAACATGGGACCTTGTACTCACATTTCCTTTACATTTTCATAGGCTTGCTAAGTGACCTCCCTCATGAGGGGGCTTATTATTATTTTGTTTTGTTACAGTAACACCCATGTGGGATTTGAATCAATGATATTTTTAGAAGGAGTGTCTTAAAAATGCACCCATTCACCATCAATTTAAAGACCCATGGGCAATATAATGGCAGAAATTAATAGAGGTGTTGGTAATGAAATAACTAGAGCTAAGATTGGGAACATGCTATAATAATTCAAGAATATTATACTTAATGCACTAAATTCTCCATTGGACATGCTACAATTGAATAAGAATAAGGAAGGAGAAGAGTTGGATTTGGAAATATTTTTCCCAATGTCTAGGAGAAATCGCCCATTGAAGGAATTCCTACAAGATCACATTGAGGTTTGTGTGATTTGTAGCCAGGAGCATGCCACATGCAAGTGTCTGTCTTTACCTAGATTGAAATATGTGTATTAGGAAGTCAATGAACCTAAGCAACTGTATTTTGTCTCTCAAAAGCACCCATGGTAGTCCAAGCCTTAAGGAATGATCCAAAATCAATATCAATATTATAATTTGTGTTGGTTTAGTCTATAATTGATGATGATGTAGTCTATAATGGCTAGGTTACATTGTTGCTTAGTCCTTATTTCAAGGATTGTTTCTACTTCTAGTATTATTTTCCCTTCTTTATTTTATCTTTGGTATACTTCCCAAGTAGAAACCAATAACATGGTTATGATTTTGATTAGGTGGAAGACCCTTAGGCATTAATCCAAATACCTTGGGATGATAGTTAACAACATTATGGATATTCCCTGACATAGATGATATTGATGTTTGAACATTTAGTGAACATAATTGTGTTATTACACCCTTTTTTTTTCCGAGGAAATAGAGTTCGTAATTTCTATTAAAAAGATAATAATAGATATTACATGTTGTAGATGCCGAGGCATATGCTGTAGAGTGGTATAAACCACGTTACAAAATGGTGCTGTAACAGTGTCTGAGATATCAAAGGTGAATACAGGAGATGTATGCCACCAACAGTATGGATAGTATCCCAAGATAACTACAAAAAGTCACAAAATATACAGATGATGTACAAAACCTCCACTAGTATGGAGACCGGGAGTGACAATACTGATATATACAAAATGAGCTCGAAGATCCGCAAAAATAGTACTAAGTAGGGGGAGGATCCCCCATCCTCTGGCCGTCAATGTAAGGGCGGTGATAGTATCTGTGTGTCCCTTCTGGTGTGAACTCTTCGATCAGCCAATCTCCTAGAGGGCGATCCGCCGCTTCTTTCGATAGCTGGTCAGCAATCTCATTTCTTTCCCTGTAGATATGAGAAACAGTGATCTGGTCAAAATGTGTTTTTAGAAAAACAATTTCTTCCAAGATATGCTTCAAAGAATATGCATGACAAACAGATTTATTATTTGCCCAATCAATCACTATCTTTGAGTCCCCAAAGATTTGAATTTGTCTGCAATGTTTAGTGAGTGCAAAATAGAGAAGGTGTCTCAAGGAGATAAGCTCCGCGAAGTTGTTTGAGCCAGTCCCCAAACCCAGTCTCAGATGATAATAATGTGTATCAGATAAGTATAAAACAATCCCCCCTCCACAGCCTTGAGGCGGGGCAGCCCCATCAAAGTAGGCCCAAGGCAGATCCTTGTTAATATGTTCAGGCTGTATAATTCTTGGGCAGGAGGATTTCTGCTCGAAAGGAAGTTCAGAATATGCAGCACAAATGGACGCCGAGAGGAGCTGGCAGTTGGCTCTGCGATTTTCAAAAATGATAGCATTCCGTTGTTGCCATATGTGACTCGAAACCACTGCAGGAAGGATTGAGGCCTTATCGGAGGCAACCGCAGCCCACCAGTTTGTCCAAGCAGTAGGAATATTCTCACCATTCCATACCGTGCTGATATTGAGAGCCTGCGTAACCTGTAGCCAGATCATCTTAGTAGTCTCACAGTGGAGGAAGAGGTGAGACGTCGATTCCTCGTCTTTGTGGCAGAGAACGCACCAAGAAGGACCCAATATTGCCCGCTTTTTAAGAGTATCGCCCGTAGGTAGCTTATCTGCAATAATGTTCCACATAAGTAGTCTGCATCTAGGCGGAGCTTGGAGTTTCCAGACAACTTTCCACCAGGATTGGAGGTGAACAGGTTGTTTAGCATCCATAAGCCGAATGTAGCCCAGCTTAGGTGAGTAAGTCCCTGTTTTGGCGGGGGCCCAAATAAGTTGATCATCAACCTCCTGTAACTTGATATGCGATTCAGTAAGAGCCCGAATATATCCATGCCACTGGCCTGTCCATTCCTCCGGTATGTGCCAATGCTCATCCCTGATCCATGCCTGTGAAAATATAGTTGATCGCTCCTGATCCCCAATCTGTGCCAAGTATTTGATGCCCCTGTTATTGAGATGCCGAATCAGACCTTCCGGCAGAATATGTGCGTTCCCCGATCCGGGCCAGGGGTCAAGACCAATCCGAACCTGTGCACCATTACCCACTCTCCAAAGAAGATTATCTCTAACGTTATTACACCCTACTTCCCCTTTTGAGTAGTTTTTTTATTCCATTAGAGATTATAAATTTAGAGGATTTCCCTTGGATGCCTCTAAGATCAATTTCCTTTCCTTTTGAGGTAAATCTTATGAAGAGATTTTGAAAAATAAAGATCATTGTTCCCAATGATTGTAACCATTGGCCCTCTGATACAACATTAGCACCACCCATTTGTATTGCTGATCCAAGTGGCTCTAGAGAGGCTCAAAAATCAAAATCTTCTACTCTTAGTGAAATCAAGTCCAAGTCATAGATCTTGTCATTTTGAATCTGGTGGCACAAACGACACCCAAATCTGTGTTCATATATCTAACTTATCATAATCAAAAGTTCACAAGTTAAAGCATAAAAGTGAGACCCTTAAAAACATACATAGTAGTTGACTGGCCAATTAGCCAATAACACATGGAAGTCCATCATTCACTTTTATCCCTGCAAGAAGACAAAAAAAAAAAATATTAAATAAATCTTATATAAAAACAAAACTATTTAAAAATGGTTATTAACCATATAAAGTCAACAACCCATTAAACATATATAATCCAACTCATATAAAACCCCCCATTCAAAAGAAAAAATATTAAAATAACTCATGGTGGGTTGGTATAATACCAACGTATATATCTATTAAAAATGTCCATGGGCGCCACTCATAATCTCGTCTATCCTTCCAAGACATCAGAGTCAATCCTAGACTTTAAAAGGTGATGTTCCAGCTCAGGACTTGATGGTACTCGTGTATTAATTATACAAGTGGGAGTCATGGTACTTGTGTATTAATTATAATATTCAAATTAATTAAAACATTAATTATAAAATTCAAATTTATTATTCATTGTTTATATACATCTCTAGTAGGATGATAATATTTTTTTAATTTAATCAGTGAATCATAGATTTGGTAAATGATTTAATAGAAAAAAAAATATTTATAATTGTTTAATTTAATCAATGAATCATAGAAACGTAAATTTGTCCTGAATGACCATTCAATTTGGTAAATGATTTAATAGAAAAAAAAAAAAAAAAATTATTTTTGTCAACATTGATAATAATTTTTTAATTTAATCAATGAAATTTTTTGTTGTGAATGTGTATTCAATTTAGTAACCAATTTAATAAAAAAGAAAAGTTATTTTTCTTGGTCAATTAAATAGGTAAATAAACATCACTTAAGTTTGAGAGAAATGGTTAACATAAAGAAAAATGTGTAGTAAGGGATAACCACATTATCACTTCCATTGAAATGACCTAAGATAAGATGCACCTATAGATATGATTTAAATTCAAGTTGCACCCATAGATGTTGGAATTGAGTTGGGCTTCAATCTCTTTCAAAAATGACATCGCTTTTTTGAAAGTTTTTGTAAGCTCCTTCTGATACTTGCTTATTTCACAGTAAGCCTTATGGTAAAAAAGAATGCATCGTTGGAAATGTTCTTGTATCCAATAATCTTAGAAGCTAAACCCTTCCCATGAATCACTTTGGTTTTAAACACTCAGACCATAGTGGCTATATGACCATTAACAAACTTTGACGAGTCAAAAGTTGTCTTGATCCGATGATTAGAGTGCATCTGAAGAGGAGGAAGCTAAATTTTGATTATGTTTAAATTTTTTATAAATTAAATTTTTAAAAGAGACAAAAGGAAAGAAAAAAAAGTTTCAACACATAATGTTCTATTCAACATTCCCTTCTCTCAATTTACGAGTATGCTAGTATATTAGTGAACTTGAGAGAAATACATAAAACCGTTTGAGTGATTATAATATATGTAATGAAAGATAGAAAATTAATAGATAAAGTTCTATTCAACATTAGAACATTCCCTTATCTCACTTTACGGGTATGCTAGTATATTAGTGAACTTGAGAGAAATACATAAAACCGTTTGAGTGATTATAATATATGTAATGAAACATAGAAAATTAATAGATCAATTCTTAGAGAAGAAATTGTGTCTCTCCCTAATTGCTATCACCTTGTGTCTGTTGCCTCTCTCTTATGGCCTTCTTCTCCCTTGTCATACGAGTTTTTCCTACCACTTTTGTCTTCGACGGATTGAGGTCAGTTGAACATTGAAGGATACAACATTGCCCAACTATGTTTTCTACTGCACTATAAACTTTGGGGTAGGCCTTGTCATAGAAGTTCGGTGCAACTCCGCATCCTGCAAATACATAGACAAATACCCAGAAACTCGCAACTACAATAAACAAATTTCTAACGGATTTGTTTGTTGCATTTCTTAATACCGACAAGAAGGCTCTATGGGAGCTATTACAATTGCAGTCGGTAAATAAGACAAAGTATTGTAGCTGGTATTCTCACCAATAATTTCGCATGCCATACTGCAAAATAATTTTTTATATAAAATAGTAACATGTTTCGAAGCCCAATTATAATTAAATGACATTTTATCTCCATACATTGTCTAGATCATGGAGGCATCCTTGTCATTTCCAATTTTCATTCGTTGGCACTTTCACACCTAGCTCATCGATGACTCTTCCATGTTTTTATATAAGTTGTACTATAGTAAACTAAAATGTATGCACATGGTCATGGTCATAGCATATTCTTTCAATATATTTGTCTCTAAAACACCATCATCATCATTTATAATATTACGATAATGTGTTATCAATAAAATTCTTAATTATTTAATATTAAATTTATTGAAAGTTATTAGTTAACACTAATTATTCATCACTAAGTAAGTTTAAAATATCGAATGATACTCGTTAATGAGACAAAATTATTTTGAAGAGAATTAAGTTCAATAGTCAATGTATTATAAACATTCATTCTATTACATACAAACCAAATCTTGTAATTAGTTTAACTACCAATTAAGTTATCACATACAACTTTGGGTGTTAGATACCCAATTCATTATTTACTTCATTATTACTAATTTTTCTTTATCATTATTACGATAATTACATCATAAATATTGACACATTGTAAATGCAAATTTCCATTTAAAATGTCAAAATATTCCTAACATTAATTATTTTCATTCTGATGAGACTTGTTGGCAAGGGGAGCCGGAGTTTGCCAAAGATGAACCCATACAATCATTATTTCTGGTAGGCTAAAGAGCCTTACAACAAAAGAAGGAAACAAAATATCCCACATACAGACAACAACATATCAAGGAGGAGGATGGGGAAGAACTACATGAGGTGCAACAAGAAATCCAACCCGTTCATGCATGTGGCAGTCGATGTGTTCAAATTGGGCTTCTAGATCATGAAGACATTCGTTGGTTCGACATTAGCTCCGGCGAAGATTGTTCAGCTACTATAGAATCTCATTTTGGCTAAAATGAATGTCATTCATGTAAGCTACCAGTTCGTTATGATTCTCATACCTATGCTCTATGAGAATGTCCATGTTTTCCTGAATTCTTATAAGATGCTCTGCAATGGACTCCAAGGAAGCCGTAGCATCCACTCATCCTCAGGAACGATATGGAGCATGAGCCACCACACCTTCACGATCATCCCCTGCTGAATTACCTGAAGATGGACTTTGACTATTGGCCTGATGACCTGCAAATACCTGATGGCCACCCCCACGGCATGGCCACCCTTGTTGGTGCGACATTTCCACCAAACAAGAGAAGTTTATGAACTTGAGCTGAGAGGGATCCCCAAGCAACCAAACTTAACAGAGGAAAGAACGCCAACCTGAGGCACTGTGGGGCCAACCTTGCCTTAGAGCGCTAGACCCTCAAAAGGATGAAACCCTGAACAAAGACGCAAAGGTCACACACCACACTAACCCACTGACAACGACACCTCCGAAAATAAAATGACAAACTTCCAATCGTGACTATCACCCACCTTACCAGAGAGTCTACCCATGAGGAATTGACATGGGCTAGCGATAACCCAGAGTGAATAGGGAGCGAGAGATAGAATTAAGCACATACAAACCCAAAACAATGAAAGAGGTGGCCACGAGAGCCTGACCAAGATAGAGAATATAAAAATGCTAAGTTAAAGATAGAACCAAATAGAAACCAAGACATTATCCAGGGCATGAGAAATTGTAACCCCTGACCTAGACACCTGAAAACCCCTTTGGGTGAACTACCAATGTCGCCCACGTTGGCCCAATTCCACACTTCATATCAAAAATTGAAAATATCTAAGAATTCAACTACTTCACAAATTAAGAACCAACCGGGGACCCAAAAACAAGATAGAGGGGTTACCTTCAGTTGACAGAGGTCAAGGCCATCTTGAAACCCATATTCAAGATTAACTATGGTGCTCCTAAATTCCCAGCCAGGATCGTTGCAATGGAGGAGCTCGCCTCTCAAATTTGTGCCAGAGTCCCAAGTGTTGATTTGAAAGGCGATGTTGAGCCACATTAACGCAAGACGTTTGGCCACTGCGCTTCTCCAGTTGAGCCAACACCCAAGCGAGAACATATGGTTCCCGTCAATGGCCTTACTTATCTCCCTACTCCCA
This sequence comes from Pinus tabuliformis, assembly GCA_031772625.1. Taxonomy (NCBI): domain Eukaryota; kingdom Viridiplantae; phylum Streptophyta; class Pinopsida; order Pinales; family Pinaceae; genus Pinus; species Pinus tabuliformis. The sequence continues at coordinate 742,800,608 of CM062819.1, read as the reverse complement.
ACACTCATCGGCCAAGTTCTAACAATTAATTCCTTACCTAGAGCAGCATTTAACATCTGGTAACTTGCTTCTGGAGAAGTCGAACGGTAATGGTATCATTGCCTTAACCCATACTTTACTACCCACATGTCAACTGCGTGTGATGCGGGGACAACCCCGAATCACTATTTCCCTCCATTTTCCCACCCCCATCAGGGGAGGAGTAATCTTCGTCTATTAGTCAGGACAATGTTTTCAATTCGCATGGTTCCAAGTCAGCCGAGTTCAAAACTTCATGCCAACAAGTGGAAAAACCTTTATGGTGTGCCATCGATCCCTAATTCGCCAACCAATCAACAACCTTATTGCTAGATCGCAGAAAGTGGGTGATGGTGATATACAGAAAACTTTCTAAGATGGCCTTTATCTACCCTACCTAAGATTCTAGACACCAACTTCAGACTAGTTTGGAAGGGGGGAGCCATCTATAAGCTTTTGAATCATATGGATGATAATTTTCGAATCTCCGACAATTTGAATCTTTGAGCGTCCCAGTTTGTGCATAAGATTAAGGCCTTTCTCCATGACGGTTAACTTTGTGACATTGTTTGAAGTGATACCACAATAGCATGTCACTATATACCCACTGGTGAACCCAAGGAGTCTCGTAACACACCTCCATATCCATCTTGTCCTGGCTTTCCTTTGGAGGCCCCATCGAAGTTAATCTGCACAAAGCCCATCAGACGCATTATGAAAACTAATGGAGAGGAAACTGGAGCTTCATGCTTATTAGTTTCTTGGTGGAATATAATTTCACGGGAAAAAATGATCTATGCTTCAAGAGGGCCAGCCTTCAAGTCCTCATCCCCCCATTTCTCAACCAAAATGGTTTCCCGCAAGCTTTCCTTCACTAATTTCTAGATGGTGGGATTGAAGGATTGTTGATCTTGGAAGATTGTGTAGTTTTGTTCCTTCCATATTTTCTAGAGGAGGAATCCCAATACCAGGTTCCAAGCTCTATTAAAAATTGGGTTCTTATAGTGAAATCTGTGCAATTGTCGATAGTAGCTAGTAGATCTTCTCGATTTTGATCAAAAGGTCCAAACAGAGTGGAAACCTCTGCCCACACCTCTTCTGCTACCGAGAATGTATTCAGCAGGTGGTGCATCATTTCCACATGGTATTTAAATAGGAGGGCATTAGGATGGGCCAATAAAACCTTTTTTGAGAAGCCAGTCCCATGTTAGGATCCGCTTATGCCCAACAAGTCATAGGAAATGAGATAATTTCGACCATAGTTTACAGTTCCATACTTTGTCCCAAATAATTTGGCACGACATGTTATGGATGTTGACATGGATAAGATATTCCTCTCTAATGGAGAATGAGCCCGTGGGCGAGTATCCCCATCAGAGTTTGCCTCGGTCCTAATAAATTGGGATGCGTCTCTCGTGCAACTGTTGATTCAAGGCCTGCAAGCGTTATAGGGATACCTCCACCTGCCAGTCACGATATGTTTTCTGGGACCTCCATTTAGTATGATTGGTGTCCACTTTCTAGTAATATGCCACTTTTCCATTGCTTCTCTGATACAAAAGCACCTTGATATCTAGTAGGGAATTGTCCATGTCTAAGTGAGGTAGTTTCTGCCAGGATTCCTCCTAGAAGAGGGTGGACGAACCATCCCTGATTTCCCAGAAGAAGTGATCCTGAATACGGTGGTTGTTGTGATAGGCCAGATTCTAAATGACAGACCCAGACTAATTGGAGGGATACTGCATGAGCATTTTTTGAGACCTTCCCTGGCCATACTTTTGAGTCCATATTTTCTTCCACTTCTCTGTGCCTCCCTGTACCCAGGTTTGGAAATTCATGGTAATGTTTAAGTAAACGTGACATTCTCCTTTATCTTTCATTTTCATCCTTTTACTTAAATTTTTATCATTACCATGAAATGACTCAGGATGTTTGAGAGTGGTTCCAACTTCATTAGATTTCATATGGAGAAAGTATAATTTTAGATTTCACTCAAAATCCAGCAAACTTAATAGTTTTCGGGATTTCAAGATTGGGGGGATTGCAACGTTTCCATTGGATTTTGTCATGTACGAGGGTATGGAACTAGTATTTAATAAATAGTGCTAAGCCCTCTATGTACTTTGATGTTAGTGGCATTAGTTATCGAACTCCTCTATCATGACCACTAAAAATTTACCCATCACTCAAACAAAATCTTGACATGACATGCTATGTTTTTTCTATCTTATTTTAATTCCTAAATGGTTAAATTGATGACGAAGACCCCAACATAGGAAAGATGAAATAAAATATTGATACTTATCCTTCAATCGATCCTTGCTTCTGCCTTTTTTCTTTCCGTACACACACCAGAATAGTTTCCACACCCAACAAGAACCCAATGCTTTCGCTTCTCTTCAATCATGTACACATACACACAATGAACATCATAACATATACATCCACTCATGGCATACGACACCACACAATACATACACCTACACCCGGTATACATCACAACACAAACACCTACACTTGATGTACAACACAACACAATACATACTCCTACATCCGGTGTACAACACAATGCATACACCTACACCCAACATACAACACAAAACATACACCTACACCCAGTGTACAACACAACACATACACCTACACCTACACCCAGTGTACACCACAACACAATACATATACCTGCACTCGGTGTACAACACAACACATACACCTACACCCGGTGTACACAACAACATAATACATACACCTACACCCGATGTACCACACAATACACGTATGTACATAGAGTACAACACACGAATACACATGTCATGATACAATGACTACGTAATGCACATAACATAGTACCACAGGTACATAACACAACATGTATGACGTACACAATACCACATGTACAACATGTACACAACACCACTTGTACAATCATGTACATGACACCACATGTACACAACACCACACGTGCAACATGTGCATAACACGACATGTACACAAAGCCACCTACACAACGTGCACAAAGTACCACATGTACACAACACCACCTGCACAATGTGTACATAGCACCACATGTACACAATGCCACCTACACAATTTGTGCACAACCCCACATGTACACAATGCCACATGCACAACGTGTACACAACACCACATGTACAAAACACCACTTGCACGACATGTACATAGTTCCACCTGCACACAATGCCCCATGTACAACATGTACACAACACCATACGCACACAACACCACATGTACATAGCACCATATGTACAACATGCACACCAAGCCATATGTACACATCACTGCATATGCAACATGCACAAATCACCATATGTACACAGTATCGCATATCCAACATGCGCACAACACCGCATATCCAACATGCGTACAACACCATATATACATAGTATCACATATCCAACATTTGTACAACACCGCATATCCAATATGCGCAAAACACCATATGTACACAACACTGCATAAACAACATATACACAACACCATCTGAAACCAACACAACATAAAAAACATGTACACAACATCATATATACACAACACCGCATGTACACAACATCATAGGCACAACATGTACAATATATACACAACAATAGTATTGTACATCCATAGACCACACACTGAATCTACCAAGAAACCTTGCTTCTAGTGTCTTCCCATTGTCCATGCTTATCCCAGCATGTCGTAGATCACACTGCTTTCATTCAGCTGATGTATCCCTCAGCGTAGCCTGTCCATAACATAAACATAGACATAGTATAAACACATAATATTGAATCATATCCACATGATACAGACCTCGTAGATCTGTCAGGTTGCTCTTCCCACTTTATTCCTCCTAACCAAGAACCTCTTCATGCCATTCACCTGCATAAGCAATCATTCCTCCACGAGCAAGGCCCCTGACGATCTTGTCGGAAAATGACATACATACAGATGTACATACATGTGAATAGTAGTATAAATCATCCATGATCCTTGATGGCCCTGTCAGACAATGACATATATACATATATACATATAAACATTAGCATAAAACAATCATGATCCCTAATGACTTGTCAGTCAACGACGGACATACATACATATATACATATGAACATTAACATAAAACAATCATGATCACTAACAACCCTGTTAGACAACAACACACACACACACACACACATATATAATCATAATCACAACATAATTACTAGATATCATAAGGTCAAGGTTAAGAGAACTCCCTTTATCCATGCACAACATGCTCAACATTGAGAACAATAGTTCCCAACATATCCAAGGCATCTGATATCTGAGATCCATTCATCTCTTCCCAAGCTCTTCCCAAGCTCCATTAAATTTCCTCCTTCCCCAACCAATTCCAAAGACCCTCAAAACATAAAAGGCAAGACCAAGAAGCAAACAAGAGAAAACCATGAAAAACCAATAACAATACAACACTGCAAACAAAGTGGCATGGCCATGCACCAAACTTAAACGAAACTACAAATCAAGCACAAACAAGTCACAAAGGACCGAAAGCATAAAAATCTCGACAAACACCATGACTCAATCCCCATGAGCTCCGAAATCCTCCAAGGGAAAGCTCAAACTGAACCTTCTTCAAGATTTCATGGCAATCTCTTTACCATGCAATCCCCTACATCATATTGCCATAAACGCATAACTGTCAGTGTATAAATAAACATAACAATATATTGGTTACCTTACATTGTTGTGCAAATCACAATGCTTCGTAACTGAACACATCCATGCCAACTCTCAAGGGACTCCAATCCCCTTGACAGATCTAGCTATAACTAGAAACTAGTTAACATGCTTGTCAAGTATGTGTTCATGAATATACCACATATTCACATAATGTCAGATGAAATCAAGGTTAAGAAGACTTCATGTACTTATGCAAAGCACTCATTCATTGGGAATAGTGGTTTCCAAACCTAGCCAAAGGAATTCTCACCCAATTCCTTTCTTTTACCTTTTACCTTGCTGCAATTGATTCTTACTATATGCTATCACATCAACCAACTGTTAGTTATATACACAAATCAATTGTTACCTTGTCATACTAATACCAAGCATGTGGCCCTGAAACTGTTCACACATGTCAGTCACATGTTCCAAATATCAAGACATCATATCTATTAATTTGAAATCAACCTTTACCAAGACTAATAACCATGCCATAATCAACTCACAACCATTAATCATAATACTACAACTAGCACCCACTTACACTCAAGTACATATCAATTGTCTCAACACATATCATGTTAGTACAATCATCCTAAAACAAGATCATTTCTTCATGCAATCTTATAGACTGTTACATGTCAATTTTTCGCCATGACACTTGATCAGTTTATGGATATTTTTACCATCCGTGAACATGTTGAAACCAGCTCCCTTATAAGTCAAACAACTCAAAATATGTTGAAGAACATGAGAAATTTGGGTCAAATAGCTCTCACACATTGTTAAGTTCCACCTGCGCCTATTTCTCTAGCATTTCCCGCGCATGCGTTGAAATTGACTCTGAGAACATTGCAGATTTATGCTTTGTCTGTAACTATAAACCCGCACAGGTGAATTCTAGAAAGTAAAAATAAAAAGTACATTCTAGAAACATAGTTGGTCGAATATTTCCAAACTGAATGCTTCCGGGTGATGACTATTCGAACTATAACCCTCATAAGATGCATCTCCATCAATTTTCTCATGGTAACCTAATCCCTCATTAAAGGAGGTTCATATTCTTCTTAGGGATCTGAAACTTCCCCCTCTTTGATCTATAAAAGGACTAGAAGGTTGAGGGATGAAGGAGGTCAAAATTCAGAGAATACAAACTTATGTTGTTAGTTTGAGTTTGGAGAGCTTGTCATCTAAGGAGGATATTGAAGGAATTTGGGAGGGACCTCATCGCATCAAGGCGAAGGTTGTAAGGATTCTCTTATCTTCTGAATAATACAAATGAGCACTTTCTCCCATTAATCTTGTCTTTTTTGAATGATGAATAGTTTTCAATTGTTTATTATGTTCCTTAAGGCAAGTTCAATCCCTAATTTCCTTGATCATTAGACTAAGTTGTTTGAATTATTATATCACATGTGCTTTTGATCCTTTTATGGTTTATGTTTGCAGGTCTTATTAAGCATTGAAGAGCTGCATCAATTCACAACCAGGGATCTTCATCAGGCATTTCATGAAATCGGTAAGAGGTTTATCCATTAGCTAGACTGCTTATAATTCGAACAAGTTCAACTTAGGGAAAGATTCTGTTCATTTGTCATGATTGTTTCTAGTTTCCATTTAGGATCTAGGGAGATCGCTCTTGTCCGCAAGAGGGATTGTCCAGTGTAACAAACTGGTGACTCCACTGGGGAATGTCTTTATTCTCGTCTTTTTCCTTAGCCTTGATTTATGATTTTTCTGATTTATCCAGACCCAAGTCTTCATAAATTAATGGCCTTTTAGATCTGATTGGTTGATTCTTGATTTTTTTTTTTCTTTAGGTTTTCCTCCCTGCGTTGTTTCTGTTTGTACACAGAGCGTAGTTCTGCACCCTTTTTCTGTAGCAACTGAGCGCATGTGCTCTGTTTTCTACTAGAAACCATGTAGGCCTTGAAAATTTTTGAAACTTTCGTGCTAGCTTCAACCCAAACTTGAATTTGCCTTTCTGAAAGTGTCATTCTATTTGTTTGGACTGTGTGTTCTCTTTTCTAAACTGAGTTGATTGCTTTGTTGATGATTTTTTGAATATTAGGTCTTCTTGAAAGAATACCTTAGGGTTTTTCCTAGTTGATTTGTTGATTGATCAAAACAAGTTTGAATGTATTTTTGTAAGTGATATTCTTATTTTGTTATGTCAAATAAACTGGTTAAGCCTTAAATATTGCTTGTTAGTCAAAATCACTTTGAATTGCAAATTAGGGTTTCTGAAGACCTTGTGCTTTTTTGAAAGAATCATGGTTATTTTTTCTTGATAAAAGGATTTCTTGCTTTCATCTTGGGAAAATTTTCACAATTGCACTGTTATTTTCATTAAATCAAAGCATTCATAGGAGAATATGTCTTTTCTCCAACCTTCTTGATTAATTTATGTATGCTTGAAAGTTTTGAGTGATTAGAAGAAAGGAGTGTTTTAGTTTATTTTGATAATTAGGGAAATCTAGAAATTAGTTTGTTGACTGCGTTTTTCATTACAAAATAGTGAAATTGGTTGCTTTGAGAAAATTGGGAAAGTCGTGAGTTGTTGCACTTTATTCCTCAAAATCAAAGAAAACTCTTTCTTTTCTCTAAATAGAATTTCATCGAAATTGAAAGTTGCTTTTGCATTTTAGAGTGCATTAATATTTCGAGTCGTGTCACAACATCATAAGTTTCACCTTCATTGCCCATTGAGTAAAAGAAGAGCTTAATAATACATCGTTAATTAAAATTCACCTAGAATTTTATATTTTTTAGGGCTCTTTTCACCTACAGTAGCTTAAGTGTAGGGCTTTGGAATAGGGAAGGAGGTGAACTTTCCAAAGCTACAAACGAACAATAGAATCTTGAGTTAGGGAGAGAAAATTCAATTATTTCCATTTTGCTCTGGGAAGCTCTTCTTAGACATGAGTTAAGCACGAGGTCGTCTCGTATCTGGTGAAGTGATCCAACCCACTTCATTGGCCTAGATACAATGATTACACGCATTACAATGGTACCAAAAGGTACTTGGGGTCACTTGAAAGTAAACCTCCAATTGATCATGTGGAGGAGCCTTCGAGGGGATTGAGCTTGTTACTCTGCCCTTGCGTGTATGTCTGATCTACGATTGTCCCCCCAGGTAAAATTGTTGTATTTGGTGAACATAGTGACTATAATCCTAAGGATCTACCTAAGGTGACGACAGAGGGAAGGTACTGTTGTACCTGGAACATATGTTGGCTAGACTCACTTGGACTCTCTGGAGGGTAATCTTTGCTCGAGATGGTTTATAGTAGAGTTACTTGCACCAGACCATTTCATTAAGTAGGTTGTCAAGGTAACTGGTTCCAAACACTCATTTTCTATAAAAAAATTCACCTTGATCTTTTCAATGTTGGATTTCATCACCAACTAGTAAATATTGATCTCTGTGAAGAGTAAGTTTGTATGGTTTGAACTCCTAGATTTTTTAGCACGTGTTACTTTATGTGTTTTTTTTTTTTTACTTTTTAGAGACTTTAGGTGTAATTTAGATATTGTGTGATTAATAAATTGAAAAAATTTCATTGTAGCGGAACTACCAAGACAATCACATAGGATACTTGGGGATCCCCCTGAGTATACACCGAGTCAGTTAGAAAAGATTAAAGTAGAAAAATCTAAATCATCTGAAATTGAAACTGCAGCAGGAACTGAAACTTCTACTATTATTGATTCTGATGTAAGAGGAATTGAAGTTAATCAACCTATAACATCTACTATTTTAGGCCTTGAAGTAACAGAAACTGAATTTGATCAAACTTAGAATTTAACATCACACTTAGCAGCAACTGATTTACAAATTACTGGACTCGTTCAAACTGAATTAGATACTGGAGAATCTTCCGATAGAAACCTCGTTTTTGAACCAAATATTGACGAACCTGAGTCTGATATTTCTGAGCCTGAAATTCATACACCTTCTACAACACATATTTCGGATCCTCCACTTTCACCGTGTGTGAAACTTATCATTACTGATAGTCTCCCTCCTAGTCTTATTGCCATTGAAGAACTTGTTTCGGACGAAGAGGAAGAACCTATAGTTTCTACCAGTGAGCTTGTGGATATCTCAGAACTTTTGTTTCGATCTCTTCACCCTAACCCTTGGTATTTTACACCCTTGAACATTTTAGGACAAGGGATTCCGTGTTACACAACTCCTTATTCTACCATACATGGTTTTGACTCGTCCACAATGATTCCTAGAAGTGCCATGTTAGATACATCCATGTATTCCACTTCTCCTGTGTCCACATTGTATGGTGGTTTTTTACCACCTGGATATCACTCTCTCGCAGGAGCTTATTCAGGAGCTTCTTCCTCGAACTCATATTCAAACATGTCAACTAGTGTAATTAACCCTACCAATGAAGGTTTGGCATCTGAACAAGTCCTTAATATGATTTCTAGTAATTTTGGTAATCCACGAGCTAACCCAACTGATGGTTATTATCCGCCTGGGTGGCAACCATCATATCCTTTGTCTGGAGGACAACCTTTTGGTGGACCTTACCCTACAGCTGGGGGGAAACCCCCTGCCAGAAACTACTTTAATTATGTTCAAATGCCTCAAACTGGTTTTGGTCAGCCTGTTATGCCTCAACTCGCCATTGGAATGCCTTACCCTGGATTGAATACAATCTGGAACCCTTCTCAGCAGTCAATTCATGTTGCTTCTCAGGTGCCTTTGTATCAACTTGGCCAACCTCTTGGACAACCTATGCAACAATTGCCTTTTAAAGGTATGTCTTCTCAAGTCCAACCAACCGTCCAGGCTAACCCATCGACACCTATCCAGCTATCGCTTCAGCAACCTGCCCCGAGCACTCATCAAACCGTGGGATAGTCTGCTATGTCAACGGATGTTCAAAACCTAGGTTCAAGTTCACCTAAAACTCCCATTCCAGGAGTATCACAAATAACTGTCCCACTTACATCACAGATTACTATGCAACCACTTGTTTAGTATTTACCTCAGGCATCTGGTGTTCAATCCATTCCTATGATTCCTTCAGCACATCAAATACCTGCTGTTCAGCCTAGCATTCTATATATGCAAGTACCTTTTCAAGGTTTACCCCAAAGTCAGTTTATTCAAGGTATACCTTTTCAAAGTCAATTTCTCCAAGGTCAACCCTTGCAAATTCAACCCTTTCAAGGACAGTTTGTTCAAGGTCAAATGGGTCAGAATCTCCCCTTCTAGAATCAACCGTATCCAGGTCATACGTTTCAACAACCTATTCAACCACAATACGGTATGGATCATCCTGGATACCGAGGAGGTATGCAGATTCCAACTGCTCAGTCTATCCCAGGATATCTTGGATATCCTCCTCCCGGTATGGGACTCACCCCTCATGGTTATCAATATCCATCGTAGGACCCTAATCACCAGTTTCCCTTCATTGCAACTTTAGATTTGCCTGACCTCTCTCGGTTAACTAATCATCCACTTCTTTATTTACCCTATTGGCCGACTATTCCTAATAATTTTCCCAGTGATATTCCTAAGTTTGAAGGTAAGTTAGGTGAAGATTCGTCCAACCATGTCATGACCTACCATCTTTGGTGCGCATCCAACTCATTAAATGACGATTCTATTAGATTACGACTTTTTCAACGAGCCTTAATCGGTTCGGTAGCCAAATGGTATGTAGAATTTCTGCACGTTTCCTTCAACACGTTTAATGCCCTTGCTACAGCCTTTTTGACCCATTTTTAGTTACCCATTCGGTATGACAATAGAACTGAAATTTTGACTTCTTTAAAGCAGTCACCGTCAACCCATATCTCAGATCACATTCACGAATGGAGACGAAGACGTCGCCTAGTTAAAGTTTACATTCCAGACTAGATTTTAGCCGAATGGTTCATAAAGTCGCTTTTACCAGTAATAACTGAAGATGTGGCCAAAGGGGGTGTTGTAACTAAAGAGAAGGTAATTTCCCACGCTCAATATCTCGATCTTGTTTATACTCAATCTGGTATTTTGTATGAAAAGATCCCAAATTTACCTCGATCTACTCCAAGTAATCCACCTCTTCTAGGATCACATGCTGCAGATGGCATGATTGGTTTTGTGAGCCAGAAATTTAAGAACACAAAGAAAAATTCTAAGAATGTTTAGGTTACGACTCTATCTGATTCACCTGACGAAGATCCTTCTCCCATAATTACTTCCAAAATCAATGTTGTAGATTCATCTACTGGCAAGGGTAAGTCACCTAGAAATAAGAAAAAGGGAAAAGGAAAAACTAAACAAGACAACCTCTCTAAGGAGAAATCAACCAAGAACGAATCATCTGACGAAAAAAGGAAACCTTGCTACCCTTGCTTGATTTGTGAGGAAGATCATTACACTAAGGAGTGCCCTCATCGGGCCAAAGTTTCCAAATTCGTCAAAATTTCACCCACACCTGTTGTTTTGAAGGATCCTTTTCCTCAAGACAGTAAAATAGTCTCTCATGAAAAATCCTCCTCATCCCCATCAGCAGATATCATGATGATGTCTTCAAGAGTTATGGTAGCAACGAGATCCAAATATTACGCGTCAAAGAGTCCTGTTGAAAATGGAGATGACTCCAGTTCACCTGGTCAAACTTACGTGTCTACTCCTCCTTCTTCTGAACCATTACATATTGAAAAACCAAATCCTGATATGGTAATTCATCTGCCTCCTAAGGGTATGCTTCGTAAGTCAAACTTTAATCCTCATGCGAGCGCTGCCAAAAATTATAACATCATCGAAGATTTGGATATGTCACCTTCGACCATGCCTGCCCTTGAAGTGCTGCAAACTTGTCCAACACAAAGGAAGTTATTATTATAGCCATAGAAGTTGTATATCCTCAAGACTCCCATTTGATTGTTTTCGATCTCAAAAATCATGTCCCACTTCTCCCACACCAACTAGCTTTTCAGATACCTGTTCACGTCAAAACTCAACGAGTTTTTTGAACAGTGATTGATGAAGGAGCGTTGACATGTATTATGTCCATTTCCTGTTGGAAAGACTTGGGTTCTCCAACAATAAATCAATCTCCCACAACTTTGAAAGCCTTCTATGGAAGAGGTTTTCATCCGTATGGACTTTTAAATGATTTTCCAATCGAATTAGAGGGTAAAACAGTTGCAATAGATGTTGAGGTTGTTGATTCTCAACTTGACTATAACATTTTTCTTGGTCGGAGCTAGACTTATGCCATGGCGGCAGTAGTCTCGTCATATTTTAGGATGATTATGTTTCTTCACAAAGGAAGAATTGTGAAAGTAGATCAATTTTCCTACTATACCTCTAACCCTAATTCTACCGACAGTATCCCATTTGTTGGAAAATCCACCACTGCATATGAGGAAGTTGGTGTTGGTCTACTCAAAGACTCATCTTTGATGGGAACTTTCGCATTCCCTCCACTTGTTCTTCTTCATAATGAAGCACAAATTAACATGATTACATTAAGTACTTTTGAAATGGGAGATCCATGGAAAGTACCGTCAGAATCAGAAATGATCTTATATGGTGATGAAATGCCTCGTAGTCCTTTTGAGTTAGCCTATGAGGCCATTCAGTCTTTTTCCAACCCATCAACATCTAATGATGATCAAATGAATATGATCATTGATGAATATTCTCATTTGTCACGCTTGGAACCAATCTCTATTCCTAATCCTTTTAATAAATATTTTTTAACTGATGAAGGGATCATGGAAGTTATGACCTTGGATGAAATGTCATGGAACAATACTCATCATCGTTCAACTTTCTTACCATCCTTTGATAAAATTGAGAATAATATTTCATCATTATTTTCATCTGAGACCCTTAGCGATCCTCAAAATCCAATATCTACCCTTTCTTCCAGTTATGAATAGAATTTAGGGAACATATCGGCAATGATACCTATCGATATCTCAGTGAAACCCGTAATAATTGAAAATATTCATATAGGAGCCTCTTGTTTGTTAGAAGAGATTTCAACTTACAAAGCCTTATTTCAGGAATTTCATGACATTTTTGCATGGTCCTAGGAAGAGATTCCAGAAATCGACCCTAGCATTGTTGTACATGAAATAAAAACTTATCCGGATGTTAAGCCAGCTAGACAACGATTACATCCTATACATCCATGAAAAGCTGCTACTATCAAAATTGAGGTTGAGAAATTGCTGAAAGCATGATTCATTTACCCTGTTCCTTTAACCGATTGGGTATCAAATATTGTGACCGTTAATAAAAAGCAAGGAACTATTCGAGTGTGTGTTGATTATCGAGACATCAATAAAGCTTGTCCCAAGGACAATTATCCAACTCATTTTGTCGACGACTGTGTAGGAAATGATTTTTTTCCTTTATTGATGGATTTTCTGGCTACAATCAGATAAACATACTCCCTGCCAATCAATATAAAACCACATTTATATGCCCATGGGGAACTTTTGCTTATCGCAAACTCCCATTTGGCCTAAAAAATGTTGGCACGAATTTTCAACTAGCAATGTCTTATGCATTCCATGATATCAAGCATATTGTTCAGCCTTATTTAGATGACCTCCCGACTCATTCCATGAAACAACAGGATCACCCAATGCACTTAAAAGCGATTTTCATTAGGTGTAGGCATTACAATATTCGCTTGAATCCGTACAAATGTGTTTTTTGTGTACAATCCAGTCGCCTTCCAGGTTTCATTGTTTCAAAGGAAGGAATTCGTGTTGATCCCCTCAAGGTAGAGGAAATTTTGAATTTTCCTACTCCTTCTAGCCTTACTCAACTCCAAAGTTTACAAGGGAAGGAAAACTTTTTGCGTAGATTCAACCACAATTATGTTGAACTAACACAGGGTTTTACTCGACTGTTGAAAAATGGTATTCCATTTTTTTGGGATGAGCTTGTTGATAAAGCTTTTGATGCATTAAAGCATGCACTGACTAATGCACCCTTACTGCATCCACCCGATTATCATCGAGACTACTTTCTGTACTTAGCTGCATCTGATGCCACTATTGGCATGGTGTTAGTCCAAGAGTATGATTCTAGCAGCGAACATGTGATTTACTATTTGAGTAGGAGTCTCACTAAAATTGAGATTAAATATGCACATGTGGAGAAGCTAGCCTTGGAAGCTGTACAAGTTATTCAACGATTCCGTCACTATATACTTCTCCGAAAAACCACTGTTATTTTAGATTGCAACACCATGATGTACATTCTCACGAAACAACTGCTAGGGGGAAAATACTCGAAGTGGATAGTCATTCTACAAGAGTTTGATCTGGAATTTGAAAAATCCAAATCAAAGAAATCCTTGGTTTTCGTCGAACTATTGTGTGACTTCCCCAATACTGATATAGAAATTGTAGAAGAAGATTATTTTGTTGACGAATCTCTCTTTCTTATTAGTACATTAGATCCGTGGTGTGGAGACATAATTATATATATCCAAACACAAAATTTTAGGCCTGAGTTATCCAAAAATGATCGTTGGCGAATCTGATACCAATCCCAACAATACAATATTATTGGCGACACTCTTTATCATCGTGGTGCCGATTCTGTATTTCGACATTGTTTAACTTTTGAAGAAGCCGAAAAAACTTTAAATGACTGTCACTCTAGAGCATGTGGCGGTCACATGTCTAGGTATGCTACTTCCCAAAATATATTACTTGCTGGCTATTTTTGGTTGTCAATGTTTAAAGACTGCATCACTACAGTCCAAAAATGCCATAATTGTCAAATTTATGATCGCAAAATGCGAGCACCTCCCGCTCCTCTTCACCCGTCGATCCTTTTGCCAAATGGGGCATCAACTTTGTCACTTGTAACCCTCACTCGGCCAGGGGGCATGGATATATCATCCCTGCAGTTGATTACTTTACAAAATGGGCTGAGGTGATGCCTACATATAGAGACGACAACAAAAATGCAACTATTTTCATTTTCAATCATGTGATTGCTCGGTTCGGTGTCCCACAAGCTATTTTTACAGACCACGGTAGTCATTTTCGTAACTTTATGATGGTTGAACTATCCGTGCAACTCAACCTCCACCATGATAACTCTACTTTGTATAATCCGCAAGCTAATGGTCAGGTTGAAGTTGTCAATAAAGTTTTAACCAATATGATTAAACGGATAGTTGGTATGCATAAAGGAAACTGGCACTCTATGCTCTTTTTAGCACTGTGGGCTTACCGCACTACTGTAAAAACATCGACCGGTTTTACCCCTTTCCAACTTGTTTATGGTTTGGAAGCCGTATTACCTATTGAATGTGAAATTCCATCTCTTAAATTAGCTATCGAATTATTACATGCTACCTCTGCAGATGAAGAATGCTTTGTACATTTAGCCCATCTAAATGAAAATCTTCGTAATGTCATATTAGCTAGTGAAGCTCACTAGAAATGTGTCAAATCCCAATATGATCAAAACGTTAATCCTCATACATATTCAGAAGGTGACCTAGTCTTGGTATATGATCAAGCTCATGACAAGCTAGGTGTAGGGAAATTCAAGCCCATGTGGCATGGCCCTTACATCGTAAAATGCATATTAGCTAAAGGTGCCTATGAGTTGGTTGATTACGATGGTGTTCCTTTGGGAAAGCCCAGAAATGGTCTTTACCTAAAGAAATATTTTTCATAAAATTTTGGTGAAGATTTGTACATTATTTACCATTTTTAGGTATGTGTGATAAATTAGTTTTTTTTCACTACTTCTCCTGCTTATCTTGTTTTTACACTTGATTTGTAGATGTCAACATTTTCTCTGACTTACATTAGCTTTGATGATGGCGCTAGTCGTAGTAATCATAATTTATCTTCCGCAACCTGGGTTATCTATTCACCCAGTGACAAGCTAGTCTCTATTCATAGAATATGTCTCGGTCAAACAACGAACAATATAGCAGAATATAGCACAGTCATTGAGCTATTAGTTGATGCCATTACATTTGGTATCTGGCATTTGATCATTAGGTTAGATTCACAGCTTGTAGTATTACATTTAAATGATGTCTATTCAGTAAGGAGTCCAACCACATTAAGGATGTTTTTACGAGTCCATTTCTTGGAAAGGCAATTTGATTATATCAAATATCAACACATTCTGAGATATTTAAAAACATTGACAGATGCATTGGCGAATCATGTGTTAAATAGACATTTGCAACATTTGTAAATTAGAAACAGTATTCATTCATACATTGATCGAGATAAACATAGATAAAAGTAGCAGATTTTTCATTAAAATAGAGTTTGGGTATGTCTACAAAATATGTCATCTGAGGACATAAGGCCCCGTGGCCTTTTATTTTCCAAATATGTTGACACCAAAAAGTAAAAAATGGTCCTATAAACTAGAACAACTAGGCATGGTGATGCTCATGATAACACATGATAGCATGAGCAACTCGATGCAGCAAATTTCTGAGAGGCCCTGGAACCCCAACTACGTGCCTCTGATAGGTGCATGGAATGTCATCAACTCTAGTCTCTGGGATGTTGGCAGTCAACCTCTCAAGGTTGTGCTCCAACTCTGTTAGGATGTCATCTACCTCTAGGTTCGTTGCCACAGCTACCATAGGCTGCTCGCCTCGTCTATCGTAACGTCTCATCCCGGCTGGTCGGGTTGGACCCACATCTGCACATGCATTTCGGATAATTAGCCTCTCAAGAAAAAAACACTTAAAATTTTGAAAAGTTTGAAAACATGTCAAAATGAGAAAATTCTTACCTAGATCACCCCACTGAGCATCGGCTGGAAGTGGGATATCAAGATCACCTCTTGTTGTAGCGGCTACAACCACCCTCCAAAATTTTGCCTTAGCTTCGTTTTGGAGCCTCCCTACCAACCTTTCACAATAGCATGTCTTGCCTTGTCAAGTACACAAGCTTCAGTGATTTTCTTGCAGAATGACAGCCTGTCCATCAAAACTTGTTGCATCCCCCTCACAGGTTGTTTTATCGGACTTGGTCTAGCTACAGGTTGAGCAGCTCCCTCAAGAAATTGGGCAATTCTGGAGGGGAACCAACCTTCCCTCCAGAAATTGCACAATTCTATCTGGCAGCCTACTGTGTTTTAGAATTGCGCGAATCTGCCTATCACTGTTCACTGGAAAAATTGTACAATTCCTCCCAGCATGACTGCTCAACCCAGAAATTGCGCAATTCTAGGCTGCAGTCAGCTGCTCTGCCCAGAAATTACGCAATCCCTCTAGGCAGCAGTCAGCTACTCTACCCAGAAATTGCGCAATCCCTCTGGGCAGCCAACCCATCTCCCTCCCAGAAATGCGCATTTTTTCCTCCTAGCTGAGCAGACCGTTGCATGTGCAGTTTAGTTGATCGGTTTCCTCCGGGACCGAGCAAAACTAATTTGCATGCATGGGCTGCTCCTCCCAAGGCAGCATGCAAAGGCATCCCTTGATTTAGGGATCCATTTTTAGCAGCTAAAGGTTACATGCAAAGATCATTTCAGAAACCTCCCACCAAGTGTCGCTTTTCCTAGATTTGTGGCATGCGCGTCACAACCTCAATCTTATCAAAAATCATCAACCTCTATCCCCACGTTCTGTTGATCCTTCGGATTGTACTATCTTGTGTTCTTCCATTCTGGACTCCTCACCTACTGTGAACGAGGATCAAGTTGTCGATGGAGTTGGTGTTATGAAGCCAACCTATGCCATCATTCATGATGAGTGTGTGTAGGAATCTAAAGAAGAACCCATGGTGAAGGATGACTCCCTTCCAACCGTGCCTCATCCGCTTTATCCTGACATCCCTTATGATTCTGCCACTGCTGATTTCCCTTGTGAAAACTCATTTCCGAATGTTTCTACTTCCGATCGTTCAAGACACGTCGGATGTCAGTGTATCATTACAGTGTGGAGATGACACATCTTCCTCCGGAAATCCGTCCAATCTGTCATCTGTCATTTCTGAAAACACAGAGGGTAAACATATTTGCTTCCCATCTACCCCTCTGCCCGATTCATCAAATCATGAGGATGCCGACAAACATCCTGAATTTTCTGATCTTGGTTGTCGTGATCTCTCTACTTCTTCATCTGATCACGATGTTGATTCAATCGTTGTTAATCTGTCTAAGACATTGGTCTACGATGATCTATCTGTCAACGAAGTCGAAACCCCGCAGACTATCGAGTCACTTCAACCCGAGATAATGGTTATGTGAGGCCCTCGATGTCCTGAGGTTGGTTTCACTTCTAGTCAGGAAATTGTTGGAACACTCAAGTCTCCTCATCATTCTTTGTTTTGCATTGAAGATCAACCAAACACTCAGGTTTCGCTTCCTCCATTCGAACTACATGATCCCATCGCTCATGCATTGGAGGAATCTTACACAGCAAGCACACATGCACAACATAAGTGGTCTACCTTTCTCACATTTGATTGCATGTCACAGTCAAGAGAATGCATACACTTGACATCTGCACACAGTGTAGCACAACACCATGGTAGCTCCACAGAGTGCATGTCATGCACTTTCACTCATCTTTATTCTGTGGTCACTTGTAAGCTCGGAGTTTGTCTATCTTCATTGTTATATCTTTAATGCTTGCTGGTTTGTGCAACTATGATGTTCGCAAACCGTGCCTTCACCAACATGGGTCAACCAATGCGCCCATGGCTGCCTTGGAAGTATCACTTCATGTGAGATGACCCATGCACTGTTAGCTTAGGAGTAGGAGTAGTGTTTACTTTTTGAGTTGTTTTCTTGCATGCATGTTTGCTTCTTTCCTTGTGTGTTTGTTCTCTTGCTTGTTTGTTTTCTTACTCGCTTTTCTTTCGCATTTTCTTCTACTCCTTTCTTTGCTCTTAGTTTTTTTTCTTGTTATTGTCCGTAGGTTAGTTTCACATGGACCATGCATGAATCTTGAAACAAGCTGGGTAAAGTACAAGATGTTGGAAATAATACTGAGAGGGGGGGTGAATCAGTATTATCAGATCAATAATTTAATTTTCAAAACTGATTTGTATATGTTACTTCAGCTAAGTGAACTAGTGTGTATACGCAACTGTACTTAAGGCAACCAACGTATATGCAGAGATCTTTTGATTTACCCAAATTATCATGCATTGAAATTTAACCAGTATATCAGGAATTCATTAGACAGTGTAGTAAAAGTAGAATAAAACATCACACATAAGCAACACACATGAACACCAAGATATAAGGTGGAAACCCAATGTGGGTGAAAACCACCTGCTGCTGTCGTCTCTGTCTTCTTTTAATAATAAGAAAATCTGTTTACAATTTTTGTACTGGTGCAGTCTTATACCAGTACGCAGGCTTCTACCTGTAGAAGGCTACAACCTTCTCTTGTTCTCCATCTTCTACTGGAAGGGAGCTACAACCCCCTAGCTCTTGTACTAGCCGATATGTTTACTAGTACGTAGGTGCCGACCTACAGAAGGCTACGACCTTCTTTCTTCCTCCAGGGACCACGTTTCATAAATTTTCAGACTAGATCCATCAACAACATTATAACTACAATTCAATCATTAAATACATCTGCATCAACCAATCATTGAAAACCCAAACATCACTTTCTAAATCAATCCCTTTGACAATCAATCTGAAACTTTTACCAGAATACAGTCCCCAGAACCCAGAACTCTGCAAGACTACAACAGACAAAGACAAATTATTACATCAGCAACTATCAACACCAATCTAAACAAGACCATTATAGTCATCAAAAACTATCATACACCATGTATGATCTGCTCCATAAGCATCTGTGAACAACATCCAGACCATCAACCTGTATATGTCCATAAAAAAGAATCACCTGAATCAAAACAACTATGCGGATCTGTACCAAGATCTTCTAAGATAATGCCAACAATGCATTATTAGAAGCATATGCTCCCCCTGAACCTGTGCCAGATGTTTACTGTCAGATCTGATCATTGCATATATCAGAAGAATTATCAAGGCATCATCATCAATCAGATATACATCAAGTTATCAACAACTTATGAGAACCAACATATTTCCACATGTCATCAGCAGATTGTAACCATCATCAAACAGAGCAGATAATTCACTGAACCATATCAGACCCCTTTCTCCTGAGTCTGGCCCACTTCTTTTCCTCAAACCAACATATACGCGACTGTGCCCACAGAAACCAGCGTATGTATGCGACTACACTTCATGAAACTCGCGTATAACAACCTTTCTAAAAAAAATGGATTTTAACAGTAGGATGATGCAGCAACTACTCCCAGCTTCTGTCTGAGATATTCAAATGTCTCTCTGGGTAGTGGTTTAGTGAATATATCAGCAACTTGTTCTTTGGAGGGAACATACTCCAATTTGACCTTTTGTTCAAGCACTTGTTCACATAGAAAATGATATTTGATGGGTATGTGCTTGGTCTTGGAGTGCATGACTGGA
Source organism: Pinus tabuliformis (assembly GCA_031772625.1). Lineage (NCBI taxonomy): Eukaryota > Viridiplantae > Streptophyta > Pinopsida > Pinales > Pinaceae > Pinus > Pinus tabuliformis. Next base: position 742,780,414 of record CM062819.1, on the reverse strand, counting down.
TTCTTTGAAATATTGATGGCACTTGTATTATCACATAGAATGGAGATGGGTGGAGTACATGTGATCTGAATGTCTTGCAATGTTTGCATCATCCAAAGTAGTTGTGTGCAGCAAGATGCAACAACCACATATTTTGCTTCAGCTATAGATAATGCAATTGAACTTTGTTTCTTGCTTAACCAAGACACTAACCTGGAACCCATATAGAAAGCACCACCACTTATGCTTTTTCTGTCATCAACACTTCCTGCCCAATTTGCATATGTATATGCATGAAGAGTAAGATCTGTATTGCTAGGATACCATAAACCAAAGTTCTGTGTTCCTTGAAGATAATTGAAAATCCTTTTGACTACTTGAAGGTGTGATTCCTTTGGATTTTCTTGGAATCTTCCAACTATTCCTACTGCATGCATGATGTCGGGTCGGGTACCTATTAGATAAAGTAGACTGCCAATCATGGATCTGTAAGTTGGTTGATGTACTGCTACTGATTCATCATTTGAGCTGAGACTGCATCCTGTTACCATTTGGGATACATACTGGTTTAGAATCTTCCATGCCGTATTTTTTCAAGATCTATTTGAGATATTTGGTTTGTGAGAGAAAACTACCATCTTTATTTTGTTGAACTTGTAGACCAAGAAAATAGGTAAGCTCACTAAGTAAGGACATTTCAAATTCTTGCTGCATTAATGAAGCAAAATTCTGACTCATGGATTCTTCATTGCTGCCAAAAATGATATCATCAACATAAACAACAATTATTAGCAATTTATCAACGTCAATCTTTGTATATAGATTTCTATCTGCTAACCCCTTTGAAAAACCTTGTTGGTGGAGATATTTGTCGAGACGGTAATACCAGGCCCTTGGAGCCTGTTTTAGACCATAGAGAGCCTTTCTGAGTCTGCATACAAGTTTTGCATCATTTCCAAGAAGAAATCCTTGTGGTTTTTCAATATAGACTTCTTCTTCTAAGTCTCCATTAAGAAAGGCAGATTTTACATCCATTTGGTATACTTTGAATTTCTGAAAACTAGAAAGAGCAAGAAACATTCTTATGGCTTCAAGTCTAGCAACAAGTGCAAAATTTTCTTCAAAATCTATACCTTATTGTTGAGCATATCCTTTACAAACAAGTCTGGCATTGTTTCTAATAACTTCTCCATTTTCATTCAGCTTATTTTTGAATATCCATGTAATTCCTATGATATTCTTATCATGAGGTCTAGGAACTAATTCCCAAGTATTATTCTTTTCAATTTTCTCAAGTTCTTCATTCACGACCTTGACCCAACATTCATCTTTGCATGCTTAATTTACATTTTGAGGTTCGGTGGAACATAGTAATGCTAGATAGCTTGAAGCTTCTATAATAGTTCTTCTTGTCTGCACACCTGCCTCTTTCTGCGTTAAAATTTGAGTTTCTAGATGATTTTTCTAAACATACCTGGACGGAGTCTTTTCTTCTACCGTTGTCTCTTCTTTTGGTGCTTCATTGGTTTCTTCTTCAGAATTAGTGTGAGTTGATGTGGGAAGATAACACTCATCTTCTTCATTGTCATACTCTTCGGTTTTTATCTGTTTTGGATTTTTGCATGCTTCATCAACCACAACATCAATACTTTCAATAATTTTCCCAAGTCTTTTATTATAACATTTATATCATGTACTTCAAGAAGAGTAACCAAGAAGAATACCTTCATCTGCTCTGGGTTCAAACTTACCAAGTTTTTCATCAGTCCTTTTGATGTAACATTTTCTTCCAAAAAAATTGAAGTATTTTACAGTAGGAGTCTTACCATACCAAAGTTCATGCGGAGTTTGAGTGCTATTTATCCAAACATTTTCTTGGTTGATAATAGTGATGGCGGCGAATGCAGCTTCACCCCAGAAGGTTGCAGGAGTTCTAGATTCATCTAGCATAGCTCGAGCCATTTGTTGAACAGTTTTGTTCATCCTTTCTACCACTCCATTTTGCTGAGGAGTCCTTGCGGTGGAGAATTGCCTTTTTATTCCATGTTGTTCACAAAATTCAAAGAATTCATCCGAGGTAAATTCCCCTCCTCGATCAGATCTGAGGCATTTGATTTTGCGATCTGATTCATTTTCAACCAAAGCTTTGAAGGCTTTGAACTTTTCAAATGCTTCATCTTTATGCTTTAGAAGACCAATCCAAGACATTCTTGAAAAATCATCAATGAATAATATAAAGTATTCTTCTCCATGAGGTGAATTTTTCCTTGATGGTCCACATAAATCAGTATGAACAAGTTCAATGGGCTTACTAGCTGACCCTTCCTTTTCAATGAAGTGAGCTCTAGTTTTCTTACCGAATTGACATGATTTGCATATTTTATTTTCAGGAATGTTGATATCAAGAAGATCACGAACAACCTGGAATCTGCATGATTTTCTTATTTGAGAAAAGCTTAGATGCCCCAATCTTCTGTGCCATAGCCAGTGTTCATCATTTTTGCTTAGATAGCACTGTTGTTGTCCTCCCTTGAGTATGTATAAGTTGTTTGGAGTTCTTGTACCTTTGATCACGGTTTCTCCTATATCAAGCTCATGAACAACACATCCGTTTGATCGAAATATCACTTCATTTCCTTGATCACACATTTGACTGACACTCAACAGGCTATGCTTTAGACCATCAACATACATAAAATTCCCAGCTTTAACCTTTTCTTTCAAGAAAACAGAGCCTTTACCTTTTATGACAGCAGGAGTGTCATTTCGAAATGAGACATTCTTTTCCTTTTCTAAGGAATTATATGAGTGAAGTTTTTCTTTGTCACCTGTCATATGTTTTGAGCATCCACTGTCGATATACCATTGATTTTCTTGTCCTTCTGCATACAAGGCTATACCACATCTTTCTGTTTGCGGTTCTTTCTTTCTCCATATTTTGGGTTTTAATGGAGTTTTCTCATTTTGCCAAAATTTACTCCTGCATTCAGATTCTTCATGGCCGAAGTTGTTACAAATTGAGCATTCTATTTCATTTTCAAGAAGAGAAAAGTTACTGTAGGAACTTTTCTTGATCCCTGTCACATTCCTTTAATTTCGTGCTTCTCTAGTCATGATGGTCTTGTAAGCAACACATTAAGCAGCTTTGTGTCCAAATTTATGACATGAAAAACATTGGCCATTAAAGAAGTCCCTGCGATTATCGAATCTACTGACCTGGTGATTGTAGTTTCTATTGATATTCATCTTTGAAGCAAATTGAGTATGATTTACCTGAGGTTGTTTGTGGCTTCTATTCATCCTTGAAGTAAATTGAGCCTAATTTACCTGGTGATCTTCTTTATGCCTTTTCTGACGATTGTCAAACTGTTCACTGCTCTTTGCTACATCAAGATAGCTTTTAGTGAAGGTTGACGGCTTCTGTGATTGAGATGCTTCTTCCGTCTATCCAAGAACTGTCTTTATTAGAGGAAAACACTGCACTTTGATAATTTCATTTAAGGTTTCCGATCCTTCAGTAAATCTAATATTGAGAGATTTTGTTTTTTGAATATCCTTTCTTAGACCCACAATTTCACATTCTAGTTTTTCATTGTGTTTTTCTCTTTTAGCAAGTTGGTATGTCAAGGTATCTATAATCATATTCTTTTCTTCTAAACAGATTTTGAGTTTAGAGATTTCTTCATAAAGGTCATCTTCATCTAAAGCATCCAAAAAATTATCATCTTCATAAGCCATCAGAAGTCTATAGTCATTACTATTTTCATCTTCATCACTATTTGATAAACCATTGCTATCTTCATGAGTATAGTAGCTCTTTTTACTTGCACTTTGTTTTCTATTCCATTTTGAAGATTCCTTCCCTTTATCATATTTATCTTTATGAGAACATTTGGCAGCATAATGACCAACTCTACCACAGGCAAAACATTTGAAAGGTAGTTTACCTTTGAATCTTACGGAACCCCATTGAAGCTTCTTAACAAAGTTTACTTCATCTTCTTCTTCTGAAATATGTCCTGATTCATTGAGCTCTTCTTTTCCTTTTGTTGAAGCTTCAAATGTGGCTTCTCTCATATCTGATGGGCCTCCTTTTCTCATCTCAACAACAGTTAATATTCCGTGAAGCTGTGTCATAGTAATAGTCTGTAGATCCTATTTTTCTTCTATGGTAGATACTTTTGATTCAAATTTAGCAGACAAGGATCTTAAAACTTTCTCAACTAAGGTAACTTCCTTTATCTCTTCACCGAGATTCTTCATGCAATTAACAACCTCATCTATATGTAAGAAGTAACTAGCTATACTTTCATCATTGTGCATCTTAAGAGTTTCATATTGAATTCTAAGAGTTTGCAGTTTAGCACATTTTACCTGAGAGTCCCCTTCGTAGCTTAGAATGATTTTGTCCCATATTTCTTTGGCTGATTTGAGTTGCATAACTTTGATAAACTCTGATTGTGACCGACTTCCCAATAATGTATTGACAGCCTTGGCATTGGTTTCATATTTCTTTTTACCTGTCGTATATGTAGGAATTGCTGATGGAAATTTATATTCTCCTTCCACGATTTCCCAGACATCTATTCCAAGTGATTGAAGATAGGTTGTGGTTCTTATCTTCCAATAAAAAAAGTTGCTCCCATTGAAGATTGGCGGTCTGATGTATCCCCCGCTTCCTTGACTACTCATGATGATGGATCTTCCTTCAAGCGATCAAGCTACTTATGAAGGGCCTGCTCTGATTCCAATTGTTGGAAATAATACTGAGAGGGGGGGTGAATCAGTATTATCAGATCAATAATTTAATTTTCAAAACTGATTTGTATACGCTACTTCAGCTAAGTGAACTAGCGTGTATACGCAACTGTACTTAAGGCAACCAGCGTATATGCAGAGATCTTTTGATTTACCTGAATTATCATGCATTGAACTTTAACCAGTATATCAGGAATTCATTAGATAGTGTAGTAAAAGCAGAATAAAACATCACACATAAGCAACACACGTGAAAAATAACATATAAGGTGGAAACCCAATGTGGGTGAAAACCACCTGTTGCTGTCTTTTTTGTCTTCTTTTAATAATAGAAAATCTGTTTACAATTTTTGTATTGGTGCAGTCTTATACCCGTACGCAGGCTTCTACCTGCAGAAGGGTACAACCTTATCTCGTTCTCCAGCTTCTACTGGAAGGGAGCTACAACCCCCTAGCTCTTGTACTAGCCGATATGTTTACTAGTACGTAGGTGCCGACCTACAGAAGGCTACGACCTTCTTTCTTCCTCCAGGGACCATGTTTCATAAATTTTCAAATTGGATCCATCAACTGAAATTCAATCATTAAATACATCTGCATCAACCGATCACTGAAAACCTAAACATCACTTTCTGAATCAATCCCTTTGACAGTCAATCTGAAACGGCTACCAGAATACAGTCACTAGAACCCAAACCAGAACCCAGAACTCTGTAACAGAAAACATAAGCAATTGAAACATACTTTATAAGGTATACGCTACTTCCATGTGTCGAACCTGCATGTGTACATGCTTTTACCAAAGCGAACCAGCGTAAATATCTGCAAATCAAACTTATGGTGTATACGCTGCTTTGATATGCAGAACTAGTATGTATATGCTTCTTTTCTAAAGTGAACCTACGTACAGATCTGTAAATGATGATTTAAACATTACAACTATTCTAGACTTCAGTCATACCCAGATCATCACATTTACAGACTACAACATGCGCTAGTTATTTAGATACATGATCAAACCACATAAGGATAATTCATTTCAAGCCTTAAGGTCCCGATACATCATTAGATTTTATCCTTCATCAAACGATAAGGTTCATCCTTGGTTCAGATCAAGCACAACACCATAAGCCAATAACCTACATATTAGATCTCACACTTCATCAAATATTCGATACTTGCACACTTTGGCCTAATGATCTTCTCCTCCTTTTATAGTTTTAGGCCTTACTCAATACCATGGACCAAAACCACTTAGGACCAATACCTTGGACCAAATACCTAGGGTCAATACCTCAGACCAGATACCTTGGACCAATACCATGGATCAAAATACCATCGACCAAATACTTCAGACCAAAAACTTAGTTTTCCAAGGTATACGTGTTTTTCCTTTTGTGAAAGTGTGTATGTACGTATACACGACTTGTATATAGTGAACCTGCGTGTATACGCAACTTGGTCAGTGGTGAACTTGCGTATACCTCTCTTTCTTCATTCTGAGAAGACTGATCTGTAATTCTCTGTTGTTTACCTGCTATACTGTGATCTTTCATCTGAGTGATTTGCCATCAAGGACAATACTTGTATCATAATGCCAACACAAGAGGCCTTGTGCAGCTATCACTACTTGGTTATTTGTCATCCTACCTCTGTATGAAGAACTTGTTACTTTTAGTCCATGATACATCGATGGAAAATATGTACTATTTGAAGTGAACCTTGGTGAAAACACAACGCTTGCGCGCTAACTAGTGTCACCTACTCTAGCCGATTGTTTTTGGGTTAACCCTTGGCAGCTTAGTCAAGTAGAGTAAGGTGAGGGGGAAAACCTTAACAAGTGTGTCAGAGGTATACATAAACTAATTCTTTGAAGGAACAACCTCTTCTGCTCTCAATAAGTCGGGATCCCTCTTCTGCCTCTGAAATGAATAAGTTTTATGCATAGTTATGAAAAAAATAAAAAATGAAAAATGAAAAGTGAAAAATGTAAAAATGAAAAATGAATAAGGCAAAAGAAGAGAAAGGCTTCCTACGCAGCGAGGTGATGCAAGTAACTCCACCGGGGTACTGAGCTGGCTCGCTGGCAGCGGAGCGATGCTTATGTTCCTGCGTGACTCCGTCGGGGTACTGTCCAAGCCTGCTAGCAATGGAGCAACACCAGCGATGAAACTAATACTCTGGCGACTATACTGCTTGTGCACCAATATACCCCTCAACCCCAATCGAAACAACTGTGTTGACTTGGCTTGGAATGTGTGTCAATTGACCAAGATCTTGGCAGATGCTACATCTTACAATCAAGCTAGTGTGGAAACCAAGACGAACTGAGAACTGAACAATACTTCCGGAGGTGTTAGACTTGCTTTTCACAAACAAGGTCCATTCAGAGAACTGGAGTTCTAACAATGTGTCACCAAATGTTGTAGCGGCTACAACCACCCTCCAAAATTTTTCCTTAGCTTCATTTTGGAGCCTCCCTACCAAACTTTCATAGCAGCATGTCTTGCCTTGTCAAGTACACAAGATTTAGTGATTTTCTTGCAGAATGACAGCCTATCCATCAAAACTTGTTGCATCCCCCTCATAGGTTGTTTCACTGGACTTGGTCCAGCCGCAGGCTGAGTAGCTCCCTCAAGAAATTGCGCAATTCTAGAGGGGAACCAGCCTTCCCTCCATAAATTGCGCAATTCTGTCTGGCAGCCTGCTGGGCTCCAGAATTGCGCAAATATGCCTATCACTGTTTAATGGAAATATTGCACAATTCCTCCCAGCAGGAATGCTCAGCCCAGAAATTGCGAAATTCTAGGCAGCAGTCAGCTGCTCTGCCCAAAAATTGTGCAATCCCTCTGGGAAGCCAGCCCAACTCCCTCCCAGAAATGCACATTTTTTCCTCCTAACTGAGCAGACTGTTGCATGTGCAGTTGAGTTGATCGGTTCCCTCCGAGACCGAGTAAAATTGATTTGCATGCATGGGATGCTCCTCCCAAGGCAACATGCAAGGCATCCCTTGATTCAGGGATCTACTTTTAGCTGTTGGAGGTTACATGCAAGGATCAGCTCAGAAAACTCTCGCCAAGTGTCGCTTTTCCTATATTTGTGGCATGTGCGTCACAACCTTGATCTTATCAAAACTCATCAACTGGATGCTGCAGAGCTCATTCCTCACATCGAATTGGCAGCTTTGGCATCCCACATTGCATTTAGGAGTCGTCGGCACATTCAACTCAGGTGTCTTGGGGTAAGCTCGCTGCTCATGACTTGCGCTGCATTTCTGGCTCTTTTAGTGTTTCCCTTCGTATGAATGATGTCTGCTTGATTTCAATGAGAACTTGCTGTCGTTTGCATGCATACTAGCTTGTACTAGCACTGTTTCAGTTTTTGTTTGCATTTCACTGTTGTCGCATGCATGACACTGTTTTTCACGGAGGGTTGCCGTTGCGGTGACTCGCTTCACACACATGCATGCTTTCCCATTTTCTGAATCCTGCACTTGTTGTTTGCATGAATGATCATTCAGTCTCATTTGCACTCATCTCACCATGCATTCAGACTTCTCATGTTTTCAGTCACCCGTCGGCCGGACTGGGTTGCCTTGGCCCGGACCGTGCCTTGCCCGGATAGCACTGCACATTTCCAGAAGCGAAGACTCTACCTTCCCTCCAGAAATTGCGCAATGCAGTTTGCAGGTTGCATGTCACTACTGACTAAAATTGCGCATTGCACAGTTTCAGTCCTCAGCAGGCTAGGCTGGACTGTGCATTGCGTAGTTCCAGCAGTCAGTCAGATTCCTGATAGCCCGGACTATGCCTTGCACAGTTTTTGCAGTTAGTCTCCTGAACTCCCTGCAGAAATTACGCGACCTTCATGATCAGTCACACAGGTATGTTGTAAGTCAGTTCTCAAGTTCGCTTTGGTTTTTGACTGACTGATTGTTTGCCATGAGTGTTTCCATGTCTCCAGGTATCGCAGGTGTTCATCTGCCTCTCAACAGTACATGTACAATGGTTTCCAGGAGAGTAGAGTCGAAGACACCGTTCAGAGCACACTTGGGGATGCAGTCGATCAAGTGTCTATGAACTTGCCTACCCATGAATACATCAAGTTGTTCGTAGACAAGGACATCAAGATATGACGACAAAAACATCACATCAAGCAGCACCATGAACAACAGCTGAAGGCAGCATTCTGGATGCAACGAACGAAAGAGGAAGGTTGTTGACAACACAGAGGCGGAACAAAGTTGCAAGCTCAAGCAGATCCCCTTGTGATGAAAGAAACTTTGGAGACTCAGGCTATGAGGTGACGACGCGACATGAAGATCGCGTGAAGGCAGAGAACGGAACAGAGAAGGAGTTGCATGTACTGAAGCAACAACTCAAGGAAGAACAAGAGCTGCATAGACGAGAGAATGAGTTGTAGCAGGAACAGGTACATCAGGGGGTGCAACATGCACTCACGAATGAAACTGCACGCATACAAGTTATAGATCCATCCCAGTAGCTGGCATGGAGCAGACATGGTGAGTAGTGTTGTTGATCGCATGCAAGGGAATTCAGCAGCATGCATGTCATTGTGCGCACTCATGTGATCCCACCCATTCAGCACACTCACTAAGGCAAAGACAAGAAGCAAGTCCGACTGGAGCTGAACATGCAGTTGACAGTTGATGCGCATGACCACTAGCACGCACTGGAAGATCAACATGGACACTATGCATCAGTGTGTTTCCGGTTCAGCCGCACCCAAGAAGACCATGCACATGCTAGTAGACGAGTTGGATGGAGGAGTCATACCAATGCACCTAGATGCAATGGAGGCAAGAGTTCGCTTCAACAAGATGTCACCATGGAGCGGATGCACACCATCGTGGACGACCAAGCTTGTCATCAACTCACCACCTTCACCATCACAAGCATGTCAAAGAGTTGGTCTCACCACAATGGACCGAGTGTCAGTGATTATTGTTGGGAAAAGTATCCAATACGGAATGACCCTATCCCACTCTAAGGGTGATAGTTCCTTAGCAACAATCAAAGCAAAGCTATCTGAGATTACTTCTTTATGAGATGTAAGAGAGGGGAGAAAGAGATCCACTAACCGATGTCTTCCGCTAATGATTGATCCAATCTTCTCTCTTTGCTACTTGCCCTCAGTTCCTTGCTCTTTCACTGGCCCAGCTACACCAAGATCCTGCAAAATGGCAAGAGAGGGAAACTACAAGAAGCATACATTCATAATTGATTCAAGGATTAGAATAAATCAAATATACAAGCATGACAATACAATTGAGACACATGCATATAGAAGAGCCTCAAATGCTTTATTAATGGAAGATGTAAGGTTCAGGAAGTGATACAACCATAAAAGGCCCAATCCAGCATCACCTTCCCAGCAGAAAGAAATCTCCTCTTCACCTCCTTCAAAGCAAATCACCCAATAGTTCTAAACTCAAACCAACATCACTTCTTTACATTCACAAGATTCCAGCCTCCCTAGACCTCATGAGAGAGATCTATATATAGGAGTTTTGGAGAAAGGATGAGTCAGCTTGAGGCTGGCATGAAGCTGACTAGTGTCCTCTCTCACTTCAGTTATTCTTCAGTTCTTGAGTCCACTTGAAGGTTCTTGCTTCCACTTGGAGATCTAGAACCTCTTACTCATCACCAGTCGAATTTCGTGATCCAAGTGTCATTTTGGAAGCTTCCTGGGCATTGACACCTTGAGGAATGACTGTGCCACATGTCCAAACTCGCCCAGCGCAGGTGGCCTTCTTTGCAGTTGACATTCAACACAGGTAGACAGTGGAGCAGTTGAAATTCAGCGCAGATGCTCAGTGGAGCAGTTGACATGATCCAAAATTGCCTTGTTTTTGAGTGTTTTCAGGTGGAGAAATTTTATTCAGTGCTGTGGTTTGCTGACCTTGTTCCTCTAGGGGTAGGAACAACATGTTTAGGGACTTTGGATCCCTTAGATTATGGACATTTCATGCTTCATGCTGTAAGGCACAAAAATGTCTATAACAGTTGCCCCCTAAAGTATGAGGTCGTTTATCGGGTGAAATGCTTTATCAGGAGGATCCGAAGTTCATTCAATTGCTGAGAGGTGACCTGTAATAAAATACAATACAATACATTATTTTTCATTCTGCTTTCATGATCTAGCTGAGGCGGGCATTCCCATGCTCAGCTTTATAAATTCATTTTGGTACATAGAACAGACGACCGTCTGATGGTAGACTGATAATTTTGGTCAAAATTATCATCCTTTGAGTAGGATGATCATCTGCTGCAATGATGTACATGTCAAATGTCTTTATATTTCCTGAATATATATCGCAGCCCGGATGGATGAAACTAGATCCGGTGTCTTCAAACTCGTTCAATCTTCACTCTAAGTACAAGTCGATCCATGTGAGAATTGCGCTGAAGTCGAACATGGAAAGACATCGCTTAATTACCGGTCAATGATGTAAACCGTTAACAAGCGCGAGAGGAATCACCGATAATGATAATGACCCTCAAGGTACTGCAGTACAATTCACGTGGTGTGAATAAAGGACTTGGCGTCGAACACCACGCAAAATCTTTCGGTCGAAGGTCATTGATGTATACCTGTCGCCGGAAGTGAGAAACTTGCCATTGAGGCATGCAAGCTTCAAAGTACTGAGGGGGGTGTTCCTAGATCAACTTCTTGGATAATGAGCTGAAGTCGACAAGAAGTGATCCGTCAAAGGAGGGCCTTAATGAATCCCACATCAGTGACACGGAACGGAGCTAATGATTTTAATGGAGGTGAAAACAATCTGTGACATATAATTCAGGGTGGCGGTCATGGATGGATGAAGGATAATGTATGGCAGTGGATGGGACACGGTTGACTCTTTCTGAACAACATCTCTTGAACATATAACGACACTGATGTGATGGATCGGTAGCATTACCCCAAATGTGGATGGTTTGGCGAGACCATGGTGATGAGACCGATGAATGAAACAACCCAACCCGATGTGGTACGGAGGAAAAGTGTCATGTTCAAGAGCGACTTGCTACCATTAAAGCTTTGAGGTTCTCCCAATTTTTCCCCAGTCATTTCTGACCAGTACCTCTTTATTTTTGTCAAGCTTGAGGAGGATAACATATGCTTGTTCTATAACCTGCCCTTCGGGCAAGCCCATCACTATGTTTTAACAAGCCTAGCGATAGGGAAACTCGTTCTCGTCTAAAGACAAGTTTGTCGCTATTTAATCATTTTAATGAGTCTAACGACAAGGAAAACTCGGTCCTTTTCATTTTTAGAGAGTCTGAAAAGGTACGGAAAGTTAACTCCAAAATTCCTTTTTCGTCATCTAATCCCTTAAGTCCAAAAAAGTATAAAACAATACAGAAGGGATGAGTTTTCGATAACTTTAACGAGCCAAATAAAACAAGCGCTCGACCTTTTTGTGCAATAATCCCTCAGGTCAAAAAAGATTAAAATCTAGAGGAGGGATAGCTCTTCCGGTCCTTTTAACGAGCTGGAAGGCCAAAACTCGGCAATCTTTTCATATTTTACGAGTCAGTTGAAAAGAGCTCAAAGAAGACTCGTCTTTTGAGGAACGAGTGATAAACAGGGATAGCAGCAGATTCCAGGTACAGGTTGGAATTTTCCAATCACGGCAGTGTCACAAGGATGGCTAGGTGAAATCACTCTTCGCAGCTGTTCCTCAAAATGGGTAAACAATCATATGGAGGTGAACGATCGGCCAAATGACGGTGGAGGTGGCAGGTGCAAACACGACCAAGGCTTTTTATGGCTGATAAATTTACGATCATAGAGGTTATTTACCGGAATAGGTTCATTTTTTATTTAAAAATGAGCTTAAACTCTGGTGGAAACATTGCTCACTGCTTTTATTTATTTTTTAACGAGCATGAAGACCGCATTAAAACTGCTTGGATCTTGCATTTATTTTTTAACGAGCATGAACTTTATGCTAAAACTGCTCGATTATATGGTCAAATTTTGATCTTTACCATTACTAGCTTTTCTCTTTTCAAGGATAGTACTGTATTCTCAATTGCTGCAACAAATTTTGTTAGAAATACATAATCATGAGATGAAAACCCTAATATTTTGCTTTGAACTACGTAAAAAGCTATTAAAAAGTGTTTTTACCTCTCATTTTACCATTTCATTTTCATTTGGTTTGTTGGAGCTCTGGAGGTGCCTCTTCCCCCTTGATTTTCACCAACTGATTCCGGGAGATTCTGCGGACGATTTTCGGCGCCGTCTAGACCAGGTAGGAGCTAAACCCTAGCTTTTTCTTTTCATGGTTCCCTTTTTCAGTTTTGTGCCTGTTTTTCAACTTTTCTGAGCCCCAGGGTTTTTGCCAGGGCGCCCTAACTTCAGCGCAGGTTTCCCATTCGAAACCTGCGTTGAATGTCAAGCTTCCTTAAGGCAGCCTGACCTTCAACGCAGGTGGGACACTGCCTGCCTGCGTTGGGCTCAAAAAACTAAGTTTCCAGCATCTTTTTTGATGAGTTTTCGCCAGTTTTTCATCAAATTCAGGAACTTACTCCTTCTCTTGTTTTTTTTGCAGGGATCTTTGAACAAAATTTCCCTTACATGGTGAGAACGAGAACATGAAGAGGAGGACATGATTGCCCTCCATGACCCTGTCACGGTGAACGTGCTGCGGAACTGTGGCCTGCTGAAGTTTTTCCGTATCTCTAGCATGAGAGCACAGATCACTTTGCTGCAATATATGCTTGATGCTTGGGATCCCATTAACCAAGTATTCCAGATTAGGGGAAAATCCATCCCCTTGACCATAGAGGACATTTACTTCTTGACTGGATTGTCAAGGCAAGGTGCCCCCATTTCTTTGTCAGGTACAGCCCAGGGGACTGACTCCGTGAGAGATTATGTCTGCCAGTATTGCAGGGAAGGTTCCCAGCCGAGCAGAGACGGCAAGGTTGTTATCCGTGAGATTACTGACAGGTCTCTCAGGTCCATTATGTATACCATTGGTAGGATGGCCGGTAGTGCAGCTTTACATGTTGCCAACAGATCTTATGTGCAGCACGCCTTGGAGTGTCTCCAACCGAAAGTATTCAACTGGTGTGATGCAGTACTTGTTCAGATGAAAAGTCAGTTGACCAAGGTGAAGGACGGGAAGCTGAAGAACTTTGGATTTGGTTCAATTCTAACTACCTTCGCCTTGGAGAAAATACCACTGATGCAGCCTCAGTATATTATACTCGACTTTCCTTCTCCGACCGAGCCACGCATGCAGAGGTGGGTCGATCACATGTCTAGGCATGCTGGTCAACCTCAGATTACTTTTACTGATGCCTTCTTCAGGTGGTTCGAGCGCCAGGAGATGGTCTTTTCCGAGTATCCATATGTGGGTATGGATTTCCAAGGTGATCCGGATTTGGTGTTACCGGATGGCGAACAGTGGGGCGATATTGGTAAATTCTTTGACCATATCACTATTTACTGTTCTTATTCATAATGTTGATGTGCTTTATTCTATCAAGACTTTTAATCATACTCTTGTGTGCATGCAGATGTTGGTCCTGTCCGTCCAGCAGTTCGTCCGAGACCGCCAGTTGCTGCCCCGGCAGTGGAGCCTGCTAGGAGAGCTATCCTCCACGACCTTGATGATACTGAGACCCTTACAGCTGTGCAGGAGCAGGTTGAGAGCCTTACTCTCGGCATTCCCGATGTGAGGATTGATGAGTTACCTTTACAGCTGCAGCGACACACTACTGGTGTGCCTAGACGATGGACTCGTCTCTTGCACATGATTGCACAGGCCGTGACGTGCTATCATGAGCACCACTAGGCTAGGGTGCCCCCTAGCATCTTTTTGAGTTTTAGGTCATATGACCAATTTTGTCTTGGTTACAGAACATTATGTATGAACTATAAACAACTTATATATATATATATATTTTGATTTTCGAGTTTTATTCTGGTTGAGTTATATGATCCATATGTACAATCATTGATGATATGTCTCTTTTATAAATGTCGCAAATGTCTATCTAACACATAATTTGCTAATGAGTTGGTTAATGTGTTTAAGTTTCTGGAAATATGTTGATATTGAATTGAATCAAATTGTCTTTCCAAAATCCTAACCCTTAGGAACATGCGATAAATAGCTGGATTGCGAACGAAATATATACCATTGAGTTGTAGTATTACGAGCTGTAAGTCTAGCCTGACAATTAGTCGGCATATGCCACGTGTGATGGCATCAGAGAGTAGTTCTATCAACGCGCTATACTCAGCGATGTTATTCGTTGATTGCCCAATACACACACCTCTGAGACTTACTAACTCGCTGCTTGGATTGAAAATGGCCCAGGCTGCGGAGGATAGGTTCCGCGAACTACGACTCGCTCCGTCGGCATATCCAACACATGTCTCCAGAAGGTTCGACATCTGCAACAAATGAAAAAGGTGGATCACTCGACCAGAACAAATACTTTAGCGAAAACAAAATACAACAAAAGCATGCAAGTTACTATTTAAGCATAGTAACGCTTGAGGTACAGCCCGTTACGGGGCTGCGCCAGTGGAATTTCGTCATAATCCATTAACTCGTAGGCTCCTTTTGCTAACACCCTTTTAACAATATAGGGGCCCATCCATAAGGAATTAAATTTACCTGCTCCCAATTTATCGGATTCTTGGTCATAAAGCAAGACCAAATCACCTTCTGAGAAGATACGGGGTTTGACACTTTTGTCGAACTGAGCCTTGACTCGTTTCTTATGGGCCTCGTTAGCCAAAGCGGCGTCATGACGGGTTTCGTCCAACTGGATTAATTCCAAGAAACGAGCCTCTTCTTCTGAAGTTCCGGGGAGGAGATCAATTGCGAGTTTAAGTGACGAAATTTCACACTGGATCGGCAAAACTGCTTCCAGGCCATACACCAGTTGAAAAGGTGTGAACCCGGTCGCGTTTTTTACCGACGTTCGGTAAGCCCACAAAGCTAAGTATAGGATTAGGTGCCACCTTCTTTTATGAACTTCGATCATCCTTTGCAACATACGCTTCAGGACCTTGTTGATTGCTTCAACTTGCCCATTGGCTTGCGGATAATACGGGGTAGAGCTGTCGTGAGATAGCCCTAGCTTGGCAGCTAATTCGACCATCATGTGATTGCGGAAATGCGATCCATGATCTATAACTATAGCCTGTGTTACGCCGAACCTGGCGACTACATGATTGAAAAAGAAAAGGGCAGCTATTTCACCAGTGTTATCCAATGTAGGCATCGCCTCGGCCCATTTGGTAAAATAGTCAACGGCGACTATAATATACCCATGCCCCCCGGTCGAGGTGGGGTTACATTGCATGAAATCGATGCCCCACTTGGCGAAGGGCCCAACAGCAACTATCGGCTGTAAAGGTGCGGGTGGTCGTCTGGTTTTGCTATCAAAAATTTGACAAGCATGGCAACTTCTGACTGCGGTTATGCAATCTTTGAACATGGTTGGCCAGAAGTATCCTGCTCGTAAGATTTTTTGTGTTGTTGCATATCCAGATTGATGCCCCCCACACGCGCCTGAATGACACTCATTCAGGGCTTTTTCGGCCTCCTCATGGGTAAGGCACCTCCTCAGAACTGTATCGATACCACGTCGGTAAAGTGTATCACCGACGATCATGTAGTCTTTTGCTTGATATCGTATACGTTTTTGTTCGAAGTGAGAGGTGTTTGGCCTGAATTTTTGGGTTTGGAGATAAACTATGATATCTCCATACCACTCATCGCTTGTAGATATCAGAAACAAACTTTCGTCCACGATTGACTCTTCTGATGTTTCATCGTTGGACGATGATGGGAGATCGCATAATAATTCTGCGAAAACTAGAGCTTTCTTTGATTTAGATTTTACAAATTCCATATCAAACTCTTGAAGGATCACTATCCATTTTGAATATTTGCCCCTCAGCAACTGTCGCGACAGTATATAAGTCATGGGGTTTCAATCTGACAAGATGGTAGTTTTCCGAGAGAGGACATAATGTCGAAACCTTTGAATCGCTTGAACAGCTGCAAGCGCTAGTTTTTCAACATAAGAATATTTACTCTCTGTATCATTTAATTTTTTACTTAAATAATAGATAGGATGTTCAATTCCATCGAATTCTTGAACTAAAACCATCGCAATGGTCGTATCTGCTGTAGCCAGATACAGGTTAAAATCTCTTTGATAGTCTGGGGCGTACATTAATGATGCTTTTACTAGACAATCTTTTAGAGCATCAAAGGAAGCTTGCGCCACCTGGTCCCAGACGAAAGGTACATCCTTTTTCAAAAGACGAGTATAACCTTTAGCAAGTTCTGCATAATTTGGAATGAACCTCCTCAGAAAGTTCGCTTTCCCTTGGAGTTTCTGAATCTGAAGCAAATTTGAAGGTGGAGGCAAATTAATGATTGCCTGAACCTTGCAGGGGTCGAGACGAATCCCATCCTTAGAGACTACAAAGCCAAGTAGACGACCAGAACTGACGCAAAACACACATTTGTGTGGATTGAGTCTTATTTTGTAGTGTTGGCAACGTAGAAATGTCGCTCTTAAATGATGCGGATGATCAGTCCGCTTTCGCGAATGAGCCGGAAGGTCGTCGAGATAAGGTTGAACGATGTTCTTGATGTCATGGAAGGCATAATACATTGCCCTCTGAAATGTCGCCCCTGCGTTCTTCAAACCAAAGGGTAATTTTCGATAAGTGAATGTGCCCCACGGACAAATAAATGCAGTCTTTGACTGGTCCTGTGGGTGGATATTTATTTGATTATACCCGGAAAATCCATCCATAAATGAAAAGATTTCACATCCGGTGCATTCATAAATTATCTGGTCGATGAAGGGTGTAGAGTAGTTTTCCTTCGGACAAGCTTGGTTTACATCCCTATAATCGACACACACTCTTATCGTCCCTTGTTTCTTCATAACAGGGACAATATTCGATACCCAATCGGTTAGAGGAACCGCGTAGATGAATCCAGCATGGAGAAGTTTCTCAACTTCCGCCTTAATGGCAGCGGCTTTCTTGGGGTGCACCTGCCGAAGCCGTTGTCTTACTGGTTTGACATCATGATACATTTTAATTTCATGTTCAACGATATTCAAGTCAATTCCTGGCATTTCATCATATGACCAAGCAAAGACATCTCTGAATTCGCGAAAAAAGCATTATATATTTCCATTTCTGAAGGGGAACAACCTTTGCCGACATAAATATTCTCTACAACATCTGTTTTAGTCGAGATATTTATGGCTATAGTCTCTTCAATATTGGATAAGTTTCGCTCGGAATCCACCGTATTCACAGTATTTGTTAGGAATTCAAAAACTGAAGGGTGATAAAGGTCACTTTGAGTATCTTCTTCATATTCCGGAAGAAGGGAACGATGTTGGTGATCATTCCATGGTGCCCCCTCAATCAACATTGATTGTGAGATTCCTTCGTCAGTCCCATGTACTTTCGACCAAGGATCTAATGGGGTTCCATATTCTCTAGACCTATCTACCCAAACGCTTGACGAGCGTTGATTTGGGTTCGCCTCCCATGCTTGAAACATTGATTGCTACAATATTTCTAAAGGGCTTGGGGGAAAAACCATTGTATGATCCATGTTGACATTGTCATTCGCGACCTTCGTGGAAGATATCATGTTGCAGGTTGCTACAAACGGTATATTTCCTATGTAAATAGGAGGTGGTAGCGCGAAAGTTCCCATCAATGTGGGGTCTTTCAATAATCCTACTCCAATATCTTGAAGCGAATGGTTGCTCTCATGGATCATGGGAATGCTTCCTGTAACTTGTGAACCATTAGGGAGGAAGTTCTGTTGGTCGACGAACGTAATCCCTCCTTCAAACGGGAATGCGATCTTCCTAAAATAAGTCGACACAACAGCTGCCATGGCATAAATCCATGGTCTACCCAGTAGGATGTTGTAGTCAATATTTCCATCGATGACTTCAACATCAATTTCTATTGTTTTTCCTCCTAGTTCAACTTTCAAGTTATTAAGGATATCGTATGGGGTATAAGTCCTTCCGTCGAAAGATTTTAATGTCATTGAAGATCGCGACAAGGTTGGAGATCCTAAATTTTTCCAGCAACTCATCGACATAATACATGTTGATGCTCCCTCATCGATAATGTTCTGTGAACAGTTTTGTTGAGGGCTTTCACTTGAATAAGGAAAGCTAGTTGAGCTGGTAACTGAGAATCGTATCCCTTGTGATCAAAGGATACAAGATTGGAATCCTTAGGATCAACCCCACCAATTGCTGATAACAACGCCTGCCTTTGGGTTGGACAATTTTGTAGTACCTCAAGAGTCGACATAGCGGATGGCGATTGTGCCAAATCTTCCACTATGTTATAATGTTGCGTCGCTCTGGCGCGAGGATTAAATGTCGACTTGTGTACTACACCCTTTGGCGGTTTATTGTTAATTCATGAATGATGGGTGGTAAAACTTCTGTCGAAGTTGTTGTCAAACTACCTGGTTGATCTTTACCTTTTTCATTCGACAGCTGAGGATTCCCGTAATCTTTGTTCCTTGTCGAAATCAAAGCATCATTCTGCTGTTTTGAAACTGACAACATAAGTACTTGCGACGGGGAAGCATTTCCACTATCAACCATATTTTGACCTGGGTTGGGAAACGGATTAGTCAACACAGCTGAGGTTTGGGAACTTTTAAAGAACCTCTTCAACTCAGCTTTGAATGGAAAATTCCTTGTAATCATCCTCTTCATCACATATTTGACATGGATAATTTTGTTTCCCTTGCTCAGGAGGGTTCGAAGAATTTTTTCGAGGAGATGATTCACCCTGTTTCTTCTTCTTCCCTTTGTTTTGCTTCTTCTTGCTTCCTGGTTGATTGGTTTCTTTGCCCTTATCTGCTGATATGGCATTTACTTCCGAAGCAAGAATTTCTTCTTTTGCATTTTGATCCAAATTCTTACGGGCTTTCTTTGACGAAGCCTTTATCGATTTCGCGTTTGCTGTGCCAATCACGCCATCACCGGCATGAGAGTCACTATTTGATTTAGGAGGAGGAGGAATTGAAAATTCTGGTCTAGGAGTGTCAGGTATTTTGTCGTAGAGCGTGCCAGACTGAGTATAAACTAAGTCCAAATACTGTGCACGAGCAATAACTTGCTCCTCTGTTACGACTCCTCCCTTGGCCACATCTTCCGTTATAACAGGAAGTAACGACTTTATAAACCATTCAGCTAACAGCTGATCGGGAACGTATGTTTTCACCATCCTACGACGACGACGCCACTCATGTATATGATCAGATATATGGGTGGCAGTTGTCTGCTTGAAGTTGGTTAATATTTCTGTTCCTGTTTCATACCTGATTGGTAATTGAAAATGGGTTAAGAAAGTCGTGGCTAGGGAACTAAAATTGTCGAAAGAGGCTCTAGGTAATTCAATATACCATTTAGCTGCTGGACCTGTCAATGTCCTCTGAAAAAGGTGAAGTCTTATCGAAACGTCGTTTAGGGTGTTCGACGAACACCACAGATGAAAAGTCATTACGTGATTCGATGGGTCTTCACCTGGATTTCCATTGAATTTAGGAATGTCAGATGGAAGTTTATGAGGAATCGCTGGCCACCAAGGGGCATAAGCAATCAGATCATTAGTTAACCGATGTAAATCGGGTAACTCTAAAGTTTCCACGAAAGGTAACTGTTGATTCAGGTTAGGCGAAGCATAACCAGGGTACGATAGAATCGCTTGAGCAGTGGGCCTTTGCATACCAGCATAATGTAATTGATGTTGGTATGACTGATACGGTTGGTGGACTTGACCACTGTAAAGTGGTTGGTTTTGACCGTTTTGGATATACGGTTGTCCACTGTTCGCAAAGATCTGCTGCTCAGAACCTTGGTATACCTGCTGGAATTGTGGTTGTTGGTATTGCACTAGCCACGGTTGTGAAGCCATGTTCTGTTGTGCTATGCTAACCATTGGACCGAGGTGTGGGATAATTGTACCCGTTTGGACCTGTGTTGCCCCACCAGTTGGCGATTGTGGTTGTGACCCATGGTCAAGGGGCTGTTGCATTACAACCTGAGAAATCTGAGGTTGACATGCAACAGGCATCACTTGAACTTGTGACACTGTTACAATAGCCGGTGTGGTTGGGATGTTCGTCATAGGTACACACTGTTGCATAGAATATACAACCCTTGGTTGTTCAGGTAGCATAGGTACCCAACTACTTGATGCAATTCCAGTATAACCTGAATACTGTTGTGAACTCACGTATGGGTACCCTCCCGGAGGGGGTAATGAAAGGGCATACTGCCCCCCATACGGTAGCAATCCGGAACTCAAGGGGATTGATTGTCCTTGGGGACTGGATTGCCCAAATTGACCTCCAAATGGATCAATTTGGCGAGTCTCAACATAAGAGTTGTTGGATATTACTCCGGATGAACAAACTGGAACAGACCATACTGTCGAAATAGTCCCTTGGTGGACTCCTTCTAGCTGTTGTGAGCTAGTCGGGACAACTGGTATGCCGGCAAACATTGTCGGAGTGACGGCAGGGGCTTCTGCTGTCGCTGTGTCATTTGACACAGTCCTAGATGATGACGATTGTTCAAACATTTTAAGTCTATCCAATAGATTGCCTAGCGATTCTACAGGAACCTCCACTTGTGGTGGATTAACTTCTGATGAAGGAAATAGAGTGACCCCGACTCCGAAATGGGTTGGAGTACTTGCTTGCGTATCCTCTGTAATTTCCTCTATCGCAATCAAACCCGGTGGAAGAGGAAGACCGTCAGGTCCGTAAAATATTTCCGGTGCCGAAGAAGTGGTTGTTTCGACAGCGACAGTTGTTTGAGGAACAAAACTCTCTGGACCGGTTACAGATGGAACTGGTTCAGTTATACAAGTATTTGCCCCCAGACTAGGATCAGTATTACTGTCCTTCTGTGGCTGTTGAACTTCTTCTATAGAGGCAGGGTTTCCAGAAATGTTTGGAGTAACCGGAACCTCAGATGTAGTTGGAACACTTGTTCTAACTTTTATAGGATATTTTGAACCGGTTAAACGAGTCCGCTTTGTCCGTACTGTTTTCGATTCTGGAGACAAAGACGGTTGACTCGTAAGTCTCCGCGAACAACGGGGTTTCAATTGACTTTCTTCCACGATTGCGGATTACTCGATCAACCAAAATATTAAAAGGGGAAATTTGTGTTTCCGAATTGAATGAATTTTATTAGACGCTTTTAGACACAACGTGCTTTTTCACTTTTTAAGAGTCGAGAAAAAGCTAAAGATGACTCTAGTCTCCTTCGATGTTTTAACGAGCCCGAAGTGACAAATGCTCGGATGGACTTTTTCAGTTATAGAGTTTGAAAAAGGCCAAAAGAAACTACTCTGGAGATCTAGGCAGAGGGTGTGCCAAACTTTTCGCAAAACCACAGAATACGTTTTACGGTACGGGTGGTCGATCTTCGTGAATGCTGTGTTCACTGCATTGCGATCAGTAGGGCGGCCGACATGGCTTCCTATGGATAAAAGATATATGCCTATAGGGGTCTCCCAATATATACGCAACGGTACGTGGGAGCACAAGTCCGTATTAGTGCCACCGACTCTCAGGAGGAATCACCCACCTTCTTCGAGATCGACAGTCACTACGTTTAACGACGCCAGAACACGTCTCTAGCTTAGACCTCTATGTGTTTGCGTTATGTTTCAAAGCGTTGTTAGGTTCATTCAATATATTTTAAGTTGATCTTTTTAAAGTTTGCCTTTCAAGGTTCACCACGAGATGTATGATACAAATTCCTAAATGCAGTCTAAGATGATAAGCAAGTGTTACACAGTAATTTGTCACCATCCCTGTTACTCCTCTTGTCGTACCTTGGAGGACTCATCCCGGGAGTTATAAGAAGTGACAAAGTCTAAAAACACTTGCATTATGTTCCCCTGAGTATGTAATTCATGTTCCCTGAAGACACCTCCTACAGATTATCCCTGAAAAGTTCTCTTTTTCCATTGGCGCAAGTCCACATTGTCTTACCCGCGCCAATCATGGAGATCCTCAAAAGAGGGCGCGACCATTGGCGCTCTGTCTTAGAGCAACAGTCGCGCCAACCAAGTTTGGTCATGCTTTTTGCCTTAACGCACGCCCGACTGTTGTTTCCTTCATTACATGGAGCTTTTTGAGGATAAAAAATCAGTCTTATGTCGAGCTCTATCCTATCTCCATCTTTAATGGCTTTTGGGGATAATGTTAATCCACAAAAGGTGTCCCGGTTCATCGTATCCTCCTCCCTTCTTCATCTATATAAGCTTGTCATTATGCATTGGACAAGCTAGTGATAGTAGTGATAATCGTTAGTCATGGAGTGTTAGATGTTGAGTTCTTGAGTTCTTGGAGGAATGCTAGTGAATGCTAGAGAGGTTATGCTGCCAGAGAGGAGATGCATTGCAAGACACATATAGTTACTCGCCCAGCCAGGAGAGGTTCAACGTCAGAACCATGGTTGTAACTTTTCCTGCTTATTATTAATTAATGAGCGACTGCTATTATAGTTCCAATCTCATTGTCTATTATGGTGATGTGTTGATTTATTTCCTTTCTGACTGAAATATAGTTGTGCCTTGGTAGATGTTATGTTGGTATATGTCTCTTCCTTTGCATGTGCAGGTGTTCGTTTATGATCTGCTGGAGCGAGGGAGTGGGGATATCAACTCTGCTTCAATCATAGCATTGGACTCCAGGTTGGTCTCCTTAATTCATCTTTGATGCATAACTAGGAACTTGCGTAGTAGCGTGGTTTGATTGTGGCTAGTTCTATTTTAGGCTAGTGGGATCGCCTCTGTCCGCAGAGGGGATTTACCTCTCCAACAATTTGGCGACTCCACTGGGGAGAAGCTAGTTGATTTTTGTCTTGCATGTTAATTTTCTTCTGCTTCCTTGAGTGAATGAGCTTCCTGAGTCAGTTTTGATTTTATTCTTTACTGTTTGACCCATCTGAACATTGTCAACCCGACCTGAGGTTGTATTATTTATTTCTCTAGCCGGCAAGCTTAATTGGCGCGGTTATTTCTCTGACAGTCGCGCCAGTTGGCGCATGTTTCTCAAAGGCAACTCACGCCAATCCTGTGGTAGCGCAAGTTGCAGGCTGACATTCGCGCCAGCCCTGTAAATTTTGCCTGTGTGTGGGTGGAAAGCTCTTTCAATCTCTTTTTATATCTCTTACAGCCTCTGGAAGTGTGTTGAACCTCTGCTTGACTGGTCTTAGCCTTCATCCTTCAGCTGTTTGCTTATTTCTATTGATTTTCGTCTCAGCCCTAGGATATCTAGTGACTTTGCATGTCTAGCCTTCTGTGGGAAGTTTTGATCTCCTGATTATCCAGTCAGCTTGTTGGTTGTGTTCTGCACCTATCCAGTGATTTGTTAAAGCTTGATCTTCTATACTCTGAGTGATTCACTTCTAGCCTCTTTGGATTTCACTTGACTTCATTCAAACTTAGATTACATGGTTCAGTGAAAGTCTTTGTGTTTTTCCTTGCTTGCATGGTTCATTTTGGTGTTTCAGAATTGGTTCTATTTCATTGACTGAACTTGGATTGTGCATATCTCTTAGAATTTGTTTACATGCATCATGCCATCTTAAAGGAAAGAAAAACAAAAAAATCTTTTGCATCATATTAGTTAGCATTTATTGTTATTTGTTGCTATTAAAAAGAAAAAGAAAAAATTTCATTTCTTGTTATTAGTTGCATTAGGATCTTTGCTGTTTGTTGAGTGATCACTTCGTTTGTGTAAAAATCTCAACCCTCCTGTAGATAGAATTCATTGAATCAAATGATATAATTTTGGCATATAGTTTGCATTTAAGAAGTTTTTGAGATATCACATACGGTAGGACCAAAAACTGAAACATAATCGAAGATAAACTTTAAAATGAACTCAATGAACATAACAACGCATTGGAACATAACGCAAATACTCTAGAGGTCTAGGTTAGAGACGTGTTCCGGCGTCTTTAAACCTGGTAGTTTATCGTCGAGTGGTTGGGTGATTCCTCCACGGTGAAACGATAGGTGCCAATACGGACTGTGCTCCCACGTACCGTCGAGTATATATTAGGAGACCCCTATAGGAATAAAGCCTTTATCCATAGGAAGCCGTGTCAGCCGCCCTACGATTCGCAATGCAGTGAACACAGCATTCACGAAGATTGACCACCCGTACCCTAAAAAGTATTCTGTGTTTTTGCAAAAAGTTTGGCACATCCTCTACCTAGAATTCCAAAGTAGTCACTTTTGATCCTTTTCGGACTCCTTAAACGAAAAGGTGCCTGTGAGCGTCTTGTCACTTCGTGCTCATTAAACATTCGAAGGAGACTAGAGTCATCTTTTATCCTTTTCTCGACTCTTAAAAAATGAAAAGGTTAAGTTCAGTGTCTTAAGATTTATTTGACCACGATCACATATAACCCGGTTAAATTTCGCTTGCGGTAGGAAGTCGGATTCTTTCTAGCTCAATGGAATCCTTCCCTGAGCCCACCGGCCAAGGTGGTCCCCCGGCTGGTCCGATTCCTTCTGTTGGAAATGTTGGTGTCCAGTATATAGCAACATTGTCTTTGCCTGGGTTAACCATCGGTTTGCCCGTATGGTTGTTTTCAAACTCGGTGGTCTCGAGTGTGATAACTTCTGCTCCGAATGAACCCACCTCCCAGGTAATACCCACTTCGAGTGTTACTTCCAAGGTCAATGCCATCCAAACCACCACGGCAAACAAAGCCTCGAAAGCAAAGAAGAAAAAAGGGAAAGCGAAAAATAAATCAGAACAACCCAAGCAGGAAGCCCCTAACCCTCCGCCTGATGAGGGTGCCAAACGCAAACCCAAGTATCCTTGTTTTATCTGCGATGAGGATCACTATACCAAGGATTGCCCGAGGTGGTCCAAATTTAGTCGTTTCTTAAAAGGCACCCCTGGGACTCCTGTGGTGCTCAAAGAACCCTTTCCCTCACAGCAAACTCAAAAAACTCAAATGGTGGCTGACCCATCTCAGCCTCCCTCTTCCTTTGGTTCTCAAGTGTTTATGGCTGGAACGATACCCATTAATATCAGTACTCGAACAAAAGATTATCCATCATCTACCGGGAAGGAGCCTGAGATACCCTCTAGTGCTCCTCCGTTCAGTTCGGGTCCACCACCACCTCCTCCACCTGAACAACGTCTTGCTGATTCCAAGGTGGACCCTTCCCCTTCTTCACCTACTGTTGCGTCCTCATCTTCTACTTCGCCTGGTGAACCTCTGGATTCAAGTAACCAGGTGGATAAGAAGAAAAAGAAGAAGAAGACAAAGAAGAAGAAGACCCCTAAACCAGAGGTTAAAGGTATAACCCAAGTCAAGCCACCTTGTGCTCCTCCGCGGAAGGTCAAATTTCCTTGTAAGTTATGCAAGGAAAACCATCTTCTCCGCGATTGTCCTGGTATTCCCAGGGTTTTAGAAGTATGGTCTCATGATCCGGACCGCCCTGCATCGTCCTCTGTCGATCATGGCGATGTTACCTTATCACCTGGAAATGGTAAGGGAAAAGAGAAAATTTGAATCCCTTG
Organism: Pinus tabuliformis; assembly: GCA_031772625.1. Lineage (NCBI taxonomy): Eukaryota > Viridiplantae > Streptophyta > Pinopsida > Pinales > Pinaceae > Pinus > Pinus tabuliformis. Next base: position 742,754,034 of record CM062819.1, on the reverse strand, counting down.
TAAACTTTGTGAAGGCAATCATCCCCTTCACCTTTGTCCATTCATGGATAGAGCCTCTATTGTATTGGAAAGTCTTACAGCTCCCTCAACCCAACTTCCTACTGGTTATCAATGTATTTCTGCAATTGCAGAACGTTCCCCTGCTGACAAAGAAATCAACCAAGATTCCTCTCTTGTCCAGCCTCCTCTTCCTGAACCTAGCTCTGCCAAGCCTGTTCCAGACCAACCATTGGTCGGAAAGAGTGTCGACTCGATTTCACCACCCGCTGACCACTCTATTTTGGAAGAGCATCATTCTCCTGTTCTTCTCGTCTCCTCAGATTCTCCTACATCTGAGAGTCCTACTGCGCTCTCTCCCGAGCAGGGGGGCAATCATACGATTCCCCCACCAAGTAGTTCAGTCGCTTCCTTCGACTGGAGACGTTTGACTACCTTCCGCCTCCCATCTCATGTGCCTTTTTGGGTCACGGTACACGCCTATGACAAGGCAATACCTGGCACTGTTTTGGATGAGGGTGCATCTGTTAGTCTTATGCCTGCCACTACTTGGCAAGCTTTGGGTTCCCCACAGCTTGTGCCCGTAGCATCGAATCTGACTGCTTTTGACGGAGGAACTAGCCAACCATTAGGGCTCCTTCCAAAGTTCCCTATTACTTTGGGAGGTAAGACCATCTATATAGACGTATCGGTTACCCAAGGTGCTTTATATTTCAATCTTCTCCTTGGTCGTGACTATGTTTATGCCATGGGGGCCCTTATTTCTTCACTTTTCCGTGTGGTTTTCTTTCCACACAATGGACGAATTATGACTATCGATCAATTATCGTTCGTTAGTCCACGGGTCCCCCCTGCGCAGTCGTCATCCCCTCCTTGTGTTCATCCACCAGTTGCATCTGCCTCACCGCAGGTCAACTACGTGGCCACCTATCCTGTGCCTATATCCAGCGATGCCACCGTCGTGCATAGTGTCCTGGGGGCATTGGGTCCTGACTTCTGAGATGTTGTCCTTCCACCGAGAGTGGCACTCTTGGAAGCCCCGACTTCCTGTTCATTATGATGAAGTTCGGGCGGAGCACAGTTCGTTTTCCTGTGTCAAGCTCCTTAAAAAATGAAATTAGGTGGCGGAGCATAGTTCGTTTTCCTATGTCAAGCTCCTTAAAAAATGAAACTAGGTCTAGCCGAGCATAGTTCCTGATCTTGTGTCAAGCTCATTAAAAAATGAAATAAGGGTTATGAGGATAGTTCTTTTACTGTGTCAACCTCATTAAAAAATGAAACATCTCCTCCTTTCCAAATCGAGTCTTTTGATTAAGATCTCGTAAAATACAAGTCGAGTCTTTCACAGATCTCGAGAGTGAACCTTCATTCCATCCACTCCGTGAATGCCATGAAGCTTGGGGGGCATGTACCTCGATTTGCATTATCATGCTGGGGGCATGCAAATTTATAGCAAGCATAGTTTTTCGTTTCAAGCTTGTGTAAACATGAAACCGAACCCAAGCAAAGTTCTCCATGGTTCAAGCTTGTGTAAAAATGAACCCATACCTAATTCACATCCCGTGATTTGCATTATCATGCTCGGGGCATGCAAATTTATAGCAAGCATAGTTTTTCGTTTCAAGCTTGTGTAAACATGAAACTGAACCCAAGCAAAGTTCTCCATGGTTCAAGCTTGTGTAAAAATGAACCCATACCTGATTCACATCCCGTGATTGCCTTTTTTCTGCTAAATTCTGCTAGATGAGCCTTGGTTGTTTCATTCCATCGCCACCATCTCTTTGGCCGATCATATGCTTTCACTTGGTTGTTTCTCTTTTCCTGAGGAACCACAGCGATGAGTGGTTTTATTAGCTAGCCTCTTAACCTTTACATGTTTCGAGTAAGTTCTACCATTACCAGAACCAGTTGCTACCCTTTATACCACTCGTTCCTTCAGGACGAGTCGCCTTTACGCTCTTTTCTGACTCATAAAATATGAAAAGATTGCCGAGTATTTTTCCTTTTTGACTCGTTAAAGAGAATAAAAATGGAGGTCCGCTTTCAGCTCTTTTCTGACCATTTAAAGAGGAAAAGATTGCCGAGTCGCTCCTCTTGACTCGTTAAACGTTAATAAGGGGCGGTCGTTTTAAGTTCTTTTTGTCGACCGTTAAAACATAAAAAGATTACTGGGTTTTTGTCGTTTCAAACTCGTTAATGGTTACGAAACGACGTGATTTTGACCACTTTTTTACTTTTTCGGGTCGAAATCACTAATTATAAAAAGTACTCCTCGATCGTAATGATCGGGCGGTTCTTTCGGGTATTATTTTATACTTTTTCGGGCCCGAGAGACACAACTTTACGAAAAAGGACATCCCTGGAGTTTCCTTTTCTGCTGTCTTTTCAAACTCTCTAAACATGAAAAGACGCCGAGTTCTTCCTTTGTCAGACTCGTTAAAACTTAATGACATCGGATTTTGTTACAACACAAGCACATGCTATCCCCATCAAGCTTGTTAAAAATAACTGGGGTACTCGCCAGAAATGGCGAGGGGAAAAGAAAATTTTTGAACCATAATTATTACCGTGACGGCAGTATGTTGCACTTGAACATGGCACTTTTCTGCTTTCATGTCCAGGGTGGGGATATTTCATCTCATATCTTTCACTTGCTTCCATGGACTTGGGTACCCTATTTGACCTCTCATCCACTCATTGCCTCGTCATCATGACCTTTGATACATTGATGTCAAATACTGCCAATTCCGTTAATGTGCCGCCGATATGTTCAAGAGAAGTTGACCTCTGCAAAGAAACAACCTCCCTCTGATAGTTCGCACAATCTCGATTCACAACATTATCTCTCTGTCTCGTGTCGATGATGTGGGAAACATTATGGCCCACCTTCGATCAAGGTCACTTCCTGTCGACTTCAACTCATTATCCAGGAAGTTGATCTAGAGACTCCTTTCCGGTGCCTTGGAGCCTGCATGCCTCAATGGCAGGTTCTTCGTGTTCGACGTGAGGTTTTCATCATTGGCCTCCGATCGAATGATTCTACGGGTGTTCGACTTCAGATCATTGATTCACACGCCGTAGATTGTACCTATAGTACCTTGAGGGCCATTGTCATTATTGGTGGTACCTCTCGCGTCTATTAACAGTTTCCACTATTGACTGGTAATCAGACGATGTTCATGCATGTTCGACTTCAGCTCATATATTCACATGCTTGAACTTGTACTCTTGTTCGGGGCGAGATGGAGCGCAAGACACTGGATTGTGTCTGTTGTAATCCAGGTGTGATTCTTGATACTTGACTCATTCACTGGATGGCTACGACCATACCTGAGTCAATTCATTGATCCTAACCAAATGGCTGCGTCCATACTATGGATCTAGATTATTTATGTACTCTCTTATGGATGGCTGCGACCATACCACGTGCATCATGTAATTGAACTATCAGTCATGTCTCTTAATACAGATCCTCGGCGGCAGTAACTATATGTGCTCTTATGTGTTCTTGTGTGTTCTTGTAAAGCATTTCACCCCTCTCCACCTCTCGGACTTCATGCTTTAGGGGGCATCTGTTACACAGTAATTTGTCACCATCCCTGTTACTCCTCTTGTCGTACCTTGGAGGACTCATCCCAGGAGTTATAAGAAGTGACAAAGTCTAAAAACACTTGCATTATGTTCCCCTGAGTATGTAATTCATGTTCCCTGAAGACACCTCCTACAGATTATCCCTGAAAAGTGCTCTTTTTCCATTGGCGCAAGTCCACAGTGTCTTACCCGCGCCAATCATGGAGATCCTCAAAAGAGGGCGCGACCATTGGCGCTCTGTCTTAGAGCAACAGTCGCGCCAACCAAGTTTGGTCATGCTTTTTGCCTTAACGCACGCCCGACTGTTGTTTCCTTCATTACATGGAGCTTTTTGAGGATAAAAAATCAGTCTTATGTCGAGCTCTATCCTATCTCCATCTTTAATGGCTTTTGGGGATAATGTTAATCCACAAAAGGTGTCCCGGTTCATCGTATCCTTCTCCCTTCTTCATCTATATAAGCTTGTCATTATGCATTGGACAAGCTAGTGATAGTAGTGATAATCGTTAGTCATGGAGTGTTAGATGTTGAGTTCTTGAGTTCTTGGAGGAATGCTAGTGAATGCTAGAGAGGTTATGCTGCCAGAGAGGAGATGCATTGCAAGACACATATAGTTACTTGCCCAGCCAGGAGAGGTTCAACGTCAGAGCCATGGTTGTAACTTTTCCTGTTTATTATTAATTAATGAGCGACTGCTATTATAGTTCCAATCTCATTGTCTATTATGGTGATGTGTTGATTTATTTCCTTTCTGACTGAAATATAGTTGTGCCTTGGTAGATGTTATGTTGGTATCTGTCTCTTCCTTTGCATGTGCAGGTGTTTGTTTATGATCTGCTGGAGCGAGGGAGCGGGGATATCAACTCTGCTTCAATCATAGCGTTGGACTCCAAGTTGGTCTCCTTAATTCATCTTTGATGCATAACTAGGAACTTGCGTAGCAGCGTGGTTTGATTGTGGCTAGTTCTGTTTTAGGCTAGTGGGATCGCCTCTGTCCGCAGAGGGGATTTACCTGACCAACAGCAAGCTTTTTCAATCTTTTCGACTTATGAAAATCTTAACTACTGAGGGAAAAGAAATACATCATCTTTTCACACAGATCATAGAGCACACACTAATGCACTTTTTCCTAAATCAACATGCAAACTTATCAAATGCAAAATGCACAATGCAAGTATTTCTTTTCTCTTTCTTAATGTTGGTGTAATACAAAAAATAAAGTTGTTGTATAACTTTGAATTCAATTTCAAGTGAAAGCAAACAAGCTTTTGTCCAAAATCAAAAGACACCTTAAGATTTACTTGTTTCGACACTAGAAATACATAAACTCAAACCATATGACGAAAGCAAAAGCTCAATCAGCTATGAACAACAAACAAACTAACTCTTAAGATTAGAAAGACACTTATCAAAGGTCTAGATCCAAGAGGCCACAACAAGACTAGTTCACTTTCGTTATGGGAAACTGCAAATGATGTAAGAAATACACAAAGAACAAATACAGTTTCTTTATACAACCGAGGCGGAATAGTGGCAAAGAAAGGTGGTTTCAGATAGGTACATTGACTGATAACAGGCTGCAAAAACAAGGATGAAAACAGGGCAACAGAAGGTAGAGAACCCCAGTTGCACAAGGCTAAACTGGTTCAGCGCAGGTAGTTCACTGTCAGTTTGACATTCAGCGCAGGTAGCCCCTTCGGGACCTGCGATGAAATGCAGACTGCCTTCACAGTGCCTGCAATGAAGAGAGAAACTCTCGTTTCTCTTGGTTTCCGGGTTACAGATTGCTCAAAAATCCATAGTTTTTGGCCAAATCAAAGCTATCAATCAAGTACACACTAAAGGGTGAAAAGGAGGATGAAAAGCTATCACTAAGAGCTATTCAGAGTCCTTGTGGATCAGCTCTTCAAATCATAAACATGCCCAGAAACTGAGCCAGAGTAGTTGCCCTCTACTTTGCATTTGAAAGATCCAAATGCAGTTCGATTCGGTACTCTCTGTGTTTAGGAAATGAATAGAAAAAGCACAAACAACCAACAAGATACGATCCCTAGTGGAGTCGCCAATTTGTTGTTGGGAAAAGTATCCAATACGGAATGACCCTATCCCACTCTAAGGGTGATAGTTCCTTAGCAACAATCAAAGCAAAGCTATCTGAGATTACTTCTTTATGAGATGTAAGAGAGGGGAGAAAGAGATCCACTAACCGATGTCTTCCGCAAATGATTGATCCAATCTTCTCTCTTTGCTGCTTGCCCTCAGTTCCTTGCTCTTTCACTGGCCCAGCTACACCAAGATCCTGCAAAATGGCAAGAGAGGGAAACTACAAGAAGCATACATTCATAATTGATTCAAGGATTAGAATAAATCAAATATACAAGCATAACAATACAATTGAGACACATGCATATAGAAGAACCTAAAATGCTTTATTAATGGAAGAAGTAAGGTTCAGGAAGTGATACAACCATAAAAGGCCCAATCCAGCATCACCTTCCCAGCAGAAAGAAATCTCCTCTTCACCTCCTTCAAAGCAAATCACCCAATAGTTCTAAACTCAAACCAACAACACTTCTTTACATTCACAAGATTCCAGCCTCCCTAGACCTCATGAGAGAGATCTATATATAGGAGTTTTGGAGAAAGGATGAGTCAACTTGAGGCTGGCATGAAGCTGACTAGTGTCCTCTCTCACTTCAGTTATTCTTCAGTTCTTGAGTCCACTTGGAGGTTCTTGCTTCCACTTGGAAATCTAGAACCTCTTACTCATCACCAGTCGAATTCCCTGATCCAAGTGTCATTTTGGAAGCTTCCTGGGCATTGACACCTTGAGGAATGACTGTGCCACATGTCCAAACTTGCCCAGCGCAGGTAGCCTTCTTTGCAGTTGACATTCAACGCAGGTAGACAGTGGAGCAGTTGACATGATCCAGAATTGCCTTGTTTTTGAGTGTTTTCAGGTGGAGAACTTTTATTCAGTGCTGTGGTTTGCTGACCTTGTTCCTCTAGGGGTAGGAACAACATGTTTAGGGACTTTGGATCCCTTAGATTATGGACATTTCATGCTTCATGCTGTAAGGTACAAAAATGTCTATAATAGTGATGTCTTGCATGGCTTTCTCAAGCCATTTTGTCTCACATGGGCACATGTGCATTGTAATGTAATGTCTTATCAAGTGCAAGTTCAAGTGTCGATAGTTGGATGTAACAGTCATAGAGTAGATGAATATTCATGGGGGTAGATGAACTGTCACAAAGGGGAATGTTAAGGTTCACCCCACCCTTTTCTATAAATAGAACTTCATAACTCATTGTAAAGACTTTTGGTTAGCCAAGCTTCTGATAATACTATCTTGGAGAGAGCTTGGACAATATTGTAACGAGCCTTGGCTTCTCCACTTCGCAGAGCTAGTATATCTCTTTGGAGGAGCAGGCGATTGTCGTTGTAACGTTCCGTTGTCGGAACTAGTGGTTACACATTGATGTATTGTATGACTGGAACTTACACTTCTTAATATAACAGATCCAAAAAGTTTCATGCATATATTGTATTATATTCTATGCTATCTAGTTTACTCTAAATGATATATGTATTTGTTTTCTCACACATGCATGTATGGACTATTCTTTATAAGTATGTATGAATCTTTCTGAAATGTGTTGTTGGTTTAACCATCACTTTGGATTGCTCGCTAACTTGCTTTCTAGCTTGTGATGCATCTTTGCTCGTGTGTTCCCTTCCCAGATGCGTACTATTATAGGTTTCCAAGGTGTGCACCCACCTCATCCTCAGTGTGTTAGAACCTCTAATGCACCTTCCTTGACTTACTGCAATTGTCACACCCTTGCTACCAAAAGGGACATCTTACTTGCCTCTGTGTGAAATCGCGATCAAGGCATTACCGTACGACCCACTGCTGGGACTCCTACACCAAATGATCTGAGGTCTAATTGGGACTTCTTACCAGGGATATCCTTGTTAGAAAATTATATATTACAGAGCAATGAACACATAAAATATGCAGAAATATAAACACAGAAAATGCATAAACAAGAGAGACACAGATATATGTGGTTGACCCAATTTGGGCTACGTCCACGGAGAAATAGCCAGTCCTTCCTTTTATATTATCCAGCAAACTGAAGAGATACAACCTACAACAGATCCGTTGTAACTCCCTCTTTGCTCTCAATCTCCTCTCTCTTCCTCACTCAGAATACAGATATACATAGACGCAATACAATTCCCTCATATATAGCAAGGGGTTGCCTTTTAGGGAAAAAAACTCTAAATTAAACATAACTTCTACTGTCAAATCTCCGCCTAATGAACGACCCAGATTGACTACGAAATTACAACATTTTACAAGGCAATTTTACATCTATTCTTAGCTTCGGGGGCGCTGCCCCCGATCCCCCAGCCAAGGGGGGGCTCCCAAAGGTCATAGCCCCCCCTCCTTGGACCCCCCTGCAGCTCATATTTTATGGGCAGCGTTGCCGCCCCATTACGAACTGGGGTCCAATGCGGCGATACCTTTGAATACAGAAGATAATCGGGCTCCACACCCAACAATCTCCCACTTGGAGACTGATTATAGGAACTCGACATCTGCTTCATTTGTTGGACAATGACTCCACTTTGAACTTGATTGTTTCTCATCTTCTTCATCATACTTGAAGACCAATTGAAACTGAGCAGATTCTCAGTTTCTCCCTGGTTACAACTTTTGTTAACATATCTGCAGGATTTTGGCTAGTGTATATTTTTCCAGCTTCAACTCTCCATCTTCCAATGCTGACTATATGAAATGGTACTTGAGTTGTATATGTTTAGTCTTGAAATGAAATGCGAAGTTCTTTGCAAGATGTATGACACTCTGGTTGTCACTGTATGACTTGCCCAACTCTTGCTTCTTACCCCATTCATCCAGAAACCTTTGTAACCAAATCATTTCTTTACTAGCCTCTGTAGCAACAACATACTATGCTTCTATTGTTGAGAGTGCAACAACACTTTGTAGTTTTGAGACCCAACTGACAGTTTTTCCACCTATAGTAAACACATACCCTGTTGTGCTCCTCTTGTTATCTCTATCACCCGCCATATCTGCATCAACATATCCCTGTAGAGCAATGTTTGAACCACCAAAGCATAATGTTTGATTTGTGGTACCTCTCAAATACCTGAGAATCCACTTCACCGCCATCGAATGTTCTTTTCCTGGATTGTTCATGTACCTGCTTACAACTCCCACTGCATGTGCAATATCAGGCCTAGTGCAGACCATTGCATACATTAAGCTTCCAACTGCTGATTCATATGGAACTTTAGACATATGAGCCATTTCTTCCTGAGTCTTGGGACACTTCTCCTTACTTAATTTGAAATGGCTAGCCAAAGGTATACTAACTGGTTTTGCATTATGCATATTAAACCTTTTCAACACATTTTCTATGTACTCCCTTTGAGACAATGTTCATTTGTGATTCTTCCTGTCTCTAGTTATTCTCATACCAAGGATTTGTTTTGCAGCACCCAAATCCTTCATTGCAAATGAGTTTGCCAATTTTCTTTTGAGCACATTTATTTCCTGCATGTTAGAACCTGCAACAAGCATGTCATCTACATACAATAACAATATAATATAGCTGTCATCATTTTGCCTTTTGAGATAAACACAATGATCAGAGTGACATCTAGTATAACCTTGTTCAGACATAAATCTGTCAAATTTTAGATACCACTGCCTTGGAGCCTGTTTTAAGCCATACAATCTCTTCTTCAACCTGCACACTAGTTTCTCCTTCCCTTTTACCTCATATCCTTGTGGCTGCTGCATATATATCTCTTCCTCCAAATCCCCATGGAGAAAGGTTTTCTTTACATCTAACTGCTCAAGATGCAAATCTTCAGCTGCTACTAGACTTAAAATAGTTTTGATTGAAGTCATTTTAACAACAGGAGAAAATATTTCATCAAAGTCTATACCCTTTTTCTGTGCAAACCCTTTCACCACAAGTCTAGCTTTATACCTTTTTCTACCTCCATCTTCTTCCTTCAACTTGTAAACCCATTTATTCTGCAATGTTGTTTTACCTGCAGGCAACTTGACTAAGTCCCAAGTCTGGTTATGTGCTAAGGAGTCCATCTATTCTTTCATGGATTGCCCCCACTTCTTCCTGGTTTTTACCTGTACTGCTTCTTCATAACATTCTGGTTCACCAGAATCAGTCAACAATACATAATATAATGAAGGAGAGTATCGTTCAGGGGGTCTACTTATCCTGGTAGACCTTCTAACACCACTTTCAGGTGTTTGGGGTGCTTTTTGTTGTTGTGGTTGTTGTTCTGATTGTTGATCATTATGATTTTCATGCACCATCACTTTTTCTGTGATCTCGTCAAGCACTATGTATTCTCTATTTTATTTTTCATGTTTCTTTTCCTGCAACTGATCCTTATACAAAACCTTTTCATTGAATATGACATCTCTGCTCCTAATGATTTTGTGTTTTTCATAATCATAAAAGTGATAACCAAAATCATTAACACCATATCCAATAAAGGTACATTTCTTTGATTTTGCCTCAAGCTTTGTTCTATTTTCTTTATTAATGTGGACAAAGGCTTCACAATCAGAAGTCTTTAAAAAAGAGTAGTTTACCTTTTTACCTATCCATGTCTCCTCTAGAATACCACCATCCAAGGAACTTGAAGGCCCTCTATTTATTAGATAAACAACAGTATCTACAACATCTGTCAAAAATTGTAAAGGCAATCCTGCATGCAATCTCATGCACCTTGCACGCCGCATGATTGTCATGTTCATCATTTCTGACACACCATTTTCTTGTGGTGTTCCTGGAACTGTCTTCTCTCTGCGAATTCCATTCTCTGAACAGTACCTATCAAACTCTTTGCTGCAATATTCACCTCCATTGTCTGATCTGAGGCACTTCAACCTTTTTCCTGTCTCATTTTCAACCAAGGCTTTCCATTTCTTGAAAATATCAAATACATCAGATTTATTTCGAATACAATAAATCCAGGTTTTTCTGGTTGCATCATCAATAAAAGTAACATAATAATGAGATCCACCAAGAGATGGTACCTGAGCAGGTCCCCGTACATCTGTATGCAGAAGCTCTAATTTTTCGCTCTTATTTTCTTTACCAACTCTAAGGAATCCGACTCTTTTCTGTTTTCCATAAACACAATTCTCATAGAATTTTAAATGAACATGCTTCAAACCTGGCAACAAATTTCTTGAGTGAAGAATCTGCATCCCCTTCTCACTCATGTGCCCGAGCCTATGATGCCACAATGTTGTATCTTCTCCTGTAGAGGTTAAAGCATTAATAGAATTAGAAATACCATTGCATAGATACAATGTACCAACCTTTCCTCCTTTCGCTATTATCAGGGATCCTTTAGTGACCTTCGAGGTTTTATCTGTGAAAGTAGTTATGCAACCTTCACCTCCCAACTGCCCTATTGAAATCAGATTTTTCTTCAGATCTGGAACATGCCTTACCTCCTTCAATAGCCACTGATTTCCATTTTATTGTTTTATGAAAACTGTACCCATTCCAATGATTTTATAGGTTTTATCATCACCCAATCAAACCTGTCTAAAATCTCCTTGAACATAATCATAAAAATGTTTCCTATCAGATGTGGCATGGAATGAGGCCCCTGAATCTACCACCCAGGCATCAATAATATTTTCTAATGAAAGAATCAAAGCATATTGCAACACATCACCTGTTACATTCGCTTCATGATTATTTTCTTGCTACGTGTCTCCTTCTTTTCCCTTTCGAGACTTGCAGTCTTTCGTCAAGTGTCCTTTCTTCCCGCATTTCTAGCACACTATCCTCGATCTGGACTTGGATCTGCCTTTTCTTAACTTACTGCGATATCTATGGCTCTTTCCTCTTTCCATTTTTCTTCCCCTAGTCTCTGCAATCAAATCATTACTGGATGTCTCACCGGAGCTTTTCCGTCACATTTCCTTGCTAAGGATTGCACTGACAACATCATCAAACTTTAAAGTACTAGATTCAGAGACAGAGTTACTAATGGCCATAACTAAACCATTCCAACTTCCTGGCAATGAGCACAAAAATAACATAACCCTAACTTCATCATCAAAAGTTACCCCTACAGAACTTAATTGACTGGTAATTGTATTAAACTCATTTAAATGATCAGCAACAAATCCACCTTTTGACATCTTCATATTAAATAAATGCTTCATAAGAAATACCTTAATTGAGGCCGAGGTTTTTTCATATAGTTTGGCCAATGTCGACATTAAACTCTCTATTGTCCTTTCCTTTGAAATATTAAACGCTACCGACACCGCTACGCACAGCCGTATTGTTCCAAGTGCCTTTCTGTCGAGAATATCCCATTTTGTGTCTATCATACTTGTTGGCTTCTTTATCTTTCCTCTCAGTGGTTGGTACAGATCTCTCTAATACAGATAATCTTCCATCTGCATCTTCCATAGCTGGTAGTTTTGGTTGTTGAATTTTTCGACCCTAAACCTACCATCTTGCACCATTGCTCCCACTCGAACCGGGAACCCTTCTCTCCTGTGAGTTTATCAGCCAAATAAACCTTCGGCTCCGATACCAGTTGTTAGAAAAGTATATATTACAGAGCAATGGAACACATTAAATATTGCAAAAATATAAACACAGAAAACACATAAAACAAGAGAAACGCAGATATACGTGGTTCACCTAGTTTGGGCTACGTCCACTGAGAAACAGCCAGTCCTTCCTTTTATATCATCCAGCAAACTAAAGAGATACAACCTACAGCAGATCCACTGTAACTCCCTCTTCACTCTCAATCTCCTCTCTCTTCCTCACTCAGAATACAGATATACATAGACGCAATACAATTCCCTCATATATAGCGAGGGGTTGCCTTTTAGGAAAAAAAACCTAAATTAAACATAACTTCTACCGTCAAATCTTTGCCTAATGAATGGACCAGATTGACTACGAAATTACAACATTTTACAAGGCAATTTTACATCTATTCTTAGCTTCGGGGGTGCTACCCCCAATCCCCCCACTAGGGGGGGCTCCCAAAGGTCGCAACCACCCCCCCGGACCCCCCCTGTAGCGAATATTTTATGGGCAGCGTTGCCGCCCCATTACGAACTGGGGTCCAATCTGGTGATACCTTTGAATAAAGAAGATAATCAAGCTCCACACCTAACAATCCCCTTACATGTTGGTGGGTCCAGCACCGTCAACACCTCTGTAATCCATCCTAGCATATAAAAGGTCCTCGATGGGAACAATCTATTGGCTCAGCCAGTCAAAAAACTATGTAGTATACCTCACTACAGGACCATCACCATCATGGCATGCCATCAGTGCAACCCACCTCATCAAGCATGGATCCCTCGAACCCCCCTCGTCTGCCGGAATCTATTGTGGCCGAAGAATAGGAACCCTCTCTAGGGAAAAAGCAACTAGAATGGCACCATAACCGAAATTTTTCAGTTTACCATTCTTGCACCTATTCAACTGGCCCTTCATATTTACCACTACTGCCTCACACCAGTTGTATACCATGGACTCCCAGCATTCCACGGCCGTCTGCATCTGTACTCATGTGGCTAAATGAAGGGCAACACTGCCACATAGTTTGCAAACAATGAAAGCAATGGTCCTCAAGGGTAAAAGTTCAATGGACTGAATGTCAATCCATCCATCTTTGGGTGGTGCACCCCTACAAAAGCGTTGTAGGTATCCATCAGTAGTATCTCCCCCTACTCTCAATCCAAATAGTGAAAGAACGGCTCCCCGATTAGACAACCCAGTCAGGAAATGGATGTCATCAACATCAATGGTGAGGCAATGATCAACAATCACAAAACAGTGTTCCTAGACATTCCAGGTCCTCACCAACCATGTCATCAGATCTACCCGGGCTTTCATCCCAAGGATTAGTCATCATTTCAGGAGGCCACAAGTCTTGAGAGCCTGTAAAGTGGCCGAATCCGCTAAAGAAGCCACATCATTGGCTTCGTGCTCTCTTTCCCTCCATTCCATTTTTTAGCAAACAAATGACCTGAAATGACCATTTTAAAGTAGTTAAAAGATTTTTTGAAATTCATTTCATGTTTTTTGGGCTTCAAAATTTGTTTTAAAAATAGTCCACGATGCTTGCACGACTACCCTTTTCTGGAAAGTGTGCAACTACGCGGAAATTTCCTATAGAATTCCGCGCAGGCCGAGAATTTTCGTATGGAAAATTTTATCGGCCTACGCAGGCCCGATTGAATGAAACCTGCACAGGGCCAAGGGCACATTTTGGACAAATCTTTGTCCCAAAAAACCAAATTAAAGCTTAAAATGAAAAAATAAACAGATAAAAAGCTAAGTTATGGAGAGATATTCTACCTGGAGGAAACGGTGCGTGATTTCGTCCATTGGTTGGATCATAATCAATCCTGGAAGTTTCACAATAAAAACCCCTCTCTCTGCTCTGAACTAGTGAAAATGCAAATGGTAAAAATAAATTACTTTTTCCCACTTTTATAAGTTTTTTAGCTTTAAAAATGTATTATTTTTATATTTTGAATCTTTTTAAGAAGGAAAACAACTTTTTGAGCAGTTATGATGGGTTATTGAGTTTAAATGTGCAGGATCATTTACGGAGTCAAGATAAATCATTTTTGACATTTTAGCAAACTTTTATCACTTTTTATGCTCTTTAAAAAATTACAAAAAGCAAAAAATATGGAGTCTTCTTTTAAGCCCTTTTCAGACTTTTTCAAAATGAAAATACTGTCGAGTACTTTCTTGTTCGAACTCATAAAAGTAAATGAACAACCGTCCACTGAGTATAAGTTTACCCCTTTTACGGACTGAGCCAAGACTATTTACGAAAAAGGTATACGTTGATCAAACATGGTCAATAGAGTTATCTCTTGTATTATTTTATCCTTTCGGACCTAAGAGACTAAACTGATGAAAAAGAACCTGATGGAGTCTACTTATGTTTTTCTTCTGACTCTCTAAAAATGAAAAACGTCGAGCTTTACTTTCTCTGGGCTCGTTAAAATTTTATGGTTAAAGAGTAGAATGAGTTTTCTTTTTGTGTCTTTTTCAAACTCTTAAAATAAAACGACATCAAGTTACCCCTTTACTGGACTTGTAAAAAATTAAATAGTATAGGACTCGTTAAGCATGACGAGACCGAACCATTCCTTCTTAGGGCTCATTAAAAATACTTTGATGGACTCATCTGAAGGATGAGCTTACAGTCCAAGCATATGTTATCCTCCTCAATCTTGTAAAAAATAAAGAGGTACTTGCTAGTAATGGTGGGGGGAAATTGGGGAAAGTGTCCATTCTACATCATCAGTTAAAAGGTAGCATGTTGCTCTTGAACACAATGCTCTGTCACATTCATGTCCAGGTTGGGAAATCCATTTGCCTTACAGTTAATAAACCTCATTGAAAGTCTTCATGGTTTTGGGTATCGTTAAGTCAAATGCTGCCAAATCGTTATAGTGTCGTTATGTATTCAAGAGAAGTTCAACCTTGGTTCAAATCCCTTTACAAAATCTTTACCTTCATTCGCGTTGGACATCCTTGAGTCAGTCCTTGCAATTATTTTCAAAAATTGATATCATGTTTCGTGTCGTAGGCTTTCTTACGATGAATCGCTTCCTATCGACTTCAGCTCATTATCTAGGAAGCTAATTTAGAAACCTTCAGTACCTTGAAGCCTACATGCCTTAATGGCAAGTTTTTCGCTTTCGACAACAGGTTCTCATCATTGGCCTTTAATTGACGATTCTATGAGTGTTCGACTTAAGATCACATATTCACACTTCATAGATTGTACTGGGAGTACCTTGATAACCATTGCCATTATTGGTTGTTTCTCTCGCGCTTGTTAATGGTTCACATCATTGACCGGTAATCAAGTGGTTTATGCCATGTTCAACTTCGAGACATTCACTTGCATGGTTTGAATCATACTGTGGATCGAGAGATGGAGATCAAGACCTTGGATCTAGTTTCATCAATCCAGGTTGCGAGGAGATTTTATATTCATGATTAGGTAGACAGATGGTTGTGTCCTTATTGTGTCTACCATCTATATGATATTAGTTTTTCCATGCTTGTTCATTGAGTTCGGTTTATTATGAGTACGGGAATGCCTACCTCAAAGATGATTTTTGATATATATTTTGCATTGTGTTCCCTTGAATGTCCCCTGCAGGTTTCTGACCATTGCCTCTGATCCGATCCTTGGAATGATAAAGCGCTTCAATCTTTTAAACTTATTTTTCAAACTTCACACTTTAGGGGGCAATATGTTACACGTCAATTTGTCGCCATGCCACTTGATCAGTTTATGGATATTTTTACCATCCGTGAACATGTTGAAACCAACTCCCTTAGAAGTCAAACAACTCAAAATATTTATTGATTGTTTTTCTTTGGATATATATGTGTGTGTGTGTGTGTGTGTTTTTCTGTTTTATATATATATATATATATATATATATATATATATATATATATATATATATATATATATTGACTTGTGTATATTTTGTTTTATTTTATTTATTTTTCCATTAATTATTTTTAATTTATTTTATTTTATTTCCATTAGTTATTTTATTTATCAAATGATCTTGTCTCGATTAGGGTCTTCACTCGTTTTTATAATTTTTGACTCCCCTCCTTTAAAGTTTGACTTTGATTATTTATTTATTTATTTTAAAAACTAGTTGTTTAATATAGCGGTTACTTATTAATATTTGTTTTTAATAAATTAATAAACTAATATCACAGTTTAAATATTATTTTCCAAAAACTAGTAATATTTGGTTTTAATAAATTAATTTAAATATTATTTTTCAAAAACTAGTCATTTAATATAGTCGTTACATATTAATATTTTAATAAATTAATAAACTAATATCATTATTTAAATATTATTTTTCAAGAACTAGTAATATTTGGTTTTAATAAATTAATTTAAATATTATTTTTCAAAAACTAGTCATTTAATATAGCCGTTACCTATTAATATTTTTAATAAATTAATGAAATCATATCATTATTTAAATATTTTTTCAAAAACTAGCTATTACATATTAATATTTTAATAAATTAATAAACTAATACCATTATTTAAATATTATTTGTCAAGAACTAGTAATATTTGGTTTTAATAAATTAATGAAATAATATCATTATTTAAATATTTTTTTCAAAAACTAGCCGTTTAATATAACCGTTACTTAATAATATTTGTTTTTAATATATTAGTAAATTAATATTATAATTTAAACATTATTGTTCAAATATAGTCGTTACTTGAAATTATGTCTCTACATTACTCTCTATTTAAGCCTTTTCCATGGTCTGCCTCTTCATCTGGTTCTGATGATGAACCACACTTGTTGGTTCGAAACGCGTCGGCCAAAAAAAAAATCTCTCATGTGATTTCTACCGTAAGACTTTGTTTAATTCATTATGGATCACAGAAGCTTGAATACAAAAACTCAAAATATGTTGAAGAACATGAGAAATTTGGGTCAAATAGCTCTCACACCTTGGTAAGTTCCACCTGCGCCTATTTCTCCAGCGTTTCCCGTGCATGCGCTGAAATTGACACTGAGAACAACGCAGCGTTGTGCTCTGTATGTAACTATAAATCCGCGTAGGTGAGTTCTAGAAAGTAAAAATAAAAAGTACATCTAGAAACATAGTTGTTCGAATATTTCCCAACCGAGTGCTTCCAGGTGATGACTATTCGAACTATAACCCTCATAAGATTCATCTCCATCCCTTTTCTCATGGTAACCTAAACCCTCATTAAAGGAGGTTCATCTTCTTCTTAGGGATCTGAAACTTCCTCCTCTTTGATCTATAAAAGGACTAGAGGGTTGAGGGATGAAGGAGGTTAGAATTCAGAGAATACAAACTTATGTTGTTAGTTTGAGATTGGAGAGCTTGTTATCTAAGGAGGAGATTGAAGGCATTTGGGAGGGACCTCATGGCATCAAGGCGAAGGTTGTAAGACTCCTCTTATCTTTTGATTAATACAAATGAGCACTTTCTCCCATTGATTTTGTATTTTTTGAATGATGAATAGTTTTCAATTGTTTATTATGTTCATTAAGGCAAGTTCAATCCCTAATTTCCTTGATCATTAGGCTAAGTTGTTTGAATTATTATATCACATGTGATTTTGATCATTTTATAGTTTATGTTTGTAGGTCTTATCAAGCATTGAAGAGCTGCATCAAGTCACAACCAGGGATCTTCATCAGGCATTTCACGAAACCGGTAAGAGGTCTATCCATTAGCTAGACTGCTTATAATTCGAAGAAGTTCAACTTAGGGAAAGAGCTAGTTCATTTGTCATGATTGTTTCTAGTTTCCATTTAGGATCTAGGGAGATCGCTCTTGTCTACAAGAGGGATTGTCTGGTGTAACATAGAGACATACTCATATCATGCAATTAATTAAACATTCAAACAATCTATAAACATACCATATTAGATAAACCAAAAAGACAACATAATCAACTCATACCTCAATGTATCTTAGGGGAGGGTATCACATCTACACAAGTCAATCCAAATTAGTACGACATAATATCACAAATATATCGACTCATACATGGATATCATAACCATAACCATCTACACAGGCAAATCTAGATTAGCACGATACATATAACATTAATATCTTAGTTGCAATGACCATAATCATCATGCATATGACCACAATGCATATAAGAACAAATTACTATCCTCATGACTATCTGATGCATGTGCATATGACCACACTGATCAACTAGCATCTATCATACATGTAACCACATGATATGGATTGGATCATTGTATTTTTTTCATCCATCTTGATGCATTTGGAGTGGAAAAAGTGGAGGAATCAGCTCACAGGACCGTTTTTACTGGCGAGACCTAGTTTGGCAAAATAGGGTTTGAAACCTTTCGGGAGCGTTTTGAGGCACTAAATGACATTTTTTGGGGGTAAATATTTGCTATTGTAGCATGCAACTTTTCATGTTATTCTACACACAGAGATATTTCCAATGGTGCAAGAAGCACATTAATCGCAGTCTGCATGCAAAGTTATGCCACTCAGAAGTTGACCTTCCTGTTTTCACACCTATAGTTCAGGAGGATGTCGCGTCAGCCCCCATTGTTCATGGAAATGGGGCTAGCTACGTGTTTTTGATGTAAAATACTCTAGAAGAGACTATAATGTAGCTCTAGTTAAGATTTGATGTTTTCAAACCTTAACCACTAGTAGGCTATCGGGGTGTG
This sequence comes from Pinus tabuliformis, assembly GCA_031772625.1. Taxonomy (NCBI): domain Eukaryota; kingdom Viridiplantae; phylum Streptophyta; class Pinopsida; order Pinales; family Pinaceae; genus Pinus; species Pinus tabuliformis. The sequence continues at coordinate 742,735,090 of CM062819.1, read as the reverse complement.
TTATAAACAGGCCACTAGGAGAAAGAGGTATTCCATTCTTTTGAGAGCATTTTGTTCCATAGTTGAGTAAATATAGTCATGAGAGATAGGAGGTAGAGCACATAGAGAGGATTTGTGCATTGTAGCATCCTGCGGGCCACAAACATTACTTCTTTGTACTTACAACCATATTTCCAGACAAAGAAAGGGAGCAAAGCGACCTCACCTTTCAGTTGGGTTTTCTTCCGAAAGGGTTTCCCAGAGTATATCTTGTGTCTTATGTGTGTGTGTGAGCTTATTTTTTCGTTCTCTAGTTTTATTCATAATTTCAGTTTGCATGCATGCACTAATTACATTTAAATTTACAGATCTAGAAGTTTAATAAAATTGTAATAGTGTAAAAATTCAAAATTTTAATATATTATTATCAGATCTGTTGTGACAAACTGTCCAGTGGAATATCCATGGTAGTTTACAGATCATCAAAACAATAATATAATGGCAGACATTATATAACCATAATTCTTATAACAATGATTAACCAACATACTTGCATGCCAAACATACAATACCTATATGAGGATCTACTCTTAGCCCGAAGTCTAGTGTTGCAACCTTGTTCTGTTGATTTACATCTCCTGCTCTATCTCAGGAAACACGTTAGCATCAAGATGCCACAAAATGCAACAATGACTATAACAGTGTATGCATAACAATCACATAGAAAACTGACTTGCATGCATGAAAACCACATTTCACCCATCTAGTCCAAACGTTGAACCTGAGAGCTCCAATACCATCCTGTAACATCCTCCTCCCACTTTTACCCAAGTTAACCAGCCCTCTGGGGTAAACATGTGACAAAGAGTTACTATGATATGCTTCAACCTCTTATATCACCTTAAGGAAGTGGAACTGACTAACCAAAACCTTACGGACTTCCCTAAGGTGTTACAGGACCCCCAAAGGCTAAACCACCCTTCTAGGTGCCCAGACCCATAGCTAACTTTGTTTTTCACAGATTTAAAATCCCACTCACATGCACAAGCCAACATCCATGCAACTGAAAGGCTATAATCACATTCATAAGCCTACAAGGGAGCGATTGCAGTCTTAATTCCATAGTTTCATGCCTGGTATCTTGAAATATGTGCCACCTTTTCAAGGATAGACTCCATGTCACCACCCAGAACTTGATGAAACTTTCCAAAACAATGAATGACACAAAGACAAATTCGTCCATACAAAACTTAGGCAATAAATTTACCAAACAAGGCCTAACCATGACAGACATTTTTTCAAACACATGTTGACCATGAAATCTACAGGTCATGAATGCATATATGAACATAGAGATTTGAAAATTATCTAAGAATCATCAAGAAGGTTTAAATCTCTCTCACAATAGTTGCAATAACATCTATTAGGTCATGCATTTCACAATAATTCTATTGTCGCTGCTACAAAACCCTCCAAAATTTTGGCCTACACCCAAATTTTCAAAGCCTACTTTGATTTTACGTATTGTCATCGCAATCATTAAGAGTTATTGCATGTGTTTTCTTTAAGAGTCTTTGTCCCACTTGCAAGTAAATCAAAGTGTCATCTTTTATCATGTGGAGTGTCACACATTGCACAAAAGCTAGTTTTGGTGGTTTAAAGGGGAAATATTTGTGTAAATGAGTTGGTCTTACCATGTAAATATATGTTGCACTCATTTCCATAGTTTCAAGCATTGTCGCACAAGTGTTGTCATGGTCATCGCAAAGTGTATCTTTGGTGTCACACTTGGTGTAAGTCATTGCAAAGTTGTCGCATTGAGTAGAGGATGTTGTTCATGTGGTTTGAGTGTTCCTTATTGTTTCGTCAAATAATCTAAGGGTGTGATCATGTTCAGAGTCATGCCTTTGCCCATATTTCTTTCACTGATATGACACTTAGTCAAATTGGGAAAAATCCCTGACCGATCCACTCAGCCTCTTTCAGCTAACCTGAACTTTGCATTGCGCAATCTCATCCATGAAGCAACAGCCTTGCCTCTTGGCACTATGCAATGCGTAGTTTTTGCCTCACAAAACTGCGCACTGCGCAATCTCAGTGCTCAAACCCAGCCCCTAAGCTCCAAAACTACACAATCCTTCCCTCCAGTTAGGGATGAACTGCGCATTCCATAGTCTCGGTCCTCAAGCCTCAACCTTAAGGTCCTAAAATACTTAATTTCACAATCACTAGGCCTCCCTGTCCTTCTAGCACTGAGCAGTGGGAAAACTCAGTGCTTAAGCCCTCAGCCTAGCTCCTTGAACTCCCCAACTACGCAATCCTAAGCCTAGTATAGCCTGAACTACAAATTGCACAGTCTTAAGGCTCAAACTTGACCCTTGACTGCCTGAGCTGCGTAATTGCACAGTCACTGAGCGTCCCCCTCAGCCTTCCACCCAGTTCCAGCTTAGCCAGTGGATCATCATGCAACATCTTAGACTAGGGGTTTTATTGGACTGATGTTGTGTTGTCATGAGTGAATTGCATATGCAAGTACTCTATCATGCTATGACAGGATGATGAAGAGGGAGATGGAGAAAGAAATCATTCTAGAAGACACCTCTGTATTTGAAGATACAAGTTGATCAATCAGGAGAAAACAAAGGGACATCATTTTGCAACCACATCCCAAGACCTGATAACACTAAAGACTCCTCATCTCTAAGCCACATGGAGGTAGAAAACAAATCATTCTCAAGAAGAAACAAAACAAGCAGAAACAAAGAATGGCTTGGCATTGTCATGTATGTATGCAATCCATGTCATCAGTGTCATCATTAGGGGAATTTTGAGGTCTCCGAGGTTCCGATATCCTCCAACCTCCTATACAGCCTACTTTGATGTACCAAACCTCCAATATTCGAATATCACCGATTTGCTGACCTCTGGCATTCTAATCCACGATATGTCGATACGCTGACCTCTGACATATTGTTCTCTGATATGTTGATGCACTGATATGTTGACCTTCGACATCTTGTTCTTTGATATGCCGATGCACTGATATTCTGATGCGTCGATATGCTAGACCTCTGACCATCCGATCTCTGATATGACAATACTCCGATATCCTAAGTGTCGATATGCTGAACTCCGATATTCCGATATTTCATTCTCCTCAAGGCATCACAACCCCGAACTTCAACATACCATATCTTTTGATCCAGGAATCCATTTATGAACTTTCGCATATTGTTGGAAAGCTTATTCAAAGAAATTTCCAATGGAGAGGGTTTGATATAGGCTTTCAGCCCATCTGTTGCCTACAAAATTGATGTAAAATCTCCACACCTCGTTTCTCTAGACAACTGAACTCACAACCACTAAGGTGATCATTTTATGGCTTCTTTAGTAAGCTTTCTAATGTAATGATTCTCTACACGAAGCCTACAACTACCATGAGATTCCTCCTGGGCCATCACTACCAGTGTCTGTTGTGACAAGCATTTAAGCTAGTCTAGTTGACATCAATCTCTACACTCCTTCCAATAGTAAGGCAATGCCAACTACGCAACACATCTTCCCAGCATGACTGTTGACATTAATGGCAACACACTTGCAAATATTTTCACTTGGCCACTGGCCATCTAGACAATGCCAATTGTCCAACAATATTATGCTTATGTTTACAACTAGCCGATATCCATCTTAAAATTTAATCATTGTAATCCAAAGCTAAAATGAATCTAAGCTAGTTTATGATTTTTTGAGTAACTAATAATCTCTCACATCATGGTTATTAAATAATCTCTTAAATTATGCTCATTGTTGGGCCTGTGGGGCATCTCATGTCTTTTTTATGGTTCTTACAAAGTACATATTTTATAATTTATATTTCTTTTTAGAATTAATTAACTTTTACTATTTATAATTAATTTATTTATCTTATGACATTGTAATGTATCACAATATGATATTTTAATGCTAGTGAAGGGTAATATAATATGATACGTATGATTATATGTGATAGCAAATATATATATATATATATATATATATATATAATTCTTGAGATCTTATTTAGTAAATTTAGATCTATTTTCATCTTAAAGTTTTTACATAAGTATATATACAATGCATGTTAAATTGTTCTTGGAACATTGATTTTGCAACATCTTTAACAATATCTATTATATATTCAAAGAATGGTGTGAAGTGGAATAGATGACGAAAATACGACAACATTTTTAGACACTCATTATTAAAGTTAAATAAAGTTTAACCAAATCACATATCTTTATAGTGCCAAGTTTGAATATATATATGAGGCTATGGGAATCATGTCACATTCTAACTTTGAAATAATTGGATTTAAATTTTTATCATTAGTTAAACATGTTTTAAATGTCAAGTTGCTTCATTATTCTATATGTTTCTTTCTTCAAGTTGCTTCATCATTTTATATGTTTCTTTCATTAAGTAAGTTGCTTCATCATTCTATATGTTTCTTTCTTTATGTCCTTTACTAAAAGTTTCTTGTAGTCTAGTGCTTACACATGAATCTAGTCATTGATTTGAATCTTTATTGTTTATAAAAGACAAATGTGAAATTAATTTTATTTATAGATATCCCTATGTTATTTATTTATTTTTTTCAAAAATTTCAAAATCCTAATTATTAAGAAAACTTGAGGCAATGTAATTTGTACATAGACAAATAAAGTAATTTCTCATTTTAAATCAAAACCTAAATTTCATCCATTAATATATAATTCATTGGTTTCCGTAAACCATATTTTATTATAAAATATTATATTTCAATCATATTTAAATGAAAAATGAAAAACAAAAAAGTGAAAAACAAATAAAATTTTTGTACAAAGTTAAATCTGAATTCCAAATTGATTTTCAATATGTTTAATTCAAAATATTTAACACAACTAAGGAAACAAAAGATTCTTTTGGTTTTTTTTTTTTTTTTAAAGAATATAATCAATAAATATATTTTCAAACCAACATCTACTTTTATCATTTCATTTTCATTAAACACTTGAAATCACTTATAATAAGACATTGAAATTATAAAATTTACATGTAAAAATTGATATGAAACCAACTTTATATTTGAAATTTTAGTTGATATATATTTCACTAACCCTTTAACATTTAAAAAATTAAATGAGATTAGATATATTTAATTTTATAAATTAATTAAATTATCGTGTCAACTTATTTGTTTTTTAAATAGAATAAAAATCTTATTATTTTAATTAAAAATAAAAATATCAAATAACGACTTTAAACTTTTAATTCATAAAATTCATGTATATCTGCTTAATAAATTTAGGTGAAAAACCAATAAATCACTTTTGCCCTGAATTTTAAAAACCAATCTGTACAATATTCTCTGTCAACGTTTGTCTGCAATGCCTCTGTGCTTGCCTCCACCGGCCATGACAGACTCAAACGTCTAAGTAGAAACGGTATTCCGTTGCTGGTATACAAATATTTGTAAAATAATGAATTCTAACCAACTGAGGTTAACTAATTTATATGTGTAAAATAATGAATTTTGAAACACAAATCGTCAATTAAGTTTGAGTATTATTTATTAATGGTTTGTGTATTATGAATTTTTTATTTTTTATTTTTATTTTTTAATAATTTTTTATTTTTTTTATAATTCAATTATAAGTTAATAAATTTAATTTTTTTTAAATAAATTAATTAAAAAATAATAATTTAAATTTCTAAAATTTCAAAATTAATTTTTGATTTTTAAAATATTCAACTTAATATCTATTTTTCTTACTATTTTAATAAACTTAAATAGAATCTGTGCAAAAAAAAATATAAATTAAAAATGATAAAATCAGTATTATTGATAATTTATTTGTTAAAATAATAATACTTTTTCTTATGAAATGCATCACATAAATAGAAAGGACAAATATGATTAATTTTTTTTGTTTCAATATTTACACTTCTATTCAATGAATACAATTGAATGATGTAATTTTCCTTTTAAGAAAATTTCAACATCATTCTTTTCCCACCAATTTTGTTGAACTTTTATGGTTTCTAAATCTGGTAGCTTGTTTATCCATAGGGGCAATCCCTTCAATGACGGGCAATCTTTTATGGTCAACACTTGAAGTTTAGGCAGACTTTGTTCATTCCACAAAATATCTGATGATGAACTTCCCATTCCACAAAATATCTGATGATGAACTTCCCAGACTCTCTAACATAGATAAGTGTTTCAGCGTCAAACTTTCTAACATCGGAAATGCCCGAACACTTCCCCATGCCCCTATTCCCAGCTCCTTCAAGTTAGTGCAGTAATCTAATGACAGTGACCTTAAATTTGGCAACCTCTCCAAGGGAGGAAGATCCCTGAGTTGAAAACATCTATACAAATCTAACCTCTCCAGTTGTGGAAACTCGGCAATACAATTGGGTAGACTTCTGCCATGGTAACATCTAAGCCAAAAACGTTGTAGCTTCTTCATGCTCTGCATGTCTCGGGGGAGATCCTCCACCACATCATGGTCTTCCGCATCGAATACCAATGTCAGGTCCCTCATCTCTATCCAACTTCCCATTATACCCATTTTAATTCCTGCCCGTACTCCCTCGACTTCGATTCCTGCCTTTACAATTACAGAAAGCAGCACTAAATTTGAGCAGTTTGCGAGATCCTTCAAAGTGCAAACACTACTCTTCACTTCCTCCACCTCCATTATACTGTTTGCCTGTGATGTCCACTTTGATGTCCACAATAATAATGTATTCAATGATGTAAGTTGAGAGATCTCTCGGGGAATCCCTGTTAACCTGCAACAACCTTCTAAACTTAAAGTCTTGAGATTTTGAAGCTGTCTTGTCTTAGGAGGCACTGACTCCAGATTTCTATAGCGATCAAAATACAAAAACTGAAGCTGAGAAAGACTGCATATCTCTTCAGGTACATATTTGATTAAGGTTTCCTCCAAATTGAGATACTGGAGTTGTGTAAGATGCCGCAGTGACATGGGCAACGATTCTATTTTGGTGCCAGACAGATCCAAAACCCTGAGAGAGGTGAGATTGACTAAAAAGCCATCAGGAACCTCTCTTAAACTTTCATTATGCTGCAACATCAAAGTGAGGAGGTTGGGGCAGCTGAAATCTGTTGGCAAATCAGAAATATTGTTAAACCCAATTGCTATTCTTTTGCAATTATGGATCCCTTTTTCAGCGGCCGGAAACTCTGTGAGGTTTTGACGTGTCCTGAAGAGACATTGCTCTTCATTCTCAGCAATATACATTGCCAAGTCATAAACAAGGTCGTGAATCTGTATGTACCTAGACCCATACTCTATATACACATGTATATAGAGAAGAAAGGCTATATACACATGTATTAGAGAAGAAAGGCTATATACACATGTGTTAGAGAAGAAAGGCTATATACACATGTATTAGAGAAGAAAGGCCATATACACATGTGTTAATGTTATCGGAGGTATTTGGGCGACTAAAACCCATATATGCATGCATTTATATTATCGGGAGTTGGTTGGGTGCGTAAAACCCATATATATATGCTTTTACAATAATCAAAGGCCTTCTTCCCTTTTGGCGGAAACAACACAAGTTAGATATGTTTCGGCACATATGCACCCGATGGCATATCGCAACGGACCCGATGGTGGCATTAAAAATTGGTTTATATTAATATCGCATCCATGCGTGTCGGGGGTCCGGCTAAGTGACTTCGTTGAAACCTCTAATTGGGAGTGGACCCGATGAAGGCATCAATCATGGTTTATAACAAGATCGCATCCACAGTATCGCAATACATAAAGGGTCGCCCACCTCAAATCCACCAATTGCGATAACTCAGCAGACCCGATGGTGGAATTAAACTTGACGTATCATAATATCGCGTCTGATGCTTAAAATCCCTGAATGCCGATTGCGATAAAGAGGTAGTGGACCCAATGGGAGCATTAAAGGCAATATATAATAATATCGCATCCGCAGTTCAGCATATATGCACGTCGGACTTCGTTGAAACCTCCGATTGCGAGCGGACCCGATGAAGGCATCAAAACATGGTTTGTAAAAATATCGCGTCCACAGTATATCGGAATACATAAAGGGTCGCCCACCCCAATCCTCCGATTGCGAAAAGAGGGGTCGGACCCGATGAAGGCATCAAAACATGGTTTATAAAAATATCGCGTCCACAGTATATTGGAATACATAAAGGGTCGCCCACCCCAATCCTTCGATAGCGAAAAGAGGGGTCGGACCCGATGAAGGAATTAAAAGCATTTCATATTAAATCGCATCCACGGTGTTCGCCCATATTATAATAGCCTCCCACTTCAAATCGCCGATAGCGATGAAAGGAGCGGACCCGATATATTATTAAGTATGGATGCATTATGTTAAAAAGTCTGCATTTGTGGTTTTGGGACCATTTTAATAGTTTTTCCCGCTTAAGCCTATTCTTAAGAGATTGGTCGAAACAGTTGCGCCTCAGGTTTCGGATCCTCTGGTTTCGATTCATGGTATTATCAAAAGCATGACTATATAAAGAAAAATGGGATCCGGTGGCAAGGCATCGATTATGAATTGAAGATCTTAAGGGAGAATAGATCGGCATTCTTATGATCTGTCAAGGACAAATCTATTGAACCGAATTCAAGAAGAATGTGCGCAGGACGGCAGATCCACATCGCTTCGAGGGTATTGCAGTTCAGTTGAGAGCAGCCAACCGCAGGGAAGTAGCAGTCATTCCTTAACTCTGATATAGCGTCTTCTGTTGATTCGCTAAAGGTCTCTGGGTCCGAATATTGGGTTTGTCTTGTGTCTAGCCTCTGGGTGCTCTATAACATGTATGTCCTCTGCATTATGGTATGATTCTGGCATATACAACCTCTGATTAAAAGGTGACCAGATCAGATATTTATTTATAGCTAGTGCTTGGGTTGGCGCGTGGGTGATCTGCTGTATAAAGAAAACATGTATTGATCTGAGGTTTGGGTATTTCTGAAGAATCATTTATACTTTATGATCATTTGATCTTCTTGGATCCAGTCTGAAAATTAATGAAACGTGGTCCTTGAACGAAGTAGGGGGTTGTAGCTCCCTTCCAGGAGAGATTGGAGAACGAGAGAGAGTTGTAGCTCTCTGCAGGTTGCAGCCTGCGTACTGGTAAATGACTGCACCAATACAAAATCATTGTAAAAGAAATTCTATTTGAAAGAAGATAGAGACATATTGCAGCAGGTGGTTTTCACCCACATTGGGTTTCCACCTTATATCTGGTGTTCCTTTGTGTGACTATCTGTTTTTACTGTTCTTGATTCATTATTATATGGTTCTAATATACAAGTTAATTATCAATATCAGAAGAATACTTTAAAGCATAAATCTGGATGGTTTATTGAAAAGAAATTAATAATACTGATTCACCCCCCCCCTCTCAGTATATTTCCAACAGCTAGTTCATTTGTCATGATTGTTTCTATTTTCCATTTAGGATCTAGGGAGATCACTCTTGTCTGCAAGAGGGATTGTCTGGTGTAACATAGAGACATACTCATATCATGCAATTAATTAAACATTCAAACAATCTATAAAATACCATATTAGATAAACCAAAAAGACAACATAATCAACTCATACCTCAATGTATCTTAGGGGAGGGTATCACATCTACAAAAGTCAATCCAAATTAGTATGACATAATATCACAAATATATTGACTCATACATGGATATCATAACCATAACAATCTACACAGGAAAATCTAGATGAGCACGATACATATAACATTAATATCTTAGTTGCAATGACCATAATCATCATGCATATGACCACAATGCATATAAGAGAAAATTACTATCCTCATGACTATCTGACGCATGTGCATATGACCACACTGATCAACTAGCATCTATCATACATGTAACCACATGATATGGATTGGATCAATGTATTTTTTTCATCCATCTTGATGCATTTGGAGTGGCAAAAGTGGAGGAATCAGCTCACAGGACCGTTTTTACTGGCGAGACATAGTTTGGCAAAACAGGGTCTGAAACCTTTCGGGAGCGTTTTGAGGCATCAAATGACATTTTTTGGGGGTAAATATTTGCTATTGTAGCATGCAACTTTTCATGTTATTCTACACACACAGATATTTCCAATGGTGCTGCATGCAAAGTTATGCGACTCAGAAGTTGACCTTCCTGTTTTCACACCTATAGTTCAGGAGGATGTTGCATCAGCCCCCATTGTTCATGGAAATGGGGCTAGCTACGTGTTTTTGATGTAAAATACTCTAGAAGAGACTGTAATGTAGCTCTAGTTAAGATTTGATGTTTTCAAACCTTAACCACTAGTAGGCTATCGGGGTGTGTTATAAATAGGCCACTAGGAGAAAGAGGTATTCCATTCTTTTGAGAGCATTTTGTTCCATAGTTGAGCAAATATAGTCATGAGAGATAGGAGGTAGAGCACATAGAGAGGATTTGTGCATTGTAGCATCCTGCTGACCATAAACATTACTTCTTTGTACTTACTACCATATTTCTAGACAAAGAAAGGGAGCAAAGCGACCTCACCTTTCAGCTGGGTTTTCTTCCGAAAGAGTTTCCCAGAGTATATCTTGTGTCTTATGTGTGTGTGTGTGAGCTTATTTTTTCGTTCTCTAGTTTTATTCATAATTTCAGTTTTCATGCATGCACTAATTACATTTAAATTTACAGATCTAGAAGTTTAATAAAATTGTAATAGTGTAAAAATTCAAAATTTTAATATACTATTATCAGATCTATTGTGACGAACTGTCCAGTGGAATATCCATGGAAGTTTACAGATCATCAAAACAATAATATAATGGCAGACATTATATAAGCATAATTCTTATAACAATGATTAACCAACATACCTGCATGCCAAACATACAATACCTATATGAGGATCTACTCTTACCCCGAAGTCTAGTGTTGCAACCTTGTTCTGTTGATTTGCATCTCCTGCTCTATCTCAGGGAACACGTTAGCATCATGATGCCACAAACTGCAACAATGACTATAACAGTGCATGCATAACAATCACATAGACAATTGACTTGCAAACCACATTTCGACCATCCAGTCCAAACGTTGAACCTGGGAGCTCTAATACCACCCTGTAACATCCTCCTCCCACTTTTACCCAAGTTAACCAGCCCACTGGGGTAAACATGTGACAAAGAGTTACTATGATATGCTTCAACCTCTTATATCACCTTAAGGAAGTGGAATTGACGAACCAAAACCTTACTGACTTCCCTCAGGTGTTACAGGACCCCCAAAGGCTAAACCACCCTTCTAGGTGCCCAGACCCTGAGCTAACTTTGTTTTTCACAGATTTAAAATCCCACTCACATGCACAAGCCAACATCCATGCGACTGAAAGCCTATAGTCACATTCATAAGCCTACAAGGGAGCGATTGCAGTCTTAATTCCATAGTTTCGTGCCTGGTATCGTGAAATATGTGCCACCTTTTCAAGGATAGACTCCATGTCACTACCCAGAACTTGATGAAACTTTCCAAAACAATGAATGACACAAAGACAAATCCGTCCATACAAAACTTAGGCAATAAATTTACCAAACAAGGCCTAACCATGACAGACATTTTGTCAAACACATGTTGACCATGAAATCTACAGGTCATGAATGCATATATGAACATAGAGATTTGAAACTTATCTGAGAATCATCAAGAAGGTCTAAATCCCTCTCACAATAGTTGCAATAACATCTATTAGGTCATGCATTTCACAATAATTCTATTGTCACTGCTACAAAACCCTCCAAAATTTTGGCCTACACCCAAATTTTCAAAGCCTACTTTGATTTTACGTATTGTCATCGCAATCATTAAGAGTTATTGCATGTGTTTTCTTGAAGTGTCTTTGTCCCACTTGCAAGGAAATCAAAGTGTCATCTTTTATCATGTGGAGTGTCACACATTGCACAAAAGCTAGTTTTGGTGGTTTAAAGGGGAAATCTTTGCGTAAATGAGTTGGTCTTACCATGTAAAGATGTGTCGCACTCATTTCCAAAGTTTCAAGCACTGTTGCAAAGTGTATCTTTGGTGTCACACTTGGCGTAAGTCATTGCAAAGTTGTCGCATTGAGTAGAGGATGTTGTTCATGCGGTTTGAGTGTTCCTTGTTGTGTCGTCAAATAATATAAGGGTGTGATCATGTTCAGAGTCATGCCTTTGCTCATATTTCTTTCACTGATATGACACTTAGTCAAATTGGGAAAAATCCCTGACCGGTTGACTCAGCCTCTTTCAGCTAACCTGAACTTTGCATTGCATAATCTCACCATGAAGCAATAGCCTTGCCTCTTGGCACTATGCAATGCGTATTTTTTGCCTCACAAAATTGCACACTGTGCAATCTCAGTGCTCAAACCCAGCCCCTAAGCTCCAAAACTACACAATCCTTCCCTCTAGTTAGGGATGAATTGTGCATTCCATAGTCTCGGTCCTCAAGCCTCAACCTTAAGGTCCTAAAATACTTAATTTCACAATCACTAGGCCTCCTTGTCCTTCTAGCACTGAGCAGTGGGAAAACTCAGTGCTTAAGCCCTCAGCCTAGCTCCTTGAACTCCCCAACTACGCAATCCTAAGCCTAGTATATCTTGAACGACAAATTGCACAGTCTTGAGAATCAAACTTGACCCTTGATTTCCTGAGCTGCATAATTGCACAGTCACTGGGCGTCCCCCTTAGCCTTCAACCCAGTTCCAGCTTAGCCAGTGGATCATCATGCAACATCTTAGACTAGGGGTTTTATTGGACTGATGTTGTGTTGTCATGAGTGAATTGCATATGCAAGTACTCTATCATGATATGACAGGATGATGAAGAGGGAGATGGAGAAGGAAATCATTCTAGAAGACACCTCTGTATTTGAAGATACAAGTTGATCAATCAGGAGAAAACAAAGGGACATCATTTTGCAACCACATCCCAAGACCTGATAACACTAAAGACTCCTCATCTCTAAGCCACATGGAGGTAGAAAACAGATCATTCTCAAGAAGACACAAAACAAGCAGAAACAAAGAATGGCTTGGCATTGTCATGTCATCATGCAATCCATGTCATCAGTGTCATCATTAGGGGAATTTTGAGGTCTCCGGGGTTCCGATATCCTCCAACCTCCTATACAGCCTGCTTCGATGTACCAAACCTCCAATATTCCAATATCACCGATATGCTGACCTCTGGCATTCCGATCCACGATATGTCGATACGCTGACCTCTGACATCTTGTTCTCTGATATGTCGATGCACTGATATGCTGACCTCCGACATCTTGTTCTCTGATATGCCGATGCGCTGATATTCCGATGCCTCGATATGCTAGACCTCTGACCATCCGATCTCCGATATGACAATACTCCAATATCCTAAGTGCCGATATGCTGAACTCCGATATTCTGATATTTCATTCTCCTCAAGGCATCACAACCGCGAACTTCAACATACCATATCATTTGATCCAAGAATCCATTTATGAACTTTCGCATATTGTTGGAAAGCTTATTCAAAGAAATTTCCAATGGAGAGGGTCTGATATAGGCTTTAAGCCCATCTGTTGCCTACAAAATTGATGTAAAATCTCCGCACCTCATTTCTTTCGACAACTAAACTCACAACCACCAAGGTGATCATTTTACGGCTTCTTTAGAAAGCTTTCTAATGTGATGATTCTCTACATGAAGCCTACAACTACCATGAGATTCCTCCTGGGCCATCACTGCCAGCATCTGTTGCGACAAGCATTTAAGCTAGTCTAGTTGACATCAATCTCAACACTCCTTCCAACAGTTAGGCAATGCCAACTACCCAACACATCTTCTCGGCATGACTGTTGACATTAATGGCAACACACTTGCAGATATTTTCACTTGGCCACTGGCCATCTAGACAACGCCAATTGTCCAACAATATTATGCTTATGTTTACAACTAGCCGATATCCATCTTAAAATTTAATCATTGTAATCCAAAGCTAAAATGAATCTAAGTTAGTTTATAATTTTTTGAGTAACCAATAATCTCTTACATCATGGTTATAAAATAATCTCTTAAATTATGCTCATTGTTGGGCCTGTGGGGCATCTCATGTCTTTTTTATGATTCTTACAAAGTACATATTTATAATTTATATTTCTTTTTGGAATTAATTAACTTTTACAATTTATAATTAATATATTTATCTTATGACATTGTAATGTATCACAATATGATATTTTAATGCTAGTGAAGGGTAATATAATATGACACATGTATGATTATATGTGATAGCAAAAAATAATTAAAAATATAATTCTTGAGATCTTATTTAGTAAATTTAGATCTATTTTCATCTTAAAGCTTTTACATAGGTATATATACAATGCATGTTAAATTGTTGTTGGAACATTGATTTTGCAACATGTTTAACAATATCTATTATATAGTCAAAGAATGGTGTGAAGTGGAATAGATGATGAAAATACGACAACATTTTTAGACACTCATTATTAAAGTTAAATAAAGTTTAACCAAATCACATATCTTTATAGTGCCAAGTTTGAATATATATATGAGGCTATGGGAATCATGTCACATTCTAACTTTGAAATAATTGGATTTAAATTTTTATCATTAGTCAAACATGTTTTAAATGTCAAGTTGCTTCATTATTCTATATGTTTCTTTATTCAAGTTGCTTCATCATTTTATATGTTTCTTTCATTAAGTAAGTTGCTTCATCATTCTATATGTTTCTTTCTTTATGTCCTTTACTAAAAGTTTCTTGTAGTCTAGTGCTTACACATGAATCTAGTCATTGATTTGAATCTTTATTGTTTATAAAAGACAAATGTGAAATTAATTTTATTTATAGATATCCCTAGGTTATTTATTTATTTTTTTCAAAAATTTCAAAATCCTAAATATTAAGAAAACTTGATGCAATGTAATTTGTACATAGACAAATAAAGTAATTTCTCATTTTAAATCAAAACCTAAATTTCATCCATTAATATATAACTCATTGGTTTCAGTAAACTATATTTTATTATAAAATATTATATTTCAATCATATTAAAATGAAAAATGAAAAACAAAAATGTGAAAAACAAATAAAAATTTTGTACGAAGTTAAATCTCAATTCCAAATTGATTTTCAATATGTTTAATTCAAAATATTTAACACAACTAAGGAAACAAAAGGTTCTTTTGGTTTTTCTTTTATTTATTTTTAAAGAATATAACCAATAAATATATTTTCAAACCAACATCTACTTTTTATCATTTCATTTTCATTAAACACTTGAAATCACTTATAGTAAGACATTGAAATTATAAAATTTACATATAAAATTGATATAAAACCTACTTTATATTTGAAAATTTAGTTGATATATATTTCACTAACCATTTACCATTTAAAAAATTAAATGAGATTAGATATATTTAATTTTATAAATTAATTAAATTATCATAATATTAATTGTGTCTAACTTATTTGTTTTTTAAATAGAATAAAAATCTTATTATTTTAATTAAAAATAAAAATATCAAATAACTTTAAACTTTTAATTCATAAAATTCATGTATATCTGTTTAATAAATTTAGGTGAAAAACCAATAAATCACTTTTGCCCTGAATTTTACAGGGGTTTGGAGTAGAGACAGAGGTTTCGAGTTTTCGTATTTGAAGTTGAATTACTCACACAATTTTATACAGAAACAGAGTGGATAAGGATTGCTTTGAAGCCAAAGTAGAATTGAACATTGGATAAAGCATTTAGCCTGTTGCAACTTGCAAGCATAAGTCGATACTCGGTAATAAGAGCATTACTTGTAAAAGATTTTTTTAGGTCATAATTGTGTTCTTGTGGTGCAATGCAAATGGTGAAAGTTGAAAGTTAGCTGCACAACAAAAATAAGGGAGTGCATAAGAGAAAAACTGAAAGCCCCAAAAAATTCATATAAAATTCCATCCATTACCAAAAGCAACTATTTTAATCCATTACCGAAAGCAATTAAGAATAAAAGCGCTCGGTGGTGTTGGCACATCGCTTGACATGGCTAAAATGGTAGTCAAGCCAGACAATTAGATTGAAGCACCCCAGTTCGAAATTGAGTTCACTCTATTTCGCTTATGTTTTACACTACCAACTACCAAGCTATATTCGGATCGGATCATTCTCATTCATTGCTATACTATACTGTGGTGTAAATCCTATGAGCTATGTCCTTAACTTTTCTATTTTTTTGTGGGTTATCTCTCTGCAATAATATCATGCCTTGATTTTCACAAATAGTATCCTCCAAATGATGATTTGATTTGATAAAATCTATATTCAAAAATTTATAACATTAGCCAAAATTATATAATTCATGGAAATATTCTAATGTATATATGGTAATTTGTAAAGTATCTCTGCGTTGAATTGGATCTATAAATATAACCTGAATAGGACTACCAGCTAATTTTAGAAAAAACAATGATAATATATAAAAATACCCTAGCTCATCCACATGCTCAAAATGAGTGAGTTGGTGAAGAACATCCTTTTCACTTCGAAAGTCTGCTGCAAAACTCTCTGGACCATGTGTTAACAGGTACTCCAAAAGTACTAATGTTTTGAAAGCCTCTCTCCAACTCTTCGTATCCGAGACAGCCAACCTGGCAGTACAGACATTTCTTCGTTCAGTTATTTCCAAACCTCCAGGAGGGTTTGTTTTCATGTCACCAAAATCTCAACATTTCCTAGGACAAGGAGGAAAATTTCAAGCCAGTTTCAGTCCAAATATACCCAAACATAACTTTTTTCAGAGAAATCAAACCGTCAATACGGAAGTCTTTCATCTTTTACAATTAGAATCTTTCCAAGATATATCAAACTTGTAGTCTTTATCATACACAGTTTGTTTTAGAAAAACCTGATATTTATATTACTGAAAGGGGATCCAATTCTCTGCCTTCATAGATTACATGTTAAGCCATCAACATATTGATGTGGTAAATGGGGGATCATAATGAAACTTAAGTCACGTGGCATGGAGGGGAGTTCCTTTCAGAGGGAACAAATATTTTTGAATACCTATCCACTCTTAAAACTATTTTGCAGATGGTGCAAGGCTTTATGAACCACAACCCCATGCCAGAATTCAGAGAGTTCACTCACGCAGTTGCATAAGCATTCGTGCCATAATCCTAGATTTACTTCTCTGAGCCCATTAGACTTGAATGCTATTCTTCGACACAAAAAATTGCAGACTTCTTCATGCATGGCAAATATCAGTGCTAAATGGTGTTCAACATCCTTGTAATTATGATAAATTTCAGGTGATTGAATTACGATATAACTTTCAGGCAATTTAATTTGATTTGCAGATTCCAAAACATTTTAGTAATCAAATTTCCTTAATATTCTGCAATCTTGAATTTCATTACGTGTGCTCTTAACAACGCTCAGCAGACTTTGCTAGTTTCGATCAGAAGATTGCACCCTCACATTTCTTTGAAGGATCTGGATGAAATGGCATGTTTATTATTATTACTGGCAATGCAGTATCTATGGCGATCTGGCCTCTTCTGTGAATTCTACTCGTTTACTGGCATTCCATTTTAGTTTCTCTTTGAACCATCTCAGCTCTATGGTTGTTTCCCATCGATAAAGAAAATCCATGGCTTAAGGAGATTAGAAAATAAATGAAAGCACGAAGTCATACTTGACATACAGAAAATTAAGAAACCATGAAAGAAAAGAATTAAAGGAATCAGAACCATTATATAAATTGCCATTGTTCCATTACAGTTCAAGCAAAATGTGGCTTCTTGATAAAGGAACATAACATGCTGCATTCATAGACATTTAATTGCTTGCTTCCTGGACATGATTTCTCATGGATACCACTGTACTCAAATTGCAAAGGCAAAATACATCACAAATACACAGACAGCAACTAAAATAAAAGAATCTTTAGCTCCTTATTGACCGATCACCAGTGCTGCTGTTTCTGTAAAACCCCAATACATCACAAATACACAGACAGCAACTAAAATAAAAGAATCTTTAGCTCCTTATTGACCTACTACTACTCATGATGATCACCAGTGCTGCTGTTTCTGTAAAACCCCATCTGATCCTCTGAGCTCATCAAGAGGGACTGAAGAATCTCGCTGCTGTCGCTGGAAGCCCACTCCATCGGATCCACAGAGCTTATAAACGGCCGAAAAATCTCATGCACGACTATCCATCTGTTGCTGAAAACATCCTCAATCTTTATACCCACATAATTGACAGAGAAGGGTTTGCTGTCGCTCACAACCAGCTATTGCCCGTGGAGGAGAGTCTTCAGTCTTGTGCCCTCCAGAAGCTGCACCAGATCTGCCAAAGGCAGCTTCATGTTGGGAACCACATGGTACCTCACATTGTTCGAAAATTCTTGGCCTTCGCTTGAGAAAACGGAATCGTCGCTGAGAGTAAAGATGGTGAGGTTTTGCAGGCGCAGAAGCTCAGGGGACTTGATGCGCATGGCCAAGGCGAGGATGCCTTGGGCAGCTTTTGCAGATCGGCGTAGGTGAAGAGGCCCTTGGCGATGTGGTGGGAGAAGGCCATCATAGTGACAACTGTCTTAAGGATGAAAGACGATCTAATGCCTGGAGTTTATTTCATCCTCTAACAATCGCGGCATGGAGGGGAGTTGCTCTCAGAGGAAACGCCTTACGGCGTAACGAGACAGCGCGGCATGAAGGGGAGTTGCTCTCAGAGGAAACGCCTTACGGCGTAATTATTTAAAAAAGTTGCTCTCAGAGGAAACGCCTTACGGCGTAATTATTATTTTTTTAAATGGTTAATTTCTTTTTTAATTAACACATTATATTTTTTAAAATTTTTAATGAAAAAATTATATATAAATTTAATTTTTTTTATTATAAAAATGTATAATAAATAAAAATAATAATTTTAATATTTGAAAATATTTTTTTTATTAAATTTATTAATATAAATCAAGTCAAAAGCAATAACTTATTAACTCACATTTATATTTTTTCCCAGATACATACTTAGAATAAAATTTAGCAAGTTTGGTCAAAGTAAAATATTTTTTTATGGCAACTTGAAGAAGAACTTGATTGAGACTTTGATTAAGCAAATAGAAATACTTATAATAAAATTTTAAAATCTTTTATAAATTATAAATTATATTTTTAATTAAATATTTTATAGGTTAATAATATAAGTTATATTAGTGATTTTTCTCCTGATGTGAAACAGGTACATTATAGATAATGAACATGGAGGAGAGCGACTATGTTTTAGGGTTCAACAAAGAAGGAAACAGGGGTCAACAGGTAACCATGGAAGCGCAGGGAGGAGGGAGCTCCACTCCCTCCTACAGTAATGTGGTTTCAAACAGAGGAAAAGTAGGGAATAGGAACAAGCCTACACACTCCTTGGAGGACAAGACAAAAATTCCTGAAACCCAGAAGGCGGAAGGCAGCAAAACCCATGCAGAGCAAGGGACCCACGAGAAAGACTGACAGGAGGATAAAGCGGAAGACAGAGGTCAGGGCACAGAGAACAGAACCAAGATGGGACCCTACAAACCCAAGACCACCACTAAACCGCGGGTAATACTGAATGATCCTGCTCTACAAGTGCACAAGGATCATATGAAAAACTACGCTATAATATGCAAGTTTATGGGAATCTGGTAGACATAGAAAGCGCTATACACTTGGATAAAATACAACTGGAAACCAAAAGGGGAGTTAAATATACATTTGGGATCCAAAGGTTTCTTTACAGTGGTGTTCACGAACATGGAGGACAGAGATAGGATTTTTGAAGGAGGACCATACTTCTATGCGGCTGTTGGTCTCTATATGCGCCCATGGACAATGAACTTTGTGCCGGAGCGAGAAACTTTCACATCGGTACCGGTATGGATTAGACTCTACTCCTTACCCTTAGATTATTGGATGCCAGAGTCTTTAAAAGCTATAGGCAATAAATTAGGTCATTTTTTAAAGATCTCAGAAGCAACACTATGAGGAAAGTATACCTCCTACGCCCGTATATGTGTGGAGATGGACCTATCAGGAGCTCTTCTAGATGAGGTCATTCTAGAAGTCTATGATGACGAATGGGTCCAGGCAGTTGACTATGAGCACATCCCGTTTAGATGTCGCAAATGTCATGAGCATGGACACCTATTCAAAGATTGCCCTCTTACGAAAATGGAGGAATACCTAAACACTAGTAAAGGGAAAGACCACATTGGTTTTACCAAAGTGGGAGGAAAATGGAAAGGAGGGGGAAGGAAGACACAAAAGAACCCTAACGATAACAAAACAAGAAGTCACAATAGTTTTGAGATCTTAGAAGAAAGAGAAGAAGATGAGGGAAATCAAATGCAAACAGAGAATCAGGAGGAAAGAGGGAAAGGAAAAGAGACAAGTATGGAGTTCACACAGGAACAGAATGAACACACAACAGACCCCTTGAGTACCATGGAAATAGAAAAATACCATGAAATGACTCAAAGTGAAAGTGGTACAGAGGACCAGGACTTACAGGAGATCCTGGAAAGGGAGAATCTGGAGCTAGAAAAGTTTCTAGAACAAGGAGGAAGCCTGGGTATTAACTCCATACCTCAGGAGGAAGTTGACAAGGTTCAGCAAATATTCCTTAGCAAGTCACACCAAACAACTGCAGGAGTAAAAAGAGGACATGACAATAAGGGAAACAAAGGAGTTTCCTCAACAGGATTAATAACAGGAAAATTGGCAAAAAACCCAGGCAGGAAGAGAGGAAGAAAGCGACAGAAATAATTGTTGCTAGAATGTGGCAAACTCATGATTGACTCAGGAAGGATGAAAGATCTGTCTAGTTACTCCTTCAAAACCCAAAAATCAATGAAGATCACAACTTGGAACATTAGAGGACTAGGGAGCAGAAGGAAACAGAGGAATCTAAGCAATAGGATCAAAGAGGAGAAACCTGACATAGTGTTCATACAGGAAACGAAATGCTCTGTGGAGAAGATCAGAGAAAAACACAACAAATGGTTAAATAGATATGATTATCTTGAGGTCAAGGCAAATAAATCGGCTGGTGGCATTCTCACTCTTTGGGATCCTCAGAAATTTGGTTTACAAGATGCGGAGGCGTCCAGACACCACCTTTCTTTGATCATCCAACCTGTGGGTGACAGGCAGTGTTATATGATAACCAATGTCTATGGTCCTC
The DNA here is from genome assembly GCA_031772625.1 of Pinus tabuliformis. NCBI lineage: Eukaryota > Viridiplantae > Streptophyta > Pinopsida > Pinales > Pinaceae > Pinus > Pinus tabuliformis. The sequence continues at coordinate 742,713,806 of CM062819.1, read as the reverse complement.
AACCAGTGGAGGACAAACTTCGGCTCCTTACTACACTGGAGGATATGAAAAAGAGATACCCATCTTTACCCTGGATTCTAGGGGGAGATTTTAACATGATAAAATCTCTCATGGAGAAAAAAGGGGGAACTAGAACACTTGGTAGGGACTTAGAGGCCTTCCAGAACTTCCTCACCAATATGAAACTGGTGGATATGGACACTAACAATGGAATTTTCACATGGAATAACAAAAGGGGGGCTCTAACCAAGTAGCCTCAAAATTAGACAGATTTATTATCTTAGAGGAACTTCTTCTCATGGGAAGAAGCCTAGCAGCGTTCATACTACCTTTTGGTGGTTCTAACCATTGGCCCATCCAATTGGAAGCTTCTCTAATTGGTAAACCTAGGAACAACCCCTTCAGGTTTGAGAATGTATGGCTCACGCACCCAGATTTCCTCAAAAACATTGAAAAATGGTGGAAAGAAGAGATACACTTTCAAGGCAGAAAGATGTTCCTTCTTCATTGCAGGCTCAAACACATTAAAGGCAGACTCAAAGAGTGGAATAAAAATGTATTTGGCAACATCTTCAAAGCTAAAGGAGAAGTGGAAAAGAAGCTAAAGGAAATCAACCAAATTCTTATCACAGAAGGCTACACAGAGGAAAGGAAAGAGCTTGCAGATTCACTCCAGCATGAATGGGAGAATAGATGTCTACAAGAGGAAATATTCTGGAGACAGAAATCTAGGGTCCAATGGATTAAGGAAGGGGAGAGAAACACCAAATTCTTTCACAAATCCACTATAGATCATAGAAACTACAATAGAATTGTGAAACTCACAGACCAACATGGAGTTGAAAGAAACACACATGAGGAGATGGAAGAGGTTCTAGTCCAGCATTTTCAGAGAATTGCTGAGGAGACCACTGTTGATAGATCACAATTTACGAAAAGATTTACGCAGTACATTCCTAAATTGGTCTCCAAAGAAGACAATTACAATCTCAACAGACCAGTAACAGAGGAAGAGCTTGAGGAAGTCATCACAGAGATGCACAATGGGAAAGCGCCAAGCCCCGATGGCTTCAATGTGGACTTTTTCAAAACTTGTTGGAGGATTGTAAAGCATGATATTCTGGAGGTGGTGGATGACTCGCAAAGATCCAAAACAATCTTGAGGGCGCTTAATGAATCTTTCATAGCCTTAATCCCCAAACAGGAAAAGGCCACCTCTCTAGATAGATTCAGACCTATAGCCTTATGCAATGTGGCGTATAGGATAATATCCAAAGTAATTTCCAACCGTCTCAAACCACTACTCCCTACCCTGGTGTCAGAGGAGCAAATGGGTTATGTGGAAGGAAGACAGATTCTTGACAACATAATTCAAGCTCATGAAGTGGTTCATTCTCTCATTACCAATAAGCAGGCAGGGATGATAATTCAGCTGGACATAGCAAAAGCCTATGACAAACTTAGCTGGACTTACATAAGAGCAGTGCTAAAATCTTATGGCTTTGACTACAACTAGATTAGATGGGTCATGGCTCTAGTTACCACTGCCAGCTGTTCTATTCTTCTCAATGGCTCTCCCTCCAGAACCTTCAAGCCTACAAGAGGTCTCAGGCAAGGTGATCCTCTTTCCCCATTCCTTTTCATTCTCATGATGGAAGGATTGGGTAGAGCTTTAAGAGCTGCTAAGGTGGAAGGAAGAATTCAAGGTCTGAGACTCACTCGAGGTGGAGACACGGTGACACATCAACAATTTGTGGATGATACTATGCTTCAAGGCACACCCACAGTCAAGGAAGCCAAAGCTTTCAAGCAAATTCTGTATGAGTTTGCAATGGCAACGGGCACTGAGGTAAGTCTTACTAAATAAAAAATCTTCTTTTTCAATACTGATATTTCGATTCAAAGAAATCTTTCCAGAATTTTGGGCTTTCAAAGAGATTCATTGCCCTCGAAGTATCTGGGAGTTCCCCTCACTGACAAACTGTTGCACAAGGACATCTGGGAGCCTGTTCTAAATAAATTGAAAGACAAAGTCAGTAAGTGGACAAACAGAGCCCTAAATCTAGCAGGAAGGCTGACTCTCACTAAGGCTATCCTCCAAACCATCCCTATTTATATGCTATCAGCCATTCTGACACCCTCTGGAGTCAGCACTCAAATAAGAAACATTCAAAGAGACTTTCTCTGGGGGAAAGGAGAAGAAAAGAAGAAATGGGCCCTGGTGGCATGGGAAAAGGTATTCAAACCTAAATCCCATGGGGGCCTGGGTCTACATGACCCAGAAATTCTAAACAGAGTTCTGGGAGCTAAAGTTTGGTGGAGATGGCTAAAGGAAATACAATCCCCCTGGGCGAAACTATGGAAACAAAAGTATGCAATGAATTGGCAGGATATGAACCTCATAAGAATGACAGGACAAGTAAAAGGTTCACAAGTTTGGAACAAGGCCTGGGAGAACAGGGCCCTAGTCCAAAAACATAGTTTCTAGGAGATCAGAAGTGGAAATTTGGCCTGGTTTTGGGAGGATAATTGGCAGCAGGAGGGTAATCTCAGTAGTGATGATTTAACTAGTATCCAAATGGATACCATCAACGAAGGATTAAGGATGGTAAGGGACTTTTGGGATCAATCAAGGAACAATGGAAAATGGAGAATATGGAAACTTCCAGTTTACAATGAGATGAGCAAGCTGAATACTCAAGCTATAGCCCTCAAAGGTCTGTTGGAAAAAAGGCAAATCTTAATCTCAACCTCGGATGATCAATTAAGATGGGGAAAGAACAAGGCAAGTCTCTTCACCCTTAGAGAGGCCAAAAGAATAGCCACAAGGTTTAACCTTCCAAGCACTGACAAGACTTGGAAAGAACTCTGGGATAACCCTCATTGGATGAAGATCAAACTGTTCAAGTGGCCAGTTCATCAGGGCAAGATTTTGACATGGGATAATCTAAGAAAAAGAGGCTTTGTTGGCCCCTCAAGATGTCACCTGTGTGGAAAATAGGAAGAAACCACAAATCATCTCCTCAACAGATGCTCCTTCACTGCCACACTATGGAACTAGGTTGGAGATGTCTTCGAGCAGACAGACAGGCACGAAGATGACATCATAGCTACGCTGAAAAACTGGCAGATTTTTTTTTCAAATAATGATACAATAAACTCAACCTGGGCGTTGACTCCAGGGTTCTTAATCTGGAATGTTTGGAAGGAGCGCAACAACAGGATTTTCAAAGGCAAAATGGGCCCGATGAGCAGCATCCTAAAGCTAATCCTTAAGCAACTCAAGGAGACTGTCCATATCCTAGGGGGTGTTTCTACAGGAAAACCCATAGGACACAGAGAGGCCAGAATCCTGGAAAAGTTGGAGCTTCAGGTTCATCTCCCTCAGTGTCCTCTATTGTTCAACAAGAATACCTCAGAAGGTAAGGCTTTCTGGCAACCCCCTTCTCAAGGTTTTCTAAAATTTAACATAGATGGAGCCTCAAAAGGAAATCCTGGAGAAGCAGGTTATGGAGGGGTAATGAGAGACGAGGAGGGAAACATACAGGTCATTTTCTACAGTTATCTAGGGAAGGCAACCAACAATATGGCTGAGCTCATGGTGATGGAGCTATGCTTGGAAATATTGTTGAGGCACAACATACAAAATGTCATCATTGAGGCTGACTCAGAATTAGTAATTAATTCGGTCAAGCGGATAAACGCAGGAGCAACACCAGAAAGAATCTCAGGTCATTGGTGGCTTCTGCAAGTCTACCAAAGAATTCAATCACACCTAATAATTCTAAGAACTCTTAGGTTTGTGCATGTTCGCAGGGAAGCCAACAAAGTGGCAAATTGGCTTGCCAATGAGGGGGTTAGAAGCAAGCTTACCGACATGTGCTGCTGGTGGGAGGAGGTAACGGATGACAGAATGAGAGATGAATGCTCAGCGCGGGCCCTCAGTGATAGACAACATTATCAGAATAGACAACGAGACAGTGTTTCACTCCATGTCAATGAAGCATAAGTATTTCTCTGAGGATGAGCACTGTAAATTCTCACAGGAATCCTGGACAGAGACAGTCAGTGGGCCAGGGGATTTCTGCTCAAAAGGAAAAAGCTATGAGGAAGAAGGACGACGGATGCCATCTCAAATCCTAGGACATTCCATGCACGAGGTGACCTTTCCGGGCATGTCATCCAAGCGCAATACATTGGAGGACAGTGGATTTGGAAACCAGAATCAAAAACTACTCGAGGGAAACCACTTGCATCGGGCGCCCTTTGCCCTGGAAGCGGTTTTCCCGGATGGTAAGCGATGCCACTTAGTAAGCGACGCGTGGCGGGGGAAGAGGAGAGAATACGACCCTCATCGCGCGGTATTCCTCGGGCTTATAGGAGGCGCGATATTGATTGTGGTCGTCAGATCAGGAAGGGGGAAATCAACGGCCAAGGTTAGTCGTGCAAGTTTGTGGGTCCGGAAGGTCAAAACAGCTATGGTTTACCACCTTCATCGGGTGCCCTCAAACCAAAAGATGGTTTTCTTGGAAAGCCAACGATGCCATTCAGTGAGAAACACGTGGCGGGGGATGGGAAAGGTAAACCACCCTCATCGCGTGGTATTTATCGTGCTTTTAAGACCACACGATATGGATTCTAGCCATCAGATCAGAAGGAGAAGATCGACAGCCAACGATGGTCGAGCAGTTTAGGAGTTTTCCACGGGCTACGGCTCCATGCGATTTGGTTTTAGATCGACGGATAAAAAGGAGACAGATCATTGGTGACTACCTTGTAAGCGGACTTTGGGGTCCACGTGCATGCTTAAGGTTCTAAGGCTACCTTGGCCTTGGTTTTAGTTTGCCCTGTTAGCCTCCTGTTGCAACAGACATTCATCTTTCATGATCGACATTTTTACATACCAAATATGTCATACTTTGCATGCTGCAATGTTCCATATTTTCTACAGAGGCCAAAGAAGTGTCCATGAGAGTGTGCTAGTCTAAGTGCCACTGCTATGATCCATTTTTTATGAGTTGATCCATTTTTGATGAGTTTTCAGTTAAGGGAAGGCCAAACAACTTAATCTTGGTCTCCCTAGGTTTCAATTTCCTGTTGTAGAATATAGAGAATCATTATCTGTCCAAACAGCTTAATCTTGGCAGATTTGTAGATAGGTAGAGAAACAAGGGTGCTCAACAGCTTAATCTGAGCCCCTGAATGAAATAAGTGTAGATGTAGATAGGAGGACAACAAGAAGAAAAGAATGAAAAGTTGGGTATGCTAGTTCAAGTGCACCCAAACCCAAAAGAAGAGAAAATGCTAGGTGAGTAGGCCGGGTAGGTAGTTTTGCGGTTGCAGAATCATGGATTGTGACCCATTTCATCTTTTCAAGTGTCATATCTATTCATATCATAAGTTTGAGGCAGTTTTTCATTTGAAGGACTTCAAACGAGGCATGACTAACTCCCCCTTCTTCTTGTTCCCCAAATCATTCACTAACCTCCCCAAAGAGGGCAAGATCTGCTTAATACCTCTTAGTTTCATCATTTTCCGTACCATTTGCCTTGGTAAAGATCTACTTTACTCAAGGAGTGTTCATACTTCCTCTATGAGTCATTTTCCCCCTTAAATAGCCTAAGATTTACATACTTAGCGCTTTCTTCACAAAATTCATATTAACTCCTAACTCTATTATGTAAATCCCTCCTTATTTTTCCCCTTCCCATACTAAAAATATATGGTAAAAATCCCCATTATTTATATATCCCCTCCTCTGGTTGAAATATAACCATAAGTATGCTTGGGAATTACTAAGTTTACTTGAAACTTAGTAAGAACCCTCATTTCGCTCAAAAAACCATCTTCCTAAGGTGTTTGGACTCCTTCCAAAACACAAAACCCCCTTCAAATGCTATCAGACTCCTTCCGATGCATCAAGAACCCTTCCAAAGCTTTAAAAATCCTTTTTCCGATCGCATTAACCCTCCTCCGATGAGTTTTCCTCTCCTCCAACGCGATATCGCTGTCGGAGGTCGCAGCATTCATTCATCGGCCCGCCCCCTTTTATATCTCCCCGATATCACTTCGCCGATGCGATTTCGCGATCGGCAGTCGCAAGTTTCTGTACCTGTATATATATCCCCCCTCTCATCCACCGACGCGATATTGCTATCGCACCCGAAAGCATATCGCATCGCGATCCATTCATTTCCGCAATATTTCCCATTTTCGCACAGCCGCATGCCTTATCACCTTTCCGAAATCGGCGATCGCTCCCATCACATCACATATATAAAAGCCATTGCCCCCTGTCCCCACCGATTGCCGATCTCCGATTTAATCCCCGTCGTACTCCCACGTCACCCTGCCACATCACCCTGCCATGTCACTGCCGTACTGGGACCCACTGCTGACGTCATATTGATGTCATCACTGAAAGAAGGCGCGAAGGGCACAAATCACAGCAAAGAGAGTCTGGAATGAAAAACTGAGGCAGTTTTCGATGTGCGATTAGCGCTTAGCGCTAATCGCGCATCGCTAAGAAAAATGACCAAAATGGAAAGCTTCATATCGCTCGGCTACCAACAAGCCCGAAAACTCGCAGTTTGACAAAAACTCCTCATTTATGATTCCTATTCAAATCAGCCAGCACCGGTAGCATTCTAGAGGCCACGGAAATCATTTGCAGTAGCCATTCTTGCCTTGAAAGGGCAGAAAAGGGGTGATTTGACAGTTTCAAGCATATCAGATCAAGAGAAAGTAGCCCAATTTAAGTGTTAAAGAGTATCAGAGGAAAAACGAAGCCTCAATTACATTGAAGAGTATCAGTGAAGCGGCAAAGAGTATCAGATCGAAGCAGGTGAACATTAAAGGCCCCCAAGAAAAGTCAAAGAAAGCGGTGAAGCCATTTAAGGGCTCTCAGTTCACAGTTAATGCACATCAAAACCACTCAAGAGTAGGGGATCAAAGCCCAAAGCACAGTTATGGCTAAATGAACAGCACAGAGCCATAAGGACAGATTTCGACTCATTTTTGAGGCGGCTGCCCCAGCGCAACACTTAGATATCTTTTTGCATTAATTCCACGACAAGATTAGATTAAAGAACTCACTTCCCTCAGATCTGTTTAAGATCTTCTGTAATGGATATTTTTAGATATTTTCCCTATATAAACCACCCTAATTCATTGTTTAAAGGGTTGGTTGGTTGATAATCCTCATGCTGAACTCGCACTGTATGTTTTGAGAATTTCTATAATCAAAGACTGCTGAAAAGCTTGGAGGATGGACTGTCTGTTGTGTTATTAATGGCTGAAGAGTGAAATATAGAATTCTTGCGCTGCTACATGGCCCAATAAGTGTTTCTTACCTCTGTTTTCGATTCATATATATATCATACATATATCACCATCTAAGTTACAGAAAGAAAGATTAGTTTAGAATTTGCGTGGCTGCACTCTATGCTCAATTTCTGTGACTTCTATATGTTTTCTTCTGATTCAGGCATAAATATGAATTCCTCATGGCTCTTATTTGCTCTGTTTCATTCATGTGTGACTGTTATTTAGGAATTCTTGACTGCTCCCAGATATAGTTCACTCGCCTCCCCTCTGTTAAGCTGAATGAGAGATTCTTAGTTGCCTTTCATTCCTTAGCCTTTCATTTCATCCTTTAACTTAAAAGATTGTTTCATGTGTAGCTGTCTTGCTCTATGTTCCTCTTGTGACCAATAAAATGCACCAGCAGTCCTACTCCATGACTCCATGCCCAATGGTTTGAAATTATCATACTATGCATTACCTCTCTACTTGAAAGCTTCATCCTTCCCACCAAAACTCAAACAAAACCCCTTGAACTCAATAACTAGCCTAAAATAATCATTAGCAAAGTTAAATCATAAAGAGAGAGCCCTCTCTGATTGCAGGTAGGCTAGGACCTGCAGTCCAAATATTGGTTTGTGGTTACCTCGGTTGTATCCCTTAAGGAGCCAAGGGACAACCTGAGTGATAACATGCCCCTGGGTGGATTTTTTTCAAGCATGTTGCGTTTTTTCTTCCCTCTTCCTTTGAGAGGGTTTGCACCTCTGCGCACTTGTTGTAACCTCTGTAATTAATTTTCTTTTATAAGTCAATACAAAGACTGCCTCTTGCTTAAGCAAAATATATATATATATATATATATATATATATATATATATATATATATATTTCAAAAGTCAATGTAATATAAGTAATAATTAACAATAATCTATTTTAATTCTAATTAATTAACTAATAATAATTTTCTTTAATTCCAAATTTATAAAAAAAAATCAAAATGTAAATTTTTTAAATGTAAAATGATATTATTTACATTATATAAATTTCATGTCTCTCAAAATAGAAGTATTTTGAATTTAATTCTATTAAAATATTGATTTAATTCTATGGAATATCTTTAATAGTACCGAGGATAGAGGGTTTGGATATATCTCAAAAGTAATTATAAGGTTTTTGTTTTTAGATTTAATTAAAGAATGTTATAAAATAAAAATGAAATAACATATTTTGTGCACTTGGTTAATGAGAAATGTGAAATTGATAAAACTCGAAAGACTCAGGTTCAAATCTCTCCTATTGTGACCCGGGCTACGTGGAGGAGGACATATGAGGTTTACTGGTAGTTATGTGTTAGGCAAGCTGTTGGGTTACAAATATGAGGTTTACTAGTAGTTATGTGTCAGGCAAGCTGTTGGGTTACAAAAATAAAATAAAATATTTTAATTGTGAAATGATTTATGGTTTTTGGGCATCTTGGTATTGATAAGCCATGGTATGGGCTACGTGGAGGAGGACATATGAGGTTTACTGGTAGTTATGTGTCAGGCAATTGGGTTACAAAAATAAACTAAAATATTTTAATTGTGAAATGAGTTATGTTTTTGGGCATCTTGGTATTGATAAGCCATGGTATGGCCTACGTGGAGGAGGACATATGAGGTTTACTGGTAGTTATGTGTCAGACAAGTTGTTGGGTTACAAAAATAAAATAAAATATTTTAATTGTGAAATGAGTTATGGTTTTTGGGCATCTTGGTATTGATAAACCATGGTATTGACCCGCAATATTGTAATACAACTTATTTACAAGTTAATAATATTCATGGTAAAGTGGAGATAAATATTCATAGTTAACAATCTTGTTATATTATAAGTTTATTGTAAGTATTAAGTATTTATGTGATTATTAATTAATTTTTTTTTTTTTTTTTTGTAAGCTGGGTTGGGACTCTCTGATTTACATGTACATTATGTACCCCTCTACGGGGGAGGGGTAGCCCAAGATTTGAACCCAAGACTTCCGGTTCGGTGAGACTTCATTTCCACGGCCCTTGCCGCTTGAGCTACCCGATGTGGACGATTATTAATTAAATTTGAATATGATTACAAAATCATTATTTTTGTTTATATAATAAAATAGATCTTAATTTATAAATACTATTTATATGCTATATATATATATATTTTCTTTTATATAAAAAAAAACTATAAAATTATTAATAAAAATAAAATTACAATATCATAAATTGAATTTTATTATTTATAATATTTTAATATTAATTAAATCAACATTTAAATATTTACACTCATTACAAATGCTATAACATTTTTCCCATACTAAATTTTATATTACTTTTAAATTTTTATTATTTTTAATTTAACTTACATAAATATTTACAAACAAACATTACACCAATATAACATAACATTAAAACACTTCTCAATACAATAACCTTAATTAAATATAAAAATGATTATATTCTTAAAAAATTACTTATAGAAAGTGAATGGAAAAAAGGGAAGTTGAAAAAAGGGAAGTTGAAAAAGGCAAGGGTCAAAAGAATTGAATACATAGTGGGGAACCTCTAAATCCGGACAAGAGGCCCACCACATCTCTAGTAGACATGTTATATGACGTGTCGTACCCCGAAATTAGATGTTGGTATCAATCCACGCTCATCATCATAATGTGTACAATTTTGGAGTGTCCTCATTCATTCATTTTGGTTTCTCTGGTTTGTGGAGGCTACGCGTTTTTACAAAGTGAATGTATTAAAAACAATTAATAATTATTTGTTGAAAGTTATATTTTATATATATGTGAGTGTAGGTTGAAATTTGATATTATTTCATGGAGTTGTCTAGTGATATAATAAATTAGTTTTGTTGGTAGATTTTTTTGCTCGAATCTAGTAAAAAAATTTTAAAAATCAAAATAGTTTGGTGGAAATGGATTCAACACCAGTAAGAACCTTTGGGTACTCAAAATCTTGAAGTTTGACAATTGTAACTTAGATTTTCAAAAATTTCTATAGGATTTTGTCATAATCTTGCCAAAATTTCTATTATTTTCCAAGCTAATTTGTGGGTTATTTAGACTACATTTTATTTTATATCCCACTATACTTAGGAAATTTTATATTAATTTTTAATTTATATATATAACACATTGCTTGTGGGTTATTTAAATTACATTTTATTTTATATCCCAGTATACTTAGAAATTTGATATTAATTTTAATTTATATATATAATACATTGCTTTTATATAAAAAATGTTGGGTAGAACTAGGTCTTTTAATGTTGATAATCTTTTTTCCTATCATTTAGGTATTGTTTATATATATATATATATATATAAGTAGTGTTGTTAGAGTTCACGTCTCTTAATGTTGAACAAATATTTTTTATCATCTAGGTAGAGTGTATTTCTCTCTCCCACCCCCTTGTACTATTCCGGGCTGTGGGAGGTGTTACTTATTGTTTTAATATGACTTTGGAGGTATATTATGAAGATGGTGTTACAAAACTCCTCTTTTTCCAACTTCATCGGAACCCAAAATAAAAACTACCATATGGTTAATCTCATCAAGAGTTTTACAGCAATATAAATTTGATCTCAATTTGACTCCCAAATTGAAAGTTATGTCCATTCAAAGTTTAATCTATTGTATCATGCCACATTAACAAGGTACTTCCATATGGCATCTATGTGACCCACGTGACCCTTCCATGTCATCCCTAGCAATCCCACATCACTCATGGTCCCTATGTGGCATCCATGTATCCTTTACCTTATCCTAGTGATGCTTGCCACGTTAGATTAGGTTTGTGGGTCTCATTAGGTCTAATGCCTTTGTGTTATGCAACAATTCTGCATTATATCTAGCTTTAGGCCAATCCAGGTTTTCAAACATTATCCATTGTTGACACACCGTCGAACCCTTGGACATTCGACTTACTTAGTTATGTCTAGAGAGATCCAGCTCAACAATCATTCAATGCACCACAAGAGTGTACGTTGCATGTTAACCCCATATCCTGGATTCCCTAGATCTTGCTTACGCTTAATAAAATCAATTCTGGGCTTCATCCAGGACTCTACGCATGTGCACAAACTTGTACAAGGCCATATTTCCCAAATCACAAATACAATTTAATCTTTTTTTTTTTTTCTTTTTTTCTAAGTAGCACTAATTCTATTAATGAAATAGTAAATTTACAGTGAGGCTCCGGCCTCTGCGGTGCTAGAACAGAGTTATAACAAGTTTAGACATTCAAAAGACTGATTCAAGACTGCCCACTAAGGGGAAACCTGTCCGAAAAACCGATGGAAAATGTTGCCCGCGCAGGGGTTACAACTCAAAATCCAAGAGAAACAATTATGGTAAATTACGAAAATTGACGACATAATCTGAAAAAACATTAATAAAATCCCCTAAGAATAGGAGACGGGAATTGAAACCTGGCTACGTTGACCCTCTTGGTGTTGTTTGGTGGAGGAGTCTCTTCCACGACTAGACACCTGTATTCATCCCAATCATCCTCAAATGCCTGCGTGCTACCAGGAATGCCTTCACCCTGCTTGGCACTATCTTGGGTGCCTTTGCATTTGCGAGAACCAGAGCTGCTACTCGAGGCCTTCTATTTGCTGGTGGTCGGCTTCTCCTAAGCCGCCTTCTGTTTGCTGGTGTCCGGCTTCTCCTGAACAGTGGCGGGTTGCACAGTGATAAGATGTTTTGCAGTGGTGTGAGTCTGTTCATTCTGCAGGCGAGTCTCCTCTCTGAACACCACAGAGATGGTGGCGATGATGGCAGGGCAGTTCATGGTACAGTGGAAGTAGAATTGGGCCGTTTGATGCGGCTGGTGAGGGGACACAGAGAGGTTGAGCATCTGGGTTGCAGCATTGACACGCCGAGCTTCGATGGGTTGGACCCGGCCTCTTCCATTGCGGGTGGCGAGATATCTGTCAGAGAATTGGGTTGTGGACGGGGTGGAGGAAGGGGAGGACGAAGGGGTCATCAGCTCAGAGGGGGACGAAGAGGGGGGGCGAATGGCTCTGCCTCGGTTGCTGCCCCAGCTACAATGCATTCGGTGGCAGAGTCGTAGCATGGTCCTGCAAGTGGGGTGGAGCTGAATGGTGTGGGACAAAATAATGAAGGTGCTAATAGTGTGAGTAGAGGAAGAGGCAGAATCAGCGCAGGAATTCACAGGGCGATTCAGGCGAGAGACAGAGACCAGAACCGAGGCTTCAGTTTGCAGAGTGCAGAGAACATTCTGGGAAAAATGGATTCCATCCCCCAAATCTATACAGCTCAGGAGTCGACAACGCCTCCCTGTTGTCGTGCGTGAGCTCGGCTCCGCAGCATCAGGGAGGTAGGAGCAATTCAGAGGGGGCGGGGCAGAGGTATGCAGGCTTGCCGAAGCCATGGACTTAAACTTGCAGAGGAGTCCTCGACCTGTGCACCAGAGTAATGGCGCCTGCAGGTTGATGGTGGCTCGCCATAAATCATCTCAGGTGGGAACGCAGGTGGCCATGTGGCTAAGCCACCTGCTGTCCCACTGTCTAATCCGCATTAACGCGTCTTTAACCACCCGCATCCGGGGACAATTTAATCTTCTTAAGAAAGAAAAAGAATCTTGTTTTGCGCCTATGAACCACCATTGTTGGGCCCCATCCCAAATCTCCACTGATGAATGACACATGACCCAAAATCCAAGACAACTTATATCCATATCATTTCCAATATATACATGCCTTATCCATTTGGATGCCCATATCACCGGATGCATCCATGATAGAGATTGGGAATCCACCCCCTCATATATATATGGATATAAATGACAATTGGAAGAAAAAATGGTATCCGATCTAGATACAAAGCTCATTCAAAGGACCATCCGCCCCCAGATAACTCTGGATAAGGCTTGTAGATAGGGAAACTTGATGGAAATTTAACATATTTCCCAAGGAGTGAGTTCTTCTGCCAAAACACTAAGTTTATGAGACAATGGAAAAATCTCAGGAATAAACCTTCAAAAATATTAGGCCATATCCAGAAGAGTTCAAGGCACTAACAAAACTTATATTACCATGGATTATAAGAAAAAGAGAGAAATGGCTCCAAAAGCTAGATTTCACGAGAAAACCATAAACCATGTTTACTTTGTGAAGCTCAATACATCACCCTTAAAATAAGTGACTATCAGCTCTAATTGATTCTTTATTCAACATACAACACCTGAGTTACCTTCTTATCATGTGAGTTAGTCTACACTCTTAAACAAGGGAATGAACCATCATATTCATAAACATATCAGAAAAATGACAAGACTTGTAATAACAGATTAACTAGTGGACCTTAGGCAACCAATCATATTCATATAAATAAATTTGCAACTCATGAAGATAATAACTATCACATAGTTCCAGAAGTTCAACATAACCATAAATACATAGAAGGTAATCTATTCACCATGAATTTGTAGTCAATTCAATACCCTTCATATGTAGTGCAGAACCATAAGTCAACCAATGACACACCAAGCAATTCCATCATCCACAATTCAAATGGATAAGAGTAATTATACTAATCTGTTTAACTTAAAATGGTTGGAAACTGAAGGAGGGACTTAAATCTCCATCCAACCATAAGCCAACTACATTGGTATCATTCTTGCAGTTGACCACCTTCGAGCTAGATTTAGAGTCTGAGGAGATACTTGCTCAAGGGAAATTTACTAAGGCTTTATCCAAAGAATCAGGAGAAGGAGTCCATTGTCTAGATGGGTTGTCAACTATTCTCTGGTAGTAAGCACCCTAGGAACTCTCTTCTTCTCTAAGATCAATCACAGGGCTTCACCCAAGGCATAGTTGGAGTCTCGCTTAGTTCTAGGAGATTGAATCCATTATATAAGTGGTTTATCAACTGAATTTTCATGGTAAGCACTACAGAAATATGTAATCCATTATCTAGGTGGTTTATCAACTACTTAGCAAGCACTACGTGGTTTATCAACTTCTCCAACAAGCACTTAGTAGTTTATTAACTCATTTTAGCAAGCACCACAATGACTCAACTTACCTTCCTGGTGGTTTATCAACCTTCCAACAATCACCCAAGTGGTTTATTAGTCCATTCAATAAACATTAAGTGGTTTATCAACTTATTCAACCATCGCTTATTGGTTTATTAGCTTACTCAGCAAGCACTAAGTGGTTCAATCCTCCATTGCGCTTCTCACTGTCAATCAAACTCAGGCACATAGTTCAAGCCTTAAGACAGTCACAAGGAATACCATCCCAAACATAGAGCACTAGCTCAAGGTTTTTCTTCTTCTTTTGTTCCTGCTCTTGCACTATTCTTGCCTTCTCTCTTCACATTTTGTGTGTTCTCCTTTCTTTTCTCCCTTTCATGTTGACTTCCTCCTGTCTGGACATTTGTCATCTCTCCATCATATCCCACAAGGAGGGGGACAGTATGGGCATCGTCCTCTACTCAGGCTGCCCATACCAAAACTTTACCACCTATTTTTGCAAGCCATTCAATTCGTCATGGTGATAAATAATGGAAGTAAATGAGGTGGGTGTGGCCTGATTTGAACACACCACAACTAACCTTTCCTCCCCAAAAATCTGAATCCATGTCCTCTCCTTCAGCTCAGTCATAAATTGATTTTTCACATAAATCATATAAACAATTCACATAGTAGCATTTACATTTACATGGGGTGCAACAAAAAGGGTTGTTTTTGAATTAGTCACCGAAGAATCCACAGTAAGAACCATTTTCTGCCAACGTTTCAAATCCCAACCGGGATCCATGATCAGGACAACTTGAATGCTTGATAGAAGAAGAGTTGATTTTAGGGTTTAAATAAAAATGAGGAGAGAAAAAAGAGAGATGAATGTCGGCTCTCCAATTTTTGAAAAAATAATTTTTGAGGAGAAGTCGGCTGTCTCTGATTTAATAAATAAATTAATAAATTAATAATTTTTTTATTTAATTATTAATTAATTAATTAATTATTATTTTTTTAATTAATAATAATAATAGTTAGTATTATAATAATTAATGATAATTAGAATTGATCATAGTTTTTTTTTTTTTTTTTCTAGTTAAGACTAACCTAAGTACCCATAGGGGATTTGAACCGGTGACCTATCGCAAGGAGTGCCTTAACAAGGCACCCATTCACCATCAATCCAAAACCCCGTGGGCTAGAATTGATCATAGTTAATGTTAAAAAGTATTAATTTTAGAAAATTGAATTAATATTTATAAATGTTTGATCATTAATATTATTATTAAAATTAATTGAAGTAATTATTATTATTTTAATTATTATTATTATTAGTAATTAGTAATAATAATTTTAATGATCATAATTAATGATGAAAATATTAAACTTGGTATATTGAATTAGTTTTTATTTATTATAATATATGTTGGTATAATTTTTATTTATTTATTTATTAATTTTTAGAATAAGTTATAGCTTTAGAAAAGAAATTAATAAAGAAATAATTGCTGATAGAAAATATTATTGTTATTAATAATTATTATTTATTAATCTAATAAATAATAATAATAATAATTAGAATTAATAAAATTTAATAGTTTAGAATTGATTGAATAAATCCTAGAATTTTGTATTAAGAATAATATTGAAAATATTAATCCTACCATATTGAATTCAGTATTTAATATTTAATATTTAATATTTTTATTATTATTTATTTAATTATATATAATAAATTTGTTAGTACAATTTTATATTCTTAATTAGAATTATTATCAATATAAATTGGGATAATATTAAAATTGGTTAATTTTTTTTATTATTTAAAAGAATAAATATTAATAATAATTATTATTATATTAAAATAGATATTTTCAATATTAAGAAACGAAGTAATTAATATGGGTGATTATTAAATTGATTGATTAATTAATTAATATTGTAAATACTTAATTGTGAATTATTATTATTATTATTATTATTATACTGATAGCAGGTTAATTTTTCTGATTAGGGGAAACCAGCTTCCACTAATCTCCATACCATTGTCTCTGTTGAGATTATGCGGGTGTTTGATAATTTCAAGAGCTTCTCTAATCTTTCGCCTATGGTGTTGCTCTTCCTTAGCGATAATAGAGGCGCTTTCCAAGAAGACATGGTGCTTAGTTTTTGAGGAGTGTTCTGCGAGGGCAGAAGAACGAGACCTTTCATTCTTAATATTAGCTCCATGTTCCTTGAGTCTGGTCTGCAGGGAGCGACCTGTTTCACCAATGTAGCTTTTCCCACATGAGCAATCAATTTTATAGACCCCTTTAAGTTGATGTCTATCAATATTATCCTTGACAGATCTCATACCTTGCCTAATCGTTCTAGGGGCTGAGAATTGCGTGCTTATGTTTTTCCTTTTTAGGACTTTCACAATCTTATCTGTAACTCCATGAATGTAAGGTAGAAAAACCCTACCACCCTCACGTTGATCTCGGGCCTTAGGTTCATGAGATAACATCCTTTTCTCGTCTTTCAGAATTGCTCTTTTAATCTCATTTTCTTTGTAGCCTATACCTTTAAAGGTTGAGACTAAATGCTTCTTTTCTTCATCCAGATGATCAGCGTCAGAAATTCGAAGGGCCCTGATAGCAAGAGTGTTTAGAACACCAAGTTTCTGGGTTGGATGATGGTGGGAATCAGTGTGGAGGTAGTTTTCTGTATGGGTTGACTTTCTGAAGACTTTGTGCCCTATGGAGCCATCCTCTTTTCTCATGATGAGGATGTCTAAAAAAGGGATGCTCATGTTTTCTTCAAGCTCCATAGTGAAATTTATTTCTGAGGAGATGGAATTTAGGTGAATAAAAAACTTGTGTCCATTTTATATTAGTATCATCGACGAATCGCTTCCACCATGCTGGTTTCAAAGGGTAAGATTCCAGGGCCTTCTTTTCAAAATATTCCATGTATAAGTTGGCCACGATTGGTGAAAGGGGGGATCCCATTGCCACTCCAGATGTTTGCTCATAATATGTTCCCTGGAAGGTGAAAACTGTTGATCGCAAGCAGATTTCGGCCAACCTTGCAGTCCCTGGATCAGTAACCTCTTTTATAACCTGAATGGCTTCTTCAAGAGGAATCTTGGTGAATAAGGACACTACGTCAAAGCTAACAAGGATGTCCTCGCGCTCTATTTTCTCATTCTTAATGAGATTCACAAAGTCATGGGAGTCCTTGATGAAAGAATCAGTGTTTCCGACAAGGGGCTTGAGGATTCTTGCAACATATTTAGCGAGCTCATAGGTTGGGGATCCAATGGTATTGACAATTGGTTTGAGAGGGACTCCTTCTTTATGGATCTTGGGTAATCCATAAATCCTAGGGATGCATTCACTAGAGGGAGTTAATTTCTTTTTTAATTTATCATCAAGGTTGGATTCCAAAATTGCCTTTTTCACCTCTTTCATAATCTTGGGGATGGGGTTATTGCTCAGCTTCTTATAACTACCACATTTGAGGTGTTCGTTCATATTGTATATATAATCTTCTTTATCCAAGATCACTGCCGCTCCTCCTTTATCTGCCTTGAGAACCACAATTTTTTCATTGTTACGCAGGGATTTGAAGCCCTTCTGTTCTGCTTACTCAAATTACTTTTGGGAGCTTTGGCCTTTCTCATAATAAGGGAGCACTCTTCTCTTAATGCTTCCTTATCTTCTAAGGGAAGGTTGTTAATCCCATCTTCTATGCTACATATCATTTTCTCAATAGGAAGGTTTTTCGGGGCAACAACAAATCCAAGACCTTTTCTGAGGACATTAATGACCTCGGGTTCTAAACCTTGGGAAGACAAATTTACGACTTTCCTTTTTAATTTTGATTCGGATGTGTTGATCGAAAATGTTCCATCTTTGCTGTTAATTTTGTTTACAACCGGGCTATTCGTATTACAATAGTCAAACTGAATGGGCGCAATTAAATTTTGTTCCAGCGCAGTTTTCTTCATGTTCCCAACAACTACATGCGAATTTTTTGCATAGAGTCTATGTTAGGGACAATCTTAATGTTGAATGAAAAAATGCCCATAAGTAGGATGTTGTGGATATCCCTAATGTCAAATAGAGAGTCTAGGTTGGGGATGGCTCCAATTATGAATGGGACTTTTATTAACCATCTAAGAAATCTTAATGTTGAATGGAAAAATGCCCACAGGTGGGACGATGGGAATATCCCTAATGTTGAATGAAAATTCTAGGTTGGGGATGGCTCCAATTTTGAATGGATTTTTTGACCATCTAGGCAAAGCTTAGGTCGGGAATGGCTCCAATTTTGAATGGATTTTTTAACCATCTAGGCAAAGCTTAGGTTGGGGACAACCCTAATGTTGAATGGAAAAATGCCCACTAGTGGGATGTTAATGACAACCCTAATGTTAAATGGAAATTATAGGACGGGGATAGCTCTAATGTTGAATGGAAACAATGTCCACCAGTAGGATTTAAGTCTTAATATTGAATGGATTAGGGGCAACCCTAATGTTGAATGGAAAAATGCCCACCAATGGGGTGTTGAGGACAACCCTAATGTTAAATGGAAATTATAAGATGAGGTTATCTCTAATGGTGAATGGAAAAATATCCACCAATAAGATTGAACTCTTAATGTCCAATAGAAAAATACTCACTAATAAAATGTTATCACCAAAATTATGCAAAACTCACTCAAGCCTAAACACCAAAAAAAACAGCTCTCACTCCACTCTCTCTCCATAAAATTTGAACATAAAATTTAATTAAAACTAAACCAGAAAAACAAACAATTAAACTAGTATGCACTTCTATTACTAACAATTAAACTAATAGGCAATTATATATATAATTAATTATAATTCGAGTGTTTCCCTTTATAATAATTTTCACACTCACATAAAAACATGTAAATGACACTTTGTTGAGGTAATTATGTTTCATAATTTGTAATTCATTGCAATTGAGCTTAACTTATGTGAATGCCACACTCAAACCTAAAATCGTGTAAATGGCACTTCGTTGAGATGATTATATTTCATAATTTCATGTAATTTGTAATTTCATGTGATTTACATCAAAGTGCATTTATTCTCTTCATGTCACCGAACTTAAAGTTACGTTTATTGCTTTTTGAGTTGTTTATGTTTTTTGAGTTGAGTTTTATTTTAGAATTAGTGTTCTGTTTATTTGGCATTATGTCCAGTTAGAGTGTCGTGCTGGTTTGGTTGAGTGGTGATGGTTATGGTGTTGTAAGAATTCGACAATGTTGTGTTTCATTTTTCTAAATTTTTGCTATGGCGGAAGTTTGCATTATGGTTGTATGAATGTTCAAAGTGCTATTATAACATTGTTGTATTCATTATGACGGAAGTTTGCATTATGGTTGTATGAATGTTCAAAGTGCTATTATAACATTGCTGTATTCATTATGCATCAGGGAGTTTATTTGTTGATTTTATTGTGGGTTATGTTTTTTTGTATGTTTAATTATTGTAATGATGGTTTTGTTTTTGGTTTTATTGTTAAAATGGTAGTTAACGATGAGGTTTTATTTCTGGTTTGGTTGCCCTATCGTGTAATGGTGGTGGTAGGCTTGCATTTGCACTGCACAAAAATTGATGCTTTGAGTTTCAAGCATATTTTGTGTTTGCAATTCATTATGTATGGTTATGTAATTGTATTTTTTTGATTAAGGTGGGGTTTTTCCTTTTTTATATGGGCTTGGTAGTTTGTCTATTGCAGTGGGGGTTAATATTAGGATTCTAGTAGGATTTCCTATACACAATATCAACATTTGTTTTTTGTTTAGTGTTATAGTGATGATTGTAGAGGTTGGGTTAAGTCATAGTACATGGTGGCAATGATATATTGACAATGCTTTTTGTTAATATAGTTGTGCTTTATTGATGCTAGTTTGAGTTTTTTTTTGTAATGATGATGTTTTTTTTTTTTTACAGGAACGGTTATGGAGATTTATATTAATCTTGGGCAGAATGCCAAAATCTGATTACATTGTATGCTTCTTTGACTTGATGCAATTCTTTGCTAAGAATATAGCTGAGACTTACAAAATTCTTCCTTGGATAGACCTCTGCTAAGTTATTTTAAGATATTTTCCCCCACTTGAAAATACAAACGAATTGATTTAGTAATAGGCAGTAGAACATGGCAGCAGTCTAATTATGGAATGGGTTCCCATGTTTCTTCTTCCTCTTTCAGCTTAGTCCCTGCAGAGAATCGGGCAGCTTTATTAGCTTCAATGTCCTCCTTTTTATTGTGAATTCTCAGCACATGGTAGTACTTCAAATCCTGAAAGTTGCTTTCCAAGCCTTTGATCCTGGTGATCAGCCTTGCTAGATTGAGGTCCGGAATTGGATTGCTGGAAACCATTGCATTTATAATGACTTGAGAGTCGCCTATGACAGTTGCTTCATTAATGCCCAGTTCTTTAAGGGTCTTGAGTCCTTGGAAGAGGGCTAAGGCCTCAGCTTGGATGCTGGTAGTGTACCCAAGACCCCAAGCGTAGGAATGAATTTTTTCCCTGGTTTGATTTAGAACAACACCTCCTGCACCAGCTTTGCCCAGATTTCCCTTTGCTGCTCCGTCAAAGAAAAGAGAGTGCCTTGCTTGCGATTTAAGCCACTCTTGGAAGTCATTCTCGGACTTTCTTATTTGCCATTCTTTGATAGTGGGGGATTTTTTGATTGCTGGATGAAATTGAAGTTCTAGCGTTGATCCCCATGCTATGTCCTGCTGTCTGAGATTGGAGTCGTCTTTTAGATCGATCAAGCACTCCTTTATGTGACTTTTAATTTTGGTTTCTAGGGCTTTGTGACTCTGTTTTGTGTTTCTGAAAATTCTTTTATTACGCTCTATCCATAACTGCCAACAAATAATTTTTGGGAGGACAGCCCATGATGCTTTGATAATCAGATTTTTAGGTGGAGGTCCTGGAAATCTATTTTCCCATTCAGAGAAGAGATCAGATGTGGAGCGAGCCTGGAGAAGCTGCAATCTAGCATAAGATGGACTGCTGTCTCGGCGTTGTCATTGCACAGAGGACAGATGGAAGGGCCGTGGAAGCCTTTTTTTTGCAGGTTATCATAAGTTAGAATTTTTCCATGATAGTAAACCCAGGCGAAGAAGTCGACCTTGGGCCAAGAGGGCAGTTGCCAAACGCCTTTCCAAGGAGCTGGATTCGTGGGGACATGAGGACGCTCGATAAGTTTGGCATACTGTGTATCCGCTGCCTTTTGGCCCCCAGCCCATCTTATCTCTCTTCCGCAAATGCGTTGGTGCCAGACCATGGAGGGCGTCGAGGAGCGTGGTCCTCTCTGAGATCAGGTTGTCCGGCACATGTAGATGCTTCCAGCCTGCCCAATTCGCATCATTCCAGCATGAAATATCCCACAAGGTTTGCATGCCTTCGCTGTCCATCCAACAGCGCAACAAATTTGTGGACGCTCTGGTTTCAATAGGCTCCTTGTTCATTATTCTGTCCGACCATATATTAATGTTTTTCCTGTTGCCTGGTATCCAGTAGGAGTGGGTGGAGATTAGAGTTGCTGCTCTGTCATATATTTTGAGAAATGTCGAATTTGGCCGGCGTATCACATTGTCTAAGCATCTGGCTCTTGGGCCTCTGAAATATTTTTTCCAGAGCGCCTTTTGGGCCCAGCCAGGGTTGGGGGCGATGATCCTCCAAACAATTTTTGCAGCCATTGCCACGTTCTGCTGACGAAGATTCTTGAAATTTAGACCACCTTCCCACAGTGGCTTGGAGATGATATCCCAGCTGACAAGAGGGATCTTTTTTTCATTTTGTTTCCCTCCCTTCCAGAAGAACCTCCTTATGTATTCCTCCATTTTGCTTAGGATGGTTGAGGGAGCGAGGAGTCCTGAGAATTGGAATAGAGGCAAGCTATTGAGAACAGATTTTATTAAGACTGTTTTGCCTGCAGCATTCAGCCAGGAATAGCTCCAGGCTTGAATCTTTGCCTTGAACTTTTCTAACTGAGGGTGCCAATCTTTGCTAGATGGTCTCTTATGAGATAATGGAAGGCCCAGGTATTTAAAGGAAGACCAGGTGGAGGAGGCTTCAAAGCCCAAACATCTGGAGATGGCAGATAGCAGCCTAGGCGAAGTGTTCCAACTGTAAATATGGCATTTGCTCTTGTTAACAACACTGCTTGAGGCTTCACTAAACTCATTCAGTATTTCTTTGAGCTTTGTGGCAGAGGGAATAGAGGCAAGACCTAGCAATAGAGTGTCATCCGCAAACAGAGCATGGTTAATATTTTTGGTCCCTCTTGCAATGCGCAAACCATTAATTTCTTGTTCATGCATCTTTTTATCAAGTAGGAAGATGACAGCTGAGGCCTGAATGACAAAGAGCAGGGGGGATAGAGGGCACCCCTGCCTGAGTCCTCTCGAGGCTTTAAAGAAGTCTGTGGCTCTTCCATTGACAAGAGGAGCTATCCATGGCTCTGAGATGCATGCCCGGATCCAATTGATGAAGCTTGCTCCAAAACCAAATTTTCACATAACATTTACAAGAAAGCTATGATTGACATGATCAAAAGCATTTGCTAAATCAAGTTTGATCACCATACCTCGCTCTTTTCGCTGTAGACTCGAATTTATTGCCTCCTGAACTAGTAGAAAGTTGTCCACAATCTGCCTTCCATGAATGAAGCCTCCTTGATTCTCTGGAATTATTTTGGGGAGGATAAACTTTAATCTGTTTGCAATTACTTTGGTGATCAGTTTGTACCTTGTATTACATAGAGAGATCAGCCGAAATCTGGTGAAGTTGTTGGCACCTTTTTCCTTGGGTATGAGCGCTAAAAACGCAGAATTAGTGCTGCCTCCGATTTTCTGAGTATTTTGGGATTTTTGAACCATTTTGAGTAGATATTTTTCAATAATCGGCCAGCAAGCTTGGAGGAATCTAGCAGAGAAACCATCCGGTCCAGGGGCCTTATCCGGGTCCATATCGAAGAGAGCCTTTTTCACCTCATCTTTAGTGACTTTGGCCTCCAGAAATTCATTTCTTCGCTGAGATATTACAGAGGGTATATTTTCTAACAGCTCCGGGTAGTGGCTTGGGTCCTTGTCTTCACTATATAATTTTTGGAAATGTGTAAACGCTGCCCTCTTTATGTGATCAAAATCCTTATGGATATCTCCCTCTTCTTTAATCTCTGAGATAGTGTTGAAGCATTTCCTTGCCTGGGCTTGTTTATGAAAATAAGCAGTGTTCCTATCCCCTGCTTTAAGCCAAAGGTTTCGAGATTTCACTCTCCAATACTCTTCTTCAGCTAAACAGGCTTTGTGGTATTGCTGTTGAAGCAGAGTTTCTTGTTCTAGAGAATCCTTTGTGGGCACTGCGTTTTCCATATCATTCTGATGGGCAACAAGAGCTGCTTTAGTGGTTTTCCTTATTGTGGCCGGATTGGACAGCGTTTTGGCCCATCTTTTTAGAGCTCCTTTCACCCTTCTGAGTTTTTCCTCCCAAATATAGAACGACGATCCTTTAACTGGTTGGTTCCAGCATTCCTTGACAATTTACATGAAATCAGGCTCCTTTACCCAAAGGGGGCTGAATCTAAATGGAATGGGACCCAGATCATGGTGAGCTAAAAGATCTAGCTTTATGGGCTTATGATCAAAGATGCTGCTGGGAAGAATATGCATTCTGGGCTCTAATCCAAGCAGCAGATAGGAACTTTGAATGATAAATCTATCTGATCTAGCAGCAATGTGTCCAGGGCGCACTCTTTTGTTAGACCAAGAATACTTACCTGAAGAGGGCTTGATGTCCATCAAATCCCAGTCTTGTACTATGTCTTCCACCCATTCTCTGGCCGGATCTCGCACTATGCTGCCTCCCTTTTTTTCTAATGGATGAAGGGTAAGGTTGAGATCGCCAACAATTATTATGTTTTCCAGATCTGTCAAATCTGCTTGAAGTCTTATAGAGTCCCAACAATCTTTTTTTTCCCTAATGTTGACTGGAGAGTAAACATTGAAAAGGCAGAACTTTTCCTTAGTATCCAGGTTCTGCATTTTCAGCATCAACCAATGGGTGTTCCTGGCCTCGAATAAAACTGTAAATTTGTTTGCATTCCAAAGAGTACCTATCCCACCTGTGGCACCCCGGGTGGAGATTTCTCTTTCTTCGCTTTTGCTCCAGAGATTCTTGCTTGTTTGACGGAAGACATTGTCCTCCAGCTTTGTCTCATGGACTAGAAGTAGGTCTGGGGTTTCTGTCCTGATTAGACTTCTGATGGCTTCTTCTTTCATTTTGCTCCCCATCCCTCTGCAATTCCAGGAGATGACCTTCATTATTTATGCCTCTGGTGGGCTCCCTTGGAGCTTTGGGGTGGGTTTTTCAATATCTTCAGCTTTGATGCTAGCATTTTCTCCAAGGTTGGTTGACTGCCCTGGAGTTTTTCTTTGTAAGTCTCCTGCTCCCTTTTTTCCCTATCGGTTTTCCGGCCTCTTGCTGATCTTCTTACCGGGGTGTGGGACTCTCCTATTTCTCCTTCCTCTTCTGATTCTTCCGTTTCCTGCTCTTCTTCTTCATCTTCTATAGTCATGCCTTTCGGATCTTCAGCACCTGTTCCTTTGAGAGAAATTGAGATTGAGGGAGTACCTTTGCTTGTGGGTTGAGCTTCGGTCTCCTGTGTTGCTTCTGTCTTCTTTTGAGTCTCGCCCTCTTGTGTGCTCTCTGGTTGCGTGCTCAGGGGATCAAACTTGTTTTCAGAGATGGGTTTGGAGATGATCTGCTGAGTAGTGGTTTGCTGGGTTCCTTTGCCATTGGGGCCTCCTTGCTTCTGGTTCTTGGGATAATTTTTGTTTCGCTTGACTTGGTTCCATCCATCCTCTTTTCCCTGCTCAGTCTCTTTATTAGATGGGCATCCTCTGGCGAAGTGGCCGTAAACATGACATTTCCGACATTTGAAGGGCAGCTGCTCATAGTCCAATTTCTGCATGTGTGTCCAGTTTCCGACCTTTATTGTGATGGCCTCTGGTAGTCCCACCTCCAGATCTACTTCTACACATATCCTGGCACAGTCGTATTGATCCTTGTTATTCGCACGGTCTATGAATTTTCCCAGGGCATTTCCAATGTGTTTCAGCGAATCCCAGTTCCAGCAGTGCACTGGGAGATTTGGGAGTCTGACCCACACCGGGACTGCTTTGGGCACGTCTACTGCCGGATCGAAGTCCGGGGTCCATTTGTTCAGATAAAGACCCTGGGGACCCATGAAGTAGGGGCCATTTCAGAAGATCAGGTCTTTATCTTCTTTTGAGGTGAACTCGAAGAGGAAATAACCTCTCCCCAGAAAGTAAGAGGCGACACTTTCTTTGATTAGAGGAACCCAGTTTCTGTTAACCCAGCTTTCTGTGGTTTTTGGAGACGGCCATAGCCCGGTGAACTGGCCGATGAGAGCCCTTTCAGCCAGTGACAAAGCAACCTGGATCGGGGTTTCTGGAGGGAGGGAGATCACCGGTATATCGTCCAACCTCTTGACAAACTTCGCTGCTTCAGTGTTTTTCTTCTTTGGCAGTCCTGCCAAAAGCCTATTAAACGCCTCAGAAGGAGAGGACGGCGGGGGAGGCGGATGAGGCGCATGGGTTCCCATCCCCTCCATGGTCATAAGATCTAAGTATACCTCTGAAACACTGCTGGTCGGTCCATGCAGACAGGCCGCAGCAGGCAGGAGGCTTACCAGCGGGGCGAAGGCCGGGCCAACAAAGGGCGGGCTCACTGATCAAGCGGGGATGTGGATCGGATGGAGGCCGAGGGAAAATATCTTTTGTAATGATGATGCTAATATCATAGTAAGATCACTTTAATTTTTATCTTTTATATTTATTAATTTTTAACTTTTTATATTTATTAATTTCTAATGAAATAGAGGCTTGGTTTGCAGCTACCATACTTCTAGTATCCTCAATTTTGTACCTCCACATGCTTTCAAATCCACGATTTCCCTTACTTACACATGCCTTATATATTTTACCAAGTGGTTTTTAATATGGTCATCCCTAATGTTAACAAATATTTCATTTCAGTTTTTTAATCATATTTGTATGTTAATTGTATTTTAGATAGCATCATGGTTGCTTAAGCATTGTTTTCAATTATTAGCCATACAATAAGTTGATTCATAATTATGCACTTAAAATCATTGCTATCTTATATTAGCTATATGGATGGTATAATAAATCTACAACTTGTGTATTACTTTGCATGCTAGTTCATTCCTGTGATAATTTTGTTTCCATTTTTAATATCTATTGGTTGTTATTTCTTGTTAGTATTGCATGGTAGGGTCGAGTTTTCATAGTGAATTGGTTGTTATTTCTTGTTAGTATTACATGGTAGGGTCAAGTTTTCATAGTGAATTGGTTGTTATTTCTTCTTGGTATTGCATAGTAGGATCGAGTTTTCATAGTGAATGTTTGGTACAACATTTTCTTAAGAAAGCATGTATGAGTTTTAAAAATGGCGTGTATTTGAATTATTCACGGAATCATCAACAAAAAATTGTTTGGCTTCAAAATTTGCAATGTTAAAGTTTTATAAATACATTTTAATGATTTTGGATCATGCTAAATAACATGTTGTTGGGCTTTGTAAATTTATGATTATGCAATTCCATACATTTTTTTTTCAAATTTGTCATATTTTTAGTTATAAAGAGTGTTGATCCTCTAAAAACATATATAGGTGTATATGAACAATTTTTAAAATGTGTAGTGGATGTGTTCGAATTATTTTTATTTATTTGAAATAACTTCAATTATTTTCATCAATACAATTACAAATAATATATATTATTGACTTAATTGAAGAACATATAAGCCTTTTTCAAGAGAATTCTTCTGGTAAATCATATCCAATTTTTTTGGCGGTTGTGGCTCCTTAAAGGAATGTCTTTATCCAACCCAGTTAATATATACTGTAGAGAAGCAAAATAAATGTTAAGGGAAAAATAATAAAATATTTAATATGAAAATTAAATAACCCATAACTTAATTACTATGAAAAAGAATAATGAATTGGAACACTAAGTTTAATAAAATAATGATTAAGGCTTTCCACTAACTTTTGTCATATCTAATTTAATTATAAAAGTTCATAGAGAAGTAATAATAATAAAAAATGTTATTATTCAAAATACTCTATATATTTTTATTAATAATAGTTTTTAATGAATGTTATTAAATAAAATATGATAATAATAATAAAATAAAAAATTAATTATAATACATTAATTAATTAATTAATTAAAAAATGTTAACCACAAATTTATAAATAAGGAAAAATATAATTAGAGGTAAAGAAGATCCAACAACTACTAATTTTACACCCATCATCCCTCTTTAGCATATTAAGCATTTTTTTCAATTTCAATATCCTCCCTAAACTTTTGGTGATGGAAATGGTCAATTAATTATAATTGATTTTTTATTTTATTATTGTGATAATATTTTATTTAATAACCATCTTTAAAAATTATTGTCAATAAAAGTATATAAAGTATTTGAATAATAACATGAAAACATTAGATATCATTTTTTGGGATTCAACTGTGTTAAGAAAGTCATTTGTTAGTGTTAGTGTCTTCACACTTCCATCAGTTATCAAATTGCTCTTTTGCACGCATATTAGGTGTCTCATCCGATTAGATGCATTCCATTAGGTCATGGATCAACTGATGGTAGTGGTTTCATGTCAATTTCCCTCATGACATTCACTTGCTGACCTGTTCACACTTTTTTTTAGTCATTTACTGTCATCTTGTTTCATTTCATTTATAAAAATTAGTTTTAGGGTTTAGTCTCACTAGGTCTTAGGGTTTGTCATCATGGTCATCTTAATTGAATAAAAATGTCAGCAGGCACATGAGGAGGATAAATAAGTTCATAAAATCATAAATTTACTTCTGTCATGTTCAATAATTCTTTTTTACCTCAAAACTCTATTTTGAGGTGAAAACAAAGTTTTTCCATTATTGTAAAAATTTCATGTAATTTAAATGTTTCTATATGTAATAAGTATTCAATAGCTGTTCTTGGTGACCTGGTGACAAAGTCAACTCTTGCTATTACAAAAAGTTAATGTATAAGTCCACCTGCAAAAAGGCAAAAGTCAAAATGTAAGTGAAACAGAGCATTTTTGAAAAAGCTAGCAAAACATTAGAAAAGTTGGTCTTGGTTAATGAAAAATTAAAAGAGAGGGATATAAAAGCCAATTCATGTGTTTAAGTCTTCATTATTGAAATCAAATGAGCCAAAGGGAGAAAATTGTGTTTTTGAAGAAAGAAGGCAAAATAGGGGAAAAATCCAGTCATCTTGCTAGCGCTGCACACCTAACTGGCGCTGTGCACCTGTTGCCGTTTTTCTATTGAATTTTGGTCTGGCGCTGCGCACCTATTGCAAGAGGCAGAATTGCCTCAAAACACCTCCAACTTCCTAAAAAGCAAATTGATGCCTGTTCCAAGTAAGTAGATCACTCCTCCTTGCTCAGGAAAGTTTTGCTTGGTGCCTTGGATGTGTTTGGTTTCGTTTAAGCAAAACCCTAGCTAAATGGTCAACACAAACCCTAGCTAATTGCTAAATCCTCTCTTGCAAGTTATTAAAAGTCATTTGCTCTTCTTTCTCACTTCATTCATGTTGAGTTTGTCAAATCCCATTCCCCCTCCCTAAATCATCAAAATTCCTAAAACCCCACTCCCATTTACCAAACCCTAGCCCTATACTCTATTCCCAAACCCTAACTCCCACATCCTACTCTTTCACTACTTCCACTTCACTATCAAACCCCTCATCTCACATTCACAACATCATTCACTTGCCTCATTTCTCAAAAGAAACCCTTCCTCTTAGCATTCACCTCCTTATACACACTGCTTACCTCATATTTCAACATTTCTTCATACTCATCAGCTAAGCTTGCTGAACATACCATGGGATACCTTTATTTCCCATGAGATTTTCAAAGGCCCTCAGGTGATTCCATCAGTGCCTCAAGAGGAAGGAGGGCCATTAGGACAACTAGGTGTTCATGAGACTGAAACTACAGGTGTGTCGGTGTTTGTCACCTATGAGAGAGGTACCAGGAGGCTTTTTGCTGCTGCCAGGCGAGTACTATCTCCACCAGAGGTGGAAGGGGTCTCGTTTTCTTCACCAGACCACAGGAAAATGTTATCTTCACTAGGGGTGAAAGGGGATTTGCCTTCTTCTCCAGCTATACAGGTTGGCCAACAGTCAAAGAGAAAAGACAAAGGGAAACAAAAGATGCATGAGGAGGGCCCTACTGAAGGGCAAGACAAAGATTTTATTTTGATTGAGGAGGATGTCACTGATTTGGGCTCTCAAAGCTCAAAACTCAAGGACATGATTATCAAAGAGAAGGAGGTTGAAATACAAGCCTTATCACTTAACCTTGAGAGGGCCAAATGGATCATCAACTTTCTTGAGCAGGAAAACAAGCAACTGGAAGATAAGCAAGCTATTATGGAGCTACAAATGATTAGAGAAAATAGGCAAGAGGCAAAGAAAAGAAAGATTAAGATGACTTCCCTTGAGCAAGAAATTGAAGCTGACCGAGAATCATGGTTGGAAAGAGCAAACATTCACCTTGAGAAGATGCTTGAGAAAGCCAACAAAGAGAAGAAAATGTTGCGCCATATGGCCTATCACTACCTAACCCAGAACAAAATTTGCAAAACAAGGGTGAAGAGGCTAAAGGCCAAGCTAAAAAGAGCTTTGAGGAGCAAAAAAGAGCAAGATAAACTCAAGATCTTGGTTGAAGCATCATTGGCTCATCAAAGCACTTAACAAGGGTCAATCATGCCAAATTTCAAGAAATTTGGAGAAATTTTTGTCAATTTTGAAATTTTTAATGTAAAAAACAGGGTTTTTCAGCAGGTGTGTAGCGCCACCAGCATTGCGCTTTTGTTGGGGACACTTTCTTGCAAAAAAGTTTATATTTTTGGAATCAAAATGGAAAAATATGAAAGCTCAGAAATGGCTGAGAATTTTGGACAAGTTCTAGGTTTCCAAAAGGGAAAAAAACACCCAAAAAGTGCCCTCTCTGCCACTTTTTTGCCACACAGGAAGCAGTCATGGGAGAATCCGTTTTTGAAGGGGCAAATGGACTCCAAATCTAGAAATTCAAGTTGTTACAAAAGGTAGACTCACCAAGCTTTCCAAATAGCTATCCTGCACCTGATTTGGACTCTGGAAAGCCTTCCAAAATTGGCCTTGAAAAAGCATTGTGCATAGGATCAGTGGCGCTGCGCATAGGAGGAATTTTGCCAGTTTTGCTTGATTTTCCAAATTTCGCGTAGTTTTCTCTGTAGTTGACTTTTTCTTGCTCTCTTGGTGAAATTATCATGGTAAATGATGTAATTTGATGTAATTATGGATGTAAAACACTTAATAGAGTAGATACATCAAGTCAAAGGTGGTTTTGAACTGAATGAATCAGTTTCCATGGTTTTAGAGGCAAGTTGTTCCATTGCCTATATTCCTGTTCCTAGTTTAGATATGGTTGAAACCACCCCTTTTCTCATGGATTTGACCTTGGTAGCTAGCTTGAGTAGTTTCCTTGCCTATATCATGTGCTTTTTGATTCATTTGTGGAGGTTGGACTTTAGCAGAAGTGTTGGACTCACTGAACATTTTGTATCAGTAGTTGGCAAGGAATAAAACCAGGTTTCACAGCTATTTTTGTGGGATTCTTGTGATAGTGAGTTTTATGTATTGTTCTTTCTTTGTAATGAGTTTTTCTGATGTTATATATGTATCCACATCTCTCTCTCTCTTCTAAACCAAATGAATCAAGGTGACTAGACAAAATACACTACATTTATAGTGCTTTGTCTTGGGATTGCATTTAGTTTTCAATGTTTTCACTGTTTGAAGAGGATTCATAGTTTCTTGTGCCCTCCTCAACTCCTCAACTATCTTGATTTACCATCTCAATCCATTGCTAGTACATAAGCTCTTGTCTACCTTGCCCCACAAGACATGACTGTATCCCTGAGTTAATTTCCCGGATCCAATCTGCCTTCTCCAATTGATCCAACAACCAAAATCTAAAATCAAACTAGAAACCCTAATCTACTATACCTAGCCTAAAATCAGCGTTCATTTCAGTCATCTCAAGCCCTAGTTGCCATATTCTAATTGAGATTGACAAGGAGAGAGCCCTCTCCCGACCTGGTAGGGCTAGCTACCAGGTTAAGCATGGTTTGATCTTACCCTAGACCTACCTTCTCTCAGCATGAGGTAGATTTAGGCACTAACATCATTCATCTATGACCAATTCCATGAGAGGTAGTCGTAACTGACTAATTTCTCATGATTTTTGAATAGCCCACTTAGCACTCATTGCATTGGGTGATGCTCACAAGGGTGAAGAAATGGGATCGAAACTAGTGAAATTAATCACATATCATCAATCATCAATTCCGGGGCTTGCACCCGGTAACCAGGACTTCCTGGGAGGTCACCGATCCCAGATTTCCTCTGGCTCAAGTGCGCTTAACTGTGGAGTTTTCCCCACAATCAAGCCCACTTAGCTTGCTACCCCATTTGCAAAACCTTAGCAACTATTGTGCCTCATGAACCATTCAAGTAGAGCTCCCTTCACTCTTATGTATTTAAGTATTGAGGGCCTTTCGCAGTGCATTATATTAGATATCATTGTCTGGGATTCAACTACGTTAAGAAAGTCATTCATCTATGACCATTTCCATGAGAGGTAGTCGTAACTGATTAATCTCTCATGATTTTTGAATAGTCCACTTAGCACTCATTGCATTGGGTGATGCTCACAGGGGTGAAGAAGTGGGATTGAAACTAGTGAAATGAATTACATAGCGTCAATCATCACTTTCGGGGCTTGCACCCAATAACCAAGACTTCCCGAAGGTCACCCATCCCAGATCACCTCTGGCTCAAGTGTGCTTAACTGTGGAGTTTTCCCCATAATCAAGCCCACTTAGCATGCTACCCCATTTGCAAAACCTTATCAAGTATTGTGCCCCATGAACCATTCAAGTAGAGCTCCCTTCACTCTTATGTATTTAAGTATTGAGGATCGTCCACAGTGCATTATATTAGATATCATTTTTTGGGATTCAACTGCGTTAAGAAAGCCATTCATCTATGACCATTTCCAGGAGAGGTAGTCGTAACTGACTAATTTCTCATGATTTTTGAATAGTCCACTTAGCACTTATGAGAAATTAGTTAGTTACGACTACCTCTCATGGAAATGGTCACAGATGAATGACTTTCTTAATGTAGTTGAATCCCAAAAAATGATATCTAATATAATGCACTGCGAAAGACCCTCAATACCTAAACACGAGAACAATCAGTGGAAGGTCTTAATCTTTATTTTAAATCGTTATTTTATTAAACTTAATGTTCTGATTCATTAATTTATGGGTTATTTAACGTTCATATTAATTATTTTATTATTTTTCCTTAATGTTCGTTTTTCATCTCTACAATATATATTAATTGGATTGAATCAAGACATTCATCTGAGTCTTCATGATGAACCACACTTAGTGATTAGAAAAGCGGAAAAATTCTATTGAAAAATCAATATGAATAACAGAAGTTTACATTCTAAAACATATAAGCCATTTATTATTGGACATTGAGTTACATACTAAAAGAAATAAGCATTAACCTTAACAGATGTTTCTCTTAATCAAATATTTTATTTCTATGTTAGAAAACCTTTGTTCTATTACAACTAACATACTCCCTAAAGGGAGAATGGGAATGTTGAAGTAATTTAAGGGTTTTATAGTAATTATGTTAATTATAATCATAAAAAAATTGAAATTAAAATGATTTTATTTAATGGACCAGGAATGCTGAAGTAATTTAAGGGTTTTATATTAATTATGTTAATTAGAATCATAATTTTTTTAAAATTAAAATGATTTTATTTAATGGTTGGTTTATTATTTAAGTGATGACTTCCAACCATTAATAAAAATTTTGTAAATTTGAAAAAAGAAAATGTGAAATATAAATCATTAAAAAATTGAGAATTTAATATATAAGTGAAAAAGAACAACCAACCCTCTTATAAAGTCAATTGCCATAATGCAAAAAAAAACAAAAAACAAAAACTTGATAACAAAAACAATACCAGAGAGGAATCACTTAAATTAAACTTTATCCACATATTGAAGTGCCCACTAGTTGACATAATGACCCTTTAGATTATCTTATCGTATCTCAAAGCTATTGAAATTGCTTAACGCCAACCAGGTGGGATAAAATGGATGTCATAATGTAGGATAAAATGGATGATATGGAAATAAAATTCATTTGATTAAGAAAACATTACCATTTTTGTGTTATTTTTGTTTAATGATAGTAATTGATGACGAAAAATAGAAAATCTTTTGAATTTTGAAAATGTCGATACTTCATTAAACTACTTATGTTTGCAATTAATCCACTCTTCCCATAGCTTTGGAAGTCCTAGTTTCTATTTAAAAAAAATGAACATTTAGATTCTCTTCTCATTAAACTACTTATGTTTGCAATTAATCCACTCTTCCCATCGCTGTGGAAGTCCTAGTTTCTATTTTAAAAAAATGAACATTTAGATTCTCTTCTCAAAAACATAGGACTAATAGATAATGCATTATGGTTTTGGGAAGAATATAAAAAATGGGGAATTAAGGTAACTATAAAATTGTAGGAGTATCATCAATATTTACATTCTATCTATAAGATAGTACAAAATGAAAATGATAATAAAAGGAAGGGAAAATTAACAAATTGTTAAAATATAGAAATGGAAACAAAAACATGTTTTCATTTGGTATACAAAAAATAATATGCTTTATTTAAAAATTGTAATAACAATTGTAAAAGTCATCAATACTTACATTATGTCCATTCATCCACTAAAAATCATGTACTCATGCTATCACATAAAACGTTTATTGTAGATTACAATGATAAAACTTCACAAAATATTAAAAATCCGTTTCTAAAAAAAATGTGAAAAATTAAAAGTTTAACATTTTAGTGGACTATTACCAAAGTTAAGATGATCACAAAGTAAACCATAAATCCTTAACTTATATGTTGATTTCAAAATCAAAACCTATAATAACTAGAAACAATTCTTAAAAACATCAAAATAATATAATGGACTCATGAGAGACTGCAATGGACTACTGGACTACATATGTTATTAGTATGGACTCATTTTCCTTATTTTTTGCCATAAGATGTATGTACAAAAAAAAATAAAAAAAAATTGAAAAGAAACTTCAAATTTAGTAACTTTATTTGATGTATAAATTAGAAAGAGAAGTGTTCTAAAATTTCATGCATAGTTCATCATATTGGAGTTGCATTTTAAAATAGAAACGATAGAAAATTTGGGGTAATATGTAATAACAACTCTAAACAAGATACAATTTGTGATTTAGTACAAATTAAATAGATGACCAACATATGTTAAACAACATGCAAAAATACAACATTTTTCCTTTTATTTTGCGATTTTCAATTTACAAAGAATCATAAATTATAAACAACTAACTTTCAGTTTAGAAAGCATAATAGATTATAAACAACTGACTTTCATATATCAAACTATTCATAATTTTATATCGTGAAGCATTAGAGACATAATTTTGCAACTGTGGGTAAATTTTGCAACGAGGTGATGAAAATAACTCACAAATATTCTAATTTCTTCCCAAAACTACTGGTATAAAATATATAAAAAAATAAAATAAAATATTTTCCGTACAATAAAATATAAACATACTTATATACATAATAAAAACCATGATTAAAATTTATAGAAAAAAAAAAAAAAAATTATTTTTCAAATTTAATCCATAAAAATTATATTCCAAAACTTGTAAAATTTTGTAAAGAAAAAACCTTTGAAAAATACATCTAAATTACTCCCTAACCATATTTATTTTAATGAAGTATTTTCCTAAAATTCAACAATTTAACCCAAAAAAAATAAAAAAAATTATAATCTTGCGGCCTGGCCATCCAACCTTACTAGTACAATGATGTTTGTGGCTTAAATTGAACTTATTCCACTGACCAAACAAAAAGTTTTACATAAATGATTCGCATTAATAATCAAAGGAACAAATTATATTGGTAATTTATACCCAAAACTAACCAGGAAAAATATGAGGACTTCTTAATATTCGACTGAAATATTACTCAGGTTTCCTTTGTCACACAAACTATTTTCATGAAAATGCGTGTTTATTACTAAGGGAAAAAATTATATGAACCCAAAATGGTTGAGATCGAAAATCTAAGAGAAGATCTACGGCCAAAATTATAACAAAGCACTCGACTATTCCCTCATAAGATGATAACTTCCATGGCTTTTAATCCATGGACAATCGACTATTCTCTCATAAGATGATAACTTCCATGGCTTTTAATCCATCGACACATCAAATAAAATCCACACTATAGTTACGATGAGTAAAATGGTAATTTTTATGGTTTTTAGTTTATTGATAAATAGTACCAGTCTAGATCCATTTTAACTGTGGATTTATCAAGCGCTTAGAGGGATCAAATCTCTCGAGGTGTAAACTTCGAAAGGTTTGCACCTCCAGAGATTTGATCCCTCTTGGTGCTTGATAGATCAAGAGTTAAGATGGATTTAGGCTAGTTTCAGTGGTGTGCGGCCAAATAAAATCTAATGAACATATGATTATTTTTATCAATAATATGTAAATTCATCTAATATTAATAGAATAATTTTAAATATGCTAAATATGTCTCAGATTAATCTGCCATTTTAATTTTAAAATATGCATAGTTACATCAGTTTGTTGAGATGATAAATATTGTTAATAAATTTAATGATGAAAAATGATGAAATACAAATTTTGAATGTAAAGTGACAATGTAATGGCGTTGAATGATAGAAAATGTGAATAATAAGAATATAGTCAATTACAAATAGTCTTCTTTACGATTAATCTCAAACTATTTTCTTCTACTATTCTTATTGTCACCCTTGTTACTTTTGTCATCTTTTCATATCAATTGTCATATTTTCATATCAATTATATGAAAATGACAGGTTCAATTGTAAACCATTTAAATCTTTAGCTCGAGCTATTGTAGTAAACATCATATCTTGTCTCTCTTTCTCTCCAATATTAATAGGTTGAATTACTATAACACAAAAATCAATGTACATTGTCAATAATTTTTTGTGCTTACATTGAAATCAATGCACAATGTTAATTAATGTATCATCATACATCCAATTACATCAAATCAGAAATTAACATCTACACTGAAATTGATGCATATAATGCAAGAAGCCAAATAAGATTAGAAAACAACATTTACACTGAAATAAATGCATTTAATGCAAGAAAACAAATAAGATTAAAAATCAACATCTAAACTCAAATAAATGCATCTAGTGCAAGTAAGCAAATAGGATTATAAACCAACATCTACACTGAAATCAATGCATCTAGTGCATTATAAACCAACATGTACACTGAAATCAATGCATCTAGTGCAAGCAGTCAAATAGGATTAGAAATGACCATCTACACTGAAATCAATGCATTTAGTGCAAGCAATCAAATAGGATTAGAAATCATCTACATTGAAATCAATGCATCTAGTGAAAGCAATCAAATATTATTGGAAATCAACATCTACATTCAAATCAATGCATTTAGTGCAAACAATCAAATAGGATTAGAAATCACCATCTACACCGAAATCAATGCATTTAGTGCAAAAAATCAAATAGGACTAGAAATCATCTACATTGAAATATATATATATATATATATATATATATATATATATATATATTATAACATATTACAAAATTATAATATATTATAAATAAAACACTAAAATAAATGCATATTACAAATATATTACAAAATATATTAAAATTAACATATTACAAAATTATGGTAATGTGGGATTTGATGGATCCATAATTAATTCCCTTGACATCAATGATTAATAGAGCTCAATGCTAATATTTATACATCATAAAATCTTATAGATTATGGTATATTAACAACTCTAGTTTGCAAGTCATTATGATTATAACCTAATCCATTGATTAATTAATCTTCATTTCTTAATTAATTTTATTCCAAATTATCTATTAATACTTTTTAAAATCTACATCCATTACTTAAAAACATTAAGGGTTACAATTTATTATAAATGGTAACCCTTAAATGTTTTTAAGACAAGTAGAGAAAACCATCTACATATTTTTTAGCGATTTGAAAAGTCGTGAATTTTTTTCTTCATTTTTAAATCTTTACATTCATATAGATTAATCTTAATTGCTTAATTAGGTCTATCCAATTAGAAAAGCTAGTTTTTTCATGAAAAAAGATATTTGTAATGGATTCTTATTTATACTATTATTCAAGAAAACTCACTGGTAATGAATTCCCTTTAACCTAGCAAAAACAATTTTGTTTGTCTCTTGCGTTATTTGGTAAATTATAATAATTCATTTTAATTTTTTTCTTTCTAAGTAGTAATATTTGACTTTAATTCTTTGATTACAAGGTGGGTTACCAACTTAACTCCATATGACAAAGAAAAAACACATAGGTGTAATCCTAAAATCAATTACAAATCAATCTCACACCAAAATCCTTTCCTAGAAATATTATTTCCCACTTCGCACAAATCCTGAAATCAATTCTCTCAAATATTATTTCCCACCCACAAATATCATTTCCCACTTCACACAGCTCCAAAATCCTCTCTCAAATATTATTTCACACTTCGCACTGTCACCGAAATGCTTCCTCACAAATAGAATTTGACACTTTGTTTTTGTGTTAAATTTATATAGTTAGGGAGTGTAGAAATTTTGAATAATTTAACACATATTCACAGAGATTATCTTGATCATACAATTATAAGCAGAACATGTATAATACATAATCTCCTCTACATTGATCATCAATTTACAGAAGCAGAAACATTCACAGGCACACATAGAAGCATCAATCAAACTCATAAACACAGTATGTATCCCGGGGAAAGCATCTCGCTAAAAACCCCAACTATCTGTATATTATATTGATTGAATCATGTAACATTACAAAGTACAATGCTTATCACAAGCAATCTAGTACCAGCTCCACCTGTTACACACAATACAGCTCAGATCTGATCTCCAAATCTATTGCACTGCTTGCCTGGCTCCACTGCTCAATACCTGCTCAAGAACTGATGAGAATGGCTTCCCAAACTCGTATTTCACCTCAAAATAATCACTCACACTTTTTTGGACGTGAGCAAAGGCTACTATACTGGGAAAATACGTGAGCAAACTCATTGGCATACTCAATCCCTTGATTGTGCAAGATCTGGTGCACAACTATAGTCACAACTGATAGCAATCTGATTCTCTACCACTTGTCCCTGTTGAACTGAACATGCACTGACATGCAACTGAGTTAACTGATGTATTCTATAGTTGTATTATGAGCTAATAATTAGTTTAACAACTCATCATTAGTCTATCTGCAGTTAGACTAACTACAACTAGTTTAACTAAGTCAAACTGAACACAACTCCATCAACTCCACAATCAACTCCACCAAACTCAACTGATTGAGTTCTAACTGAAGTCATGCATGCAACAACTCAATTGACTCATAAGAAAAGCGTATTTCCTTCTGACAGCTGCATGTGCCACCTCTGTAGTTCAAACTGAAGTGCTCCAAGAGAATAAGATCAAGTTTATAGTCCAAATATTATTATGAGACAATAATATTTGACTTTTCTATTTTTGACAACCAGTCTAAAAATAGACTTTGATCACTCACACTGTGATCACTCACACTTTGATAAAAAATAGAAGTCCATCTATTTTTCCCAACTTGACCAATCATCCATAAACAGCAACCTGCAATCCATAGACATGATCCATATGTCTAAAAATAGACATAGTCTAAAATAGACTTGCGCCAAAAATAGCCTGCGGGCCCACTTAGTGAAGGCGACTCTTTTCACTAAGCTCCATCATCTTGTTGCATTCTCAACAAGCATTTCTTGTTGCACACTTTTCAACACTCCCTCTCAACAAGAAAGGCTTCCTCTCAAACCCGATCCTGTAACTCTGGAATGTTCTCCATGCAACACATATGGCCGGTCCACTTGCTCTGTCATCAAAGTCTCTGACTGCTATTGCCTATGTCGACTAAAACTCTGCATCTCTGTGCTCTTCAGTATCTGACTGCTCTAGCCTCTGTCACTTTGATCTCTGACTGCATCCGTGCTGCTGCTGGTTCTATCTCCCAGCATTGCATCCGCACTGTACCTCCCAACTGACCTCCCTGTTGGGATAGAAACATCCTCTGATGCTGAAGCTCTACCTTCTGCTGACAAGTGCTCCCTCTCTGACATCTGCACTACTGCAACATCTCCATGC
Source organism: Pinus tabuliformis (assembly GCA_031772625.1). NCBI lineage: Eukaryota > Viridiplantae > Streptophyta > Pinopsida > Pinales > Pinaceae > Pinus > Pinus tabuliformis. Next base: position 742,673,954 of record CM062819.1, on the reverse strand, counting down.
ATCTCGCACCATTGCACACCTCTCTGTGCCACCTAGCACTGTGCAAAACACTTGTGCATCTTGCATTGCTATAGCCTGCTAGCTATGCGCTGTCCTGGGATTCCCTGCACTGTCGCTCTCTCTGCCGCTCCATCCGCATCTGTCTCTACCCAATCAATCAGTTCCTGCTACTACACATCTGGGGCTCCCGTAGCAAGGTCTCATCTAAGAGGTTGGGTACCTCAAGGATCCTGCCCCTCCTCCTTGGGACAATCAATCCACATCACCCCACCTCCTACCTGGAGGTATTCCTGCATGCGATCCTTCAGCCCATCTGGCTCGAAGTTTCCCCCTACTGGATGTCTCTGGATGAGTAGATGTCTCTACTCTATCTCCTCTCAGCTTCCCTTGTTGTGGCTCCTCCACAACCTCTTGAAGCTGCTGCACCAATCATGGCTCCTCCACAATTGTCTGAGACTTCTTCTGGCTCTACATGTTGAGAGGTAATATATGCTCCCTCTCAACCACCAAGTCTCCATCAATTGCCTCGCTGCTCAAGGCTTTGCATGCATCTTGGACCTCAAGAGCATACAGGTTCTTGACCCGTGAACCAATCTGCTTCACCTGTCTAGTGATGATGTGTCTAAGGAAAACCTTTCCCTTACTAAAGACCACATCATAGCCTCTGTCTTCCAACATCGTGATCGACACCAAGTTTCTCTTCAGTCCTGGTACATACTTGACATCGGTCAAGGTAAGGCGAGCTCCATGCTCGCTCTGAAAAATAACCGTGCCTACACCTGAGACACTATACTTCTCATCATTACCCATCCCTATGAGTATCTGGAGATCTTTCTCCTCCAAAGTACTAAACAAACTTTTGTCACCGGTCATGTGGAAAGAAGCTCCACTGTCAAGAAACCAACCACTTCCCAGCATGGATGAAACCATGCATGCGAAGAGTGTGAAGTCCAACTCAAACTGTGAAGCAAGTGAGGCTGCCTCACCTTTAGATCCTTCCCCAGATCCCTTCTTGGACTTCTTCTTTGGGAAATTAGTAGCATAATGACCCAACTCATGACAACGAAAGCATCTCACCTTCGCCTTGTCAACCTTCTTCCCATCATTGGAAGAACTGGATTCGGAAAGAGAAACCTTCCCCTTCCCCTTCTTCACCTTACTCGCTAAGGCACAGTTCTCCTCATCATGCATAGATGAAGAACTGTCTCTGATGCGCCGTCTAATCCCCTCCTGCATCAAATCTGACCATAGTCATTCCCAATTTGGCAGTTTCTCCCTTCCATTCACTGAGTCCTGGTAGCTATGCCAACTCTTAGGAAGGTCAAGGAGTCCTAGACTCACCATCCTCATCCAACAGTCACCCCCACACTTCCCAGCTCATCCCGGCATTGGGTGAACTTCGTGAGATACCTGGGCATACTGTCTCCATTCTCACACTTAATGTTTCTGAGTTTATCTCTTGCTTTGTAATTAAACGAATTCCACCAGCTCAAAACTCAACCGCTTCCGATCTAAAATTCGTGAGAACACAATATTTCTTGTACAGAGATTGACTGTCTGGGCATTCACCGGATATCTCACCTTCCAAAAGAAGGATGAATCCAGAGGCTACCTGGCCCGATTACAGACTCTGGCATACTCCAATCGCAATCCGTTGAAAGACATTGTTGCGTTGTCACCAAGAAATACTGCTGCAAATTCGAATTCCACCAGCAACCAACTCAACCGCCTCGGATCTAAGATTCGTGAGAACACAATATTTCTCGTACAGAGACTGACTGTATGGGCATTCACCGGATATCTCATCTTCCAAAGGAAGGATGAATCCAGAGGCTACCTGGCCCGATTACAGACTCTGCTTGAAGAAATAGAATGTAAACACTTCCTGAATAGTAGATCTGATGATCAATCCTCGCTTGATATCCTGTAAAAATCTCTTCTACAAATCAAGCAGCTCCGATACCATGTAGAAATTTTGAATAATTTAACACATATTCACAGAGATTATCTTGATCATACAATTATAAGCGGAACATGTATAATACATAATCTCCTCTACGTTGATCATCAATTTACAGAAGCAGAAACATTCACAGGCACACATAGAAGCATCAATCAAACTCATAAACACAGTATGTATCCCGGGGAAAGCATCTCGCTAAAAACCCCAACTATCTGTATATTATATTGATTGAATCATGTAACATTACAAAGTACAATGCTTATCACAAGCAATCCAGTACCAGCTCCACCTGTTACACACAATACAGCTCAGATCTGATCTCCAAATCTATTCCACTGCTTGCCTGCCTCCACTGCTCAATACCTGCTCAAGAACTGATGAGAATGGCTTCCCAAACTCGTATTTCACCTCAAAATAATCACTCACACTTTGTTGGACGTGAGCAAAGGCTACAATACTGGGCAAATACGTGAGCAAACTCATTGGCATACTCAATCCCTTGATTGTGCAAGATCTGGTGCACAACTATAGTCACAACTGATAGCAATCTGATTCTCTACCACCTGTCCCTGTTGAACTGAACATGCACTGACATGCAACTGAGTTAACTGATGTATTCTATAGTTGTATTATGAGTTAATAATTAGTTTAACAACTCATCATTAGTCTATCTACAGTTAGACTAACTACAACTAGTTTAACTAAGTCAAACTGAACACAACTCCATCAACTCCACAATCAACTCCACCAAACTCAACTGATTGAGTTCTAACTGAAGTCATGCATGCAACAACTCAACTGACTCATAAGAAAAGCGTATTTCCTTCTGACAGCTGCATGTGCCACCTCTGTAGCTCAAACTAAAGTGCTCCAAGAGAATAATATCAAGTTTATAGTCCAAATATTATTATGAGACAATAATATTTGACTTTTCTAATTTTGACAACCAGTCTAAAAATAGACTTTGATCACTCACATTGTGATCACTCACACTTTGATAAAAAATAGAAGTCCATCTATTTTTCCCAACTTGACCAATCATCTATAAATAGCAACCTGCAATCCATAGACATGATCCATATGTCTAAAAATAGACATAGTCTAAAAATAGACTTGCGCCAAAAATAGCCTGCGGGCCCACTTAGTGAAGGCGACTCTTTTCACTAAGCTCCATCATCTTGTTGCACTCTCAACAAGCATTTCTTGTTGCACACTTTTCAACAGGGAGATACATAGACGTAGATTAATTATATTAAATTTTACACATTATATTATGTTTACATTTACATGTTTACGTCCCCATATTATACTGGGCTTTACCGTTAAATTTATATAGTTAGGGAGAGACATAGACATAGATTAATTAGATTAAATTTTACACATTATATTACATTACATTTACATGTTCACATCCCCATACTATACTGGGCTTTACTTTACGTTTACGTTTTTTTACGTGAAATCTATCCAATACTGGGTTGTAGAGCACCTCTCAGCGCAATAAAATCGACACTATAATTTGTAACTATTCAGAGAAAAGATAAAATAACTTAAAACCTTATCATTTTTGTACTCATTGCTAATTCATAATAGAGGCCTTGTTGTTTGCCATTTTTTTTAGTGCATAATAATGACGACCAACTAAAGTAGAAGAAGAGAGAATATTGATATCGAGAAGGAAAGGGGAGGATTTTCTATAGGAACACAGATGAGGCCAAGGAAAAAACAACATGAATAACAATATTTGGCTTGGTTTTTTGAACATTGGATTGGTTAACCAAGTGTATGTGGGTGGGTTAGATGGTTTTCTAAATGATGGATTAATTAACTTGTTTTGGTTGACAAGTATTTGTAGAATCTATTCATAATAGATGTTTTTGGCATAATTATTCAATTAACTCGAAAACAAATATATCTGAATAGATGTTCACATATCATTGTGAATTTAGCTCATAGACTGTGATTTTAGAACTAAGCTTATTTCTATGTATAAATATGGATAAAAAACATAGATAAATTGTATATATTTAAGAACACAAATAACTTTCTAAATGTAGTTTCTTTGGTTTAAAAGAGAAAAAAAAGCATGTGAAGTTTTGGTTACATACAAAAATAAAGAAGAAGAAGCATGTGAAGCTTTGGCTACATAACTTTATGTCAAGCTTGGCTTTGCTGCAAGATAATTATATTTTGATTTATTTATTTTTCACTTTCAAAATTGTAAATTTAATAAAAAAAATTGGATAAATTTGAAGAGCTAATTGTTTTCCAATGAGCTAATTTTAGATGCTTTTCATAATTATTTTTTTACCAATTTTCATTTTCTTAAAAAATGATTTCACCCAAATTTTTTAGGATAAAATTATATTAAAAATGATCAAAACTTTAAAGAAACTATTAAAATCCATAATTGATAATGAGATTGTCTTTCATATTAATCACATCATTGAGTTTTGGTTGATGTTTCCCAATTGTTTAAATAACAGAGATGTATACTAGCCCGGAACTAGCCGTTATAAACTAACTTTTATGAAAAAGTTGTTATGAATTAGGAATTAGTTAATGAGATATAATATTAATTTATTATTTATTTTCATTAATGATATTATGAAATAAAATTAATAGAATAAAGTAATATTTATTATTAATTTATTATCTATTTTCATTACCAATGTTATAATGTAATAAAATTAATTGAAATAGAATAAAAAATGTTTGAAAAGTGGTTAGAGTTATATTATTAATAAATTTAATTAATATTGAATAGAAAAAAAAAAACTAAAATTAGTTCAAATATTATTAAATATGGAATTATCAGGAAAAAGTTAGGAAGATGAAAGAATAAATGGAAATGACAAGAATAGAGAAAAATATAATAAGACAGAAATGAAAAAATAAAGAACAATAAATATAAAATAAAAATTAGACATAAACATAAAAATAAAAATAAAAATAAAAACAATCAAGAGAAAAGAGTGCGAATCCAGCTCCTGGGTAATTTCCAAGCATCATACCTGTTGAGATTGATCGCATATTTCTCAATCCATATTTTTTTACTACCAAAATTTTCATAATTAATATATTAAAAATAAAAAATAATTGCTAAATTTCTACTTTTAAAACCAATTTTGACCCTTCAAATTCTCCAAAAATAACCACTTATATTATATATTTATTATATACATTTATATAGCAATAATTTCTAACATATAATCCATTCATACAATTTCAAAGTTAGAAGTGAAACATATAGTCCATTCATACTACTTATTAAATTATCTTTTTGTTATTTTCAATTATAAAATTAGAAAGCAAACATATTATCGCTATGACATATGCTCTTGCAATATATTTTATATTAAAAATCTCCCAGCACTAAGCACTAAAATACATTTTGGGTTATTACCCATAACACAAAATTGTTTGTATTAAAAATCTCCAATGAATTATTACCCATAACAAAAAAAAAAATTCAATATTGGTGATATTAGTTTATATTATGGCCATATTTTTATTGGAAAAAGGGTTTGGAAAAATATTTATAGGAAGAATAAATAAATTGAGGGATTTTTTTTCTTCAGTAAAATTGTCTAATATAAGTGAGAATTTTTCTTTAATAATATATTTTGAAGAAATCTTTCCAAATATACATTTCTCATATCTATCATGATTGACTTTAATTGAATAATCAAAGGAGATGCTACTACAACATATTGATAATTGGGTTTTAATTGAATAATTAAGGGGTAGCTATTACAAGTAATATGTAAGTAATATTTCTTGGCTACTCATTGTTTTGACAAGTTGGAAATCATAAAAGTAATATTTAATGTCTAATCATTGATAAATTGATATGATAAAATGTAGTCAAAATTTCCTTGTAAATTTGACTGAATATAAAATGCTATCAATTGAGAGTACTAAGCCTTCAAGTCTTTAATATTTTGCATTTTCATTAGCTTTATAGATTTATTAGCTATAGTTTATATTGTATTTTTTAACTACTAATTATTAAATTTAAATAGAAATAGAAAAAATGAAATCAATAGAGGAGAAAACGACTTTGTTGTTTTTTACAAAATCCCATGAGGACAAAGTTGATTTGTTTTTCTACCAAATTCTATGAGAATCAATAGAAAAAATTGATGTAAGATTTTTAGTAGAAATCAAATCATTGTAATCTTGAAATTTGCGGCAAGAATTTTAAGAGAAGAAACATGTTCTGATTTTCAATTCCTTTATTATTTCTAAAACTTTTTAAAGAGCCCATTGACCTAGTGATTTAAAGCTTTAACAAAAGCACATAACTAAACATATGCACCTAAGGAGTACAACCACCTGCTTGATAATTCAATTCTTTTATTTAATTTTGAAACATTTTGAAGAGCCAATTGACTTAGTGATTTAAAACTCTAAAAAAATCACATAAATAAATAAGGAGTACAACCAAATCACATAAAATAACCTAGATCCATCTTAACTCCATATCTATCAAGAACTGAGAGAGATAAAATCTCTCAAGGTGTAATCCTCTTTTTGAGTGCAAAACTTGAAGAAATATTTACACTTTGAGAGATTTGATTCCTCTCGACTCTTGATAGATATGGAATTAAGATATATCTAAGATGATTAAATTATTTAAAGAATATGTAGGCTATCCCTTCGTTGAATTACATATCGTAAACATACTCAAAAACATAAGTTACCTTTTATTAAATAATTTCAAACCTATGTAAAAAGTTTGTGTTTCACTCAATTGTTCAATTTGTTGGAAAACAATATTCTAATTCCATGTGGAAAACACATCATCACATGTCAATATGTTATGAAACCAGCTCAAGAAAGGATAGAAAAGATAGTTCAACACCTTAGAATTCAGCCTCTTCAAGGGGGCAACCTCCTTTACATTACATAAATGAACAATTCTTGGATGATTCAAATGACAAAACCTCCTTTCTATATATAGGAGTCTAAGGAGTCACAATATAATCCAGCCGACCTAACAATAATAATATAAAGCCACAAAAATAAAAATAAAGGGATTCTATGGGGCACAGTAATAACAATATGGGGGCAATAGGGGCACAACAATATTAATAAGGGGTATAACTACAATAGTAATGGGGTAATCACTAGTATTATAGGGACCCAACATGCCACTCTCCTTCAAAAAAGTGTTGTCCTCAACGCTTGAGTAGTTCTGGATACTTCTGCATAAAATTCTCATCCTCCCATGTGGAATCTTCAGCGGATAAGTTCTTCCACTTGATAAGATACTCTGAAATTGATCGATTTCGTAGCTGTCAAGTTCTTGTTTCTATGACTACTTCCGGTTCCAATATAATTTTTCCTTCCTCGTCAAGTTCTGGCAATATTTTTTGAACTGGGAGCTTGTCGCCTATAACCTTCTTTAAACATGAAACATGGAAAACTGGGTGCAATCGAGAAGCTGCAGGGAGCTCCAATTTGTATGCCATAGTACCAATCTTTTGCAACACCTTGTATGGACCATAATACTTTGGTGATAATTTATTATCCTTCTTAGCTTGCTTGAGGGACATTTGCTTATATGGTTGTAGCCGTAGGAATACCCAATCACCTACATCAAAAATTCTTTCACTACGATGTTGATCTGCCTGTTGTTTCATTCTATTCTGTGCCAACACGAGGTTATCCTTTAAGAGTTGGAGGACTTGTTGTTGATGTTCGATGTGATGTTCCACTGCCTGAACCTTAGAATTTTCTCTTAAATATGATGTGATGGATGGTGGTTGATACCCATAAAGTGCCATAAATGGGGTCATTTTTGTTGCTGTATGGAAGGAAGTGTTATACCACCATTCAGCCAAAGGCAACCATTTGACCCATTGTGTCTATTTATCAGATACAAAGCAATGAAGATATATTTCCAAACATTTGTTTACTATCTCAGTTTTCCCATTAGATTGAGGATGATAAGATGAGCTATGAGCTAACTGAGTACCAAGACAAGAAAATAATTCTGTCCAAAAATTTCCAGTGAAAATGGGATCTCTGTCACTTACAATAATCTTTGGGTTTCCATGTAGCTTTTGAATTGTTTCCATAAATGCAGTAGAAGCTGTACTTGCTTTAAATGGATGTGATAATGCACAAAAGTGTGCATACTTGGTAAGTCTGTCAACTACCACCATGATGACACTCTTTCCCTCAGACTTGGGTAAACCTGTGATAAAATCCATTGAAACCTCCTCCCAACGTTGGCTTGGAATGAATAAAGGTTGTAATAGACCTGGTGTCTTAATTGTTTCAACTTTATTTTGTTGGCAAACCAAACATTCCGCCACAAACTTTTGAATATCTGATTTAAGGCCATCCCAAAAAAATTCCTTCTTAACCCTGTGGTAAGTTTTTAAAAATCTTGAGTGCCCTCCTAAGGGAGAAGTGTGCAATTCCATAAGAATCTTTTGTTTTAGCTGGGAATTCTTACAAAGGTATAAGTGATCTTTGTACCATAACGAATCATTTTGCTAGCTAAATGTATCAGACGTACTGGAATCTTGTTGTAGCTTTCGAATAAGTGCCCACACTTCTTCGTCATTCTTCCATTCCTCCCTTGCTTCGTTTATCCAATCTGGTTGGATAATAGAAATGGCGCACAACAATGCTTCCACATCCTCATCCTTTTTTGAGAGTGCATCTGCCACCACATTTTGCTTCCCTTTTTTGTAGATGATTTCAAAGTCATAACCCAACATCTTTGTGACCCATTTTTGTTGCTCGTCAGAGGATAATCTTTGTTCTAAAAAGTATTTAAGGCTATCATGATCCATTTTTACCTTGAAGTGTCTTCCCATTAGGTAGGGTCGCCATTTCTTAAGTGCATGGAGTATTGCCAACATTTCCTTCTCATAAATAGCTTTTCTTAAAAACTTTCCCTTGATTGGACGACTTTCAAAAGCAATGGGTCTTTCATCTTGCATTAGAACAGCCCCAATTCCATTTCCTGAAGCATCAAATTCCACAATAAAGGTTTTTGTGAAGTCTGGTGTAGCTAAGACCGGTGCTTAGCACATTGCTTCTTTAAGATGTTCAAAGGCCTTTGTTTCTTCCGGAGTCCATGAAAATGTATCTTTCTTCAATAATGTTGTTAGAGGCGCTGCTATTCTCCCATAATTATTAACAAACTTGTGATAATACCCTGTCAACCCAAGAAATCCTCGCAGATTCTTTATGGATGTGGGGATTTTCCATTCCTTAATGGTTTTAATTTTTCTAGGGTCTACCTTAACTCCTTCATGAGATACAATATGACCCAAATATTCCAAGTCCTGGACTCCAAAGAAACATTTGGATCTTTTTGCATATAATTGTTTCTCCTCCAATAGTTGTAGCACCCTGTCAACATGTTCAACATGATCCTTCCAAGACTTGTTGTAGATTAGTATATCATCAAAAAATACTAACACAAATTTTCTAAGGAATGGTTTGAAAATTGAATTCATCAAACCTTGAAATGTTGAAGGTGCATTGGTAAGGCCAAAAGGCATGACCAAAAATTCATAATGACCCTCATGAGTTCTAAATGTTGTTTTCGGAATGTCTTCAATCTTCATTCTGATTTGATGATATCCTGAACGAAGATCCAACTTGGTGAAGTAAATTGATCCATGCAATTCATCCAGTAATTCATCAATGACAGGAATGGGGAACTTATCTTCAATAGTGAGCTTGTTGAGCTCCCTATAATCCGGACACATGCGCTATGATCCATCCTTCTTGTGCACCAATACTACTGGAGTAGAGAAATAACTTTGACTCGGTTGAATTATACCAGCCTCTAACATTTCTGCAACCATACGTTCAATTTCACTCTTTTGGACATAGGGATATCTGTACGGCCTGATGTTTGGAGGAACACTTCCTGGAATCAGATGAATAGCGTGATCATGATCACGCATAGGTGGGAGACCTTTGGGAGTCTCAAATACCTTGGAATGATTGTCCAGGACTTTTTGGAGATTTGGAGAAATAGATAATTCTGATGTGGAAACATCTAGCGAACATAATTGTGCAATTACACCTCTTTGCTCCTTTTTTAGAAGCTTTGTCATACCATTAGAGATAATTATCTTTCCTGGTTTCCCTGCAATACCCCTTAATTCAACTTCCTTTCCTTCCGTAGAAAATTTGATGAAAAGTTCTTGAAAATTAAAAGCTATTGTACCCAAGGATTGTAGCCATTGGACTCCTAGTATAACATCAGCACCTCCCATTGGAATGGAAAGCAATGGGCTAGTCAATACATATTCTCCCATGGATAGCTTGATATTATGGCACTTTCCAGAGCAATTTATTGTTCCTCCATTTGCAATCATCACTTGACACTTCTAGTGCTGGATATAGGAAGCAATTCAATTCTTTTGCTACCCTACAATGAATAAAATTGTGGGTGCTTCCTGAATCAATCAACACTATTACCTTCAGGGAAAATTTTAAGAACCCCCCCTAAATTAACATTTATAATAAATGGGCAAATCTCCGTGGTATATAGGAAAAATGGAAGGCGATTTTATCAATAATATGATATGTATATATAATTTTTTGGCGAATCTCTCACCAGGCATGGCGAATATTTTATTCAATTATAAAATCTTTTGTTTATTGAATACACAAATGAAATCATTGCATTTCTTTAAAATATCTTTTGAAATCAAAATTACCGAAATTACATATCGATAGCCTAGTGGGTGTAGGATAAAATTCACCCATGCCATTCACAGAAAGCATGAGAAAAAACCTAATACTATATATAAAACCAAGAAAAATTCAAATTCATCACTTCTAGGGACCTCGTAACCACCCTACCAATACACAAGTATGTTCCTATTTGCAATTAGAAAAATTACCCAAATTACAATCTGTTTACTCCAGCACATGTTGGAAAGTTATAGAAGGATGACTAGTGCAATCAATCCATTCCTTTTAGCCCTAGATTTGTTTAAGTTTAAAACAGAAGTATACAAATATACTTGTCCAATGTCTATGCTTTAACCATTCACCTTAAGATGTTTTTACAATATAATTTCATAAGTCTATTTAATATCTTCATTATCATAAAAACCAACCTATATCCATCTTACTCCACAGCTACACAAATATACTTGTCCAATGTCTATGCTTTAACCATTCACCTTAAGATGTTTTTACAATATAATTTCATAAGTTTATTTAATATCTTCATTATCATAAAATCCAACCTATATCCATCTTAACTCCACATCTATCACTCTTAGGGGGATGAAATCTATTTATCCCTCTGAGCACTTGGTAGACCTAGAATTAAGATGGATCTAAGATGATAGAATTTCCCCTTTAAATAGTCTATGCTCACATGAATACCATGGTATTACCATGGGCCAATACCATGGGTTATCATAAACCTGGAGCTTAAAAATTATTATTAGTAATTTATAAAAATTAATAAAATTAATAGTTGATTTTTATTTTATTTTTTATTTTAACCAAGCTAAAATGTTTAACATACATTAAATTACAACATCCATTTTTACTCTTGATCGGATCAAATATTTTTTCACTCTATGCTAGTTTTCATATCACAATATTTGATACCTCTCAGGGGTTAGTAGATCCAAAGTAAAGATGGATCTATGCTGGTTTAATTCCCCCATTTAAATAGGCTACATTCCAGGTGAATACCATGGATCAATACCATGTGCCATTTTGGTGAATACCATGGGTCAATACCATGTGCCATTTTTATTTTTATTAATACTAATATTAGGGTTAATAATGTTTTTTTTGCATGGTATTAATAACAATCTAGTCCATGGTATTTGTCCCATAGTATTTTGCCCATAGGTTTCACCTAAATATAACGCATTTTTTGAGTGTTCGTAAATATAAGGTGACTTATGGAGTAAATATAAAAAAATGTTTTATTTGTTTACCATACCTCTCGTTTATTTATATTTTTATTAAGTTACCATACCTCTTTTACAAATATGGTATTTGGCCCATAGGATTCACTTAAATAAAACCTCTTTCTTGAGCCTTCATAAATAGAACAAGGGTTATGGACTAAATATAAAAAGAGGTTTTATTTAGTCTAGTTTATTTATATTTTTATTTATTTACCATACTTTTTGAGTAAGTATAAAAACACGTTTTATTTATTTACCATACCTCCACTTTACTTATATTTTTATTTGTTTACACCCTTGCATGTATATAAGGTGACTTATGGAGTAAATATAAAAAATGTTTTATTTATTTACCATACCTCTAATTTATTTATATTTTTATTAATTTACCATACCTCTTTTATAAATATGGTATTTGGGCCTTTGGCCCATAGGATTCACTTAAATAAAACCTATTCTTGAAAATGGGCTAATGGATTCACTTAAATAAAACCTATTCTTGAAAATGGGCGAATGGAAGCTTGTAACTCCTAATTTCAAGGGCTAAATTTACCTTTTTTACCCTCTCCCTTAAAATAAGGTGGGCTATTTGAGGTGATTTGTAAGAATGTACTATGATACAAAATATTCGCCCACTAAAAATTTAAAACCCCTTAATTTCGCCAAAGGGCGAACATTCGCCCCTAAAATTTTCTATGATTACCTTTTTCTTCTTGATTTGTCCTTCTATCTTGATGGTTTGAGGAGTGGTAATTCCGCCAATGCATTACAAGATATGGTTGGATTTATTTTTTCTTCATCTAGGCTTTATTCCTGGAGTATATCCTCTTCTTTTGACCTTTCTTGGTCCTTTTCTTCTTCCTCTTCACAATCTATGTAGAATAATTTCTTCTCAGCACACTTATGACCTTTAGTGTATTTGCTATCACAACTGTAACAAAGCCCTTTTGCTCTTTTTTCTTCCAATTGTTGTGGTGTCAACCTTATAGGTTGTGGAAGAATAGGGGCAACAACACTTCCGTCTTTATAGTTGTGAGTGGTATGCTTCCTGGTTGCCATAATTTTGCTTTCCATTTTTCTTGCTAACTTGAATGCCTTCTCTAATGAATCAGGTTCCCAAAGGCGAACATCATGTTGGATATTATGCTTTAAAGACCCTATGAACACATCAATCCTATGCTCCTCTGGAATATCTTTTACCCTTATGTTCAATTTTTGGAACTCCTCAATGTGCTCCATTATTGAACCCTTTTGTTTGAGACTTATCAATTGGCTAAAAAAAGTGTTGCTTTTTGTATCCTCATAATGTGCTATCAATTCTTCCGTAAAAATTGCCCAAGTGATAAATTGTTTACGAGAACAAAGCCATTGATACCATACAATCTGATTTGGTTCTAAATATAAAGTTTCCATACATACCTTTTGTGTGTTTTGCACATTATTGAGATCGAAGAACTGCTCCATCTGTAATATCCATGTGGCGGGATCCTTGCCATCAAACTTCCTCATATCGATTTTTGGAATATGGTGAGTCTTCGATCCAACATTAGAGTCTATGGAATCATGATTAACATTTCTTTTGTTCTCATCATGAGTTTCCTTTAGTACCCTTTCACCCTTATTGACCATTTCTTGTAGCAACTTATTCATATTTATCTTCAATTCTTCCATCTTATCATCCATGCCATCAATTTTAGCTTCTACGCCTTTCTTTAAACCATCCATCTTAGCTTCTACATCTTTCCTTAAACCATCCATCTTAGATTCTGTTGCTTTTTGTGCAAGTGACACTTGTTGCACTTGTTCTTGTAATTTTGATATATCATATAGCATTTCTTCTTCTTCTTCATGAGTCATGCTAGAGCTTCTAGGTTCCTTACTAGGTGTTTGCATTTTCTTTCCTTGGGGCATCAGTTACTGATAATAATTCTCTATTATGCCCTTTGAATTCCTTCAAAATAAATTTTCAAACCAAGCTTAAGCAAAAATTTAAGAAAATCTACACACCTTTTTTCACTCTGTAGGAGCTCGATATTGCCTCTGATGTATCTCTGAACTTTCCGATCATCTAGTTCTAAATTTGTGACCTGTAGTAGCCCTTTGTGTCCTCTTTCCAATGCCACAAGTTTGACCCAAATTGGTTTCTCCAAGGAAGAGTTATGTGAAATCTCCCACAGTGACTTGATTATAGACTAGTTCAGTAGAGCGAACTTGTACGACGTACCACGAGTCACTGTTTCGACCTTTGGATCTGAAAAATGCATACAAGAAACTAAAGTCCGTCCTCTTTCTGTACCTTCTTACGAAATTTCAATCCGATCCCCAGAGAGAAAGTTATGATGATTTTTCCCAGGTCACCTGTTTGGAATGTAATTCAGGAGTCTGCAAAAAGACCAACTTCCTCAGATCATATCTCCGCAAATATAGCGCGAAAAGCTCTGAAATTCGGACCCGAGGTTCAACGTGATTTCTTCTCAAATGGGTTTTTTTGAAACTTCTGAAATTTTGCAGAAAAAAAGTTATAGTGAAAATGCCACGATGATCTGTTTGGAGCAGCGAAACCCTAGAATCCAAAGCTCTGATACCAAATGTTATGAAACCAGCTCAAGAAAAGATAGAAAAGATAGATCAATGCCTTAGAATTCAGCCTCTTCAAGGGGGATACCTCCTTTACATTACATAAATGAACAATTCTTGGATGATTCAAATGACAAAACCTCCTTTCTATATATAGGAGTCTAAGGAGTCACAATATAATCCAGCCGACCTAACAATAATAATATAAAGCCACAAAAATAACAATAGAGGGATTCTATGGGGCACAGTGATAACAATATGGGGGCAATAGGGGCACAACAATATTAATAAGGGTTATAACTACAATAGTAATGGGTTAATCACTAGTATTATAGGGGCCCAACACAATAGTTCATTTAGCTTACGAAATGGAATTTTAGAACTAAGCGCATTTACACAAATGCACTTATCGGTGTTGATGTTCTTTGTCAACCTTGGATTTGCTATGAGATCATTATTATTGGTTAGCTTTATATTCTCAATTGCTTACATGAATCTTAAATTCGTGGTTCTATTGTGTATCCTCCCATATTGATTTATTTGGTTGCTTTTATTGTTGTTTCATACCATTTAACTTTGACACATATAGTCATTTACATATTAATCATTTGGATCTATTTCATAGCCATTTTTCATGTATTTTTATTTACATTTTATTAGGGAAAATAATGTGAGCAACGATAAGTAATGTTAATGGAAATTAAACAAAAACAAGTGGTATTTTTTACTAAATCAAAGGAGCTCATTGGTACAAGGTATGATTAATTTGGACCTTGTTTTTCTTGGACTTATATCTACTTTTGTCTCTGCTCTTGTCTTCTCCATCAGCATGAGAGGAAGGATGGCGTGGGGTGAGTCATTCTTCCTGATTGTATTCCATCTTATTTTATTAATATATTTGATGTAACTTTAGAATTTGTTGCAAAGCCACTTCCTTAGATACTTGTTTATAAATAATTCTATTGGATCATTCTTGCACTTGTGAAAATGTTCCTGTAACACTCCTTCCCACCCCCATAGCTCTCTTAAGGGTGTGGGAGGTGTTACTAATTAATTAACTGGACCTCTATGGTTCATTATGAAGACGGGGTTACAAAAATCCTCCTACTCCAAAGTTAGTGGAATTAACTTTTAATATCACCATCGCATTCAGCTCGTCGAGAGTTTTTCGACAATATAAACTCTATCCAAATATAACTCTCAGAATGAAACTTATTCCCATTTATAGATTGACTAACTAAGCTGTGCCAAGCCAATAAGAAATTCCATGTGGAACCCACATGGACCTGCCATGTCATCCCTAGCAAACCTGCACTTCCCACATCTTCTATGCAACATTCATGTAGATGTGTCAACATTTTCCACATGTTCTTAAGGTCGTGGGATCCAATATCCCAACTCCATCACAATTATAACCCTTCCCCATTAAAATCGGTCCACATAACCATGTCATCATGAAGGTCTCGGGTTCCTAGCCCATCCCAAAAATTGAATGCCTCACTAACCTAGGGTCATGTGGTTGGGGATTAAGACTAATCCCAACCACACACGTTAATTAAGATTCTCCATTAGACCATAGGGAAAATAACCTTGTGGATCCTCCTTGTGCACATGCCGTCTCGACCGTGGTACTACAAACTACTCACAGAATAGAGGACTCAATGGGGGGTCCCATCCATGAACTCATCATCTCAGTGAGGTTTCACCTGCACACATATCATCCCGTCACCCAAGCACTCATCATCTCAGTGAGGTTTCACCTACACACATATCATCCCATCACCCATGCAGTCATCATCTCAGTGAGGTTTCACCTACACACATGTCATCTCATCCATACACATTTTACTATGTCTCTCCTCCAAATTAACTTAGAGATCTTGGGGTCGTGTGTACATTATCTCAATCTCGGCTCCTTCTAGTTCACTTCTCAATACACGTTGAATTGACATTCCTAGGGCCACAGGTCCATAGAATAAATAAACTGTATTTACTAGCAATGATTACAAAGAGGTCGATAAGTTAAACTTCAAATATTTGGCTTAAGGCATAAAGGTCTAAGATCAAAAAGTAGTTTATGGTGATCGATCAACGATTTCCTAGGTGGCTTCATCTGGTCCAAATTGCTTCCATTTCACCTTGACCTACTCTATACTTGATTCCAGAGCACATTCTGCCTCTAGTCCAAAATTCACTTTATTTCTGGTTGGAGTTCTCATTCCGATTCCATCTATATAATAGGCCAATCAACAATATGATTGGCATCATGTACATACTTTTTAAGAAAAGAAATATGGAAAACAACATGTGCTTTCACTGTGGGTGGCAATTCTAATCTATAAGCCATTGGCCCCACTCTTTCCAAAATATGAAATGGGCCATAAAATACTAGCGCCATCTTGGCACAAGATTCCATTATTAGTCATTGTTTTACAAACCGGCCGTTTCGAAACCGAAACGGCCGAGTCGAACCGAGTTGAAGCCTTGAGGAGTGACCCGGTAGAAAAACCAGTCCGGGAGGCCGAGTCATGACTGACTCGGCCGAGTTATTGCATGACTCGGCCGAGTCAGTCATGACTCGGTCAACCCGGCCGTTTTGCACATCTACTCGGCCGAGTCATTAAATTCAGCCAGTCACCCAAAGAAACAACGATTTTTCTATTTTTTTTTTAACTTTTTAACATTTGGCTGATTGTTGGGGACTCCAAGGTGTTTTCTAAATTGGTTAAGTGCTATTTGGGGTCCATTCCCCTCTCTTAGTATTGATATGATGTTCAAATTTCATGGTAATGTTAAATTCTTAAAGTAAAAGTGACATTCTCCTTAATCTTCATTTTCATCCTTTACTTAAATTTTTAACATTACCATGAAATGACTCAGGATGTTTAAGAGTGGTTCCAGCCTCATTGGATTTCATATGGAGAAAGTAGAATTTTAGATTTCATTCAAAATCCAGCAGACTTATCATTTTTTCAGGGTTTTAGGATTGGAGGATTGCAATGTTTCCATTGAATTTTGTCATGTATTAGGGTATGGAACTCGTATTTAATCAAGAGCACCAATCCCTCTGTGTACCTTGATGTTAGTGACATTGGTTGTTGAACTCCTCTGGGATTCGCTCTCAAACCTGGAGCTTCTGAAAATGTCGCTTCTGCTCCCGTTTTCGCTCTCGCTCCCCACTTCCGCTCCTGCTCCCAAGTAACACTGAGCTAGATGATGTTGGCAACTCTAGCAGTAGCCAGTACTGGTCATTGATGGGGCCCCTTGTCTGACTCTGATGATGATGATCCAGAGATTGGTCGAGATGATCTTGGCTCCTCTGGCAGTAGCTACTAGCCTCCTTGGTTATTTGTATTTTGTTTTGACTCTTGAGTCTTTGATCATGTATGACAGACTACAGTTGACTATGTATTTACTATTGCCATTGGGTACCACCGTACCATTTTGATATAATGGATTGGTTCATGAGCCTACTTTGATCATATGTTGTCTTCCATGTATATTATAATGTTGTGTGTTTGGAAACTTGAATGAAAATCTTTAAAATTATGTTTAAAATATTTAAAATTATGTTTTTTTATAAAAAAAATAAATATTTAATGTATTTTTTACAACGACCGAGTCATTGAAATCGAGCCGGCCGAGTCATTACCGAGTCGGAGTCCGAGTCGGAGTCGATCCTCGGCCGAGTCCGAGTCCGAGTCCGAGTTGTAAAACATTGTTATTAGTGAACTCTTTTCTTGGTTTGATGAAAAGATATACATGTTTTCCCACTTGGAATTACTTGTGCATTCTTTATTGATATGCATAGCTCTTTTTCCCGTCTTGGGTTGGTTTCAATTTTTACCTAATATTAATTAATTCTTGCTCCATTTCCTTCAGCATATCAGGTCCAAGCACCACCCTATCCACCAGATCATTCCAGTTGATGGGTGTGCCACATTTTGTTCCATATAAAGCCTCAAAAGGACTTGTCTTTAGTGACTCTTTATACCCATTGTTGTAGGAAAATTCGACTAATGGTAGGAAATATTCCCACCTCTTATGCTGATGCATGCCATACATCCTTAGCATGTCTTTTAAGACTTGATTTACTCTTTCAATTTTTTCATCCATCTGAGGATGATACATTGTGCTAAATGCTAACTCTATTCCAAAACTTGTAAACAATGCTTTCCAAAACTTTGAAGTGAATTTGGCATATGGATCTGAAATGATATTCTTGGGTATACCATGTAATCTAAATATCTCTTTCATGAAAATATGAGCTATGTCAAATGCCTTGTGGGTTGATTTGACAACTATAAAATGAGTTGTCTTTCTCAAGTTTTCCACCAACACCATTATAATAGCATGTCATCTAGATGTCTTGGCAGTCCTATGATGAAATACATGGAGATGACTTTTGAATTCCATTTAGGAATGGAGATTGGTTGTAACAATCCCGTTGGGTATCTACTCTCCATTATAACTTGCTGACATTCTAGACACCTGGCAATATAATCAAACACTTAATTTTTCATGCCTGACCAATAGTGTATTTTCTTCATAGCTATTATCATTTTCTAATATCCAAGATGACCTAAATAAGGTCTTTTGTGAAATTTGTTCAATATGTGCTTATTCAATTTTCCCATGTAAGGCACATACCATCTACCTTTGAACTTCAACATACCATCACTAGTGAGTGAGTAATTCTTACTCAATGATCCTTCTAGCTCTTGTTGCAAGTGTTCCTTCACATGATGATAATTCTCATCCTGAAGCAAGGCATATTTGATCCTCTCTTTAATAGCAACTTCACAAGTGTTTATGGATGCCATATGAGACACTTGTACTCTTCTGCTAAGTGCATATGCTACTTTCTTTTCTTTTCCTTTGATATAATTTATATCAAATTCAAACTTGCTCATTAAAGCTATCCATCTAGCTTGCCTTGCATTCAACTTGGGCTAGTCAAATAAATATCTCATCCCTCCATGATCTGACATTAAAACAAACTTCCTTCCAAGAAGGTAGTTCATCCATGTTTCAATTCATTTACTATTGTTTCAAGCTCCAAGTCATAAGTGACATAATTTCTCTCATGCTCATTTATTTTTCATGATTCATAACAAATCACATGTCCTTATTGCATTAAGACTCCACCAAACCCTTCCTTGCAAGCGTTTGTGCAAACCACGAAATATTTTTCCAGGTCAACTATTCTCATATTGGCAGATGTGTGAGAAAGTGTTTTAGCTGCTCAAAACTAGCTACACACTCTAATGTCCATTGGAACTTAACTCCTTTCCTCTGCAAGGTTGTGATCCTTGAGAATTTTTTAATGAATCTTCAATGATATTCTACCAACCCCATGAATGATCTAACTTCTACGACATTTTGAGGAGTAGGCCACTCCATGATGGCCTTGATCCTCTCCTCATCACCTACTACTCCTTCCGTAGAGATGGTATACCACTTGTACTTAACTTGTGATTGGAAGAAAGCACATTTGTTGAGCTTGGAATAAAGCTTGTGCTCTCTCAGAAATTACAAGATTTCTCTCAAATGTTCTTCATGCTATTCTTTGGTTTTAGAGTAAACCAATATGTCATCTATAAATAACAACACAAACCTATCCAAATATGGGCTAAGGACATTGTTCATTAGATATATAAATGTGGCAAGAGAACCTGTGAACCCAAATGGCACCACCACAAACTCATAATATCCATACATGGTTTGGAAAGTTGTCTTGTGGATATCTTCATATTTAATATGAAATTGGTGTTACCCAAAACTCAAGTTTGTTTTTGAAAATACCAAATCCCCTCTCAACTGATCAAACAAGTCATCAATCCTAGGTAGAGGATACTTGTTCTTCACCGTGGATTTATTTAGCTACCTATATTCTATGCACAACCGTAGTGTTCCATCCTTTTTCTTCACAAATAGCCCTGAGGCTCCCCAAGGAAAGAAAATGGGCATGATATACCCCATTGTCCAATAGTTCCTTCAATTATAATTTCAACTCCACCAACTCTAGCATGCTCTTGCGATATGGGTATTTTAACACTGGAATTATCCTAACAATAATTCAATTGAGAGATCAATTTATCCTCTTGTTGAAAATCCTGGTATTTCCTAAGGAAGTACATCACTGAAATGTATTAATATTAGATGTTCTTCCATCATGTCCCTATTTTCTTTTGATCACTGGTCACCTGGACTACATATAAATCACATCCCTTTTAGGTGCATCTTTTCATTTGTAGTGTCGAAATATGTCTGGTAGTCACTTACCTTCTTATCTTGTACAACATCACTCTTTCTCCTTCGTCACTGGGACATTTTAACGACTTAACATGGTAGTCAATTTTTTTTGGTGGGTCGCTAGCCAATCTATGTTGACTAGCATATCATATGACCCCCACAACAATAGGTTTGAATTAACCAACATGGGGATGCCATTGGTCACCACTAAGCATTATCATGTCTGCAACTCACCTTTTAGTTCCCATTGCTAGTTGAACCAACCATGATTTTTCATGGGATTTCTTATGCAACACACATTTTTCTATGACCTTTGGGATAATATAATTCAAATTAGAGCATGGGTCAATCAAAATCAAAATAGGTTGGTTAGTGACCATAACTTCCATATTGATCATTAAATCTATGATGTTCAACTTGCTTGTTGTCCAACACGTCATAGATTCAAGGCACGTTCTGAGCCACATCATACATTGTATATGCTTCTTACACAATATACAACTTTGGGACATTATACTATTCATGAGGATAGTCTTTCTGCCTATGGTTTTCTCCACATGTATAACACTATATGGGTCCTCTTCTGAACCCCTCGGTCCCACCCTTTTCTGGTTTAGAGAACTGATATCTATTAGCAATAGTAGATTTCTACTAAAGCTCACCCTTGGCGGGTGAAGTGAACTTTACATTCCTTCTCCTTGGTTGATATACTGAATATTTTTGTCTTTTTCCTTTAAAGCTAGGCCTACCTCTTGCTTCCCAACCAACCCAAAATTTAAGTTTATGCTTGGACTGTTCATAGCAATACCTAGTTTTCTAAATTGTGTCCTCCAAGGTTCTTGACTCATCAAATTAAATTATGTCTCTAAAATCCTATGGTAGCTCACTGTAGTACATCTAAATATTTAATTTCTCATCCTTGATATAAGGTACATAGCTCAAGAGTTCCAAGAATCTATTTGTGTACTCATCAGCTATAAGTTTCCCCAACTTATGCTCATGAAATTATTTGAACTTACTGTTAGACTCAGCCTAACATTCCTCTGTCAGAGGCAAATTCACCAAGCCTCTCTTGATCCTTTGCCGAAGTCCAAAGGTCTTCATCCCTGCACGAATCAACCAAGAGGCTATCCTTCAATTTCATAAAATCCAAAAAGAAAACTTGCAGAACAGAGTTTGTATTAAAATTGAGAAGTGCTGAGGTTCAGTTGGTGTGCACAAATCGAAAGTCAAATCCCTATCATAAGAGACATTTATGTGTTCTAACATCTCATTTGCACGCCAAATAACATCAGAGAAACTGAAGGGAAAACATGGAGAAAGCAAATTCAATGTTGGAGGTCGAAATTGTGTTGAAACGGAGTTGCGCGTTGCATAGGAAGAAGGCGCGGTGCACATGGGCCGCGCGGCGCATGGGGTGCTCCTCCGTAGTGTGAATTTAACACTGGCATGGCGCACTCACTAGGCGTGGTGCACTGGGAGTGCGCGTGGCACACAGAGCCCAAAGGCCGAAATTCATCATCGATTCATCAAAAAATCAATTTGTTTCAGCTCAATTCTTCTCCAAATAAGTCGATAGGGCCTGTTCAGTGATTTTATTCCTGTATGATGTGTTTAGAAGCGAAAACATTGGAGTTTAAATGGTGAAAGGACCGAAAGCCAAAATTAGAATGCAGATATTGTGGGAGCTATAGATCAGTAGACGTCTTCTTGACAGACAACAGTATGAATTGGTGAGTTTTTGCACATGTTTATTCCAGGCAGCTCAAGATGGGGTTGATATACTGTCTCTGTCAATCATACCTAACAGGCCACCTTCTGGGATTGTGACTTTCTTTAACCCAATAGACATGGCTTTGTTGTCCGCTGTGAAAGTTGGAATATTTGTCGTTCAAGCTGCAGGAAACGCTGGACCTTCTCCAAAGAGTATTTGGTCCTTCAGCCCATGGATATTCACAGTGGGAGCTGCTGCCGATGATCATAGTTATAATAATTCTATAGTTCTTGGCAACAATCTCACAATCTCAGGAGTTGGACTTGCTCCTGGAATAGATGATGATGATATGTATAGTCTAGTTGCTGCAACTCATGCCCAGAAGAATGGAACTGATGATATGTATGCCAATGATTGCCAAGATCCCAGTGAGCTGGAACAACATCTAGTTGAAGGAAACATCTTGATCTGTAGCTGCACAATAAGGTTTGTCCTTGGTCTGTCTTCTGTGAGACAAGCAGTTATGACTGCTAACAATTTGAGTGCAGTGGGCATCATCTTCTACACAGACCCTTTTGTGGTTGGGTTTCTGTTCAATCCAGTCCCTTTGACGATGTCGGGATTGATCATTTCCTCTTCAGATGATTCTAAGACATTTCTGAAATACTACAGTGACTCCATAACTAGAGATGAATCTAACAACAGTGTTAAGTTTGGAGGAGTTGCCAGAGTCCTTGGAGGATTGAAAGCAGATTACAACAAGAAAGCACCCAAAGTCATGTATTATTCTTCAAGGGGGCCCAATCCGCAGGACAATCTTTTAGATGCAGCAGATATACTGAAACCAAATATAATAGCTCCTGGTAATCTCATCTGGGCTGCTTGAAACTCTGTTGGCACAGATTCAGCTGAATTTGAAGGCGAGAATTTTGCAATGTTTTCGAGAACAAGCATGGTAGCACCTCATATAGCGGGAGTGGCAGCTCTAGTGAAACAAAAATACCCCAAATTTAACCCAGCAACCATTGCTTCTGTACTATCCACCACTGCATCACTCAATGACAATCAAGGGTTACCAATTATGGCACAACTTTCCTACAACAAGCCAGATGTCGATGCAATTCTAGCCACACCGTTTGACATGGGAAGTGGATTTGTGAATCCAACTGTTGCCTTGGATCCCGAACTCATCTTCGATGCAGGTTGTGAAAATTATATTGCGTTCCTATGTACCATAAATGGATCTGCACCTCTTGTTCTCAATTACACCGGTGCTGTATGTAGTTCAAACGTTGGAATTAGTTCTGACCTCAACGTTCCTTCAATCACAGTAGCTAGTTTGATCAATTCTCGTACCATTGAGAGGAGCTTTCTGAATATAGCAGTAAATGAGAGTTACAAGGCTCTTTGGAGTGCGCCATTTGGTGTTTTTGTTTCTGTTGCACCCACATCATTTACAGTTTCACATTGGGAGACCCAGAAGCTTACAGTATTCCTCAATGCCACCGACAATAGTATTGCACCTAGCATTGGAAGAATCCTTCTGCTTGGAAGTCATGGAATGCCTTGAAACGGTTAGTCTGACTAAATGCGTGGTACCCAAATGGATATTTGGACTTCAGAACCTCATGGACCTGGGGTTACAATATGATGACTCCATGGCCAATGTTTATAAAGGAATGCAAAAAATTTCCTAATTTGAGAAGACTACAGCTGTCGCACAATGACAGATGTGTTGAATTTCTAGAGGAATTTGGAGAAGCTACAACATTTCCACAACAGAAAGAATGGAAATAATATAGAGCATATAGCGGCTATGAAATGCTCGTAGGACACGTTGGGAGATATGCTTGCCAAACTAGACATCTGGATGCTGATTATAAAAAATTGGTTTTCATTCAAACAGGGAAGGTGATAAGTCAAAGCCCGAAATGCCACAAAGACATCTACCGTGGCAAAGAAACAGATAAAAGAGACCAACCAATGTTCCACACCATCTGATGTGAAGCTTTCATCAAAATTCATTTGGAGAACAAATGGAATCACGCTTCATTCGGTAATCCAGATATCTCCATAAATAGTGCATATGCAAACAAGAACATTGAATTAAAGGCCGAGTGTCAAAGAATATAACAACTTTCGTAATGTTGCTGAGCGCTCTTTGAGTTCTCCTGCTTGGTATTCAAGAATGACCGTTGATATGACCAAGGGGTTTAAGGGATTGGCAAATAATAAGGCCTCAACTATTGTCGCTCAACCTCATGACTCTACAGGTTTATTGGTAAATTTAGGATCATCCTCGCATGCTAACAGTTTTGGACATGATTTTCCAATGGCTGGAGATAGAGTACCTTCTGATTTGAGCTTGAAAGTTAATGTGCGCCTAATTTCTTCCTCTTCACTTAAACTGGTGTCGGATGTTGAATAATACTATGTTGCCGAGAATGAGTTCCTGTCAAAACGACAATCAGCCTGGTAAGATTCATTTCGTTCCATATATTACATGTTTAGGAAAAAGACATGTGATATCGTTTATTTTTGCACTCAACAGTTTATAGTCATGTTTGTGGGAGGTAGTTTAAATGCGAAATTGGAGAATACATGTGCTGCATATCTCACAAGATCCACTCGTGGGCTTCGAGCTTTTCTAAAGAAGCATGATATATATTTCTCTACGCCTCTCTGTAGCATGGAAGTGGAGCACACTACAACAGAGGATTTGCAGGAGCTAAACCAAGTACTCTGCGAGAAGTTAGAAGATAAATGAAGGGAATAGCTGGTGAGGATACAATAAAGCATCTATTTGAAAGACATCATTTGAACTACATCGAGTGCGTAAATGTGGATTATAAATCTACAAGGAAGGAATCATTATATGATCTACAGCTTGATGTTAAAGGCTGCCGAGATGTCTATGCTTCGTTTGATAAGTATTTTGAAGTTGAAAAAACTTGATGGTGATAACAAATATCGCGTAGAGCAATATGGACTTCAGAAGGCAAGAAAAGGTGTTCTTTTCCTCGGTTTTCCCCGTACCACAACTTCAGTGAAGTGTTGAATATGATTTCATGCGAGACACAATGGTCAAGATAAATGATTGAAATGAATTTCTACTTCACTTGACTCAGACAGAGACAATGGCAAACATCTCTCTCCAGATGCTGATAGAAGTGTGTGCGATTTATATACTCTTCATAGTGTTTTGGTTCACAGTGGAGGTGTGCTGGGTGGTCATTGTTACGCTTTCATTAGACCAACTCTCTCAGATCAGTGATAAAAGTAATTTCTACAAAATGGAGACACGTGTTGAGCTTAGCAAATTGCAGCTGGGTGCGTTCATTAAAGGCGAAATTTTAGTGGAAAACCGTTTATTGAAAATTAGCTTTTGATTCAAAGGGCCAGCGTAAGGTGAAGAGTCACCGCAGCATAAAGATAGGAACCGATGGTATATTTTTAACTGTAGTTGCAATTCTAAGGGTCTGCGCTCCAGATTCTGTCGTTTAATTTGCCATCAACAAACAAATGTAACTCTACTCCTTTTTAGAGCAGAGCTTTCCTATTCTCATGATTTTAGGTGAAACGGCCCCTATTCTCATCGATCTGTTTTCCCATTCCTGAGTCTATTTATTGTATGAAAATTTATGTGTAAAGGGTTCTGAGTTCTGAGAAAAGTGTGGGAAGAAAAAACCCAGCACTATCACTGTACAGTTTTGACAGAGAAATAATTAAATGGTGCAGCTCTGATTTATAAGATTCTTGCGGTATGAGTTTTGGCATGTGTTTTTTCTCTCTGTTTCATATGTATCCTGTGATGTTTTGCAGTTCATTCATGATCGTTTCCAGCTGAATACTTTTAAGTGAGAAAGGTAGAATTCATTCATTACTCTGCCTTGAGGAAGTGTTCAGTCTTTATGTGTTTTCTTCTGCCTGGAAAGGATTCATACATTAATGCCCTTTTCAGCTTTCTTAAACAATCTTTTCACCCCATGTAGTTTCAATTCGATTGCTAAAATCTCATGCTTATCTCGCCTTATGAAATAACCTGTGCCTTTGGTTAAATCTCTACTCATGCTGTCCTTGTCCCATACATCCCAGCAACTTAGTCATTAAATCAAATATCCCTCATTCAAATTCATTTACTAGCCTAAAATCAGCTCCCATTTAAGTCATCTAAGACTCTATTGATCATTTTATCGAGATTGACAGGAGAGAGCCCTCTCCTGTCCTCGTAGGGCTAGCTACGAGGCTGAGCTTGGTTTGATGTTTCCTCGAGTCTTTCCTTCTTCAGCCTGACACCGATTCGAGCGCTAACATAGTGGCGACCATACTGGGGACAAAAATGGTTTGCTTGAAGATTGTTTTGCCCCAGTTCATATCTCAAGTTCCGATCTAATTGTTGATGGTGAACGCCGATTAGACATAAGAAGACGGTTGAAATCATTCACCTGGCGACTCCTCATTCACCTGACGACTCCATTCACTGAAGAATCCAGCAATCGGTGCTTCATGGTGACTCCACTACAGGAGGATCGGTAGCTTTGAGATTTTTTTTTTTAAGATGGATTGGATTGCAAGAAGATACGCTCCCATGAGCCAAGATCACATCCCAGGTTTTCCAAATAAAATGCCCAAGGTAGATTGGTCAAAGAATTTTCCTGTGTTCAGAAATGTGGAAGGTAATGACGCTGCTCTTCATCTGGTGAAATTTCACATTCACGTGCATAAATTAAAGATCGATTTTCCTGAAGACTGTTTGATGAAAATTTTTATGGCTACTCTGGAAGATGATGCCCGATCTTCGTATGAAAGTTTTCCACCTGCCTCCATTTATTGTATAAAGGATTTTCGTTCCATATTCTTTGAGAAGTATAAAGAATCTTATCCGTCATTAAATTTAGTTCAGGATTGTTGCAAGCATGCTTATGGTTTTATTGAGAACCTTGAAAAATACTATGAGGATGATAATTTTACGGACGAAGAAATCATGGAAGCATTGTATGAAAATCCGTTTCAGCAGCCTACAAAACTCTTAGAGGAAACTTTGCAGCAGGATCAAAATCAGCAGGTTAAAGATTTCCATATGACTAAAAATGATGGAAAAAGAAGTCCTATTTCAGATCTGTTTGAAATAAATGAGGATATGCAGGAAAATGATGTTCTAATCTCCGAAAATGATGATGATAAACCAGATCGAGAGACGGATTGTGATGAGGAAAAACATGTTGTTCCGGATCTCATAGGAGAGAATTGCATTGTTGAGGCTGCCTCAAATGAAGAAGACAGAGTTACAGGCCTAACTGCCCTCATTTCATCAGAACACAGCCTTCCTACCAAGGTAATCTGGTCAATTCATGAATAGCAAGAGGATATCTTTGTTCAAGTAGGTGAAAAAGTTTCTCCGGATGAATTTATGATAGATGATAGAGATGTCATGCTTGAGTTTCAAGAATCATCTAAAGTTGCTTTTCTCATGATTGATGAATGTGGTGAATGTAATGAGAATCTGGCTGTCATATCATGCCAAGATGTTCAGAAATATATTCAGACTATAGCCGGCCAGACCATTATGGATTCCATTTCAGATTTTCTTCATATGTTTCGTGTTTTGAAACGTTCTTTGAAGAGGAAATCTGCTCATCTACTTGTTTAGAATTTTTTGGAGACCAGGAACGTGCTCTTATTTATGAAGAAAAATCAGAGGCAAGAGAAAAAGACATCTCATTTTCCCAGCAGGACGTGTCAATGGCAAATATTCATGTGTTTCAAGATCCTCTGGCAAGTTTGTTGCAGCCAGCAGTGAAGGTGATTATTGTAGTGTTCGGTGATGAAGGAGATCATGGTAAATTAGCTTTTTGGAGACCAAGTTACAAGCACCTACTGTTGACCAGAATATCTGATAGGAAGAATCAGTCAAGAAGCCATCTTCTTGATTGGTTGCATTGGCATTTTGATATAGTTTGAGGATATATTGTCTTGTAAGAAACACAGGTGGCCATGTACTGCAACAAGCTTTAAGTTTTAAGTCCAGGACTTTTGTCATTTTGAGTTAGTTTGTTAGAGTCAAGTTTTTCAGTCATTTCAGGTTGCATTGAGACAGTTTAAGTCGAGTTTCAGTCAATAAATTGAGTCATGTTGGTTTATCGGAATAATGGACTCCATAGCCCAATGGATGGAGTCACTGTCTGCTCTCCCAAAGATCTGATGTTCTTGGCACCTCCACGGAGCGGCAACTGCCATCCCAATTGGAGCCAATGTTAGACTCAGCCTAACATTCCTCTGTTAGAGGCAAATTCACCAAGCCTCTCCTGATCCTTTGCCGAAGTCCAAAGGTCATCATCCCTGCACGAATCAACCAAGAGGCTATCCTTCAATTTCATAAAATCGAAAAAGAAAACTTGCAGAACAGAGTTTGTATTAAAATTGAAAAGTGCCGAAATTCAGTTGGTTTGCACAAATCGAAAGTCAAATCCCTATCATAAGAGACATTTCTGTGTTCTAACATCTCATTTACATTCCAAATAACGTCAGAGAAACTGAAGGGAAAACATGGAGAAAGCAAATTCAATGCTGGAGGTCGAAATTGTGTTGAAACGGAGCTGCGCGGTGCATAGGAAGAAGGCGCGGTGCACATGGGACGCGCGGCGCATGGGGTGCTCCTCCGCAGTGTGAATTTAACACTGGCGCGACGCACTCACTAGGAGCGGCGCACAGGGAGTGCGCGTGGCACACAGAGACCTAAGGCCGAAATTCATCATCGATTCATCAAAAACTCAATTTGTTTCAGCTCAATTCTTCTCCAAATAAGTCGATAGGGCCTGTTCAGTGATTTTATTCCTGTATGATGTGTTTAGAAGCGAAAACATTGGAGTTTAAATGGTGAAAGGACCGAAAGCCAAAATTAGAATGCAGATATTGCGGCAGCTATAGATCAGTAGACGTATTCTTGACAGACAATAGTATGAATTGGCGAGTTTTTGCACATGTTTATTCCAGGCAGCTCAAGATGGGGTTGATATACTGTCTCTGTCAATCATACCTAACATGCCACCTTCTGGGATTGCGACTTTCTTTAACCTTATAGACATGGCTTTGTTGTCCGCTGTGAAAGTTGGAATATTTGTCGTTCAAGCTGCAGGAAACGCTAGACCTTCTCCAAAGAGTATTTGGTCCTTCAACCCATGGATATTCACAACGGGAGCTGCTGCCGATGATCATAGTTATAATAATTCTATAGTTCTTGGCAACAATCTCACAATCTCAGGAGTTGGACTTGCTCCTGGAACAGATGATGATGATATGTACAGTCTAGTTGCTGCAACTCATGCCCAGAAGAATGGAACTGATGATATGTATGCCAATGAATGCCAAGATCCCAGTGAGCTGGAACAACATCTAGTTGAAGGAAACATCTTGATCTGTAGCTACACAATAAGGTTTGTCCTTGGTTTGTCTTCTGTGAGACAAGCAGTTATGACTGCTAACAATTTGAGTGCAGTGGGCATCATCTTCTACACAGACCCTTTTGTGGTTGGGTTTCCGTTCAATCCAGTCCCTTTGACGATGTCGGGATTGATCATTTCCTCTTCAGATGATTCTAAGACTTTTCTGAAATACTACAGTGACTCCATAACTAGAGATGAATCTAACAACATTGTTAAGTTTGGAGGAGTTGCCAGAGTCCTTGGAGGATTGAAAGCAGATTACAGCGAGAAAGCACCCAAAGTCGTGTATTATTCTTCAAGGGGGCCCAATCCACAGGACAATCTTTTAGATGCAGCAGATATACTGAAACCAAATATAATAGCTCCTGGTAATCTCATCTGGGCTGCTTGAAACTCTGTTGGCACAGATTCAGCTGAATTTGAAGGCGAGAATTTTGCAATGTTATCGGGAACAAGCATGGCAGCACCTCATATAGCGGGAGTGGCAGCTCTAGTGAAATAAAAATACCCCAAATTTACCCAGCATCCATTGCTTCTGTACTATCCACCACTGCATCACTCAATGACAATCAAGGGTTACCAATTATGGCACAACATTCCTACAACAATCTAGATGCTGATGCAATTCTAGCCACACCTTTTGACATGGGAAGTGGATTTGTGAATCCAATTGCTGCCTTGGATCCCAGACTCATCTTCGATGCAGGTTGTGAACATTATATTGCATTCCTATGTACCATAAATGGATTTGCACCTCTTGTTCTCAATTACACCGATGTTGTATGTAGTTCAAACGTTGGAATTAGTTCTAACCTCAACGTTCCTTCAATCACAGTAGCTAGTTTGATCAATTCTTGTACCATTGAGAGGATCTTTTTGAATATAGTAGTAAATGAGAGTTACAAGGCTCTTTGGAGTGCGCCATTTGGTGTTTCTGTTTCTGTTCCACCCACATCATTTACAGTTTCACATTGAAGCTTACAGTATTCCTCAATGCCACCGGTAATAGTACTGCACCTAGCTTTGGAAGAATCCTTCTGCTTGGAAGTCATGGAATGCCTTGAAACGGTTAGTCTGACTAAATGCATGGTACCAAAATGGATATTTAGACTTCAGAACCTCATGGACTTGGGGTGACAATACGATGACTCCATGGCCAATGTTTATAAAGGAATGCAAAAAATTTCCTAATTTAAGAAGACTACAACTGTCGCACAATGAAAGATGTGTTGAATTTCCAGAGGAATTTGGAGAAGCTACATCATTTCCACAGCAGAAAGAATGGAAATAATATAAAGCATATAGCAGCTATGAAATGCTCTTAGGACACATTGGGAGATATGCTTGCCAAACTAGACATCTAGATGCTGAATATAAAAAATTGGTTTTGATTCAAACAGGGAAGGTGATAAGTCAAAGCCCGAAACGCCACAAAGACATCTACCATGGCAAAGAAATAGATAAAAGAGACCAACTGATGTTCCACACCGTCTGATGTGAAGCTTTCATCAAAATTTATTTGGAGAACGAATGGAAATCACGCTTCATCCGGTAATCCAGATATCTCCATAAATAGTGCATATGCAAACAAGAACATTGAATTAAAGGCTGAGTGTCAAAGAATATAACAACTTTCGTAATGTTGCTGAGCGCTCTTCGAGTTCTCCTGCTTGGTCTTCAAGAATGACTGTTGATATGACCAAGGGGTTTAAGGGAATGGCAAATAATAAGGCCTCAACTATTGTCGGTCAACCTCATGACTCTAATGGTTTATTGGGAAATTTAGGATCATACTTGCATGCTAACAGTTTTGGACATGATTTGCCAATGGCTGGAGATAGAGTACCTTCGGATTTGAGCTTGAAAGTTAATATGCGCCTAATTTCTTCCTCTTCACTTAAACTGGTGCCGGATGTTGAATAATACTATGTTGCAGAGAATGAGTTCCTGTCAAAACGACAATCAGCCTGGGAAGATTCATTTCGTTCCATATATTACATGTTTAGGAAAAAGACATGTGATATCGTTTATTTTTGCACTCAACAGTTTATAGTCATGTTTGTGGGAGGTAGTTTAAATGCGAAATTGGAGAATACATGTGCTGCATATCTCACAAGATCCACTCGTGGGCTTCGAGCTTTTCTAAAGAAGCATGATATAGATTTCTCTACGCCTCTCTGTAGCATGGAAGTGGAGCACGCTACAATAGAGGATTTGCAAGAGCTAAACCAAGTACTCTGCGAGAAGTTAGAAGATAAATGAAGGGCATAGCTGGTGAGGATACAATAAAGCATCTATTTGAAAGACATCATTTGAACTACATCGAGTGCGTAAATGTGGATTATAAATCTACAAGGAAGGAATCATTATATGATCTACAGCTTGATGTTAAAGGCTGCCGAGATGTCTATGCTTCATTTGATAAGTATGTTGAAGTTGAAAAAACTTGATGGTGATAACAAATATCGCGTAGAGCAATATGGACTTCAGAAGGCAAGAAAAGGTGTTCTTTTCCTCGGTTTTCCCCGTACCACAACTTCAGTGAAGCATTGAATATGATTTCATGCGAGACACAATGGTCAAGATAAATGATCGAAATGAATTTCTACTTCACTTGACTCAGACAGAGACAATGGCAAATATCTCTCTCCAGATGCTGATAGAAGTGTGCGCGATTTATATACTCTTCATAGTGTTTTGGTTCACAGTGGAGGTGTGCTGGGTGGTCATTGTTACGCTTTCATTAGACCAGCTCTCTCAGATCAGTGATAAAAGTAATTTCTGCAAAATGGAGACACATGTTGAGCTTAGAAAATTGCAGCTGGGTGCGTTCATTAAAGGCAAAATTTTAGTGGAAAACCGTTTATTGAAAATTAGTTTTTGATTCAAAGGGCCAGCGTAAGGTGAAGAGTCACCGCAGCAGAAAGATAGGAACCGATGGTATATTTTTAATTGCAGTTGCAATTCTAAGGGTCTGCGCTCCAGATTCTGTCTTTTAATTGGCCATCAACAAACAAATGTAATGCTGCTCCTTTTTAGAGTATACCTTTCCTATTCTCATGATTTTAGGTGAAACGGCCCCTATTCTCAAATCGATCTGTTTTCCCATTCCTGAGTCTATTTATTGTATGAAAATTATGAGTAAATGGTTCTGGGTTTTGAGAAAAGTGTGGGAAGAGAAAACCCAGCACTATCACTGTACAGTTTTGACAGAGAAATAATTAAATGGTGTAGCTCTGATTCATAAGATTCTTGTGGTATGAGTTTTGGCATGTGTTTTTTCTCTCTGTTTGATATGTATCCTGTGATGTTTTGCCATTCATTCATGACCGTTTCCAGCTGAATACTTTTAAGTGAGAAAGGTAGAATTCATTCATTGCTCTGCCTTGAGGAAGTGTTCAGTCTTTATGTGTTTTCTTCTGCCTGGAAAGGATTCATACATTAATGCCCTTTTCAGCTTTCTTAAACAGTCTTTTCACCCCATGTAGTTTCAATTCGATTGCTAAAATATCATGCTTATCTCGCCTTATGAAATAACCTGTGCCTTTGGTTAAATCTCTGCTCATGCTGTCCTTGTCCCATACATCCCAGCAACTTAGTCATTAAATCAAATATCCCTCATTCAAATTCATTTACTAGCCTAAAATCAGCTCCCATTTAAGTCATCTCGGACTCTATTGATCATTTTATCGAGATTGACCGGAGAGAGCCCTCTCCTGTCCTCGTAGGGCTAGCTATGAGGTTGAGCTTGGTTTGATGTTGCCTTGAGTCTTGCCTACTTTAGCTTGAGGCCGATTCGAGCGCTAACACTTACTATCGTAATGCCTTTTAGATAGGTACTTTTCCAAAAAATACCTCTAAAATATTCTCTAGAATATCTCTTTCTCTCTAATGTGTTTGAAATTCCTCAAGTCTTCCAATGAAATATCAAATTTTCCTTCAAGTTGTAAATGGTTACTCTTGCCTTCATATTCTCAAAGTAGTATTGCACTCTAAAATACTTCTCAATTTCTAGTAACCATGATTCTTCCTCTTTGGCCTGATTGACTTCTATATCAAATGTAGGAGGTTTTTCCTTCTTAAATTCCTCTAGAATTAATTTCCTCTCATTCCTCCTTGGATGGTAATATCTCTTAGTTGTAGCACTAGACAATTGCTCATGACTTCTTGTCTTTCTCTTTGGAGTACTGAGTGGAGTTCCTCTTCTCACCATATCTTGACTTGCTTGTCTATGCCTTTTCTTAGATTTTCTACCTTCAACCCCATTATTCTCCAATTCATGCTTCCAAAGTCCGGATGGACTCTTCTTGGACTTATATTTCCCAAATAGCTAACACCTAGCTCGTGTTGATTCTGCCTTTGCAAATATGATAAACTATGCAATATTACTACATTTACTTCTACTTTCTTTTCCTAAGATCAGACAATATTTTCATTTTCAGCCTTACAACTTCTCAAATCAAACCTTAAACTCATAAGGGTGTCCATCCAGTCAGGAGAATATTCCTCTCTCCTTTTCCCAACTAACTCTTATTCTTGACAATGTTGGGATATATCAATGTTGTACTACACCATCCTGTTGCTCATTCATTTATTTTCTTACTCTATCTTAGTGTCTTCTTATGTTTTTCCACACACAAGCCTGTTATTCAAATCAAATACACATAGACATATTTATCCATCACTTTGGCATATTTACACTAAGCACATATACGTGGAGCTAATCTAAGACATCCAATATCAGGTTTGTATGCTAGTTAGAAAGCAATTAACATGTAAGTAATTTATCATGCTAGCAATCACATAAGACATCATTCTAAAACCAGCACACATATACACACACAATTGGCAATTTTTCTAGATATTATTCTCTAAAATTTCTAAGAAATCCTCTACATCATCCTTCTAGGCCCAATAAGTCTGAGTACTAAATTAAACTTTGATACTATTTTGTATTAGTTATCCAAATATTATCTCTCCATGTTAATGAGAACTGCTACATGGAACCCACATGTGACATGCATAGGCATGCCATGTCCTCATTGGAAGACCCACACTTCCCACATCTTCTATGCAACATTTATGTAGATGTGTCAACATTTTCCACATGTGCCTAAGGATGTGGGCTCCAACAGCCCACTCCAATTCAGTTGAGACCCTTCCCTGTTTAAACTAGTGCACATAACCATGTCATTGTGGTCTTGAATTCCTGGCCCATCGTAGAAAATTGAATTCCTAACTCACCTTGGGTTGCACGGCCAAGGATTAAGACGAATCCCAACTACACGCATTAATTAAAATTATCCATTAGATTGTAGGGAAAAGAACCCTGTGGGTCCTCCCTATGCACATGTTGTCTTGACTACAGTCCTTCCAAACTAGTTGTATGCTAGAGGACCCCATGGGGGTCCCACCCGTGCACTTGTCATCCTGACAAGATTTCACCCATGCACACATCATCCTATCTATGGGCACTTTTATCACCCCTCTCCTCCAAATTGACTTATAGAGCCTGGAGCTATGCATATGCCATCCCAATCCCATCTCCTTTCAATTTACTTCTCAATACAGGTTGACTTAGCATGCTTGGGGCCATAGGCCCACAAAACATATCAATTTCATTTACCAATGGTTTTACAAAGAGGGAAACAAGTTAAATTTCAAATCTCTATCTTAAGGCACAAGGGCGTAAGGTCAAAAAGTCATTGATGGTGATCGATCAATGACAACAAAGCAAGCACCTCTTAACCCTCAAGGACAATGGATTCAAAGACAAGAATAAGGGTTAAGAATAACGAATACCAATTCACACAACATTCATGACTTGGCAAGGTGGTGCACCAGTTATTCAGACCATCCTGGTCTACTATTAAGCTTATTTAGAGAATCCTCATAAAAAATTACCTAAGATCACATGTGATTTACAAGTCATTCACAATATAACATTGAGCCACATTTCCTATATTCACAATATAATAATTCATGTCATGTTGAACATACCCACATATATTCATATTCTAGCCATAAAAACACTCAGTGAAAAACATGAATCAAACATTCATGACTATTCATGTAACCCACACCATGGCTCAAACAATGACAACAACATAGAGTCCTATGAAAACAACATAATCCGTGAATACATATGAGTAACATTCATCATCATAACATACAAAAGCATCAACATTCCTCTACTATGCATGTAAATCCACACACTTTCATATTACATAATAGACATTTATAGTCATTCATGGCATAAGAAAATACTCAAGTAAATGCACTTATCTAATTAACTTAAATGGCTAACAACTAAACGAGGGACTTCAACTCTCCACCCAACCATAGGCCAACTAGACTATAGTTTTTCTTGCAACTGACCACCCCCTAGATGGATTTAGCATCCAAGGAGTTATTTTCTTAAGGGAATTTCATACCGATGACATGTCAACTAAACCAGAGAGGGAGTGCACTATCTAGGTGGTTTATCAACTACCTCATATATTAAGCACCATAATGATTGCTACAACTATGTAAAGGATCACAAGGATTTACCTAAGGCTCAATGAAGTTTTTCTCATTTTAGGAGGATGATCTCACTCTAAGAGTGGTTTATTAGCTATATTTTAAAGGTAAGCATTACAGGAATCTGGAGCACACTATCCATGTGGTTCATCAATTACTTCACATAGTAAGCACCATAATGTCTCCACTTTCCGAATGGTTTATCAACCTTCCAACAAGAACCCAAGTGGTTTATCATCCCATTCAACAAGCTCTAAGTGGTTTATCAACACATGGAAAGCAGTTATAGGTTTATTAGCCGTAACAACAAGCACTAGTGAGACATATTGATGGCCAAAATTGTACTCATCAACATTTAGGAGACCACCAAGTCAGAGCCCCAATTTAGACACTTTTCCATTTGGTATGGTGGTTCCGACTGGTTAAGAATTGGGCCCAGTTACCCGTAGAAAAGTTTCTCCAACGGATGGAGGCTTATAAAAGGTGAATGGTGTAGGGAAATGATATGACAAGATCAACAATATCTTATAAAACAATAAATAGAAACATAATCTAAAGTGTGATATAAGCTAATAACTACTTCATAACTTGGTTATCGATATATTGTTGTGAATAGAATGATAACGAATAACATGAAAATGTAGATATCCAAATTTTATCGTTAATTATAACAGTTTAAATATAATTAATTCAATTAAATAGTTAATTGAATTAATTCATAGGAACATTCACATACAATTTTGTAAAACTTATACTCGTAATCAACAAAATAAATACATCAAAGGTGATAACATTTCATTCAACTAATTATGAGAACAAGTAATAAAACATAAGATTAGATTCAAAAAATAAATCAAAGAAATTAGCTGTTAGAAGTACTACTTTTGCTTTACTGTTCGTGGATATTAGAACCCTTAAGCTTGATATCGAGACGCCCGTAAATAATTTTGAGTCAAAACAATAGAGAGAATTATTAACATCCCGCTATTTGTTAAATTTCAGCTTGTTCTATGTTGTATCAATTAATTTAGCCCAATTCAATTCTTGTATTATCAATCTTTCAATAATAATTAATATTTCCAACCATCAATAGTAATTGAAGATAAAACAATAAGTGCAATGACAAAGGAGACAATCAACACATCAACAAGAGACATTGAATTTGGTCAAAACCCAGGGAAAAACCCATGATGGAGAAAACCCTTTGAAATTATTCTTATATTATATTGTCATAAAATGTTCAACATAGAGTACAATGAGCCTAATACAAAATCATCCAACAAAGATAACCCAACAATATTCATAAATATGTTCCCAACATCAACCTAGATTAAAGTCAACTTGTCCTACCTGCGGTCAACTATTAAATTTTATCCCTAGAGCCCAACCGCATGGAGGAATAATTGTGCATGTGGTTGAGACCTTCCAACCACACCCTTGAGTTTGTTAGCCTGTGGTTATAGCTAAAAATTTCCTTTTTCGAACCCACATTTGTGACCCAAAACCCTAGAACACATGCGGGCTTCTAACCCTGTAATTTCAGACTTGTGCAAACCTCTTTCCTCGACACAATCTCAGACCCATGCGAACAAATCAATGAAGAATAGAAGAAGATGATGCTTGGTGGTGTCCAAATGAGCTTGAGATCACCTCCATTTATAGGGTTCCAAGGGTGACCATTTTTTTGTTAGGGCCGACCTATCCAAATGTGCATGTGTGGGATTTTCTTCATAAGTACACTTTCCCTTGTACCAATTGAGCACTTCAATAGTCAAAATCGGTCCTCTCGAAAAGAGGAAACTAGTCCCATGGTTGGAATTTGTCACTAATATTCCAAATTTACACTCCCTCTCAGCTAGGGATAAATTCCAACCACATCATGTAATATATGTATCTTACCATTATATCATGTCCCATCTCTGCTCACTCTATCTGTTGAAATATTCTCGAATCTAAAGAGGAAGAATCAATAGGGAGAATTAGATTCCACCATCTATAATGTTGGAGAGAACATTTCAATCTGAAACAATATCAGGGAGCACATATCAACCTAAATCTACATGGTGGAGCAAAACATATTCAACTCCATATCAAGCAATAGTTGATATAGGGGAGCACATCTCAAACCATCCTATTTCCTGCTGATCTTCCATAAATGAACCTCAATATTCATGTGGTAGAACACTTGCATCATAATCGGAGCTTGGGTGAGATACCTAACTTACCAAAGGTAATGATCACATACCCCCAAGCCTCCTCAACCCATTTGCCAAACGGGGAGGGACAATCCCAACAAGCCCGACTTGTGGGTATGATGAAAACTGGGGTATACTTTGCAAAGACCATGATAGGGGGAGATACCTGACTTGTCAAAACAAAAAAGGATCACACACACCCTATGGGTGATAAATAGAGGTGATACCCTATTGTTCAGAGATCCCTCAACCTCAAGAGCCCTCCATCTCAATTCCACACCCTAGGATCTCAAACAGAGGGGAAGAGTTGGATCAATGTCCTCGATCAACGATGCCCCTTATCAGGAGGCATAGAAAATTTTAGGGGCGAATGTTCGCCCTTTGGCGAAATTAAGGGGTTTTAAATTTTTAGTGGGCGAATATTTTGTATCATAGTACATTTTTATAAATCACCTCAAATAACCCACCTTATTTTAAGGGAGAGGGTAAGAAAGGTAAATTTAGCCCTTGAAATTAGGAGTTACAACCTTCCATTCGCCCATTTTCAAGAATAGGTTTTATTTAAGTGAATCCATTGGCCCATTTTCAAGAATAGGTTTAATTTAAGTGAATCCTATGGGCCAAAGGCCCAAATACCATATTTATAAAAGAGGTATGGTAAATTAACAAAAATATAAAGAAATGAGAGGTATGGTAAATAAATAAAACATTTTTTATATTTACTCCATAAGTCACCTTATATACATGCAAGGGTGTAAACAAATAAAAATATAAGTAAAGTGGAGGTATGGTAAATAAATAAAACGTATTTTTATACTTACTCAAAAGGTATGGTAAATAAATAAAAATATAAATAAAACAGACGCATGGTAAATAAATAAAACCTCTTTTTATATTTAGTCCATAACCCTCGTTCTATTTATGAAGGCTCAAGAAAGAGGTTTTATTTAAGTGAATCCTATGGGCCAAATACCATATTTGTAAAAGAGGTATGGTAAATTAATAAAAATATAAATAAACGAGAGGTATGGTAAACAAATAAAACATTTTTTTATATTTACTCCATAAGCCACCTTATATTTACAAACACTCAAAAAAATGCCTTATATTTAGGTGAAACCTATGGGCAAAATACTATGGGACAAATACCATGGACTAGATTGTTATTAATACCATGCAAAAAAACATTATTAACCCTAATATTAGTATTAATAAAAATAAAAATGGCACATGGTATTCACCAAAATGGCACATGGTATTAACCCATGGTATTCACCTGGAATGTAGCCTATTTAAATGGGGGAATTAAACCACCATAGATCCATCTTTACTCTGGATCTACTAACCCCCGAGAGGTATCAAATATTGTGATATGCAAACTAGCACAGAGTGAAAAAATATTTGATCCAATCAAGAGTAAAAATGGATGTTATAATTTAATGTATGTTAAAGATTTTAGCTTGGTTAAAATAAAAAATAAAATAAAAATCAACTATTAATTTTATTAATTTTTATAAATTACTAATAGTAATTTTTAAGCTCCAAGTTTATGATAACCCATGGTATTGACGCGTGGTAATACCATGGTATTCATGTGAGCATAGACTATTTAAAGGGGAAATTCTATCATCTTAGATCTATCTTAATTTTGGGTCTACCAAGTGCTCAGAGGGATAAATAGATTTCATCCCCCTAAGAGTGGTAGATGTGGAGTTAAGATGGATATAGGTTGGTTTTTATGATAATGAAGATATTAAATAGACTTAGGAAATTATATTGTAAAAACAACTTAAGGTGAATGGTTAAAGCATAGACATTGGACAAGTATATTTGTATACTGCTATTTTAAACTGAAACAAATCCAGGGCTAAAAGGAATGGATTGATTGCGCTAGTCATCCTTCTATAACTTTCCAACATATGCTGGAGTAAACAGATTGTAATTTGGGTAATTTTTCTAATTGCAAACAGGAACATACTTGTGTATTGGCAGGGTGGTTACGAGGTCCCTAGAAGTGATGAATTTGAATTTTTCTTGGTTTTATATATAGTATTAGGTTTTTTCTCATGTTTTCTGTGAATGGCGGGGTGAATTTTATCCTACACCCACTAGGTTATTGATATGTAATTTTGGTAATTTTGATTTCAAAAGATATTTTAAAGAAATGCAATGATTTCATTTGTGTATTCAATAAACACAAGATTTTATAATTGAGTAAAATATTCGCCATGCCTGGTGAGAGATTCGCCAAAAAATTATATATACATATGATATTATTGATAAAATCGCCTTCCATTTTTCCTATATACCATGGAGATTCGCCCATTTATTATACATGTAAATTTAGGGGGGGTTCTTAAAATTTTCCCTATCAAGAGAGGTTACATCCACCAGTCCAAGCTTCTGTCTAAAGAACAAGAACTTCCCTTTCGGCAAAGTCTTCGCGAGAATATTTATAATCTGCTCATTTGTCGATATATGGTGGAGTCTAACAGCTCCTCTCTACACCATGTCTCAAATGTAATGACATCAAATATCTATGTGATTTGACTTGTCATGAAATATAAGATTCTATGCCAGATGGATGCCACTCTTCTTATCGCAATATATCACTGTAGTGTCTAGGACCTGCTCAAATAGCTCTCCAAAGAGATTCCTCAACCAAACTACTTCGCAGCTAGCCATGCTAGTGGCAATGTACTTTGCCTCGGCGGTACTCAATGCTACAAACTTTTTCTTCTTTCTCATCCAAGATATCATGGCATATCCAAGGCTAAAAAAACATCCAAGCGTACTCTTCTTGTTGACAACATTTCCTGCCCAGTCAACATCGGTATATCCATGAAGGCGAACATCTCCGGTAGAATATCTCAGACCAAGGGTGATCGTCCCATGCAAATATCTCAAAATGTGTTTAGAAGTGATCCAATGTGCATGGAGAGTCTTAATCATGAATTGAATCAACATGTTCACTGCATAGCATATGTCCAAACAGGTGTTCACTAAGAACATCGAGCCCCAATAAACTATCTATACTCAGATGGATTAACCAGATCAGGTCCCGCAGCTTCTTTGCATAACTTTTTGAAGTTCATTTCCATCGGTGTGGGAAAGGACTTGAATTCTGCCATTCCAAATCTCTCCAATAGCTTCACGACATATTTTCCTTGTTATAGTAAAATCTCACTAGGCCTTTGCCACACCTCAAGGCCTAGGAAGTAGTTCATGAGTCCAAGGCCTTCATCTCGAATTCAGAGGCTAACTCCCTCTTACACTCGATCATCAGGGGCTCTTTACTTGTCAATAATAGATCGTCAACATATAAAACCAAAATCAATGACATACCTTGGACTACCTTGAAGTAGAGGTTGGGATCAACATTACTTCTTGTGAATCCCAAATTTACCAAATAACTGTCTATGTGGGTGTACCATGCTCTAGAGGCTTGCTTCAAACCATGCAATGCCTTCTACAACCTGCAAACATGTGTCTTTTGATCCTCTACTTAAAATCCCTGTGTCTTCTCAACGTACACTTCTTCTAGTAACATGACATGGAGGAATGTTGTTTTCACATCCATCTGATGAAGGCTCCATCCTTGACTTGCGATAAGAGAAACTATCAAACAAATGGTTGTATATCAAGCTACATGTGCAAATATATCGTCATAATATTCTCCCTATTTCTAGGAGAATCCTTAGGCCACGAACCTTGCTTTATATTTTGCAATGCTACCATCAACTCCATGTTTGATCTTGAATAGCCATTTTGAAGTCACCACAGATTTCCCTTTCGGTCTCAACACAACATCCCATATGTCATTATTCATAATTGATTCATATTCTTCGACCATAGAATCCCTCCAAAAGTGTTCTTTCATGGCTTCTTCAAAGGTGGGAGGTTTGGCTTGAATCATAGTGCTCATGGTTGCAACATATCCTTGGTACCTGCATGGCTTCTTTCTTTCTCTAAATGATCTTCAAATGAGAATGCATATCTTGTCATCCTATAATGTGTCACAAAGCCAAAGTTGTCTCTTCCTAGTAGGAGGATCACATGGAGGAGGATCTAAGGGTTCAATGGGCTCCATGGGATCATCAACAATATCTGTCTCAAATTTAGGCACAAAAGGACCATCTAAAATATCCATATCATCATTCTTCTTCTCGGAAGAAGGAGGCGAAGGAAGTTCCCTTGCTTTCTCAAGGGAAACATCTTCATCTAATTTTACATCACT
Organism: Pinus tabuliformis; assembly: GCA_031772625.1. Lineage (NCBI taxonomy): Eukaryota > Viridiplantae > Streptophyta > Pinopsida > Pinales > Pinaceae > Pinus > Pinus tabuliformis. The sequence continues at coordinate 742,631,126 of CM062819.1, read as the reverse complement.
AATAATTTCAACCTTCCTTTGACCAGGAATATATATTATAAAAGCTTTAGAATTCTCACAATACCCAACAAATGTACCTTTTCTTCCCGAGGCTTCTAAATTGTTTCTATTGTCCTTTGGCACATGAAAACATATGGGGTAGCCAAAGATATGGAGATGGCCAACATTGTGTTTGATACCTGTGACCATTTCTTCAAGGGTCTTGCTATCCATTGTTTGATGATGTACCCTATTTTGAACATATACAACAACATTCGTTGCTTCTCCCTAAAGAAACTTTGACAACTTTTGATCATGGAGCATGGCACGAGCGACTTCTATAATAGACCTGTTATTTCTTTAAGCTAGTCCATTTTGTTCGGGAGTATAGGGCACACTCGTATCTTTATTGATACCTTCCTTCCTGCAAAAATAATTTAACTCCTTTGATATGTACTCTCCACCATTGTCAGACCCAAAGATCTTGATTTTCTTCCCTATTTTATTTTTGACCAAAGCTTTGAACTCCTTGAACATTTCAAAGGCTTCATCCTAGTGCTTCAAATAATATATCCACACCTTTCTTGATAAATCATCAATGAAGGTGATGTAAAGATGGAAACCAATCAAATGTATGGGAATCAGACAACATATGTTAGAATGAATGAGATGGAGGATCTAATTTTTCTTGTTTTCACTAGAGGGGAATGGTATCCTTGCCTTCTTTCCACTGGCACAACCTGGACATACTCCATCATGTTGGGCTTGAACACAGGGAATACCAGAGACCAGTTTCTTCAATTTCAGAAGAGCATCATAATATAGATGGGCTACTCTTCAGTGCCATAGCTCGGTTAGATGATTAGTACCATGGACCAATGCTAGAAGAGGTCTACCGGTGACTTTGTAGAGTCCTTCAAATCTCGATCCCAACGTGAATGCATCTCTCATAGGTGATCCAATAGGCCAAGTAATAACCTTTCCCTTGATGAAGGAAAACCTCATCCCTTTATCTTCCAAAGTAGATATTGATACCAAATTCTTCTTGAATCCCAACACATACATCACATCATGGAGCAAAATAGATCCCAAAATCAAAATGATATTTGACAGACCCAAAAAATTTAACGGGATGAGTGGATTTGTCTCCAAGGTTAATTTTCAAATTTGACTCCCTCTCTACCAAACTAGAGGGAACTTCCTTATACCGAGAGGAATGATGAGTAGCCCCACTATCAACCAACCAACTATCCCACAAATCCAGAGGAGAAGAACTAGTGAGGGCAGAAATAAGAATATATTCACATTCATTGGTAACATTACTTTCATACCTGGAGAATCTTGAGTTGTTTTGAGGACGAAAATCTTCTTCATGATCACTTCCAGCATCTATTCTTCTTCTTTCATCTCTTCCATTTTGATCATTCCTCATCACTTCTTCTTTGATCATCAAATCTTTTGTTTCTTCTAGTGTTGTAGTGCGGACCATTTTTCTTCTGGAGCATAGTGGCCTCTCTTATGACAATTGAAGAATTCAATGTGCAATTATTCCTTGAGTCTTCCAAACATTGTATTTGAATTTCGAGGAGGACGCTTTCTTGAATTTGATGGACCTCCTTTTCCTTTCTTCTTTTTCTTTTCATGAGTGATGAATGCATCTAGCTCTCCTTCTTCATGCTTTTGAATCCCGCCTCTAAAAAACATCCTTGATTCTTCTTGAGTGAGTTTTCCAACAATCTCATCAAATGACGAAAAACTATTGTTATTTCTTATAGTAGTAATGAAGGTTTCCCACATAGGAGGGAGACCTCTAAGAGTAATAATCACCAATTCCTTGTCAGGCACAGTTTATCCAATTTTTCGCAATTGATCTCTAAGATGAGATATCCTCATAATATAGGATTGCACAGAATCTCATTTGTGCATATTCATATCTTTGAGTTGATATTTCAAGGAGAGGATTTCATTCAAGTTGTCTACTTCATGCATGCCAACTATATTATCATACATGTCCTTATACTTCCTCAAATTTCCAACATATGCAAGTAAATTATCTTGTAAACCATTATATATAATTTGTTTTTCTTTTAACTCACATTTCTTGTGCTTTTTATTGGTAAAAAAAACTAAATTCTCTAGAGGCTCAATTACTTTTCCTTGAATGTATTCCAAAACATTATTGTTATTAGCTATGTTATCCAACCCGATCTTCCATGCAACAAAGTTAGATGACTCACCTAACTTCTCATGCTCCTTGAAGAAAGAGGAAAACATCTTGACTTGATTAGATAGGCTCCTTCAACTTTCCAAATATTATTGCTTCAATGCTTGTCTCCTTTTGGGTTTGTCCTTCACCTTAGCCTTGATATCATGCTAAATTTCACATTGTTCTATGTTGTATCAATTACTTTAACCCAATTCAATTATTGTATTAGAAATCTTTCAATAACAATTAATATTTCCAACCATCAACAGTAATTGAAGATAAAACAATAAGTGCAATGACAAAGGAGACAATCAACACATCAAAAAGAGACACTATATTTGGTCAAAGAATAGGGAAAACCCCATGATGGGGAAAACCCTTTGAAATTATTCTTCTATTAGATTGTCATAAAATGTTTAGTAGAGAGTACAATGAGTCAAATACAAAATCATCCATCAAAGATAACCCAACAATATTCATAAATATGTTCCTAGAATCAACTTATATCAAATTCAATTTGTCATGCCTTCATTCAACTGCAGTCAACTGTCAAATTTTAGCCATAGATCCGCACCGCATGGAGGAATAGTTTTGCATGCAGTTGAGACCTTCCAATTGCACCCTTGAGCCTACTAGCCTACGATTATAACTGAAAATTTCATTTGATGAGCCCGCGTTTGTGACCCAAAACCCAAGAACACATGTGAGCTTCGGACCCTGTAATTTCAGACCTATGCGAACCTCTTTCCTCGACCTAGACTCACACCTGTGCAAACCAATTAATGTTGAAGAGAAGAAGATGATGCTTGGTGGTGTCCAATTAAGCTTGAGGTAACTTGTATTTATAGTCTTCCAAGGGTGACCATTTTCTTGTTAAGCTCTATGGATAACTAAAAGATAAGAAGAAGCTCCACAAAACAAATTTTCATATTCATGGGTCTCATGGACATAGCTTTTGATATGAGTCTCATTGGCTAGATTCTCAGTTATTTTGGAAGGATCATGAGACTTGGTAGGAACGGCAGCGAGATTTAATTCATGCCAAGCCTAGACTTCCTTCTTAGCATCATGATAATTTTGGAGGGTAAACAAACCAATCTGTAAAGGGAAGCGTGACCAAAGTTTTTTGGAGGATTTCTTAAGCTCAATGGTTATATGGTCATGATAGTTTGATAACAAAAATCTCTGGATAACAACTTTATTAGGACATATAGGTGTAAAGCACATGGACAACCATTGCTTCCTCAAACCCTAACATAAGAAAAAAGATCCTCAACATAGTATTCCCAAATTCTTGTCAAACAATCCATGACAGCGGGAGACATTCTGAGAATTTTAGAATTGAAAATGGTTTGGTACAAAGGAATCATTACAAGGTGGAAAATCTGGTAGAAATGATCAAAGTAGTTTTCTTCCCAAAGTATACTATGGTAAACATGTATGGGAAGAGGGTTGGCAAGTGTCCATTTCCAACCCATGCATGGGAAGTACAACAAAAAATAAATTACATCCATCACATAAGTAGATATGTAGAATGGATGGTTGTGGGTGGATGTTTGTTTCAAACTAAAATTAAGGATGTACTTGGCCATGTTATCAGACACGATTTGGGCCCAATTAAGAATAAAACCATCAGAACCTTTTTAATGAGAGGGACCTAGTCTATAAGGAATTGTGAGACATTTTGTAAAGTGAAAAATCGACAAAGCATGGAAGAAATGAAACAATAAGGAGATGTTAAGGGTTGGATAGTGTACAGGATAGAGGACTCTTATTTGAACCTATTCGGGTTACTTCTCCATTATTTTATCAATTTGGGGAGTGCTTCTCATTTACCCTTACATTCCATTTTAATAAAATTATCCACAAACTCAGAATTGTTCACTATCTGTGGCCTGGGAAAATGATACATATCATGAATGTTATGAACCAATAGTTGTTCCCCGTCAGTTGATGAATTGTATTTCACTGATATAGACATTCTCCACCACCCAACGTATCATGTCTATGTAAGGGAGAAGCCTTGGTTGCACAAAACTTCTGTGTAGTCAGGATTTGGAGGCATCCCTACTCATTTATTTAGAATATTTATTTCCACCCTTATCTGTAGTTTCTATTGTTGGTGATTCGTCATATTCCTCTAGCAATTCCTCCTCAAACATATCATAAATGGCATTCTAAGATGAATGGCTAGAGTCTCTCATACATACAATATCAGAGAGGAGAAAAGTATTTGACAACTTTTCATCAATTGTTTTTTTGAACGACCGGGTTGTTTGTTGTGGAGGAGTCTTCTTCTTTCCTTTCACCATTCTAGCAATTAGAGTAGGGCTTTAAATTCTATAGTAATAGACTATTATAGGGAGAAAAGAAAAGATTAGATGGTTTTACCATAAATACTTCTTTATAACTACATATAATTATAAGTTAAATCAATCACAAGAGGTGTAAAGATCCAACAATGCAACAATAAATCAAATTAAATGATGGTAAGTACAAAATTAAATATAGGAAAAAATTAAGTACAATGTGCATGAGTGGCGAAGTGGAAGTGTGTTGGGCCCAAACACCTGGAGAATAAAACCATCCAACAAACTCATGATTACTTCTAATTTTAGGACCTTCTTCTTTTCCCAGTGACTGTCAAGGTTGCACGACCTTACTTCGAAAAACAAGATATAAATTTTGTGGCCTATGTTGTAATACATTGTTTGTGAAGGACAACAACACACTTTTATCCAGGTTTGGTACTACAGTTACATTTGGTGTTAGTATTGGCCCTTCTGCAAGTTTTTTTGATATTCTAATTCTTCTTTTGGCCTTGGTGTAATATTTGGCAAAGTGAGCACCCCTTTATTTGGTTTTTGGAGTACATTTGAATCCACAAAATTAAACTCTTCGAAAATCGCCAAACTTGATAATATACTATAATTTTTAAGTACTCTAATAAATTCCACTGTAGATGAGATGGTAAACATCAACAAGGGCACTCTCTTTGACATTCAAATATGTCTGCATAATGCACAATAAAAGATATAATTTTTGCAGCTCGAATAACAATTTCAACAAGATGAGTTATAGCTGAAAAAACATTCGTCTGAACTTGCTTTTGTTCATAAAAATCCCCTATATAACTTTGAAACAAGATCTTATCAACAACCAACAAGTCATCAAGTCAGTAATGTTGATTTAGATCAAGTCTTGATTTCAGAAGCAGATTTAAATATAGGTGTGGAAATTCAGTCTGCACTTCCCAAGCCAATCATCAAACCTTGGGAAGAGCTTGTCAAAAAAAAGCACATAAAAGGTCTTGGATATGATAATGAGGTGTCCTTTCATATTCTAGACTATTGCAATTTCATTCAATTTCAAAGTGTTGGGTTTCCTCATGGGGGTTCACCTTCACTTGTTCTAGATTCTGCTCCTCCACATTCGCACGAAAAAGTTGTTAAATGCTAACATTTTGATTGAGTTCGCCATATGAAAGATCATTGTTTTATCTTCATCTGTGTAAGGATTGTGGTTAGTGTAATCATTCCTCACACAGATGCTTCAAAAACAAGTCTCCTTCAAGAATAAAGACTCATCTTGGATGGATCACTTCTTGGCAATGGTCTTCAACAACCAATAAAATATTTTAGTCATATGAAAACACTTGCTCTAGAGTATTGAACAATATTGCAGTTGATTTTTCTCCATCATCTCACTTTGGATCTAACAGGGGGGTGTTATCACTCAAGTTGTTCCCCAAACTGGTAAGAAAAGGGAATACGGCCGAGGTAACCACTAACCAATCTTTTGGATGCAGATTCTAGCCAATCTGCAGCCAGAGAGGGCTCTCTCTTTATGATTTAGCTTTGTTTCGGGGTATATTAGGCTAGTTATGAAGTGCAAAGGTTTGTTTGATTTTTGGATGGTGACATTCAATAGAACAGGGGTGAAAAGTATGAGAAGTTCAGACCATTGGGTTAATGGAGTCAATGAAGGTGAACTGTTGGATATGGTTTCTTTGACAGAAGGAGGAACTACAGAGCAAGATAATTAACCATGGAACAAACTGTAAGTTGAAATCAGGTGAAATGGGGTCAGGGGGTGAAGGGCAATCAAGAATCCTTCATCATGCTAACAGAGGGAAAATGGATGAATATTACCAGGGAGCAGTTAAGAATTCCTTAGTTATATTCAAGGTGTAAGAACCATGGAAACAGGAGCAGTTAAGAATTCCTGCTTATGCTAGTCCTGAAGAAAACATAAAAAATAACAGGAATTGAACACAGAGTACAGTTAAGCAAGTTCTGGGTTATTCTTTTTCCCTGTTATTCAGAGTATGATATGTAGATGATATATAAAACATAGAAACAGTAAAACAAGAGTTAAAAAGACTTATTGATCCATGAAATAATTCGAGAATTCTGCAACATATTCTTCTGCCATTAATTCCACATCCAACAAGTTCAGCAACAGAGCATTCCAACAATATTTTATTCAAAAGAGTTCTCAAATTTACAGCGCAGTTCCAAAATGGTATCACCAACACCTAATACTTAGCTTGGGGAGGTATTTGTACAAAAATGTTTACAAAATATCTCAAAGAGATAATATCTTGCAATAACTTCTTTCACCTACTCTACAGGAGAAGTAAATGATATTGGGAACAGAGAGAAATGAATGCAGAAGTAAGAGATGCTGTGCTGGCTGTTTTGTTGGTGAGATGCATTGATTACTTGCTCAGCGAGTCGGCCGATGGATACTTTAGTGAAATTCTGCGTTGCTTTCCTGGGTGCTTTGATTGCGCTTTGATTGACTGCCCAGTGCGATTTTTTATCTACTCTTTCCTCCACTTTATGACATCTGTTGCATTATGGGAAAATAAACAAAACTTTGGAATCTGCCTATAAAATTTCCAGCATACTCTGCCACCACTGTTATTTGGTAATTGGTGTCTACGCATTTTTATTAGAGTTTCATCAACATCCGTGTACCTGAAGAAAGTAGGCTGGATTGTGAAAATATGCCTCACTTCATGCTCAATAAAAAACAGATTTTCTAAATTGTCATATAGGCTCTGTCTAGATGGGAGTGCCTTCTCTCCTGTAGAACTTGATGATGTTGTGACTTGATTATCCACATATGTATTCAACCTGTGAGTATAGTCTTCATGTGTCGTCAGTCTGTAGTCATTGGTTAATAAACTGGGCAGACCCCTTTCCTCCAAAACTATGAATTTCTGTGTGAAGGCATTTATCTCCATTTGCATGTCCTGGCACATCCTTTCCAGATTTTGTATGAAGTTCCTCATGGTCAGAACCCTTTTAATTGTTAGAATAGTGCCTATCCTGTCCCTGATATCCAGTGCTGCCAGATCTTCCTTGGTGTGGTTATTCAAAAAGTGTATTAGCCTATTGGCCTGTTCGGGCATGAGTCCCAACGAATCCCTGGCCTTCTGAATTTCTTCTTGAGCTGCTGCCACCAAATCAATTTACTCTTGAATTATCTGTATTGATTTCCATATATCAGTGATGGATTGGCCAATGTTGGTGCACAGAATGCTCCTGATTTCTCCCAGAGGCCTTTCTAATAAGAGGTCCTTTTCCAATGCCTTTACCTCTCTTGTTTTTTCTGCCACAGTTATTTTGGACTTATCATAACTCACTTCCAATTTTTCCAATTTCTCTTTGACATCTTTCAGTTATGATACTTGGAGTCTTAGATCTTCCATAACTTTTATCAATTCCTCAGTTGTCATGGCAGTGCTGCTGCCTGTTGTTGTTGTTGTTGTTGAAGTACCTGCTGCTTCTATTGGACCAACGGGAGGGACTGCTGTTGTTGCTGTAGGAGGAGAAGTTGTAACTATTGGAGCTGTTTGAGATGGCTGGGAGGTCGACACTCCCTGTTTTTCTCGTAATGCTTCTCCAATTCCTTCTCAGTTTCACTTAGTCTTTGATTCATTTTTATTAGCAAATCCATCATGTCTTCTTCTTCTTTTTCTTGCACTATCTTTGTGGTCTGTGGATGCATAGTAATTGGCAATTTCAATTGTTTTCTGAGTGCAGCTATGTCATCCTCTTTTTTCTTCAGTAGTGCTTTTATTCCCTTGGGATCCTTGGGATTATTTCCCAGCTCAATAATAATTTCCTCCAAGGACTTTATCCTGTTGTCCTTAGCCAAAGAGGATGCCTTTTCCAACTCTAGTTGGGCAGATGTGTTGTTTAATGAATTCTGCAATTGTTGAGCTAGTATGGCTTTTTTTGCCAAAGTGGAATAGACCATTTCACCAGTTTGCTTGTGCAACTCAATCTGGTCCAAAGGGTGAATGTATTTGGCAAGAGCCTCCAGATTTTTTCTAATATAGTCGGCAACTGACAGTGGCTGCTGCACTCTGGGCTTGAAGTGACTCAAGATCATTTTCCCTTCCTTAATATCATATGCAAACATCAACCTTTGTTGTTTGGTGGGGGTCATCTTGAGAAACTGATCATAAAATTGAAATCTTATTGGCTCATTCTATGCCTTGATGTCCATGAATGTTCTCTTAATATCAGAACTTTTCTTACTTTGTGGTCTTGCTGAAGAAATTCCACACTATGCTGTTTTCCCAATTGCTGCCCATGAGAACTGGTGGATGTTTCTATCAGTGGGGAAGTCAGTGGGTTGGCTGCCCTCTCACTTCTTGGAATTTCAATGATCTCCTCTATAACTTCCCCTTTAGGTAGAGGATCCACTCTTTGCCTCTTTGCTTCTGGTTGCTCTGCTGGCCCACTTATAGGTGTGGCCTCTTCTTGGTCCCTTTTTCTGCCCTTTTCCTCATTGAGAGGAGTCTGCAATGCTGGTATCTCTGGTGCATTGGTCTGGGCAGGAGGAATTTGCCCTTGGCCTTGCTGCTTTGATGATGTTGGTTGATCTGTCATTTCTTGTTGCTCTGTATGTAGCACTTCTTTGCCTTTGGATGTCCCTGCAGTTGGTGTAGTGCTTTCTTGGGCTGGTTGCTATGAAGTTGTAGCAGATGATGTGCCCGCTCCGATATGCTGAGGCAATTTGAAAGAGACCTGCCCAAAAGAGTCCAGGTCAAGAGTCTTTTCAAGATTTTTCATTTCCTGTTCCATTTTTTCTTCCTCAGTAATCTGTTCTACCAATGTGCCCTCTACCCACTTATCTTGATTAGCATACTGCTTTAATTCAAGGATTCTACAATGGTCATAGCTTGATAGTCTATTTTTTATCTTTATATCACGGATGAATCCATTTGGGTCATAGGGTACCCACCAAAAACTCCTTTTTAGTTTGAGTTGCTCACCTAATATCTTTTCAGCATCTTTCCACCCTTCCTTTTTGTTAATAATGAAGGGGCCTAATTGGTTTCTTAGCTTCAGCTGAGCCTTCTTCTTGGCAGCATAAAAATGAGACAAATCTGAGCTAATAAATTGCCTAAAGTATTCAATAGCAAATAGTCTCATAGGCACATACTTTGGCAGTTTATAGGGGCATAGCTCACAGCCATATATCCTGATCTCAGTGTGATTCTGGTAAAAGTACCAGTCATCTATTTTATAGCTTTTGGATAGATGCAAAAGTTTCTGCATGTCACCTGAGAGTTTGGGAGGAGGAGTTCTCATCAGCAGAGATGAGACTGGATATATAAATAGATCATAAACTCACAATAAGTATAAGGAGAGTTATGGACTTGATGGAAGACTGAGGTCCAAAATATCACATATCTCCTTTCTCCTTTTGCATCCAATTTCCTGACAGGGAACTGAAAACTACCTGTTTGATAGTAAAAGAACAGATGATATATATATGATGTGTACTTGAAGACTCCTTCTCTGTTTAGGCTCATGAATTGTTCATGGATTTTGTTGCTAATGAAGGTAGCAAAGTCAAATTTGATAGCAGGAGGATGTCCTAGAATAAATATGGACATCAGAGCTAAAATGGTCTCATCAACATGCTCACTTGTTTTAAAACCTAGGACATAGGATATCATATCAATAACAGATCTTCTAGCTTCATTGAACCAGACATGGTGAAAAGGAGGTGAATCTCTGGGCTCATGAATAACTTGGCAATTCGGCCTATTTCTGCAGTGGATAGTTTAGAGCCTTGGTCTAGCAAATATTTCATGGAAAGAGGAGTGAGAGGCTGACTAGGTTTGAAATGCAACATCTCATTGATTGAGTCAGGAGTTATATCGAAAAGGACAGTGTCATTTGGAGACATGACTGCTCTTTGAGTAGGCTCATATTTCGCACAGCACAGGCGGATTATATCTGGAAACACATGAACTGAGGGGAGATAGTATATGGGCAGATTGGATTCCCATATGCCATAGAGATCAGTTTTGTTTAGGTAACTGTTTTTGATTTCACAAAATACTTGAAGGTTTTTTTTGTCACCCATTAAGTCCTGTATTTGGAAGTCCCTATTAGCTAAGGGCAACCATTCCAGCTCTTTATGAGGTGCATTAAGGGGAGCAACATTGAGGGCACTGGAGCCTCTATTTTTCAAATTATCTTGTGATTTTTCAACTTAGAGCTTCGGTTTTTATAGCAATAGCAGGTAAATGTCAGTTTCTGGGGGTTCTCTCAGAGAATTTTGCAGGCCGAGACCAATTTGCATTTAGCTTAATGGGCGAAATTGCAGAGGGAAACAGAGCTTGAGGAATTTCTCAGAAAAAATGGGCAAATCAGTGGTTATAGTGCGCAGTTCTAAAGGTAGCGTTGTGTTTTTAATTTCAATTCAGGTCCTCCGGGCAATTTTGCAGAAAAATGGGGTTTGGGAACAAAATTCGGGTAAATACCTGTTTTAATGAGTGCCCTGTGCGAAATGCAGGTGGCGAGCCCAGCTTGAAGACTGGTTCGCAGGCTTGATTTAGCTGGGTGGCGGACTATGCAGTCAAAAGACTATTTTGGTCAGAAAATCGCATGCACAGGTCGCACAGCGCAAACAAATAGAAATGGACAAAAACAACCTTTTCACGCCTTTTGACAAAAAAATTGATTTTGGCATGTTTTGGCGCGCTTTGGTCGGGTGATGTCAGCATGACGCATATTTTGTCGTGTAGAGAGGGTACGGACACTGACTTGGCAGACGAAGTGGCAGGGGACATGAATGTGAGGTGGCGGACGGTGTGTGGGATGACGTCAGCAAGGGTGACGTTAGCGGGGAGGGGGCATAGGCGGTAAGTGGTTTGGCCCCCGCACCACCTTTGGGCCATGGTGGTATTGGAGGGGGGGCAGCGATCACACCGGGCGCCTGCCACCTGTCTTCTGTACGGCAGCAATATTGCCCATCCCTCCGATGCTATTGTTCGGCATAAAAGGGCTTGCGATATGCATGTGGGCCGTCAGATCTACGGGCTATGATCCGACGACTGGCGGTATACAAAACAGGCAGAGGGCTATGCCACGGGGTCCTACCGTAATATTTGAGCGTTTTGTAATGTTTGCGGGTGTATTTGTTATGGGTTGTCGGGCGATTTGGTTATTTATTTAACCAAATGTTAAATAAACCCCATGTTTTTTTTTAAGCGCGGAGGGCTATTACATGGCTCCAAAGGAACCCGTAATTCCCGAAATACTATGGTTTATGGCTATAATTGTTAGAGGTCAGGATATTTAACTTTTTGGGGTTTTATGTTTTTTTTTTTTATAATACGGGAGGGAAAAACATAGTGTAGGAACTATATAATAGTGTTAATATGTTAAAATGAGGAATAGGCTTTTTAACCAAAGCGCTAAGTTATAAAGTGAAACTTAGGCGTAGGGGAGTGAAAAGGGGTCCAAGTCATGAATTTTAGAAACTTATCATAATCAAAGAAAACATTTTTACACAAGAAATGTGGCTTTGATATCCTAAGTAGAAACAGAGTTTCACTTAGTTTTTCTCATGAAATGAAGTGAACTAGGAGCACTGAGCAGATCTCAATGTCCTTGAGGGGATGTTAGTAAGTGTTCTTGGAGGAATGAGGAGGGAAATTATTCATGCTTCACCTGTTTTGCAGCCACCTTGCCATGGTACTCGTGATATTCATGAGATGAATCACCTTTAAGAGACAAAATTGCTTATAAATCTGCTTCTGCAACACCAAAACTGCCTACCCAGCCTATCAAACATAACATTTTTTCTTCCTTTTCCTTTGGTGTTTTTGAACTAGCAAACCCTTACTCTCTTGTTTTCTTTTAACTGCCCTCCTATCTAAGTCTTCCCTTATTCCTTCCAGGGGCTCAGATTTAACTGTTGATCTCCCTTGCTTCTCTACCTAACTACCGATTTGTCAAGCTTGAACTGTTTGGATAGAATTCATTCTCTACCTCTAAAACAGAAAGTTTAAACATGGACTGACCAAGGTTGAGCTGTTTGGCCACCCATCAAGTGTGATAGAAGTCATTGATTGCACATTTTTTACTCCTTTGAAAAATATAGGATAGTAGTGGCACTTTGGACTAGCACACTCTCTTGGTCTTTTCTTTGGGGTTCATTTTCTTTATTTTTTGACCACTTCATTCTTTTTGCCCTTTGATTTTTCTTTTAGGGCACACCCACTTTTCATTTTTTAATTTTTTTAATTTTTTGAAAATATGGAACCTTTGCAGCCTGGAAAGGATGATCATATTTGGAATTTGATCAGTCAATCATGAAATATGACACCTATTGGTATAAGAACCTAATAGGGGGGAAATGATGGTCATCTACAAGTTTCAAAAAATCATCAAGCAAGCCTGATCCACAACTTGCCATAACAGATTCAAAGTTGTAGTCAGAGACATAGATGCTCCTAAGCATGCCTTTGGTTGGTGGTCAAGCTTAAACCATCTATGTGGGGTTGAGACCTCCCTTTTCAAATTTAGATTCTACCTCTTCAAATAATTGGGGACACTTCCTCTAGTAGAATACTTCAGGTTCTTGCCAATTTTGGAAGAGTTCCAGATGTTGCAATCATTCCAGAGTTGGTGGTCATCCTTAAACCACTGTAAGTTGTAGACCTCCCTTTTCCAGGTTGAAGGTATCCCTATCCAAATCATTAGGGACACTTCCTCTAGCAGAATATTTTAGCTTCTTTCCAAATTTGGAAGAGTTTCGGGAACTGTATTAAGCATTGCAGTGTTAGTGGTCATCCTTAAACCAACACCTTATGCCAACATTTTAGAGAGCACATTCAACCTAGTGCTGCCATGCATTTTTGCACATTTTTTATTACAACTCTGTTCTTGGAATCATACATACCCCTCGGATTAAAGGGGGGAACGTTGGACACCTAATCTACCAAGGGTTAAGGTGTGAGAGCTGAATGATCAAAGGGAGTCCAAGAGACCTTGGAATATGAATCCAATGATCACACCAATGTATTATAAATGTACATCTATGTTAATAAGAAATGAAATTCATTGTTCTATCATTCATGATTGTTCACATTCATGTGTGTCTGAAAACACCATACTATTGATCCAAAGGATTTTGGGGTGCAATAGGTGGAACAAGTTGTGGGGTGTTTGGTAAAGATAGACAAGATAGTATTCTAGATGATGAAGGTAAAGGAGAAGTCCATGGATTAGTTGACGCTCCAGAAAAGGTTATTGAAAATGAGTGGTATCCAGGTGGCATTGATGGACCACCATACAGGTGAGTTTCAGGTGAAGTGACGAATATAGAGGTCACTACAAATTTAGTCAATTCACTCATAATTGTAGATACAGATTGGGTGATTTTTGTTGATACCATCATTTGGCTGTGTGGGAAAATTTTCTGAGGAGAGTTCAAGAGTGAATTAAATTGAGGAGTTTTATGTAAAGTATCTTGTAGTTGAGTATCATGGGTAAAAAACAGAAAAGTTTGATAAAGAGGAGTTCCAATAATGTTGATAGGATTTTGAAGGTGAGTAGGCTCTTCCTTAGTAATTTCCTCTATACTCAATAAACCAGGTGGAAGTTTTTCTTCTTCAGCACCCAAAGATAAAGGTTGTGGATGAGACAAGGCAAATGAATGTAAGAATAAGTTTCTAAAGTGATTTGTGGCCCCTCAGGTTGTAAGCTTTCTAAATCTTCAAATTTAGGTTCTATAACTCCAGTTCTAATGTATCAACAACTTATGGTTAAGAAGTTTTAATTGTCTCTAACTCACCAATTTCCAAGGATGTGACTTCAGGTTTGGTACTAATAGGAAGTGATGATTTTAGTTGATTAATTTCAAATGTGGTTCGAGGTGGGGTAGCTTCCAAAGTAACAGGTTTGGTAGTTTTCATTTTATTATTTTTTTGATGTCCAAGTGTTTCCTCTGGAGGTAAAGGAGGAAATATTTTCATTCTACGTGAATGACGCGGGTGTTCTTCCATGGTTAATTAATTGATTTTAGATATTAAAAACACAAACAAAAATAAAAAGGGGTAACTATCCATAAAAGGTTTACCAAATCACTGTGAACTGTAGTATAGGGTTAAGTACATGCGGGAAATATCCCCGAATGTTATGTTCAGTGTATCACAGTTAACAAGGCGACCGACTCAGTTACCTATGGTAGGATTGCAACCTAGTGGGTACTTCCAAAATATACCCGAAGGTACATGGAAGTGTAGTTTGTAGTAGTGTTGTCTAATGCGTAACCGTATGATGGGGGCATTATGATATACTCATTGTACGTGAAGTGTCGTCCTATATACCTGAAGTTACGAGGAATAATGTTTTTATATACTCCGATGTACATGGAAAACCAACCATCCTCAAGATGTAACACTGAAAAATAACAAAATCTCCTATGTTTAATGATGTTGGAACACGCCTTCTAGCCTAGACCATTGAATGTGCCGTTAATGTTCCAAATGCTCCATAGGTTAAATGATAAATTTTAATGTTGATATTGATTAAGGTTTTAGTTTCAAGGCTCAAAACAAATTCACCTGAACTCCTAGAATGCAACTAGCATGATAAAATGAACTCTTTTCATTCAATTAAGATCTATCTAAAGAAGGGAAGAAGTTTCAAACAATAATGCACCAAACAAGATATTCAATTTTCATTATTCCAATGCAAAGATTCAAAGCCCTAATGCATGAAAAATTTAAATTTTATTTTTCTTTTTCAATTTTTAATGCAATAAAAAATGAAATATGACTAGATTATTCAACAAAAAACATTCACACATATCAGAACTGTAACATGAAAGCATTTTAACAAATCAATAACCAAGCCAAATAATTGGAAACCCTAATTGAAAACAAGAACACAAAATGAAGAAAACTCTTATCAAAATGAATTCAAACTCAATTCCAAACAAATTGTTGGCTTTACAAAGACCTTGCATAGACGAGAGACTCAGGAAGACACTGCAAGAAAAAAAAATTCAAAGCAAGGAAAGGAAATGCAAAAGTTTTTCACTTACTAGGGTCATCACAGGTGATATATAACAATCAGTGCGAGTCATCACACTTACAGAGAGAGACAAGTATGTTGGGATGCTCTGTCTTAGAATAGAAAGTGCGTTGGGAAAAATTTCCTTGAAACATACAAAACTAACCCTAACCAAGCACGAGATTATGCTTTCCTAGGTCCAATAACTTATGAACAAGTTGTTGTATCTGTAATGATTTCTTGCATTTTTGTCGAATGGTCCTATTTTCCATCCATGATACAACAATGAAGAGGTGCAGTCTAGGTTTTTAAAAGGGAAATAAAAAAGGAGATGCAACACATTGAATTACCATTTCGGAGAAGGCTCAACATATCAGGAGGCTGGTATCAGATGGGAGACCCGAAATTTTGGGAGCCAAAATTCAAAGGAGGGCCGAAATGGAAAGGAAACGCTGAAATATCAAAGGCTGAAATGAAAAAGAAAGCACCAAAATTTGGGAGGCGATCACATCGGGGCCCGATATCAGGAGGTTGGACATCAAAGATTTTCGGAGGTGATGACATCAACGAAACATCATTTCGGAGGTCGACTTATCAAAATAAAGAGATTTTGTAACCCTATGTGTAATTTTTTTTAAAAGTTTCGATTTGATGGAGGGGCTTCAATGTTGTTAAGCACTTGTTCATGAGGACTCAAAGGACCAGAGGCGTAGAAAAGGCGGAGCACCCAGGTACTATGTTGAATATCAGAGGTCCAAAATTTCAGACCCCTGTTGTAATTGTGTTTTTGAAAAGACTCCGATGAGGGGGCTCCAATATTATGTGGCACAAGGTCATAAACATTCAAAGAACATGTTGTAACATATTTCGGCACACTGAAAATTAAGAAAATTTCAGTGAGAAATTGCCATTTTCCTTTTGAGTTAAATACTGAGGGAATATCCCCCAATCGGGGTGGCTGCCTGAGGAAGTCGGCCAGATATGGTTGTCAGGAAAACACAAGGATGGGTACAGCCCACCGCATCCCACACGCTCATGGTGATGGGGGCGGTGGCTTCCCGCATGACGATGTACAAAGTGGAAGGGAGAAGTGCCAGCCAGTGCCAAGGTAGTGATGGAGGTGGGAAGGACAGGACAAGAGGATGGATGACACAGAGAAGGAAGGAGGGGGAGTAGGAAGGAATGAAGGGTGATGGATAGAGTATTGCTGTGAAGGAGAGATGGAGGATTGACGAGGAAGCTCATCTAAAAAACCTACAATGACACCTTCGAAGTGGAACCAAGTATGTTATCTAGCTATATTCGTTAATTGAAATGATGCCTGTGTGTTTATATGGAAGGGGAATGAGAGGTCTGACCAGAGAGGAGGGTAGGGATAAAGGAGGGAGAGAACTGGACATGTAGGGAGGGAAGGGGACTGAGGTCGAACCTGTATTTGGTAATGAGAGGGACCACCAGGGACGGGAATATGAGGAAGCACATGCCATTAAGTTAGCCAGACAAACTTACAATGAGGAAGGAGATAAGGGAGATAAGAAAGTGAGAGGCGGGGCAATTGCGAGTGGTAGAGAAGAGCGAAAGGCACACTGGCCAGAGGGGAGAGAGAAGGGAAAGAAATTGAGTGTAGTAATTATATGGTTCGAGGGGGGAGGTTAAGGCTGTAAGTGTCATATGAATTAAGCACCAGGACTCTAACCCCGAGAGTAGAGTAGAGAGAGGCAAATAAAAAAAAGGCAGAGAGGCTATTGCATGGCAGGGGAGTGGCACTATTATTTCTGGCAGAGAGGCTATTGCATGGCAGGGGAGTGGCGTTGTTACTTCAGGCAGAGAAGAGGCAGCAAAGCAGTGGGCAGAGGGGCATCAGGGCAGAGACGGGGGTGGTAGGAAATACAAGGAGAGGGGAAGCGACAAAATGGTGGAAAGGCTGGAAAATTTAATATGTAATCTAATTGGAATGTTTTGTGAACAAGTGCGCACAATAGGAGACATGGCTAGACCAGCTCGTGGACAAGGATGAGGCAGAAGGGGAAGGGAGGAGCCTTGGGCAGCTGACCCAGGCACCTCAGAACCCAGACGTGGAAGAAAGCCAGTAGAAAGGCTTATCAATGAAGCAACGAAAGCATATAGGGTAGGGACAAATGCAGGCATCTGGAAGATCTTCGAAGATTGGGAGGAATAGATAAAAGAGGAGGCAAACTCTGAAGAGGAAATGGAGGCCTGACAAGAGGTAATCCTGGACCCAGGGAATACGAGGGGAAGATTAACTCAATTTAAGCAGACTCTATACTTATATTGGCTCATGAAGAGCATGATGGGGAAGGCCATGGAGAAGTTATCAATGGGGATGCCAATGACCCTCTAGGACATGCCAAACTACAAGAACGACCTATAGACCATACATTTTCAGTTGTGCAAGTAGGACATCCGCCTAGATCAGATTCAAAGGCATATCCCTTGTATTATCGAGCTAGCAGATGCACTAGGAGACTCAACTGAAGACCGGACCCTGGTTGACTCAACCTCAGAGGATCAAAAGGAATAGTTAGTTTCCTTCCTGTTTTTTAGTTTTTAGCAGATAAAATTTACTTTTATTAATGTGTGCTTATGATAGATAGAAACTTAGACTCTTATCATGATATAGATGTATATATAGCTTGGGTAGATTGCCTTAAACTATATGATTTTTGGATGTCATATAACGCGGATAGGTGGCCAACATACTTGGTTTCCCATTGGGCAAGTTGAGGCCACCTATCTCATCTATGTGGTGTAAACTTATCTTTCATAAATAGAAAATAGAAGTTCCTACCAAGCATTACAAGAAAAATACTGAGGGCATATATAAATTTTATGTTTTTGAATTATTTATTTATTTTTTATATATAATAATTTTAATTTTAAAATTTATTTTTATGAAAATATTTATTTAAAATTAAAATTATATTATAAAAAACAAATTTAATCCTAACCATAAGCTAAAATCATAAGCGCACTCAAAGCTAAAGGTCAAAGCCTATGACCCATCCCGCATTTAACCAATTAAGCTCTCCTTATCTTTCATGCCTAGAGATATGGGTAATTTAATCCAACGTTTAAAAAGTGATTTTGGACCCCCCTTGGCCATTTCTCGTTAACATAGGGGTCCAAAGTCGACAATTTTAGAAACCACTCTCTAAACTGCCAACCCTTCGCTTCTAGTTATTGGGGACTTAAAATCCCAAACTATTTACCATTAAGGAGGGGGCCAAAAAACCATACATAGTATTAATTAGAATTTTATATGGCAGGAAAACTATTATGAAATAAATTTATTTAATGATGAAAGGCAAAGTGGGTAAAATGGAATTACAGGTTAATGTTACAACTACAGATAAAATAAATTCTCCCTGCATGAAAATGAATAAAGGGAGGCTTTGCATTCATATATTAATGAAATTAATGTAAAGGAGAGCAACAAGATATTTAAGTCAATACAGAAGTCAGAGTTAAGAAGTGAGAATAATTTACAGGCATGGTGAAATCAAGTTACAGGGGTGAAATCCGGTTGAGGTGAAAGTAAAAGAGAAAAGTAAAATACTCTACCAAACAAGACATGGGTTTACAAAACCACATATGGTTTTTTTTAATCTGTAAATGAATTTCACATAAAGGAGAAAGTAAATGAGTTTTTACAGGGAAGGAGAAATAGGACATGGATTTACAAAACCACACATAGTTTTGTAAATACATGAGAAATAAAAACACGACATAATTTCAAATAAGTGGATGAATTTATCCATAAATTTATTATTTGAGAAGATACTTTCTGAATTTATTTAGTAAATTCATTCATGGAATATTTGAAAACATTTATGATTTTGAAATTAGGGAAGCATTGTCAAAAAGTGACATAAAAGCATTCCAAACAGATATTCAACAATAGCTTCATAACCCCAGATTTCAATGCACATAAATATTAATTGAAAGGGAAATTGTGGAAACAACAGCTCTAGATTTTAAAGGCATGGAGATATCAACATCCAAAACATAAAAAGATCAACATTCCAAACAGATATTCAACAATAGCTTCATAACCCCAGATTTCAATGCACATAAATATTAATTGAAAGGGAAATTGTGGAAACAACAGCTCTAGATTTTAAAGGCATGGAGATATCAACATCCAAAACATAAAAAGATCAACAGATTGAGGATCATTCAGTCATTCAACCAACTCCAAATTTCAAGGAAGATACTTGCAATAGTTCGAGACTGCAACTAATAAGGAAATATTATTTATTTTTAATATACAGTTCAGAATTTCGTTCCAAGATTAGTGTAACAGTTTAGGGGATATTTAATATATATATTGTTTTATTTGTAATAAACAGGGGTGGGATTTTGATGCCTAGATTCTACACTTTGTAATAGCTTCTCTTATTTGATTTCTAAAGAATTTTGTGTTTCTTGTATGTTTTTACAGTATTTCCATATCAGTTTTCTACATATGTTAACAGTATTATAGAAGACATGGGTAAGAACAGATTGTGTTTCAATCTCTCTGAAATCCCCTGCAGATTTATAATTGTTTAAAGAGATTAGTATAGCAGACTGTCTATCTGATCTAGCTCCTCTTTGAAATTGGTTATTGTTTGTCTTTCTATTTTCTCCTGAACATGTTTTGTCAGGATGTAGAAATCTTCTACACACATCCAAATCTTCCTAGTTGTTAAGTAATCGCTCTGGCTGCTCAATTATTAGGAATATCCTTACATTCTTCTATCAAATTCTTATACAAATCAAGTTGTTCTGTTAGGCTGGAAGCTGACACGTTTAGAAGGGACCCTGTGAGAGAGGAATTTAATATGAATAGGGATTGTCATTGATCACCAACCACCCCCAGTTAAAACCATAAATATGGCCATTGTGCTTCAAAGGCTATTGTTCAGTGACAAGTGAGGGATCCCCCTCTAGTTCAAGGGCCACCTTGAGCCTAAAGACTAGTTGAGTTGGTTTCCTGGCATAGTTTTTGCAGCCAAGTACTGCCTACGGGAAATAGGTACAAAATTTGGTGTTGTTGTTGGGGAAAAAGGTAACAAATATATCTTTCTCCGGGGAATGATTCCTTGCTGGTGAACAGGGAGTAGGCATTTATTATTGGTTGCATTTCTTTCACCTGGTGACTCCACTTTGTCATATGGCAATTCCACTGGGTAACCGATCCCACTATTTCGAAATTTCAGCTGCCTTTACTGCTATGCAAGGTTCGTTGATACTTGCAATCAGCAGTATATGTCTTTCCCTCTCAGCCATGGTTAGAAATCTAAAATTTCTACAGAGGATGCAGCTTTTAAAGTACACCTGTGAGTATAAGTTTTCCATGGGATTTTATGTTCATATTGTATATATTCTTCAGATTTTTAGCTGTTGGCAACGTGGTTTGTTAATAGATCCACTCCGCACTTGGTTACGTTGGAATGCATATTACACCTAATAGTGTATAATTTTCCAGTTCATTTAGATAGAGGTGTGGGATTGATTAGCTACTTTCAGATTCAGGTGCAATAGATCGACAATTGTTTTAGTTATATTTCAAGATTGTAGTATTAAGTTTGGTTTGGTTGAGTGCAATGACTTCCAAGGGATTAAATGATTGACTCCATAGCCCATGAATTAGGCACTCTTGTGCTTATTTCCACTTACAGTGACAGTTGTTTCACTTTAGTAGTTTTCAATTTTCAGATTTCAGAATGAATAAGTCTTTGGATTAGTGCAAGAAATATAAGTTTCCATTTACAGTTGTAGGTTTAATATGCAGTAGCTGGATGATGGGGATTGGTTATACATTACATGACGACAGATCAGTGATCAATGATTTTATGGTATGACTCCATGCCCAACACATAAGGCAGTTGGTCTACTAGTTCTCTGCATCCCATAGGGGGAAGCAGTCCCCATTGGAGCCGATGTTGTAAGATATTTCAACACACTAAAAATTAAAAAATTTCAGTGTGAAATTGCCATTTCCTTCTGAGTTAAATACTGAGGGCATATATAAATTTTATGCTTTTGAATGATTTATTTATTTTTTATATATAATAATTTTAATTTAAAAAATTATTTATATAAAAATATATTTTTATGAAAATATTTATTTAAAATTAAAATTATATTATAAAAAATAAAATTTAATCCTAATCATAAGCTAAAATCATAAGCGCACTCAAAGCTAAAGGTCAAAGCCTATGGCCCACCCCACATTTAACTAATTAAACTCTCCTTATCTTTCATGCCTCGAGATATGGGTAATTTAATCCCCTTGGCCATTTCCTTAACATAGGGGGTTTGAAGTCGACAATTTTAGAAACCACCCTCCGAAGTACCAACCTCTCGCTTCTAGTTATTGGGGACTTAAAATCGCAAACCATTTACCACTAAGGAGGGGGCCGAAAACCATACCCATTATTAATTAGAATTTTATAAGGTGGGAATACTATTATGAAATAAATTTATTTCTTGATGGAAGGCAAAGTGGGTAAAATGGAATTACAGGTTAATGTGTTACAACGGTAAAATAAATTCTTTGTGCATGAAAAAGAATAAATATTGATGAAATTAATGTACAGGAGAGAAAAAATATATTTACGTCAATACATGTGAAATTGAAGTCAAAGTTACAGAAGTAAGAATAATTTACAGGCATGGTGAAATCAAGTTATAGGTGTGAAATCAAGTTGAGGTGGAAGTAAAAGAGAAAAGTAAAATAGTCTACCAACTATAGAAAACAAGACATGGATTTACAACACCACATATGGTTTTTTAATCTGTAAATGAATTTCACAGAAAGGAAATTTACAGTGTGAAAGTAAATGAGTTTTTACAGGGAAGGAGAAACAGGACATGGATTTACAAAACCACACATAGTTTTGTAAATACATGAGAAATAAAAACATGACATAATTTCAAATAAGTGGATGAATTTATCCATAAATTTATTATTTGAGGAGATATTTTCTGAATTTATTTAGTAAATTCATTCACAGAATATTTGAAAACATTTATGATTTTGAAATTAGTGAAGCATTGTCAAAAAGTGACATAAAAGCATTCCAAATAGATCTTCAACAACAACTTCACAAACCCCATATTTCAAGGCACATAAATATCAATTGAAAGGCAAATGGCGGAAACAACAGCTCTAGATTTTAAAGGCATGGAGATATCAACATTCAGAACATCAAAAGATCAACAAATTGAGGATCATTCTGTAGATTTTTAGCAGTCATTCAACCAACTCCAAATTTCAAGGCAGATACTTGCAACAGTTCCAGATTTCTTGCAACTAATAAGGAAATATTATTTATTTTTAATATACAGTTCAAAATTTCATTCCAGGATTATTGTAACATTTTAGGGGATATTTAGTTTATATATTGTTTTATTTGTAATAAACAGGGGTGGGATTTTGATGCCTAGACTCTACACTTTGTAATAGCTTCTCTTATTTGATTTCTAATGAAAGCCTTATGGCTCTGGTTTTGACAGAATTTTGTGTTTCTTGTATTTTTTTTCCAGTATTTCCATATATGTTTTCTGCACATGTTCACGGTATTATAGAAGACCTCAGTAAGAACATATTGTGATTCAATCTCTCTGAAATCCTTTGCAGATTTATAATTGTTTAAAGATATTAGTATAGCAGATTGTCTATCTGACCTAACTCCTCTTTGAAATTGGTTATTGTTTATCTTTCTATTTTCTCTTGAATATGTTTTGTCGGGTTGTAGAAATATTCTACACGCATCCAAATCTTCCTAGTTGTTAAGTAATCGGTCTGGCTACTCAATTATTAGGAATCTCCTTACATTCTTCTGTCAAATTCTTATACAAATCAAGTCATTCTGTCAGGCTAGAAGCTGACACGTTCAGAAGGGACCCTATGAGAGAGGCATTTAATATGAATAGGGATTGTCATTGATCGCCAACCACCCCCAATTAAAACCATAAATCTGGCCATTGTGCTTCAAAGGTTGTTGTTCAGTGACAAGTGAACAACATTAAACAAAGCCTCGTAACAACTGAGGGAGCCCCCTCTGGTTCAAGGGCTAGCTTGAGCCTAAAGACTGGTTGAGTTGGTTTCCTGGCATAGCTTTTGTAGCCAAGGACTACCTACGGGAAATAGGTACAATAGAACAAAGGGAAAAAGAATGAATATAAAGGGAGTTAGGCCCCTGACAGGAGCCCAAAGGCTTAAGCACCCAAGCGCCCAAACCACTGGTCACGACACTCGATCCTATGGGGAAATTGAGATAAGAGGGATAAAAGAGTAAATTATCATGGGTGTGAATATTAGTTTAAATATTGAGCATGTTTAGGGGGGATCGTCATCTATCTCTACCTAACTAGCCCCCGTAAGCATTTCAGGGGTGGGGGGGGGGTAACTTACGCAGGCGATAGACTAGTGTTACCCCTCGGAGTTGACAAGTCAAAATGGTGGGCCCTTCAATCCAATGACCCAGATTGATTCTGGGGGGTCACCGTTAGATTTGACCTCCTGCTCTTTTACCTACTGGAGGATGGTGGGGACCACCCGCCACGTTATAGGTCCGCCAACACCAGTTTCAAGCGAGCAATGAATTCAAAAGGTAAATGGTAACCTTTTCACCCCATCTTCCATCCACCTATTACCTATCGACGCCCAATCCCCTTCTTCCATGTGTCTACCCCCCGTGATGTCATCCCAATTTGTTTTGTTTTCCTGTGCAGTCTCCTCTTACTATTCCTCCATTCTATAACACCATTCGAGTACTCAACTGGTCTGAGACTGCCCTCCATTGCCATTTTCATCTCTCGCTAGGAATACTAGGTAACCGGTCGGTCCCCTCCACCTACAAGTTACTTGAATACTCATTAAAACATGAATAAGGTGGCCCCCAAGAACCCCAAAACACAGGAATCCAAATCCTCATTGAATTTTAAGCCTTTCATGGATACTGAGGCTCAAATTTCAGATCCTATTTGTTCTTTCCACCTGTTGGACCTCTAGTTCGACTTGTATGGCCAACATGTCCGAGGAGAGGACCCATTCCATATAGTTGACTAAGGTATGTACTATCAAATTTCCCCTTATGTACATCACTTCCCCAAAATCATGTCTTTGTTAACTGCAACTTATATAGAGGAGATAAAATGTTTTGTTTTCCCCATAGGAGCCAAATCCTAAAGGTGACCCCAGATCTAATCCAAAAGGCTATAGTTTACCCAAGCTCCCTTGAACCCTAGAAATTCATAGAAGCCACTCGGGTTTATAGCTATACTACCCTCCCATCAAATGATTTTTTTTTTTTTTTTGAAAATGGTCTTAGCCCCTGGTTTACAGTCCTTTCCCATTACTGATATTTTCCCAATAACTATATTTTCTGAGTCTGTACAACCTATATTGTCTGTGATTCCTCACTTGTTTGGAGATGACAATTCCAATATGGCCAAAAAAACATACCGAGGGTTTCTCAGGGAGATGATGCAGCCAGGTCATCTATTTGACATATCTACTTACTTGGACGAGTCCATAAAATTCTAGTTATGCCATTTTTCCACCACTACATACTTTAGGTATTATTCTTTGTTGTTCCATCTATTTGTGTACATCCATGTGGAGGAGTTTGAATGCTTGGGCCTCAGTTTGGTGGCCCAAGACAAACAGAGGAAGTATTTTTTTGAATGGGACACTATGTTTAGGAGGAAACTAGAGAGAGATGGTTATTCATAGTGCATTTGATCCTACATGGCCATTTCCTATAAAATTATTCATAATATGTCCCCTCCAAGAATTATTTCTCAGTAGAAAGAAATCCTTCAACTAAGAATGGGAGACTGGTACCTGCTTGAGGATTACATAGAGATTCGGTTCTATGGGTGTGAGCTTCCTCCATATCACTTGCTTGTATTCATACCAATGAGGATATTCGCCCTCGATTTCATTAGACAAAGTCTTAAATGTGGACTAGGTCCAATTTTTCCCTGCCAAGAAGGGATATATGTTCAAGTTGGGAAAACCTATAGGGACTTTTATTGTTAACTCTAGACAGGCCTTCTTAGCAGTTGAGGAATTTCTAAAACAAATGAATATTAAATTGGGAGATGTTTGGCATTATGGTATTCATGGGGTCATTGCAAAGAAAAGAGAAAGCATAAAAGCTTCAACTTATGAGCATGAATATAGGCCCAAGCTTGAATGGAAATATAACTTCGATTCATGGCCTATTAACACAGAGATGGAGGTCGAGACTTCGAAAACAAAGGAAAAGGAACAAAAAAGGACTGTTGATGAGACAGGGAATGTAGAAATGGAAGATGTACAAACCAGTAAAAAGCACAAGAGCCAAGAAAAAACCAAACCAACTAGGCTTCCAGGTGAATTTGGAAGACCCAATGCAAGTTGGTGCCTCATCATCCTTAGAGGTATCCATTTTGAGTTCAATAGGAAGTACAACCACAACTGAACCTAGTTGGCCCACTGGAAAGGCCATTGAAGAAAGGAACAAAAAAATAAGGGAGGACATGCAACAACAAATGGCTTCCGATTCAGTTCCATACCATACCAGACTTCATGTCTCTATGGATTTGGAGATAAATCTAATGAAAATATCATTGCATCACCCACTAGCATAGTTAATACCATCGGGCTCCCAGTTCAAGGCCCTGGATGTCTCCTTAAACTTGACAAGTGTCCCTCTTCCTGATAAGATCAACTTCCATAGGAAAATGGGAGAGATGATTTATAGTGAGCTTAACAGAAATGAAATGACCATAAGTAAAGCGGAGAAGCTAATAGAGAAGGACACACCAATATTGAAACAAGAAAGAGCTAACTCCAGAGCTCTTCACATGTAGAATGAAAAATTCAAAGAGTTGATTATGAAAAGGGTGAATCTAGAGGATAAGCCTGCGTTTGAGGTCCTTATTCAAAGCTCACAAGCATATGTTGAAGATTTTAGACACAAATTGAATATGCATGCAAGCGAGCATGTGATTTCCAAGTAACTTGCATAGGTGGAGGAGGAGAAATCAATTCTAGAAAAGGAGCTGATAGACATAAACAATGAGGTGGTGGATCTTAAGTAGTAGGTGGTTGAACTTCATATGAGAATAGACACTCACATCTGTGTTGTGCTGGTGCCTAAGAACCCTCAAAATCCCACAAGAAAATCTCACAAAGACCCTCACCGAGCTCCATCTCTCATAAGAATAATTCAAGAAGGTGCATAAGAATTTAGACACAACCCAACAATCCCTGTCACAAAAAGAAAAGTAGCTTGAGACAACCAAGACTAATGCAAATTTGATCAGCAAGAACCTGTAGGAAGCCAAACAGGAGATTGTTGAGCTCAAAGGCCTTCTGAAAGGAAATATGTCTCTCGTGTAAGCTAAGCAACTGGTATGGGATGAGATTATAGGAGAGATGAAAAACAATTGGGAGTACATATTTTTGATGGATTAACAGAAGATTGTGATCAAGGACTACGGGTTCTTCATCCTAGCTGCCAAGGAAGAGGGTGAAAAGAACTCCCATATTTCTAATAAGTTCATTCAGTTTGTAAATGAAAGTCCAATCAGTGAGTTGAGGCCCATAGATGTGGTGGATAGAGTATTTGCTATCATGGATATCTCCAAAGTAGTTTAGAAGGAAGAGGCCAGAGAAAAAGTTAAAAATTCCTAAACATAGTGCTGAAGGATGTGGTTGCCTTTAACTTCAAGTTTGATGACAGAGTCAGAGAAGGGTTTCCTAGTTGCAGGGGTATTGTGGGAATGTTGGTCCCATGGACGCAATACATTTAGATGTTAGTGGATGCCAAGAGCAAGGTGGATTCCTCCCATGAGAAGACTTCCACCCTCAAAGGTAAAACAACAGTTAATTATCACAAAAAAGAATTTTAGCTGTTAAGATCGATGAATACCCTATTCTTCCCTAGGTTGAACTATATAGGGCTCACAAATCTCAAGATTTCATATCAGCGATTCTTTCACACTACTCTACCAGCTCCAGCACTGTGGAAAAGGTGTGAACAATTCATCAATCCTCCTGTGCTCTAGATCATCGACCCAATGATGCTACCTCCTGAAACTGCCTATCATAGTTAAAGATATTGTTGATTGAAACTTTGATATTTTTATTTTCATGTAAATATTATGTTTTCAAAGAATCAATACTAGTTAGTTAGGATCCGGTTAGTACAACTATGCCACTAGAGCACGCTGATATTTTGTTATGATGATTCACTGCCAAATCAAGAAAGAATATTTTGTAATGGGTTCTCCCTTTGAGGCCCTACAAAAACATTTTTATGATACATAACCAAGGGTTTGGAATTTTGGTTTTCCAAGACAGAATCTCTGCAAATTTTCAATGAAATGTATGCTCTGTGGAAGATTAAGGAAATATTTTGGTGATTCTGACTCATATGAATGTGTAGTATGTATTCCTTTTTGTGTTTGGTCCATATGTTCTCACTCTTCTTCTTAGATTACATGTAATAGCAGCTGTTGGATATGTTTTCATGGATTTATGGATTCATCTATGCCTAATGCTGATTAAACATGCCTATAACTGATATGATTTGGTATCCTTAAAATGCGCTACATGTATCTTAGCACTTCATTTAATCATTTTCTCATCCATTTCATGCTAGACTTCGATGCACTCGATTCTTAGTATAAGCCCTGTGCATTGGTTTTCTTTCCTCCTCGATTCTTCTACCCGATATACCACAAAGAACTTATAAAATCACATGTTCATGTGATGTTGGATGCTAGAGTCAGATATTGATGCTTCTATGAGTAATATTTTTCATTCGACTTTGTATTTCTCCTCTTAAGGAAGGTTCTGAATCAATCTCATCTTAAATATGTTAAATACCAAATGTAACAAAAAATATCAGTAGATCCTTAAAGCACTCATCAAGATGTCCTAGGCACTAGTCTCTCTTAAACCTAGGGGCTATCTCTAGGAGCTACAACATCTTCTTGAGCCGTTGTTGGGGACGAGTCATAAAAATTTCCCTGGGTACGACATTTATATACCATTTAGTAAGGTGATAAAAAAGGTGTGTGGGTTAAATATCTCTCACCTTGGTGACTCCATTGTTTCAATTTCATTTTCAGCAGCCTGGCTTTCAAAAGGCCACACACTTGCTCTGATACTTCACAACAGAGAACTCCTCCTGTGTTTGATTCTGAAAAGAGAATATCTAGGATGGTCTGGAAAGAAAGAACTCTTGTCACTCCAGTTCCTATGATCTATTTTCCATAAGTATCATCCTCTAGCTCTCAAAAGGTTGTGATAAATTACTTTGAGTCTTCCTCCAAAGTCTTGGAATATCCCGAGGAACATTGTGCACTATTTGACTCATTTTCCTCAAGAGTCAAAATCAAAGAAGCTTTTGTCATCTCTCCTCCCTTCACATTTCATACTTTCCAAAAACCCAACGAAGTTAAAGACATTCTCATAAATATTCCAACACAGAGCGTTAACAATTTCCCAACTTAGCTCCAATCAGGTGCAATTCAGCCAACTCCTCAGTAAGGCCCTATTATAAACCTCATACCACCTCCCTTGCTGATGAGCCCCAAAAATGTACAATTATTTGGGCTCATTCAACCTCCTAATTTGGCTTAGTCCACCATTCTCATTTGTTTATTGCATGTTTTTGATTATTTTTATGTTAATAGAGTGAATTTGGTTAGTCATTATGCCAACAAGTCTAATGGGTGCTTTGTGTAGCCTTGTTGGTCAACTTGGAGACAAAATTGAAGGTCTTAATGAGCACTTGGCAGCCAAATTCGTGGGAGAACAAGCTAGAGGATTTGTAGGAAGGTGTCCCCCTCATTTATGGACCCTTACCTCGAATTCTTCACCATCAGCTCGGAGTTCAAAGGCCACCAAATCAATGAGCTCAAGGGCAGCCAAGCAAGTCAAGTTGGACTGCTGTTAACTACAAGTCTTGGGCAGCCAAGTCCCTAACTTTTAGGAGGACTGTTGGGTCCTCAAATTGTATAAATAAGAAGGCTTGGGGCCTCATTTGGGTTAGCTAGTTGGTAGTCATTTTTGGTAGCTAGTAGTTAGTCATTTCGTAGCAGCTAGTTAGTCAATTTGGTTTTCGCTCTTTGTAAGCCAGTTTTGGCATGACATTAGACTTTTGATTATGAATAAAAGCAAGCAGTTTTGGATCAGATTTTGAGTTTTTAAAGGAGCCTAAAGCTCTCGGGGTTGGGCCCAACCTGAGAGCTCAGGCCTCCTTCCTTTGTATCAATATTGTTCCTTTCGCATTTCGTTTCCATTTCCCTTTACATGCATTCGAGTATAGCTGCTGATTTAGATTTCCTGTAGTGGTTAAACAGTTGCTGATTTGGATTTCCTTTAGAAGTCAAACAGATTGGTTTTATCAGTTAGAATTGATGTAGTTGTTTGGAAGTAGGCTGAGGCATTACTTAGATCCATTCATGCACTTTTATATTTAGCATTACTTCTTCATTCCACTGCCATGCATGAGTTTCCTTCACAATTTATATTGCTGTTCATTGATTTTATGTCACAGGTCGCTCAGGTTGAAGCATTCTCGTTTTGGTGACACTCATAAACAATTTGTTTCATCTACACTGCCCCATACCACTCCATTACCTTCCTCCTCTTGTCAACCACACCTAAAGCCACTCAGCCACCCTTTGTTCAGCTCATTCAACTTCCAGCTCTTCTATTACTCACATAGCCCCATCTACTTAACCTTTCATAGATACCATCCTTCCATTCACCAACCCACTCCATGCACTCTTTCCCCATATGACTTCTCTGTCTCTGAGCCATCACCAGTCCCATCTCCACCTCACCTATCCTCCCATACCACTCCATCACTTCACCATCACTCAAAACCCTCACGGCCAAACATCCTGTAGAAATTCCTTAGTTTCCTGTAGAAACCCCTGCAGACTTCCTGTAGAAGCCCATAAACATGGTTCCTTGACGGCCAAACTTTGTGAGACTCTCTGGAAGGGTGTTAGGGACCCCTTAGATCCTCTATGAACCTTCCCAACCTTTCCCAAGCATTTCTCCTCCTTGATCCGCCTCTGCACAGCCAAACCCTAATAAGAGCAAATTCATAATCACTCCATCCACTTAAGCAAAAACACAAAAACAATGTTCTTTTTCGTAGAAGTAGTTTGAGTCCATGCATTTCGCATCATTAGAAGTAATGGCATCATTTGTAGACATTTGCACTCTCACTATTGCATCATAGAGGTTAAACTAGTCAAATTAGGGTTTCCTAGGTTTACATGCTTTGATTTGCTTTCAGTTCATTTTTGTCAAGTAAATTAGTTTTCTCTGAGCTAGCTTTCGTCCATCATTTAGCAAGCTTCTTCTGAGAGCCTATAGAAGTTGGCTTGAGCCCTAGCGGACTTGTGCCAGCTGACCAAGTGACAGCTGCGACAAGAGCTAGTACTTGTGCATATAGCACCGCCGCTTCCAAGTTTGTACGAACTACCGGGTTGATAAAATGAAGAGACAGGAAGCCCCAGGAGTTGTAGCATTATTGCTACAATACTGGAGCTCACCACTTGCAAAACATGGTTGTCCCTGGTTTTATCCTAAATAAATATGCTCCACTAGACTTACCACAACCCCTAAATGGTATGCCACAAGAGTATCTTAAGCTCTTACCAAGATTCATTGGAGAAGATGATATCTCATCTCAGAGGCATATATAAATCTTTTGTGCATTTACAGAAAATTTGAATGTACAACACTTGGATGTGGTGTTACAACTCTTTGTCCAGTCCATAGATGGGGAGGTAAGGAAATGGTTCAAATCCCTCCCAAATTCTTCAATCACTACCTAGGAGGATATCGAGAATTATTTTATGCATAAATGGAGAGAGAAAAGGGACCATGGTTACATCCTCATTAAATTCAATGCAATGAAGAAAAAACATAATGAAGATGTTTCAAAATTCATAAAAAAGTTTAACAAATTATACAATAGTCTTCCAGCTGAAATCAAACCTCCATAGGTTGTTTCTAAAGTAGTTTTTGTTGGGGCTTTTGAACCTGAATTTGGATTCACACTTAGAGAAATAAAGTCCCATACCTTGGACTAGATTCAAATAGATGTTTTAGAAGTTGAAGCAAATTTTACCTCCACCAGGAAATGGAAAGGGAAACCTGAGTATGGTGATAGGAGAAGAGGAAAAGAGGAAGCCAACTCTTCGAGCCATGTGAAGGAAACCCAAGAAAAAAATCTTGAGGAGATGAATAAGTTGATAAGAAATTTGTCTAACAAGCTTGTAAAACTGGAATTAGAAAACAAAAACCCTCCTCGATAGAGTCAACCATCTCCAAATCGAAATTTCAACCCTCAATATAGAAGACCACCCTTGCAGCTCTTACAAAGGGAGAGAAAAGAACAATAAGATCACATTCAACCACCTTTGTATTTGGAAGATGATCAAGGGGATCATGTTGAAGAAACCATAGAGGTTCAAGAAAATAATTTTTCTTCTCTTTTTGAGTAGGAACATGAGACAGAATCTCAAGAGGAAGAAGGATATAACTTGGATGCCCTACTGGATGATGGTGAAATTGAAAAAAATTGTTGTAGGCAGTTTGCTGACCTCATGCAGTCTCAATTACACAACAAATATGATGAAAAGGCAGACCATGGCAAAGGCTTAAATAGAGAGCAATGTAGAGACATAATTTCAAGCAACGACTATATTTGAACAATATTGTTTAAATTATAATATTAATTTATTAATATATTAAAAACAAATATTATTAAGTAACGGCTAGTTTTTGAAAAAATATATTTAAATAATGATATTATTTCATTAATTTATTAAAAATATTAATAGGTAACGACTATATTAAACAACTAGTTTTTGAAAAATAATATTTAAATAAATTTATTAAAACCAAATATTACTAGTTCTTGAAAAATAATATTTAAATAATGATATTAGTTTATTAATTTATTAAAATATTAATATGTAATGGCTATATTAAACGGCTAGTTTTTGAAAAATAATATTTAAATTAATTATTAAAACCAAATATTACTAGTTTTTGAAAAATAAGATTTAAATTGTGATATTAGTTTATTAATTTAATAAAAATATTAATAAGTAACTGCTATATTAAACAGCTAGTATTTAAAATAAATAAATAAATAATCAAAGTCAAACTTTAAAGGAGGGGAGTAATAAATTATAAAAACGAGTAAAGGTCCTAATCGAGACAAGATCATTTGATAAATAACTAATGGAAATAAAATAAAATAAATTAAAAATAATTAATGGAAAAATAAATAAAATAAAACAAAAATATGCACAAGTCAAAATAAATATATATATAAATAAATAAACAAAAATAAAATAAAAATAAATAAATAGAAATAAATAAAAATAAATAAATAAATAAACACACACACACACACACACACATATATATCCAAAGAAAAATAATCAATAAATAAAACGGGGTCAACAATAAAATATGGGGCTCAGGCCATTAAACAAATAACAAAAATACTAAAAGGAGTTAAGAACAAATAGGGTGATAAAATACATAAAAACACGAAGGATCAAGAAAATAAACTCTAATGAAGAATAAATTAACAACAAATATTATAAAAAGGATGCCAATACCTACATAGATTTACAAAAAAAAAAAAACTGATGAGGACAAGACAGGGACCCAAATTCTACTAATATTTCAACCATCATCTCTATTCAAATTATTGGGTCTTTTTTCAATTTCTAGGGCCTCCCTCAATTTTCGATGATGAAAATGACTAGCCTTAGCAACGACTTGAGCCTCCTCAATGCAGATGTGATGCTTAGATTTATTTGCATGCTTTGCCAAAGCAGAGGAGCAGGTCTTGCCATGCTTGATGTCAGCAGCATGCTCACAAATCCTTTGATTAATCGAGCGACCAGTCTCACCAATGTAGGGAGTCCCACAAGAGCATGGGATAACGTAAACACCCTTCATATTTTTGGGGTCCATTGGGTCTTTTACAAATCTAAGGGAGCTCTGTATGGTATTTAAAGGCCGAAAGGTTGAAGCCACCTTATCCTTCCTTAGGATCCTTTCAATATTGTCAGTGGTCCCTCAGATAAAAGGAAGATGAACACCAGAAAATCAATCCTTGGTATCTTTCTTAGTACTAGGACCTTTTTCAGCTCTGAGGAAAGCCTTAGTACATTGGTGTCTACTATACCCATTATTAAAGAAAACACTTAGGAGATGTTCTTTCTCTTCCTTGAGATGGTTCTCATTAGAAACTCTTAAAGCTCTAGTTGCTAAGGTGTTGAGGATTTTGAATCAAAGGCCTTAGCCTCTTCTCGTCTTCTGCCTAAGTTGTGGAAGAGGTTTGTGGATGACACTTTTTTCATCTGGTCCCATGGTAAAGAAAAGTTGGAATTATTTTTCCTCCATCTTAACAATCAATCTAGTTCTATAAAGTTCACCATGGAATTTGAATGTAATAGTAGCCTTCCCTACCTTGACATCCTCCTATCAAGGAATGATAATGACTCTTTCTCTCATCAGGTACATCGTAAAAAAACTAATACGAAACAATATCTTCATGCTAATTTTCATCATTTCCCAGCTCAAAAGCTTGGTGTTCTCAACACCTTAGCAACTAGAGCTTTAAGAGTTTCTAATGAGAACCATCTCAAGGAAGAGAAAGAACATATCCTGAGTGTTTTCTTTAATAATGGGTATAGTAGACACCAATGTACTAAGGCTTTCCTCAGAGCTAAAAAAGGTCCTAGTACTAAGAAAGATACCAAGGATCAATTTTCTGGTGTTCATCTTCCTTTTATCCAAGGGACCACTGACAAGATTGCAAGGATCTTAAGGAAGCATAAGGTGGCTTCAACCTTTCAGCCTTTAAATACCATACGGGGCTCGCTTAGATCTGTAAAGGACCTAGTGGACCCCAAGAATATGAAGGGCGTTTATGTTATCTCATTCTCTTGTGGGATTCCTTGCATTGGTGAGACTAGTCGCTTGATTAATCAAAGGATTCGTGAGCATGCTACAGACATCAAGCATGGCAGGACCCGCTCCTCTGCTTTGGCGGAGCATGCAGATAAATCTAAGCATCACATCTGCATTGAGGAGGCCCAAGTCGTTGCTAAAGTTAGTCATTTTCATCATCGAAAATTGAGGGAGGCCCTAGAAATTGAAAAAAGACCCAATAATTTGAATAGAGATGATGGTTGGAATATTAGTAGAAATTGGGTCGCTGTCTTGTCCTCCTAGTTTTTTTTTTTTTTTTTTTTTGGTAATCTATGTAGGTATTGAAATCCTTTTTATAGTATTTGTTGTTGATTTATTCTTCATTAGAGTTTATTTTCTTGGTCCTTCGTGTTTTTATGTATTTTATCACCCTATTCGTTCTTAACTCCTTTTAGTATTTTTGTTATTTGTTTAATGGGCTTGAGCCCTATATTTTATTGTTGATCCTGTTTTATTTATTGATTATTTTTCTATGGATATATATATATATATATATATTTTGACTTTTGTATATTTTTGTTTTATTTTATTTTACTTCCATTAGTTATTTATCAAATGATCTTGTCTTGATTAGGGCCTTTACTCGTTTTTATAATTTTTGACTCCCCTCCTTTAAAGTTTGACTTTGATTATTTTTTTATTTATTTTAAAAACTAGCTATTTAATATAGCAATTACTTATTAATATTTTTAATAAGTTAATATCACAATTTAAATCTTATTTTTCAAAAACTCGTAATATTTGGTTTTAATAAATAAATTTAAATATTATTTTTCAAATACTAGCCATTTAAAATAGTCACTATATATTAATATTTTAATAAATTAAGAAACTAATATCATTATTTAAATATTATTTTTCAAGAACTAGTAATATTTGGTTTTAATAAATTAATTTAAATATTATTTTTCAAAAAATAGCCGTTTAATATAGCCGTTACCTATTAATATTTTTAATAAATTAATGAAATAATATCATTAGTTAAATATTTTTTCAAAAACTAGCCGTTTAATATAGTCGTTACATATTAATATTTTAATAAATTAATAAACTAATATCATTATTTAAATATTATTTTTCAAGAACTAGTAATATTTGGTTTTAATAAATTTATTTAAATATTATTTTTCAAAAACTAGCCATTTAATATAGTCGTTACCTATTAATATTTTTAATAAATTAATGAAATAATATCTTTATTTAATTTTTTTTTTCAAAAACTAGTCGTTTAATATAGCCGTTACTTAATAATATTTGTTTTTAATATATTAATAAATTAATATTATAATTTAAACAATATTGTTCAAATATAGTCGTTACTTGAAATTATGTCTCTACATTGCTCTCTATTTAAACCTTTGCCATGGTTTGCCTTTTCATCTAGTCTTGATGATGAACCGCACTTGTTGGTTTGAAACGCGTCAGCCAAAAAATTCTCTCATGTGGTTTCTACTGAAAGAATTTGTTTAATTCATTATGGATCACAGAAGCTTGAACAAACAAATATGATCTCAGACCCTCTAGGAAAAGGTTTAGAATGCAAGATCAAAATGAAGAACCTCCCCACTCAAGTTCTCTCAAGTCAATAGGGAAAGGAAATAAACCTCTTGACCCAGTCCCACCAAGCAAGAAAGAGTCCTCAGATCTTGTTCCTCATAAGCCTGAAGCCCCTAAAATAGAGCAATTTCCTCCCCAAACCAAACTAGTCTTTAGTAAGGAGAAGCAACTTACTGAAGTTGCAACAATTGATAGGAACCCCTCTGCTTTTAATCTTCAAAAAGTGTTGGAGAAGGTCAAAATCTATGTTCCTTTAACTAAATTATTGAAACAACCAAATTATAAATCTCAAGTATCTCAGTTTAAGTGCCCATCCACCAGAACTCCTATGCAAGATAGCCTGAAACTCGAAGAAGAAAGGCCCATGGTTGCATTTGGACCTCATGTTGAGGAACATGACTCTTCCACTACCCCTTTCTATGTTACCTTGGTAATTCGTGAGCTTTTATTACATAACTATATGCTTGACTCAGGAGCTTCTCATAATCTAATGACCTTGACTGTCCTGGAGTAGTTGGGGATGAAAATAACCAAACCATATAAATACCTGTACTCTTTTGACTCTAAGAGAGTAAAATGTCTCTGGATGATTAAAGACCTAGTGGTGAATTTGACTCAGATTCTTGTGGAAAGTGTTGTAATGGATATTGTGGTTGTTGACATCCCTGTAAGGTTTGGCATGCTTTTTTCCAGGTTGTGGGTACCACAAATTTGGGGATCTATAAAAATGGATTTCACATATGCCACCATTCCATTGTTCGGTGGAGAGGAACATCAAATGTATAGAGAATCAAGATTTGTAAAGACAATTACGAGGGTTGATTGTTCAAATAATGCTCTTGTGTAAAGTAAAGAGAAGGATTTTTCTTGTTTGTTGTTAGAGAAAGATTATCAAATAATAGATGAAACATAGGTAGAATGTTCTGTTCAGCTAAATAAACAATCACTAGTGTGTAATAAAGTATGGAAGTTATACTTTGACAGTGATTATTCCAAGGAAGGAAATGGAGCAGGTGTGTTGTTGGTGTTTCCAGAAGGCAACCTGATTCCTCTTTCATTCAATCTAGAGTTTAAAGCCACTAATAATGTTGTTGAATATGAAGCTTTGTTGTTAGGGTTGCGAGCTGCTAGAAGTCTCAACATTGGGTGCTTGGTAGTGTTTGGATATTTAGAGCTGGTGGTGAAGCAAATCATAAATCAATTCCAAGCTAAACATCCAAGATTAAAGGCTTACCGAAATGAGGTATGGGATTTGATTGATAATTTTTTCTTAGGCTTTAATATCCAATTTTTTCCCAGAGATAGAAATTGGATGGTTGACTCCTTGGCTGTAGTTACTAGTAACTTCAAGCCTCCTCAAAACCCCTTGCTCAGATACGAAGTTGAAGTCAGATACAGGCCTTCAATACCAGACAATGTTAAGTATTGGCAGGTGTTTGAAGATGAGGAACAAATCAAATGCTTCATGGAGGTTATTGGAGAGTTTTCAAACTCAGTGATTGACCAAGAGGATGGGGAAGTAATATATGAATAACAAGTCAATTGGGGAGAGACTATTTAGGGACAAAAGATTTTACAATTGAAAGGTAACACCATTCCTAGGGGGTTGGTTCCATTGGAAAGGTTATTTAACCCAAATGATGTGGCTTCCAAGTCAATTGAGCAAGAGCTGCAAGAACAGGTAGAAGACTGCAACATTGGCTAGAACAAGACCTCAGGGTGATAAAGTTGTCCAAAGGAGTTCCTAAAGAACACAAGCAAAGGTATCAGGATCTTTTCAAGCAGTATGTGGATGTGTTCTCTTGGTCATATGATGACTTGAAAACCTTTGACACAACTATCATTCAGAACAAAATTCCTTTGAAGAGTGGGGTGAAGCCATATAAAAAAAAGCTCAGGAAAATTAACCCTCTTTTACTTCCATTAATTGAGAAAGAGGTGAGGAAGTTGCTACAGGCCAAAATGATTGTTCCTTTGAGGTAATATTGGCTAGAAAATTTAGTTTCTATCAGGAAGAAGAATGGAGAAATAAGGTTATGTTTTGACTTCAGGAATCTAAACAAGGCCTCACTAAAGGATAATTACCCTTTGCCTAAGATGGAATACATTTTGCAGAAGTTGGTAGGGTATGCTTAAATGTCCATGATGGATGGTTTCTTTGTATATAACCAAGTTGCTGTGCACCTAGAAGATTAGAAGAAAAACACTTTCACCACACCCTGGGGAACATTTATGTATGCCAGAATGCCCTTCGGCCTCATAAACATAGGAGCCACTTTTTAGAGAGCTATGGATATAGAATTTGTTGGAGAATAGGACAAATTTGTAATTATTTACCTGGATGACATCACTATTTTCTCAAAAATAGATGAAGAGCACATAAAACACTTGTATCTCACTTTTGAAAAATGCAGAAGGTATGGTTTGTCTTTAAACCCTAAGAAATATCAGTTTTCTCTAAGTGAAGGAAAATTATTGGGCCACATTGTGGCAAAGGAGGGAGTAAATATTTATCCCAGAAGGGTGGAGGCCATCAATAACATTCCATTACCAAGAAATAAGAAAGAAATCCAAGTCTCCTTGGGCAATATCAAATTTTTAAGAAGGTTTATACCCAATTATGCTGAAATAGTTAAAGAAATCACAGAGATGCTAAGGAAGGATAGGGAGGTAAAGTGGATAGTAGAAGCTCAGGGATCATTCTCTAGAATCAAAAAGGATTTTGCAGAAGCCCCAATATTAGTCAGCCCAAATTACCAAAAACTGTTTTTCATCTTTTATTTTACTTCTTCCCACATGGTGGTTGTTGTATTGTTACAAAAAAATGATGAAGGACACGAGCAACCAATCACATTCTTCATTCAAGTGTTACGAGATGCTGAGATAAAATATAATATTTTGGAGAAGTAAGCATATGCCTTAGACAAAGACCTGAAAGCTTTTAGAATCTATGTCCTACAATCAAGTATAACAACCTATTTTCCTACCAATGTAGTAAAAGATATCCTTGTGCAAGGGGATAGTGAAGGAAAAAGAGGCAAGTGGATTTCTAAAATACAAGAATATGACATGGATATCAAACCCACCAAGTTGATCAAAGGGTAGGGGTTGGCTAAAATTCCATCTGATGCAAATTTCCAAGCTTTGTACATAAATTTACTGATAGGAAATGATGGAGGAAGTGGAAAAGAGGAGGAACATAAAAAAATTGAAACTTGAACTCAGAAAATCTAGATGAAATACATTGTGTCCCACTGGTATAAACATATTGTTAATTATTTACTTTTTCTAAGGAGCCCAATCAACTTTGATAAATTTAAATACATGGCTTTGAGGTTGCAAGCCCAGAAATTTGTAATCTCAAATGGCCAACTGTATTGGAAAGACCCGGTAGGGATTTTGTTCTTATGTTTGGTTGAAGAAGATATCCATAAAGTGATTGATGAGTTACATAATTGTGTCTGTGGAGGAAATTATAGTTGGAGGGCTACAACCCATAAAATTCTCAAGGAAAAATTTTATTGGCCTAAGTTGTTTGGTGAGGTGCATGCCTATGTTCGGGCCTGTGAGAAATGTCAAATGTTTGCAGGAAAACAGAGGTTGGCCCCCCTTCCTTTAATCCCTATTTTTGTAGAAGAACCCTTCAAGAAATGGGGGTTAGAATTTATTGGAGAAATACATCCACCTTCCAGTGGCCAACACAAGTGGATACTCACAACCACTGATTACTTCACTAAATGGGTGGAAGCTAACCCAACTATAAATGCAACTGATGTAGTAGTCATCAAGTTTCTCGAGGAAAACATCCTTGCTAGGTTCGAATGCGCAAAGAAAATTGTCACTGACAATGCTCAAGTGTTCAAGTCAGTCAAATTTATTGATTTTTTCCAAAGGTACAACATTATAGTAGGCCATTCAACTACCTATTGCCCTTAGTAAGAATTGTAAAGAAGGAAATAACATAAAATCAGAAGAACTAGGATTCACAACTGAAGTTTACCGTATGGGCTAACAAGGTTACCACCAAAAGGTCCACTGGGAAATATCCTTTTGAATTAGTGTATGGGAAAGCTACAATTTTCCCTATACAGTTAAAATTCCAATAGCTAAGATCCTACAGGATGTCGAGGAGGAGCCAAATTCTCTAACCAGGAGGATCAATCAGCTGGTAGAACTTCAAGGAAAAATTAAAATTTGATCAATTATCAAGAAAGAATGAAATCTCTCTTTGATAGAAAAGCAAGGGATAGATCCCAGTAGCCAAGATATTTGGTACTTAGATGGGATGTCAGAAGGGAAGATAAAGGAAAACATGGAAAGTTTGACCCTCTGTGATTTCGACCTTTCAAGATTGCTGAAGCAAAAGGGAACAATACTTTCTTGCTGGAAAATTTAGATGGTGAAGTGCTTGAGATGCTAGTGAATGGGCAGTTTCTCAAGCTTTATTTCCAGCATTGAAGAGGTCCACTCTCATCCACTGTAAAAATCGGTGACCCATTTCAAATACTAGCATTGGTTTGTGGTTTTTATTACTTCTATTTTGTTTTATGGAGGTTTAAATAAAATTACTCCATGCCCAATGTATAGAAGGCACTAATTTTCAAGTTCTCAATGCATTTCTTGCAATACATTGCCCCCAATTGGAGTCGATGTTGTATCTACAATACTTTCTTGCATTTCCGTCGAGTGGTCATGTTTTCCATCCATGATACAATAATGAAGAGGTGTATTCTAGGTCATTCAAAGGGAAATAAAAAAGGAGAGGAAGCACATTGAATGACCATTTTGGAGAAGGCTCAACATATCGAGAGGTTGGTATCAGATAGGAGACTTGAAATTTAGGGAGTCAAAATTTAGAGGGATGAAATGAACAGGAAGAACTGAAATATCAAAGGTCGAAATGAAAAGGAAAGCACTGAAAATCAGGAGTAGATCACTTCGGGGCCTGATATCGGGAGGTTGGACATCAGAGCTTTTCAGAGGTGATTACATCAGTGGGACGTCAAATTGGAGGTCTGCTTATCGGAAGAAAGTGATCTTGTAACCCCATGTGTAATTTTTATTATAAAAAGCTTCGATCCAATGAAAGGGCTCTGATGCTATTAAGCATTTGGTCATGAGGACTCAAGGGACCAGGGGTGTAGTAAAAGTGGAGCACCCAGGCACTATGTTGAATATTAGAGGTTCGAAATTTCGGACCCCTATTGTAATTGTGTTTTTGAAAAGACTCTGATGAAGGGGCTCCGATATTATGTGGCACTAGGTCATGAACATTCAAAGAATCAAGGTCGAAAGAACGAATATAAAGGGAGTTAAGCCCTCAATAGGAGCTCGAAGGCTTAAGAACCCAAGCGCCCAAACCACTGGTCACGACACTCGGTCCTATGGGGAAATTGAGATAAGAGGGATAACATAGTAAATTATCATGGGCACACCTTTCAGTTTAAATATCAAGCATGTTTAGGGGGGATCGCTGTCCATCTCTGCCTAACAAGCCCCCAGAAGCATTTTGGGGGGGTAACTTGCGTGGGCAATAGACTGGTGCTACCGATCTAATGGCCCAAACTTTATAAGTCAAAGGGGTGGGCCCATCGATCCAATGGCCCAAATTGATTCCAGGGGGTCACCGCTAGATTCAACCTCCTACTCTTTTACCTGGTGGAGGATGGTGGAGACCACCTGCCACGTTATAGGTTCGTCAATGCTAGTTTCAAGCAAGCGATGAATTCAAAAGGTAAACGGTAACCTCTATGTCCCTACTCTCGTCCACCTATCACCTATCACTAGCCAATCCCCTCTCGCCACGTGCCCCCCTGACCCCCATTACGTCATCCCATGTAAGATGACCATTTTCCCCTCTCCATCTATAAAAAACCCTTCTCGCTCCAAAATTTCAAATTACTTTGTTTTCATGGTATAGTCTCCTCCCACTATTCCTCCGCTTTGTAACAACATTCAAGTACTCAGCTTGTCTTAGACTCCCCTCCAATGCCATTTTCAGTTCTCGGCAGGACTACCAGGTAACTGGTTGGTCCCCTCCACCTCCAAGTTATTTGAATACTCATTAAAACATGAAGAAGGCGACCCCCAAGACCCCCAAAACCTGGGAAGCCAAATCCTCATCGAATGTTGAACCTTTCATGGACACTGAGGCTCAAATTTCAGATCCTATTTGTTCTTTCCTCCTGTCGGACCTTCGGTTCGACTTGTATGGTCACCACATCTGAGGAGAGGACCTATTCCGTGTAGTTGACTCAGGTTTGTATTGTCAGATTTCCCCTTCTATACGTCACTTCCCCGAGTTCATGTCTTGGTTAAATGCAACTTATATAGAGGAGAATAATTATTTTGTTTCCCCGACTGGAGCCAAAATCCTAGAGGTGACCCCAGAGCTAATCTAAAAGGCTCTAAATTACCCAAGCTTCCTTGAACCCTAAAAGTTTACAAAAACCACCCTAGTTTATAGCTATACTACCCTCCTAGCAGCTATACAATAATATTTTTTGCAAATGGTCTTAGCCCCTGGTTTACAGTCCTTACCTATTGTTGATAGTTTCCCAATAACTATCTTTCTGAGTATGTACAACCTATATTGTCTGTGATTGCTCACATGTTTGGATATGAGAATGCCAATATGGCCAACAAATCCTACCTAGGGTTTCTCAGGGAGATGATGCATTCAGGTCATCTATTTGACATACCTGCTTACTTGGTTGAGTCCATAAAATTCTAGTTATGCCATTTTCCACCACTTCATACTTTAGGTATTATTCTATGTTGTTCTATCTATTTGTGTACATCCATGTGGAGGAGTTTGAATTCCTAGGCCTCAGTTTGGTGGCTCTGGACAAAAAGAGAAAGCATAAAATCTTCAACTTATGAGCATGAAGATAGGCCTGAGCTTGAATGGAAAACTAACTTCGATTCATGTCCTATTAACAGAGAGATGGAGGTCGAGACTCTGAAAACAAAGGAAAAGGCATAGAAAAGGACCATTGATGAGACAAGGGATGTAGAAATGGAAGATGTAAAAACCAAAAAAAATCCTAGGACCCAAGAGATAGAAGAAGAAAAAATTGAAACTAGGTTGATAGAGACAAAACCATGCCAAACAAGCTTCCAGGTGACTTTAGAAGACCAACTATAAGGTGTTGCCTCATCATCCTTAGAGGTAGCTGATGAGCCTCATAAATGGGTAATTATATGGGCTCATTTTACCTCCTAATCTGTAGAAATTTTGAATAATAAACACATATTCAATGGAGATTATCCTGATCATGTACTATTGCGGAATACATACACAATACATAAGCTCCTCTACATTGATCATCAATATAGCAACATCAATAAGAATAAAACATCAAGAGCATTCACACATTAACACAGTATGTAACCCGGGGAAAGCTTACAGCTGAAAACCCCACACTATCTGTATATTAATGATTAAGAACATGTAACATTACAAAGTACAATGCTTATCATAAGAAATCTAGTACCAGCTCCACCTGTTACACACAATACAGCTCAGATCTGATCTCCAAATCTATTCCACTGCTTGCCTACCTCCACAGCTCAATACCTGCTCAAGAATGAATGAGAATGGTTTGCCAAACTCGTATTTACCTCCAAAGAATCACTCACACTGGGAAAGACGTGAGCAGAGGCTATAATTAATTGGTATTGGCCAATTCATTGGCATACTCAATCCCTTTGATTGTGCAAATCCTCATGCACAACTATAGTCACAACTGATAGCAATCTGATCCTCTAACACCTGTCCCTGCTGAACTGAACATGCACTGACATGCAACTGAGTTAACTGATGTATTCTATAGTTGCATTATGAATTAATAATTAGTTTAACTCATTATTAGTCTATTTGCAGTTAGACTAATTACAACTAGTTTAACCAAGTCAAACTGAACATAACTCCATCAACTCTACAATCAACTCCACCAAACTCAACTGATTGAGTTCTAACTGAAGTCATGCATGCAACAACTCAACTGACCCACAAAGAAAGCGTACTTCCTTCTGGCAGCTGCATGTGCCACATCTGTAGCTCAAACTGAAGTGCTCCAAGAGAATAAGATCAAGTTTATAGTCCAAATATTATTATGAGACAATAATATTTGACTTTTCTATTTTGGACATCCAGTCTAAAAATAGACTTTGATCACTCCTGCTATGATCACTCCTGTTGTGGTCACTCCTACTATGATCACTCATGATGTGGTCACTCCTGCTATGATCATCCCTGCTGTGATCACTCCTGCTGTGATCATCCCTGCTGTGATCCAAAAATAGAACTTGCGCCATAATTTTCCTGTGGGCCCACTTAGTGAAGGCAAATATTTTCACTAAGCTCCATCATCTTGTTGCAATCTCAACACTCCCTCTCGACAAGATATGGATTATCAGCAACCCCTATCCTACCTCGGTGATATTCGAATTTGCTCCTGGTGAGAGCCTTCGTCAGAATATCAGCATCCTGATCCTCCGTTGGAATGTACAAAAGTAACATGATCCTCCGCTGCACACAATCTCTGATATGATGGTACCTGATGTCAATATGCTTAGATCTATCATGAAATACAAGATTAGCCAAGAGTTTAATGCAACTCTGGTTATCACAGTAAATCACAGTAGGATCCAAATGAGAACCGAACAAACCAACCAGAATCTTCCTCATCCATATAGCCTTGCATGCAGCCAAACTTGCTGCCATATACTCGGCCTCTGCTGAACTGAGTGCCATGGATCTCTGCTTCCCGCTGTACCAAGAAACTGTTGTTGATCCAATACTAAAGACCCCTCTTGATGTGCTCT
The DNA here is from genome assembly GCA_031772625.1 of Pinus tabuliformis. Taxonomy (NCBI): domain Eukaryota; kingdom Viridiplantae; phylum Streptophyta; class Pinopsida; order Pinales; family Pinaceae; genus Pinus; species Pinus tabuliformis. The sequence continues at coordinate 742,586,158 of CM062819.1, read as the reverse complement.
TTCTGTCTGTTGGGCTACCTACCCAATCTGCATCTGTGAAGCCACACAGCTTCACCTCATCCTCCTGTCTATACCACAATCCATATCTCGATGTGCCTCTCAAGTAGCGCAATACATGCTTGCCCACCTTCCAGAAGAGCTTGGTAGGCTTAACCATAGCTTGTGAAAGCTAGTTAAATGCATAGCATATATTGGGTCGTGTATTGACCAAATACATCAACGACCCCACCAACTGTTGATAAACAGTGGCATCCACTTCTTCTCCCGAAGTGGCATCCTCCTTCCTCCAACCTCCAGGAAGAGGAGTATCAACAGGCTTGTAGCCATGCATGTTGAACTTCTCCAGTATCTCCCGAGCATACTTGCCCTGAGAAACAAACAGTCCACCATTGCACTGCCATATTTCCAATCCTAGGAAATAGTGAAGGAGGCCCAAGTCCTTCATCTCAAACTCCTTAGCAAGATCATACTTGCATGAAAGTATCAACAGCTCATCACCCATTAGAATCAAGTCATCAACATACAGTACAATGATAAGTAACTTACTCTCCACCACAATCTGGTATAGGTTAGGATCCGCCTCGCTCTTGGAGAATCCAAGTCCTGTGAAATAGCTGTCTATCTGTGTGTACCAAGCACGTGGTGCTTGTTTCAACCCATACAACGCTCTCTTGAGCCTGCACACATGCAACTCACTGTTGAAGACCTCAAAGTCGTCGGGCTGCTCAATGTACACCTCCTCCTCAATGACTCCGTTGAGGAACGCAGTCTTCACATCCATCTGATGAATGTGCCATCCCATCTGCACTGAGAGAGCAAGAATCGTCTATATGGAATAATACCTTGCGATAGGTGCAAAGGTATCCTCATAATCGATCCCCTCTATCTTTGAAAAGCCTCAGGCAAAAAATCTTGCCTTGTACTTCTCCACACTCCCATCAGCTGTCTGCTTAACTTTGTAGATCCATCTTGAACCCACCACTGATTTCCCTTCCGGTCTAGGAACAATCTCCCATGCACTGTTTCTGACAATAGAATCATACTCTTCCACCATGGCGTCTACCCATGCGGGATCCTCCACAGCTTCCTCGAAAGAGGATGGCTCAGTCACAACACACTTGCTCATAAGAGCCATGTATCCAGTGTACCGATCAGGTGATTGTCTCTGCCTGCGTTGGGCTATAGGTGGTCCTACAACTTTCTCTGCATCTTGAGCCAGTCGCTCAGCTTCTGTCAAGCGCTTTCGCCCTCTGATGGTTGCCGCTGCATGAGTGGACTCTTCCACTCCATGAACCCCATCCTGTGGCTGATCCACGTCCTGAAGCTCATCCTTAGGAACTAATAGCTCCTCATCTGCATGCAAGTGTAGCTCCCTCTCAAGCGAACACTTCATGGCTTTCTCCTCCTGAAATTTTATATCCCGTGCACAACATTTTTACCACTGTCTGGCAAATACACACGATAGTTGTGGGGCGTATCAGTGTACCCCACAAATATCCCAACCTTTGCAGTCGGATGCAACTTCTTCCTGGCATCCTTCGTCACATGCATGTAAATGTTAGCACCAAAAATCCTCAAATAAGAAAGATCAGGCTTCTTACCAGAATAAGCCTCCTCGGGTGTACTCATGCCAAGTATCCTGTGAGGACAACGGTTCTGCACATAAACTGTTGTATTGCATGCTTCCACCCACAAGTGAAGGGGTAGGTGCTGATCATGCAACATCGCCCGTGCAGCACCCACTATCGTTCTGTTCTTCCGCTCAGCTACCCCGTTCTGCTGTGGGTTATGGGGAGCTATGAGCTCTCTTCGAATCCCTTCTACCTTGCAGAAATCCTTGAACTCATCCGAGATGTATTCACCACCATTATCGCTCCTAAGAGCCTTCACCTTCTTCCCCGAATCCTTCTCGACCAGTGCTTTGAATTCACAGAACTTTGAATATGTTTCGCTCTTCTTCTGCATGAAGAAGATCCAGCACTTACAAGAGAAATCATCAACAAAAATCACATAATACCTGTGTTTTGCTGTTGAAGCAACTGAGAAAGGTCCACACACGTCTGTGTGAATTCTCTCAAGAATCGTAGTGACGCGACTATTCTTCTCATGAAAGGTGCCTTTCACAAACTTCCCCAAAGTACACCCCTTGCACTGATCTGACTGCGCAAGAGTGCCTTTAGGAAGCCTTGTAGTGATCTGCTGCAGTATCTTCAAGGCTCCATGGTGAAGGTGACCCAATCTCCTGTGCCACAACTCGCCATCATCCCGAATCACCAATCCTTATGCCTTGCCTGCCATTGCTGCACATCCATCTACATGCAACTGATAAAGGTTCCTCACTCGAACCCCTATCTTCCGGGTCTCACCAGTTGTCTTGCTGCACAAGAAAGCTTTTCCCTTGCTGAAAACAACATCATACCCCTTGTTTTCTAACATCGCCACAGAGATGAGATTCTTCTTCAATCCTAGAACATGCATGACTTCCTTCAATATGAAGGGTTTACCAGACTCCCTCTCAAAGGAAATGGTACCAATACCGGTCGCACTGTATCTACCGTCATCGCCCATCTCGATGTGCACTCCAAGATCTTTGTCCTCCAGATCAGAAAAAAAATATCTATCTCCCGTCATGTGAAAAGGCGCACCACTGTCCAAGAACCACACCGATCCCATCACACTTGAAACCAAGCATGCGATCAACGAAAAATCAAGCTCAAACTGCGAGGCTAGAGCTTCTCCTATTGAAGATCCAGCAGCCTGCTTGTTCTTCTTCTTCTGCGGAAAATTAGTGGCATAGTGTCTGTGCTGGTGACAGTGAAAACACTTCACCTTGGACATGTCCTGCTTCTTGCCTTTCGCATCAGACTGAGAAGCTTTCTTTCTCTTCCCTTTCTTTGCTTTGGCAGCCAAAGCGCAATTCTCTTCATCGGCTCCCTTTGACAAAGATCCGTCCCTAGTACTCCGCCTGATCTCTTCCTACACAAGATCTGACCAAAATCTTTCCCATCCTGGCAATTTCTCCTGACCATTGACAGAGTCCTGATAGGAATGCCAACTCTTCGGAAGACCAAGGAGAGCCAAGCTCACCAAGACCTCATCATCGACAGTAATCTCCACACTTCCCAGCTCATCTCGACACCGAGTGAACTTCGTGAGATACTTGGGCATACTGTCACCCTTCTCGCATTTGATGTTTCTGAGTTTATCTTTGAGCACCAGCTTCCTCTGATCGCTCTTGCTTTGGAATAATTCTGTTAATGATTTCCACATCAAATATGGAGTAGCCTTTCCATGGAGGCTGGACACAATGTGATCCCTCACGCCCTCCAACAGAATCCTTCGACACTTTGCTATCTTCTTTTGCCAAGCCTCAGCTTCAGCAACATCAGTAGGTTTTGGGACATCCGCATCCACGAACTCCTTCAGCCCATTATCATCTAACACCGCCTCCATCCTGTCCTTCCATGCAATATAATTCATACTACCCTCAAGGGCATACTCCAATCACAATCCTGTGAAAGACATCTTAGTTTTGACACCAAGAAAACACTGCTGCAAATTCGAATTCCACCAGCAACAAACTCAACCGCCTTGGATCTAAGATTCGTGAGAACAAAATATTTCTCGTACAGAGATCGACTATATGGGCATTCACCGGATATCTCACCTTCTAAAAGAAGGATGAATCCAGAGGCTACCTGGCCCGATTACAGAATCTGCCTGAAGAAATAGAATGTAAACACTTCCTGAATAGTAGATTTGATGATCAACAACTCTGATACCATGTAGAAATTTTGAATAATAAACACATATTCAATGGAGATTATCCTGATAATGTACTATTGCGGCATACATGCACAATACATAAGCTCCTCTACGTTGATCATCAATATAGCTGCATCAATAACAATAAAACATCAAGAGCATTCACACATTAACACAGTATGTAAGCCGGGGAAAGCTTACAGCTGAAAACTCCACACTATCTGTATATTAATGATTGAGAACATGTAACATTACAAAGTACAATGCTTATCACAAACAATCCAGTACCAGCTCCACCCGTTACACACAATACAGCTCAGATCTGATCTCCAAATCTATTCCACTGCTTGCCTGCCTCCACAGCTCAATACCTTCTTAAGAATGAATGAGAATGGTTTACCAAACTCGTATTTACCTCCAAAGAATCACTCACACTGGGAAAGACGTGAGCAGAGGCTATAATCAATTGGTATTGGCCAATTCATTGGCATACTCAATCCCTTTGATTGTGCAAATCCTCATGCACAACCGATAGCAATTTGATCCTCTAACACCTGTCCTTGCTGAACTGAACATGCACTAACATGCAACTGAGTTAACTGATGTATTCTATAGTTGCATTATGAGTTAATAATTAGTTTAACAACTCATCATTAGTCTATTTGCAGTTAGACTAATTACAGCTAGTTTAACCAAGTCAAACTGAACACAACTCCATCAACTCTACAATCAACTCCACCAAACTCAATTGATTGAGTTCTAACTGAAGTCATGAATGCAACAACTCAACTAACCCACAAAGAAAGCGTACTTCCTTATGACAGTTGCATGTGCCGCATCTGTAGCTCAAACTGAAGTGCTCCAAGAGAATAAGATCAAGCTTATAGTCCAAATATTATTATGAGACAATAATATTTGACTTTTCTATTTTGGACATCCAGTCTAAAAATAGACTTTGATCACTCTTGCTGTGATCACTCCTGCTATGGACACTCCTGCTATGATCACTCCTGTTGTGGTCACTCTTGATGTGATCATCCCTGCTGTGATCATCTCTGCTGTGATCCAAAAATAGAACTTGCGCCATAATTTGCCTGCAGGCCCACTTAGTGAAGGCAACTCTTTTCACTAAGCTCTATCATCTTGTTGCAATCTCAACATAATCTAGTAAAATCAACCATTCTCTTAGCTTATTGTATGATTTTCTGATTATATTTATGCTTATAGGGTGAGTTGAGTTAGTTATGATGCCATGCGGTCTAACATGTATTAAATGCAGATTATTGATGGATTTCGAGGTCAAAGTCAAGAATCCAGTGGCCAAATGGCAGCATTAACTCGAAGTAGACAGAGGATATGACTTATAGGAGGGAATCCCCCTCATTTATTACTCCTCACTTCGAATTCCCATTCATTTAGCTCGGAGTACAAGTAGCTGAACCATGCACTAGAAGGCAGCCGACCAAGTGGAGGATCATGGAAAGTTATCTCGAGTTTTGGGAGCCAAGCCTCCTTGATTTTAAGGAAGACGTTGGTAGCTTCAGATGTATAAGTAGAGAGGCCTAGGGCCTCACTAGGGTCATATTTTTTTTTCCAGTGAAAACTCTGCTCAAATTTCGAGCTTATTATTTTTTGACAATGTCATGTAACCTTGCTATTTTTTGATAATGAAGATTGGATCCTCTTTGAGCTAGCACTGAGTTACCTCAGAGGGCTAAAGCTCTTGGGTTAGGGCTCAATCCAAGTAGTCAAGCTTCTCTTTACTTGTATTTCTATGCTTTACATCAATTTGTAGATTAATTTGTTGTTAGATGTATTTTTATTTTATGGTTAAGAATAGGTTGCTTTTGGTGATTTAGTAGTTTGCTTTCATTTGTGCTTTCTGTAGCAGGTTGAGAAGTGATCAGAAAATATTGAAAAGTCTAGCAATAATGCCTTGGCCTCTATTCCTCCCCCTGGGACCATGATTTGAGGCAAAGACCCCCTTGCTGCCCCAAAAGCACAGATTTTCCTTATTCATAGGACTTCTAGTGTTTGCAACTCTTTAGTAGATAGATAGTCCAGTTTTGCTTTGCTTCAGATCTTCCTCATCATGTTCATTTTCTGATTTTCAATAGTCCTCTTTCATGCTTTCCTTTCTTACAACACTTCTCAACATCTCCTTTCATAGATCATAGCTTAGGCCATTTTTATACAAAACTTTGTTTTCCTAGGATGCACTCATTTCATTAGTTGCTTGATTTTCTTGGTTGACTGTTAGTTTCTATGCAGTGGATGTATTCCAGAAGTAGGCCAGTTCACCAGTAAACACACCCTCCATCTGATCCATGCCTTACAGGTCCCCCAAATCTCACCTCATTTCTGCCCTAGTTTCCTGCATTTTTCATAGAACTTATTCCTCTCTCCTTGAGCAAATCCAATCATATTTTTCTTTTTTGGTGATTCTTGGTAGACCTTAGGCACCCTAACACCTCATTCCAACCTTCATCCACCTTTTCCACCCACTCTAACACCCTCAAAATAGCAGAAATTTCTCTCGGCCTCCTCCTGTAGGCCTCCTGTAGTTTCCCTGTTTTCCTGTGTCCTCCTATAGTTTTTCCTGTAGGCTTTGTTTTGAAGGCCGAATGTGGGAAAAGCCTCCAGAAGGCCACCTAAGACCTCCTAGGATCCATCCACACCATCTTCCATCCTCCCAAGCTCCAAACCCTCCTTCTAATGCCACCTGTTCGCTGCCACACTCACACACAATAAATTAGATGCATGTCAAATTCACATAAAAACACATAAAAATCCAAAAATATGTTTTTTTGCTTATTTACTTCCAGCACTAGCATGGTTAGATGTTGTTTACTTTCTTGAGTAGGTAATCGAATTTAATTCATGGTTTTCATAGTGCTTTTGGCAAAAGTAGAGCTGGATTGTTAATTAGGCTTTACTAGGTTTTCTTTACATTCCATTCTTTCTCCTTTCTGCAATTAGAATAACTTTTGTAGAGTAATCTTTCTTTCCTTTCATCACACATAGAGCTTCTTCTGAAATCTATAGAATTTGGCTTGAGCTCCTAGTGATCTCGCGTCGGCTGACCAAGTGACAACCTGCAGTGAGAACTAGTACTTGTGCATACAACACCAACGCTTCCAAGTTTGTTACGAACTACCGAGTTGATAAAAGTAAAGTTGACAGCCTAGGAGTTGTAGCATTATTGCTGCAATACTAGCGCTCACCACTTTTTTGGCACCGTTGCTGGGGAAGTGTCAGAGTATTTTGTGATTACTGCTTTCTTCTATTTCTTATTGCAACATTCTGCTAATAGTTTATTTCAAGAAAAGTAGACTAGTCATTTATTTCCTTTCAGTTCTGCATTTCCTTTCTTTCTTTCTCAATTTTGCAAATTTCATTTCAACAAAAGTAGACTAGTCATTTATTTCCTTTTAGTTCTGCATTCCCTTGCTTTCTTTTTCAATTCTACAAATTTCCATTCAGCAAGTTCATTTGAGCTAGTTGCAATTTGTAGCGTTCAATCATAATTTCAGCTTCTGCAGGTACTATCAGTGTGGGGAAAAATAAACAAAAACCAACCAAAAATATTTCCTTTCATGCCTTGTAGGAATAGAGATAATTCAGGAAAAGTTTTGCCCAACACCCCCACTGCTTCACACAACCAACCTTCTCTCTTCTTCAGCGGCTGCGATTAAGAAGAACCCTTAGGTGAACAACCAGACATATTTGAAGAGCCTATAGGGGAAGAAGAAGAAGAAAACATTCCTCGAGAGCCAATGTCTGAAAACAGATATTCTAGGGGGAATGGAGAAAGAATAGAGGGTACCTTTCCCATCTGGGAGACTAATGGGGACACCAAAATGAATAATATAAGCTTTTCAGCCCTACCTCATTTCTATGGTCTGACCACAAAAGATCTTGACACCTTCTTGTTTGAGTTTGTTGTCATCTGTCGAAATTATGACTATGCAGAAGATGAGAAAAAGTTGAAACTATTCCCTTCTACTCTCAAGGATGTAGCACTGTGTTGGTTCATGGGATTACCTGGAAATAACATCACAACATGGGCTCAGATGTAGCAGGCCTTTAACAACAAGTATCGAGACTATTGTAGGTCAAAAGGTACCAAAGAAGAAATCTTCTGAATGACCATGGGAAGTGATGATTCCTTGGAAGACTATGCAGAGAGGTGTTGAAGCCCCGAAAATCGGGTCGACAACAAGGGGGATACCCACCCGGTCTGGACCTTGGTTGGAAGCTCCTTATCCGTTTGGTATAGCGGGTCCGACTGGGGATAATGGGACCAGTTTCCCAATCTAAGGGGTGTGTGTGTGTGTGTAGAGTTGGATGATGCTGATCTAGGAGTATCTAAAGCTAATTTAATTCAAACTTCTAAACTAACTCTATGCTATTGTAATCTAATGAGAAACAACACATCTAATCTACGCTAACTCGGGTTGTATTTCTTCTATTATACGATCTAAAGAGATTTCGAACAATAACTGGTAATAAAGATCATTCAGCTATCATAAGAATAGAAATCAATTAAGATAAACCATTCTGCATAAAAAGTTAAGCAAAACAGTTGTGAACAACATATCGCATAATAAGTTATTCATATATCAAACACAAATAGATGACTCCACCGTACAAAAGTTGATCCAGGTGGATGTTGGTGGCCACCCACCAACCCATTTGGACCCTCACAACTGTCTCTTTCAGTGTTTTCAGTTTCCTAAATTACAACACAGTTTACTATTTTTAGCAGTTTTTTCGGGTCCTGAACTTCCGGAGCCGTTTTGAGGCCCTAAACGACGTTTTTTGGGGAATCTGGGGGCAACATGGGTCCATGGACCGATGTTTCCCTTCCCAAAGTGGTAGTTCTCGGATAGATCTTTCTAACGAGCTATCGTACGCGTCAAACGGAGATCGTATGCCAAAGTTACGACCCCGGGAAATTGATGTACCAATTTACCCAAACGGGGCCCACAATTTGGCGTTTCATCTTCTAGGGTTAGGTTTCGGGATGTGAAGGGTTTTCCATTGTTTCTCAACAATAAATAGGCCTTCGAGCCTCATGGTAATACAGTTCGGAACAGTTCAGAGGCATGTAGCCGCACATCTCTTCTCAGAGATAGCTACCATCGCCCTAGCTGGTTTATTTCCATTTCTGGTTGTATTCAGTATTTTCCATTAATGAAATGAATCATTATTTCCGCTGCATCTATGTGTTTATGGTTATTGCATCTCTGTATTTATGGTTATCTCTGTAATTTGTTGCGTTCTTGCTTAAATCCGGATCAGTGGTATCAGAGCGGTCTGCTTTTTCTCTGTTTTTCTTTGCATGTCCCCAACGAGGTCGGGATATAAGGAGTTAGGGCTTGAACTGGTCGAACCTTTGCAAGACTAGCCTCGCAAATCCCGACGGCCTCCCATGACGGATGAGAAGAAAGACGAGGGGGCAGGAGATCCTATCAAAATCTTGCTCGAAGAAGCGCTCGAGCGGCAAAGGAACGCGATGATGGATAGCTTTGCGCAGATCCTTCAGCGGCTGCCCAGAGGCGACGCATCGGCTTCCAACGGCGACTCTGGAAACGCCACACCGTTTAAGGTACAAGTTAATTTTGAAATCCCCATATTCGAGGGTCAGATAGACGCAGATGCCGTAGATAAATGGTTAAATCTGCTAGATGGGTATTTTTCTGTTCACGAATTTTCAAGTCGGGAAAAGATTGTTTTCGCTCTTCTCAAAGCAGCACCCCACGTCAAGGACTGGTGGGAAACCTACTGCGAGCAGAAGGATGAAAGTACATGCTCACTATTTTCAGCCGCACCCACTTGGAATGACTTCCGGGATGCCATCAAGGAGCAGTACTACCCTGTCGGAAGCTATGAGGACAAATACATCAAATGGACCACACTGCGGCAGGGACGAGACCAAGATGTGCCGGAGTTCACAAACATTTTTCATACCCTTCGCACACAGTTGGGTATCAAAGATTCTGAGCTGCATCTGGTGCTCAAATACCGTGGTTGCCTGCACAAGTACATCCAGGAAGAGATGGTGTTCTTGAACATCTCCTCACTTGGCACAGCATACCGATACGCTGTCAAAATCGAGCAAAAGTTCAAACAGAAGAAGCGAGACTTTGGATCTGCAAATGCGAAGCCCAAAGGACAAAGCCAAGGCGGGGTGACCCAAGACAACCCATCGAAGCCGCAAGAAAAGAACAACACCACGAAGTCGAGGAAGGACATAGGAAAGTGGTGTGAGTTCCACAAGAGTCCCACTCATAACACAAGTGAGTGTCGGACCAAGCAGTCGCTGGTGGCGGAGTTGAAGGCTTCTGAATCAGATGCATGTTCCGACCCTGAGCCAGAACTCGACAAGGGGAATGGCAAAGGGAAGCAAATCATTGATGCGGATCCCAGCGCCACTGTTGCCACCGCCAAGATTCAGAAAGATGAGCCCGAAAATCCAGAGGAAGGGGAGCGTCTTTTCCACTCACAGATGTGGGTGAAGGGTTCGCCGCTACAATTCATTGTCGACAGTGGCAGCCAAAAGAACCTCGTTTCAGCAGAGGTCGTGAAGCGGTTGGGCCTACCGACTACACCTCACCCACAGCCATACAGTATCGGGTGGCTTCATGAAGGACGAGATCTGAAAGTTCGCCAGCAGTGCCGCCTTCCCTACAGTATCAAACCCTTCACAGACGAGGTATTGTGTGATGTTACACCTCTGGATGTTTGCGATGTATTATTAGGCCAACCATACTTGTGGAGGCGACATGCTGTGTATGAGTCAAGGCCTCGTGCTGTCATTATTTCTTTGAATGATTCATTATACAGGATACCGGAGGTAGCCCCACCTACCGCCACATCTTTGATCACTACCAAAAAAGGCAGCAAGCTCATATCACAGACCAGGAAATTCATCTGTCTGGTTCACTCCCAAAATAAGGGGAAGATTGTTGCTACATCGATGACCCCTGTAAAGGGTTCCTCTACACAGCAGCAGCAACAAAGGGATATGGTCATGACAAAACACAGGAACAACTTCTCCTCACCCACATGGGTACCACACAAGTTTCAGGTGGGCAACAAAGTTTGGTTACATCTGCAGAAATAACGCCTTACAAGAGCCCATCAGAAGCTCCGATCACTCCAACATGGTCCTTACAACAGTACCAAGGCTATGGGGAACAATGCTTTGGAGCACATCATTCCTCCATTCCTCCACCGGCACCAAATGTTCAATATGGACCATCGTCAACCATGCTTCCCACCATCACTGGACACATCAGAGATTGCAGGACAAGTTCAGCAGATGGAGGAACTCAACGCAATGGGGACCATTGCTTCCTAAGGGGGGAGGAATGATCCAGGTGGATGTTGGTGGCCACCCACCAACCCATTTGGACCCTCACAACTGTCTCTTTCAGTCTTTTCAGTTTCCTAAATTACAACACAGTTTACTATTTTTAGCAGTTTTTTCGGGTCCTGAACTTCCAGAGCCGTTTTGAGGCCCTAAACGACGGTTTTTGGGGAATCTGGGGGCAACATGGGTCCATGGACCGATGTTGCCCTTCCCAAAGTGGTAGTTCTCGGATAGATCTTTCTAACGAGCTATCGTACGCGTCAAACGGAGATCGTATGCCAAAGTTACGACCCCGGGAAATTGATGTACCAATTTACCCAAACGGGGCCCACAATTTGGCGTTTCATCTTCTAGGGTTAGGTTTCGGGATGTGAAGGGTTTTCCATTGTTTCTCAACAATAAATAGGCCTTCGAGCCTCATTGTAATACAGTTCAGAACAGTTCTGAGGCATGTAGCCGCACATCTCTTCTCAGAGATAGCTACCATCGCCCTAGCTGGTTTATTTCCATTTCTGGTTGTATTCAGTATTTTCCATTAATGAAATGAATCATTATTTCCGCTGCATCTATGTGTTTATGGTTATTGCATCTCTGTATTTATGGTTATCTCTATAATTTGTTGCGTTCCTGCTTAAATCCGGATCAAAAGTGCCAAATGGTAACCCACACATTCATGCATTAACATATAAACAACTGAAAATTGCATATCACTCTAGGAATATAAGCAGAAATTGGCCAAGAGATAAAAGTACCATTTATGACTAATTCTACCCATAAACTTCAAGCAAAAACGATTTATCTCTACTTGTTCTAACATCTAGTAAGAGTACAGAAGTGCAACATCAGTAGTAGACGTTAAATGCAAAATTTAATAAATCTCGATCCATCCATTCATCAAAACCTCCTCTGAGGGTGCAGAAGTGCATGTTCTGAGGACAAGTTTTTGACAAATTTCTGGACCCTTCTCTAAATGCATGAGAAGGGTTAAAATACTACTTCCTAATTCTAATAATAGTATTATTACAAAATTTAGGATGCGGTTTTCAAATGACCGTCCTTTTCCTAATCTAGTTAAAAGAAAAAACAACATTCTAAATAAGGCTACTTCTGAACTTGGTCCTTAAAGTTGCAAGTGTTCAGCATGGGCTCGAGGAGAGTTGGCTGACTGATTTCTGAGTTGAGCTGGGTTGCGAAAACAACATCTACGAGAGGTGGCACTACTTTTTCGGCCGCGTTTGTGATGCATTTCACCGTCATCCATTGGCTGTGCGGCTTGACCAAGTACATCCAGTAACATTCCCAATTCAACCTGGCTAATGCTTGGATTGCTCTCCCCTTTTCATGCGCTTTCTCCTTCCATTCTGCTTCCAGTTGTAACTTATTTGGTAGGTACCCCGGGGTGGTCTCTACAATTAAATTGGCCTTGTGTAAATTCTCATTTACACAGTCGATAAGAATGCTTGCCTGTGTAGCCGCTGTCTCCGCTGCTCGTTCTGCCTGCCTGATTTGATCGTCCCATTTATTAAAGAGCAATTCTTTATTATTTTCATTTATCCTGGGTGCGCCTACTCTTTTCCCTTCATCATCATCCTGCCAAGTTAAGTATTCTGTCACCCTTCTGTCGCTTTGATCATAGTCACTCCGCAAGTATACCACTTGATTGGTGATTTTATCGCTCAGCTCGCAATAGTGGCTCCACTGTGATATTTTACGTCCCAAGTCTTCCTGTTGCTGCAGTAGTTGCTCATTTAAGCCAATAGATTCTGAAATAAATTCTGCCAGCTTAGGCTCATCTTTATGCATTTCCTGTAAAGTCTGCAATTGTTTTTCTTTCTCGTCTAGAATTTTTTGATAGCCTATCTGCATCTGCTGAAAGTCTTCCTGCAGCTTCTCGAGCTGTTTGGAAGCTTCAATATTAGCATTATCTTGTTGCAACTGTTGTTGTAGCAGCCGTATCTGAACTTCTTGTTCTTTCAATAGTTGCTGAACTTCCGATGCCTTGTCAATAGTTGCAGAAGCATATGCTCCTGCGATCTGAGACAGCTTAGTGAGATTTTCAGTCAGGTTATTGTTGGGGTCTTTCAATAAGACGTCCAAATGTTCAGCATCTTGTGACAGTGTATTTTCTAGTTTTCTTTTCTTCCTCTGTCTCCTTACAACTGCTTTGTGTTGGGGACTATAGAATACATCTAGTGGGGGAATTTCTTCTACATTAAGTAGAAGCTCAGAAGGTGGAGCGATAGGAACGTGTTCTGCTTCTGAGACACTGCTGACCATGGTCGAAACCACTTATTGCACTACCTGTGTATTGTTCATAGGTGTTTTTGGGGCTTGGCCTTCAATATTGATCAATTCATTGAAGGTTTCCCATTTTTTGTCTAGTTCTGTTGTGACGAGTGGTGCTTCGATGACAGGAGGGGGGACATCTCTTGGCGGGGAGGCGATAACTTGCTGTTGAGACATTGCACTTGACTGAGCTGTATCTTTAGTTGTTTCTTCATTTTTTCCTTGGTCGTATCCAGACTCTTTAGAATGCTCAGGCACTCCTTGCGCAGCGTTGGATTTAGATCTGGAAGTGATAGAGTTTTCGCTGAGGCTAATGCTTGGAGTTGGCTCTCTAGTAGGAAGTCGCAGCTTCTCTAGGGGAATACTGGCCAGCCTTCTTTCTCTGTATAACATGAATCTTTGGAGGTCATCTGGAGACAACCTCGACCGAGCTTCCCGCAAAATTTCTTGGAGTGAGCTTCTACTCTGAAACAAATCATCAAACAAATCTTTCTTCCCAGAGAACAATTTTATCTTGACGTTCGTTGTGAACTCTTGGGCAACTTCATTTGGGTCAAATGGCCTTGCTGGGAATTTAAATAATTGAAGACACGTCACATTCTCCACTTCGGCGAAAGCGTGTCCCACATCGAACAATGAGAAGGCCCAACAAGCTACAGGAAATTGAGGCCATATGGCCTTCTTCTTGTCTTTTAGGTCTTTGGTCAGGCCGCCTTCTGAACAGGTTTGGTAAGCAATCTCTCGAGCCAAAAGTTTATCGGGGATATATAGAGGTAGGACATGTGGAGGTATAGTGCTTCCAAAAACTCTAATGTAGGTAAACCATTCTTCCCCGAACCATCTCGCGATGGGGATGATGTCAATTTGTGCCTCGGGAGAGCACCTCGGGGGGTCTTTATCATACATTATTTTATACAAGGGTAAAATAAACCCGTGGCAAATCTGGTAGAAGTGAGGGACGAACTGAGAATCCCATAACACCTTATGATAAACATGGATAGGCAATGGGTCCTGAGTAGTCCACTTCCAACCCATAATGGGGAATTTAGACACAAGACAAATAGAATCCATAATATATGCAGACAGATAAAAAGGAGGATAGATCCTTTGAGACAAGGATCTTTTAGACCGGTAATTGATAACAGCCATGTATAGATTATCAGAAAGGATTTTGGCCCAATCTATAACATCGGCGTTTGTGGCAGCATCAATTAATGGTAGCCATTCAGACGAAAACTTGTTAATATCCGGCATCCCAAATAACCTACAAAGCATGGCCGCAGCAAAACAATATGGAGAGGTGAGGGAACCAGTGCTGTACATACCGTTTTTGTCCTTTTTGAGCGGCTCCTCTTTTCTAGACCAATTTCTTGTGGTCTCTGATAGGTCTGGGTTCTCTGCCGCGAATTTCTTGACGAATTGTGCGTTATAAGTCGCCTGCGGTTCAGGAAGATGATACATAAGCTTCAAATCTTGCGCAGCAAACGAGCCGATGAGCTCGTGTCCTTGAACTTTGAATTGTTTGTTGTTCATGTCTGCATCATCAAGTATCCACTTGATCATATCCGTATATGGTAGAATTTTGGGTCTTTCCGCTATCCTGTGAAGAAATGAACATGCTAGGTCCTCTAAGGACGCCTCGGAAGAGCGTTGTGAGCCCGCGACATCAGTAACCTTCATTATTCTAGGATTTTCCTCTTCTAGCAGCCTGTACATGCTTTCCCATGTTGATATCCCTGCGTCTCTGTTACAGGTTGTGTCTGTATACAAAGGCGCCATCTCCTTCGTCTTTTCCTTTGCTTCGGAGCTTTGAGCTTTATTTTTCTTTCCCATTTCTTCCTGCGTTTGTGTTTGAATCGCTTTAGCTCTTTGTTCCTGCAGATTACGAGTGAAATGGAAATGACTGATCGAGAAAGGTGATGGGAGAGTTTTAAATGCAACAGATGTATCAAATATGCTACCTTACGTGAAGTAAATCTCTACCAAGGCACGCGTCTTTAATTCACTTAATAACTGACAACTAATTCATTTACTATCATTAAAAGCGCATGATTTCGAGTCACATTATGGTAAGTGGATTTTCTTTGAATGGCGTGCCCGAAGGATTCGTAATGAAGTGATTTATGATTTGCTTACGTAACCTCGCATATCGCGCGATTGCAAATCGCAAGGATATAATATCGCAGCGATCGCAACATCGCAGATCGCAGAAATTTGATGTTTGCCAAATCTTGCCGGCTCATTTCTGCGATATGCGATCTCGCGATCGGCGTTATCGCAGATCGGTGAATCTTTAAGTTTTTCTTTATGAATGTTACTTTGTTGCGACACGATGTTATTCTTAACACGAGGATCTTGCGCATACTGATTTTAAAGAGAAATGGAGGTATTTCCTATCTTTTTGCAACGCGACTTTAAAGTTTTTCTCCTTATCATAGACTTAGGTTGAAAATATTCAAAAGACTTGCCTAAACCTATGATGGTAACCTTATTTTGAGGAAAGGAAACTCTTGTTTTTCCTAAAAATTAACTAAGAGTCCGCATTCATTTAGTATTTTGGTCAACACTTAAATGAACAAAGGGGGGGTTGTTGCCGGCCACAACAATTGGTGATTCACTTGGGAGAACCAGTTATCTCTGATCTTGACATTTTCAAACTCCTAATTTTTTTTTTTTTTCAGAGAACTCAAACTTTATTATAAAAAGATAAAGCATATCGTACTTCAAACTGTCAATGATGTTTTGTATCAACCTCTTTCTATTTTAATTACTTGCATCCTCAGTTTGTCCTTGCATTTGCATCAGCCATTACTTGGTCTTTTAAAGATAAAATAAGGTCTTCTTTGCGAGCTCGCTTTTAAAATATGCTCATTTGTCGTAGGTTGAGCCTCTGCTTCCCGCAAGTGTCCATAGCCTCGACAGGGTTACCTGTTACCCAACAATGATCATTTATCCTGCTTGAGGTTATTTACAACTTTTCAGAGGAAAACCTTTTTTTGACACTTTTTCCTTTTTTATTCTCTAAAGAACAATGTCTTGGTTTGGTAGCCAAATTATGACACAGTCATTCACTTGATTTACACTTTTGTTGAACAAGCTGGCTCGTGATGAGACCCCTTGTCTTTTTTATTGCAACAATCTAGAGTCGTTGCCCTATTTTGGTAGACAGTATCGACAAAGTCAGCAAGTTATAATATCTGTGATCATGATAAGCCGGCTCGTGATGAGACCTCTTATTCTTTGAGATATAGTGTTTTCTCGGATTGTTCCTCTGAATGTTGCGATTTCCTTTAGTAGGGAGGAAGTCATTGTTTTTCCTTAAGAAAGTTCTGGACGACAATAATAGAGTTTGAAAACAACAGCTTTACAAAGAATATTTATTTTATTATTGATACTTTTCATTGTGCTGATATAAAACAATTTCTTACCAGGGTTACTTTCATCAAATTTTTTGAAATTGAAACTAGCATCATATCTGGGTTAAAGTTCTGTTGATAATAAAGATCAAGTTTCCAAAAGATTTGCTGTTCATAGAAGTAGAAGTTCAAAATCTTTGATAGAGAAAAGGTGTCTTTAGTAAATGTCAAATGATGTTAACCATAGCAAACTTTATTATGGAGAAAAATATTTAACGCAATGAGAGGCAGACACTCTCTAGGGTTATGTACAGAATAGGGATAATCTCTTCTCTTATTTTGCCTTCCAATTATTAAAAGTAAACCTAATAACCTAGCTAAATTACTCCTACTCCTATTCTAACTATGTACAAAAAATTAGCTAGGTGAAATGATATTTCCAGTGTAACCATCTCTTCATTTTTATTCCTACACGTATGTAACTTCCAAACATTATCATTAAGAACAAAATTTTCCTTGGACTGTTAATGTTGGATGTGGAATAGGAATGCGCAACTTTAGTTGGAATTCTGTCTAATATTTCTTTCTCATAAAAACTTCTTTCCAACTGGGTACCTATTGGATCATAAAAATTGGGATGAATTTCTGTTATGGATTGATGATCTCGTAATAGGAAGGATGACAAACCATGTTGTGAATATGATTTTTTAGTTTCAATGGCTTGCAACCTACTGTTCGTTAAAGCTGAGCTTTTAGCGATTTCGTTAAAAAGGAAAGTTTCCATATATAAATCACCAAATAGTTCGATGCAGAATAGATGGAAATTCCTGGAAAGATCTTTATCAATTGGCACGAATTGCCAACAAGTTTTGAAAGGTACTTTCCTTGGTTGATGGTGTTTTGGATGCCAAAGAAGTTTCTTAAGAAAGTCTGATATTGATTGATCTCGGAATTGAGAAAGTTCTATACTTCCTTGACATAGCTTAGCTTTCCAAAATGGTGGCACATCTTTCGAATGTTCTTTGATAAGATGCTCAACATGTCACATTAATCTATCAAAAGTCCTAAAATTCAAAACAAAATCCGATTTTGTACAAAATGAGTGCAAGTGGGAAAGAAAGGAATGATTATCTGTACAAATAGTGTTACAACACAACTGGGATTTACTTGTAATATCTTTCTTCTCACAAGAACTGGCCAGAATTATGGGATCCGAGTAATTTCGAATTCCGTCTTGTGAATCAGAAGACAAGTTATGATTGTGAACAGGCATGGAGGTTTCCTCATGATATGAATCATAGATCGGGATATTATCATGGATAGTAAAATCATGTAAATGATCTTTTACTTTGAAATGAGGATTGACTGATATGATTTCTGAATTAGGGGAACTCTCATTATCTGATCTTAGTTGAGTTACTTGGGATAATTCAACCACATCATCGTTGTCAAAGTAGCTATCATAAATGATTTTACGGGTTTCCCTAGATTTTTCTTTTTCGTCATACACGTTCAGACAAGAAAAGTCAAGTGATTCTTGTTTGGAAATGGTTAAAGGATGTTCTATAGCTGTCTCTTTATCTTGAAAACCTAAAGATGGCTCGTTTAAATAATCCTCTGTGTTTTTTGAGATATCTTTAATGTTGAGAGGGGAGAAATTATCATCACTAAAAACATCAGGATAAAGAGAAAAATGCGATTCTGGAACAATACATTTGAAAACATCATGAAAAAATCTTTGTTCATCAGATTCATCATAGACATCGGGCTTTAGATCATACCTTTGTGTACTGATACTTTTTGAAAGAGAAATAGTTTGCTGTTCTAACATTGGCATCTGCATTTGTTGATTTGTAATGATATTATCTGACCTTGTATCAAAGTCATCTCCTGGTTCCAAGGTAGGCTTTCTTCCAGCATTCTCGCTTTTGTCTTCTTGCATTAGAGCATGCATGACTCCTAGGCTTTGTGGACTTTCTTCATCATGACTGATTTGTATATCCAACTTGGAATCCTCATTCACATTAGAAGAAAATGAAACAAAGGTTGAACTAATTTCTGCTTGATCAGACATAGGAGGCAGGGAATACTCAGCATAATCTGAAGATTCTTCATCTATGAGTTCACTTTCAAGATCATACTTTAGACAATTAAGATGAAATCGCATATTAAAATCCCTAACAGATTCGTCTTGTTTCCGTAGATAATCAATTTCATCACATACCTGGTCATAGTCATAACAATCAAATTCAAGAATGAAAGTCTTGACGAATTGGTCCCAGCTGTGAATCGATGCAACTGGGAGGGTTCTGCACCATTTTCTAGCTTCCGCCGTGAATGTAAGAGTAAAAATCCTGCATGAAACACCTTCATCAATTCTCTAAATATCAGAACTTGAAAATTTTTGAATAAATTGAAGAGCATGATTAAAAGCAGAAGAATTATTCTTACCATTGAATTTTACCTGAGACAAGAGTCTTACCACTTCAGGTGGAGTGTTGGAAGAGGTAGGAACATGGATGCAACTCCAAATAGGAATTTTATGAGCAGCCATCCTGGTTCAAATTTTACAATTGAAAATCATTCCAACAAACACTATGTTCAGGCGCTCCTTCAGCACCAAATATGTTGAAGCCCCGAAAATCGGGTCGACAACAAGGGGGATACCCACCCGGTCCGGACCTTGGTTGGCAGCTCCTTATCCGTTTGGTATAGCGGGTCCGACTGGGGATAATGGGACCAGTTTCCCAATCTAAGGGGTGTGTGTGTGTGTGTAGAGTTGGATGATTCTGATCTAGGAGTATCTAAAGCTAATTTAATTCAAACTTCTAAACTAACTCTATGCTATTGTAATCTAATGAGAAACAACACATCTAATCTACGCTAACCCGGGGTGTATTTCTTCTATTATGCGATCTAAAGAGATTTCGAACAATAACTGGTAATAAAGATCATTCAGCTATCATAAGAATAGAAATCAATTAAGATAAACCATTCTGCATAAAAAGTTAAGCAAAACAGTTGTGAACAGCATATCACATAATAAGTTATTCATATATCAAACACAAATAGATGACTCCACCGTACAAAAGTGCCAAATGGTAACCCACACATTCATGCATTAACATATAAACAACTGAAAACTGCATATCACTCTAGGAATATAAGCAAAAATTGGCCAAGAGATAAAAGTACCATTTATGACTAATTCTACCCATAAACTTCAAGCAAAAATGATTTATCTATACTTGTTCTAACATCTAGTAAGAGTAAAGAAGTGCAACATCAGTAGCAGACGTTAAATGCAAACTTTAATAAATCTTGATCCATCCATTCATCAAAACCTCCTCTGAGGGTGCAGAAGTGCATGTTCTGAGGACAAGTTTTTGAAAAATTTCTGGACCCTTCTCTAAATGCATGAGAAGGGTTAAAATACTACTTCCTAATTCTAATAATAGTATTATTACAAAATTTAGGATGCGGTTTTCAAATGACCGTCCTTTTCCTAATCTAGTTAAAAGAAAAAAACAACATTCTAAATAAGGCTACTTCTGAACTTGGTCCTTAAAGTTACAAGTGTTCAGCATGGGCTTGAGGAGAGTCGGCTGACTGATTTCTGCGCTGAGCTGGGCTACGAAAACAGCATCTGCGAGAGCTGGCACTACTTTTTCGGCCGCGTTTGTGATGCATTTCACCGTCATCCATTGGCTGTGCGGCTTGACCAAGTACGTCCAGTAACATTCCTAATTCAACCTGGCTAATGCTTGGATTGCTCTCCCCTTTGCCTGCGCTTTCTGCTTCCATTTTGCTTCCAGTTGTAACTTATTTGGTAGGTACCCCGGGGTGGTCTCTACAATTAAATTGGCCCTGTGTAAATTAACATTTACACAGTCGATAAGAATGCTTGCCTGTGTAGCCACTGTCTTCGTTGCTCGTTCTGCCTACCTGATTTGATCGTCCCATTTATTAAAGAGCAATTCTTTATGATTTTCGTTTATCCTGGGTGTGCCTGCTCTTTTCCCTTCATCATCATCCTGCCAAGTTAAGTATTTCGTCACCCTTCTGTCGCTTTGATCATAGTCACTCCGCAAGTCTACCACTTGATTGGTGATTTTATCGCTCAGCTCGCAATAGTGGCTCCACTGTGATATTTTACGTCCCAAGTCTTCCTGTTGCTGCAGTAGTTGCTCATTTAAGCCAATATATTTTGAAATAAATTCTGCCAGCTTAGGCTCATCTTTATGCATTTCCTGTAAAGTCTGCAATTGTTTTTCTTTCTCGTCTAGACTTTTTTGATAGCCTATCTGCATCTGCTGAAAGTCTTCCTGCAGCTTCTCGAGCTGTTTGGAAGCTTCAATATTAGCATTAGCTTGTTGCAACTGTTGTTGTAGCAGTCGTATCTGATCTTCTTGTTCTTTCAATAGTTGCTGAACTTCCGATGCCTTGTCAATAGTTGCAGAAGCATATGCTCCTTCGATCTGAGACAGCTTAGTGAGATTTTCAGTCGGGTTATTGTTGGGGTCTTTCCATAAGACGTCCAAATGTTCAGCATCTTGTGACAGTGTATTTTCTAGTTTTCTTTTCTTCCTCTGTCTCCTTACAACTGCTTTGTGTTGGGGACTATAGAATACATCCAGTGGGGGAATTTCTTCTACATTAAGTAGAAGCTCAGAAGGTGGAGCGATAGGAACGTGTTCTGCTTCTGAGACACTGCTGACCATGGTTGAAACCACTTCTTGCACTACCTGTGTATTGTTCACAGGTGTTTTTGGGGCTTGGCCTTCAAGATTGATCAATTCATTGAAGGTTTCCCATTCTTTGTCTAGTTCTGTTATGACGAGTGGTGCTTCGATGACAGGAGGGGGGACATCTCTTGGCGGAGAGGCGATAACTTGCTGTTGAGACATTGCACTTGACTGAGCTGTATCTTTAGTTGTTTCTTCGTTTTTTCCTTGGTCATATCCAGACTCTTTAGAATGCTCAGGCACTCCTTGCACAACATTCGATTTAGATCTGGAAGTGCTAGAGTTTTCGCTAAGGCTAATGCTTGGAGTTGGCTCTCTAGCAGGCAGTCGCAACTTCTCTAGGGGAATACTGGCCATCCTTCTTTCTCTGTATAACATGAATCTTTGGAGGTCATCTGGAGACAACCTCGACCAAGCTTCCCGCAAAATTTCTTGGAGTGAGCTTCTACTCTGAAACAAATCATCAAACAAATCTTTCTTCCCAGAGAACACTTTTATCTTGACGTTCGTTGTGAACTCTTGGGCAACTTCATTTGGGTCAAATGGCCTTGCTAGGAATTTAAATAATTGAAGACACATCACATTCTCCACTTCGGCGAAAGCGTGTCCCACATCGAACAATGAGAAGGCCCCACAAGCTACAGGAAATTGAGGCCATATGGCCTTCTTCTTGTCTTTTAGGTCTTTGGTCAGGCCGCCTTCTGAACAGGTTTGGTAAGCAATCTCCCGAGCCAAAAGTTTATCGGGGATATATAGAGGTAGGACATGTGGAGGTACAGTGCTTCCAAAAACTCTAATGTAGGTAAACCATTCTTCCCCGAACCATCTCGCGATGGGGATGATGTCAATTTGTGCCTCGGGAGAGCACCTCGGGGGGTCTTTATCATACATTATTTTATACAAGGGTAAAATAAACCCGTGGCAAATCTGGTAGAAGTGAGGGACGAACTGAGAATCCCATAACACCTTATGATAAACATGGATAGGAAATGGGTCCTGGGTAGTCCACTTCCAACCCATAATGGGGAATTTAGACACAAGACAAATAGAATCCATAATATATGCAGACAGATAAAAAGGAGGATAGATCCTTTGAGACAAGGATCTTTTAGACCGGTAATTGATAACAGCCGTGTATAGATTATCAGAAAGGATTTTGGCCCAATCTATAACATCGGCGTTTGTGGCAGCATCAATTAATGGTAGCCATTCGGACGAAAACTTATTAATATCCGGCATCCCAAATAACCTACAAAGCATGGCCGCAGCAAAACAATATGGAGAGGTGAGGGAACCAGTGTTGTACATACCATTTTTGTCCTTTTTGAGCGGCTCCTCTTTTCTAGACCAATCTCTTGTGGTCTCTGATAGGTCTGGGTTCTCTGCCGCGAATTTCTTGACGAATTGTGCGTTATAAGTCGCCTGCGGTTCAGGAAGATGATACATAAGCTTCAAATCTTGCGCAGCAAATGATCCGATGAGCCCGTGTCCTTGAACTTTGAATTGTCTGTTGTTCATGTATGCATCATCAAGTATCCACTTGATCATATCCGTATATGGTAGAATTTTGGGTCTTGCCGCTATCCTGTGAAGAAATGAACATGCTAGGTCCTCTAAGGACGCCTCGGAAGAGCGTTGTGAGCCCGCGACAGCAGTAACCTTCATTATTCTAGGATTTTCCTCTTCTAGCAGCCTGTACATGCTTTCCCATGTTGATATCCCTGCATCTCTGTTACAGGTTGTGTTTGTATACAAAGGCGCCATCTCCTTCATCTTTTCCTTTGCTTCGGAGCTTTGAGCTTTATTTTTCTTTCCCATTTCTTCCTGCGTTTGTGTTTGAATCGCTTTAGCTCTTCGTTCCTGCAGATTACGAGTGAAATGGAAATGACTGATCCAGAAAGGTGATGGGAGAGTTTTAAATGCAACAGATGTATCAAATATGCTACCTTATGTGAAGTAAATCTCTACCAAGGCACGCGTCTTTAATTCACTTAATAATTGACAACTAATTCATTTACTATCATTAAAAGCGCATGATATCGAGTCAGATTATGGTAAGTGGCTTTTCTTTGAATGGCGTGCCTGAAGGATTCGTAATGAAGTGATTTATGATTTTCTTACGTAACCTCACATATCGCGCGATTGCAAATCGCACCATCGCAAATCGCAAGGATATAATATCACGGCGATCGCAACATCGCAGATCGCAGAAATTTGATGTTTGCCAAATCTTGCCGACTCATTTCTTCGATATGCGATCTTGCGATCGGCGTTATCACAGATCGGTGAATCTTTAAGTTTTTCTTTATGAGTGTTACTTTGTTGCGACGCGATGTTATTCTTAACACGAGGATCTTGCGCATACTGATTTTAAAGAGAAATGGAGGTATTTCCTATCTTTTTGCAATGCGACTTTAAAGATTTTCTCCTTATCATAGACTTAGGTTGAAAATATTCAAAAGACTTGCCTAAGCCTATGATGGTAACCTTATTTTGAGGAAAGGAAACTCTTGTTTTTCCTAAAAATTAACTAAGGGTCCCCATTCATTTAGTATTTTGGTCAACACTTAAATGAACAAAGGGGGGGGGGGGGGGGGGGGTGTTTGTTGCCGGCCACAACAAGAGGTTCTATCTCAATTACAAAAGGGTCGGGTATACACTTGACCCTGAGTCTCTGAAGTTGGTCATGCTCAGGGGAATTCGGGAAGACCTTTTAGACACCCTCCATCTACTGGCCGGGAGAGACATCTACCAACTATCCTATGAGGACATAAAGACTGTTTTTAGAAACCATTCTAGAGTAGCTAGAAAGAAAGGTAGGGGGATTCAACCCATAGTCATTGCCTCTTCTTCCAATTCATCTATTAAAGGTGAAATTGGAAGCATGTTGGAAGACTTCAAGAGTGAGATGCTGCAGACTCTTGCCATGCAAATGGATACCTTACATATTAAAAGAAAACAAGAGGAAGTAGAGAGGGCTTTGGCCATCTTTTGTCTTAGAGGCACCAGGAGGCATCCTAGGAATGAATGTTCATTGAACTCTATAGAGGTTTGTTCAGTCTGTGAAGAAAATCATTCTACAGAGAAGTGCCTTTCCTTGTCCGGACTTAAAGTTGTATACCAAGGAGCCGAAGGAGTCACTGAACAGATCTATTACATAAACCAAAAGAGGCCGCATGGACCTAGACCATACCATCAGGGGATGCAAAGGACATCTTAAGCATACTACAACCCCAACCAAGTCACCTCCATACCTTCTTGGGGCCCCCCTGCTCATCCTTCCTAGTCCACACCTCCTCCTTAGTCCTTCAAATCTCAATATCATGCCTAACCAGCCACTCATTCATTTCAACCCTATGCTCAACTGTAACCTTAGTGGAATGCATATCATTAGGTATGGAGGCCCCAATACAACTGCTCTTCTGCCTCCACCACCTACCCAACCACAACCATTACCTTCTGCTCCACCAAGACAACCCCAAATACCTGCCTAGCCAAATCCAAACCCGAACAATAGACAGGCTCAATGAGTGTATAGTGGGGAACCATCATGCCCAATTTATGCTGTGGAGATTCAAGAAATCAACTTGCAATCTCGGAAAGTTCTCCCAGATAGCCAGCCTCCACCCAGGGAGGTTGAGGAAGATAAAGAGGAAAGTGAACCTAATGCAAATGCACCCTTTCCTGAGAGACTATCCACGACAATCCAGCTTACCCCAGAAGATATTGAACTCCTGGGATAATTGAAACATTTATGTGTGAAGGTACCACTTCTCCAATCCATAAAAGATGTGCCTATCTACAATAGGTTGATCAACGAGAAGTGTTTTAGGCATCCAAGAAGATGCAAGAGAGATGCCCCAACCATCAATGTCATAGGACAACTATCCGACCTGATGTTGGGGCAGATAATTTGTCCAAAATATCTGGATCCTGGAAGCCCAGTAGTTGATGTCCACATCAATGGCACAATGGTCCCATATACCTTGATTGATCTGGGAGCTGCCATTAATGTGATGACAAAGGACACAATGCTCAAACTTAAACTCCAGGGCTCCTTGAGGAAGACCATGATAGTGCTGCACCTAGCAGACCACTCCGCCATGATCCCTGAGGGGATTGTGGAAGATGTGATGGTCTCCATTGATTGTTGGGAGTACCCTACTGATTTCTTAGTTCTCTAGCCGAAGGGAAAGCTCACTGGGTATCCTCTCATTCTGGGAAGACCCTAGTTGGCTACAGCCAATGCTTACATCAGCTGCCGAGCTGGGAACATGACTATAAAGAATGGGCACATGTCCAAGCAGTTAACTCTATATCCTCCTACCCAACCCTTGCTAGAACATGATCTACCTCTCTGGTTGGAGGAGGAGGATGAGGATGAAGTTTATTCTGCACTACTTTGTGCATTAGAAATCACCATGGGGGGAAACCGCAAGATGAGGATGGTATGATTGAAAATTTGATTCAGAATCCCCTTCCTAGTGTATCAACATTAGAAGACATAGTAAGAGAAACACAAAACAACCCCTCAACTGATCTCTGTGTGGCTGACCCTACTCTCCATGTTAAAAATATAGAATTTGGCCCAGAAAGAACATTGAAAATCAATCCATCTCTATCTACCTCCCAGGAGAAGGAGCTATGCAGCCTACTGATAAAACATCTAGATGCCTTTCCTTAGAGTTATAAGGAGACGAAGGGAGTGCACCCTTCAGTATGTACTCATCATATCTACATCAAGGAAGATTGCAAGCCAGTCAGGCAGCCTCAAAGGAGGATGAACCGAGCACTTAAAGATATTGTTAAGGAAGAGCTGCAGAAATTGCGTGATGCAGGATTCATCTATCCCATCTCTGATAGTGAATGGATCTCCCCTTGGTGCTAGTGCCAAAGAAAAATGGTAAGTGGAGAATCTGTGTCGAGTATCGGGAATTTAACAAAGCCACTAAAAAGGACCATTTTCCTTTACCTTTCATAGATCAAGTGTTAGACGGTTTGGCAGGGAAAATGTTTTTCTCCTTCCTAGATGGGTTCAGCGGGTACAATCAAATTCAAATCAGCCCGGAAGACCAAGATAAGACCACTTTCACTTGTCCTTGGGGTACTTTTTCATACCGGGTCCTTCCTTTTGGTTTGTGCAATGCTCCAGCCACTTTCCAAAGAGCGGTATTGAGTATATTTTCTGAACTGGTTCATGATGTCGTAGAAATATACATGGATGATTTACTCCATATGGCTATGACTTTCAGGAAGCTTCATATAACCTAGGGAAAGTTCTAGATAAGTGTATTGAGATGAACCTGTCCCTCAGTCTGGAGAAATGTGAATTTTTGATGACTGAAGGGACCGTGCTAGGTCATGCAATATCTCAACAAGGACTACAGGTGGACCCCAACAAAATTGCCATGATCCAAAGGGTCCCACCTCCTCAAAATGTGAGAGATGTCAGAAGTTTCCTAGACTTAGCTGGATATTATAGGAGATCCATTAAAGACTTCAAAAAGCTAGCCTCTCCTTTGTTTGGCCTCCTAGGCAAAGATGTTGAGTTCATATGGTCGGAAAACTGTCAAGAAGCCCTAGATACCTTGAAGAGCAAGCTAGTGACTGCCCCAATTCTTAGAGGCCCAAACTGGGCCTTACCCTTTCACATTCACACAGATGCCTCGAACAAAGCAATAAGAGCAGCCTTAGGAGAAATTGATGAAAAGTTACCTTATGCCATATACTTTATAGGCAAAAACTTGTCAAAGGCAGAGTTAAACTATACAGTGACCAAGAAGGAACTCCTAGCTATCATGCATTCCTTAAACAAATTCAGACATTACATCACAGGCTATCAAACCTTTGTGTACACTGATTATGCTGCAATTAGATATTTAATGAACAAGCCAGATGTAAATGCTCGCATTATTATATGGTTGCTTTTACTGCAGCATTTTGATTTGACTATTATTGATAAGCCTGGTAAAGAGAATGTCGTTGCTGACTTTTTGTCTAGAGTAAATTTGCCTGCAGGTGAAGAAGGAATGGTGGATGAACAAATTCCAGATGAACACCTATTTTATATATCAGTACTCTCTCCATGGTTTGCTGATAGAGACAACTACTTGGTTTCAGCACAATTTCCACCACACCTATCCTCAAAAGAGAAGAGCAAGATAGTAAGGAAAAGCACCCCTTTCACCAGGATTGGAGGCAATCTCTTCAAACTTGGCCCAGATCAGATCTTGAGAAGATGTTTAAGGGAGGAGGAAGTCTTTGACATCCTCCTGACCTGTCATGACGAGCCTTGTGGAGGACATTTTGTAGCAAAAAGAACTGCCTTCAAGATTCTGCAAGCAGGCTATCATTGGCCCACTCTTCATCAGGATGTGAGGAGATACACGAGCCAGTGTGATCGGTGTCAGAGGATGGGGAAACCCACTGCAAAGGATGAAATTCCCATGCAACCGCAAGTGACCTTTGAGCCATTTGAGAAGAGGGGTATGGATTTTGTGGGGCCTATCAGCCCTCCTTCAACGCAGAAGCAGTACATCATTTTGTGCATTGACTACCTGACAAAGTGTGCAGAGAAAAAAGAAATCAAAGCAGCGACAGAGGAAAAAGTAGCTGAGTTTTTGAGGGAAAACATATTTTACAAGTTCAGGTATCCAAGAGAGTTGGTCATGGACCAAGGCAGTCAGTTCACTTCCAACCCGATTGAAGACCTTCTCACACATCATAAGATCAAGCACATGATTTCCACCCCTTACCATCCACAAGCCAATGGGAAAGTGGAGGTTACTAATAGAGCATTGGAAGGGATTTTAATTAAGGTAGTGAGCAGCAGTAGAAAATACTGGGTGGACAGATTAGTTGAGGCCACTTGGGCCTACAACACAACATGCGAAGACCACCACCGGGTTCACACCCTATGGACTGGTCTATGGGAAGAAGGCTTTGCTGTCAATAGAGTTTGAATTCAATACCTTAAGGGTGGCAGCTCAGTTGGACCTAGACCTCGGCCAAGCACAGAAGGAGAGATTACTTCAGCTCAATGAATTGGATGAATACAGATTACAAGCCCTTCTCCATACAGAGGTAGTTCAGCTTCAGAGAAAGATATGGCATGGAAAAAATATCAAGGAGAAGAAATTCCAAGAGGGAGATTGGGCACTACTCTATGATTCAAGATATAAGGATTTCAAAGGCAAGCTGAGGACAAAATGGCTGGGACCCTACACTGTGGAGAAACGCAATGACAATGGTTCAGTTCTAATCAAAACTATTGTTGATGAAGCCATCCCCATGCTTGTCAATGGACATCGGTTGAAGATCTACAAGAAACCCCTCTCCAAGTGAGATTTTATTGAAGATTTGAATAAAACAGTGATGGTAGTGGAGCATGTCTTAGCTTCCACTTCACCCGTTCACTGAAGAAAAGAAAAAAATAAAAAAAATAATGACTCAAGTGAAAACCTCCATGAGGCGCTTGAGTCCCATCATTGGGTTGAAAACCTTTTCTGAGGCGGTCCAGTGATGTCAAAAAAAAAAAAGGGTAAGAAGAAAAAGAATAAGATAATTGGGTGAAAACCTCCCTTGGAGGCACCCAGGGCAGGCAATTAAGGTGAAAACCTCTCTAAGGCGACCTAGATGTTTTCAAAAATAAAAGGAGAAAGAAAAAGATGAATTTCTATTGCATTGCAGGTTTGCAGGAGGACTATAGGGAGCAGAATAACGTGCCAAGGGAACCCTGACATTCACACCAACATCCAACTCATCTTATCCACACCTTCCTCCATCATTTTTGGCAACTCTTTCACCCCACTGTACCTTTTCTTGACAAACTACGTTTTCTACAGGAGGCTCCTATAGGAATTATAGAGAGCCAAAAGTGTCTACAGAAGGCAGTTTGAGGGATAAAAAAGTTTCATGAGGAACATATCATCCCTCTTACTAGCTTCAAACCTCATTGCCACCATTTCCAAGTCTGCATCACACTCCAAGCATCATTATCTTTCTCCCTGTCAAAAAAAAAAAAACACAGAAAACCAATTTTTCAATTTTGAAAAAAAAAACAAAAAAATAATAATAAAAGAAGAAAATGCACCATCACTTTCACTTGAAGCCTATCTACTATCCCTCCATATTTACCACACCTCTGGCATCATTCTCGAGCTCCAAACACAGGAAGATGGCTGAAGTTTCAAGGGGAGAAGCAGCTACAGGAGCTCCTGCAGGAATTCTTGTAGTAGCTGATCCCATAGAAGTTCAACACCAACAACAAAAAAGTGCACATCTGTGGGTTGGAAAGGCACATGCATATCAGCTCCAACAAAAGAAGAACCTGCAAAAGCACACAACCACACATTAGCAAGCAGGGATAGCATGCATGGAGAAAAATGAAGACAGGCAGCAGAGAAAGCAACACCTCACAGTCAATACACTTGGATCACAGGTAAGTAACTAAATCACTCCTCTATTTGCATTTGTGTAATTAGAAATCATGCGAAGGAAACGAGATGGTTGAGATTGAATGAGGGAAAGGTGGCCAGTTAACTTGGCCACCTTCAGTTAGTCGACTCCACTCATCCGACATCTGAGATGTCACCCACACGTGCGCACAATCAACTCAAGCACAAGATGCTAAGGACAGGTAGTGGGAAGAAGTGTGAACTCCGATGTAATAATGAGGGATGATTACAAGGAGAGGCCATGATGACAAAGTAGGTGGGGACCAACGGTTCGAACATGGCCAACTTACACCTTGCCAGCTCCGCACTCATAACCGAAAATATCCATAAAGGGTAATGAGCACTCCTCCCCGTGCATTCTCACCACCTTTTCCTCGTTCTCTCCTTGTAACTCAACCACATCAGTCCTCTTCTACCCCCACAGCCTTGTAACCACCGTCCTCCATCAATTTCCTCCATATTCTTGCTCTCGACATTATCTATAGGAGCACCTACAGCAAATCTACAAGAGCGCCTATAGGAAATCTACAGGAGGGACAACAGGCTTCTACATGAGGGGCAGTGAGCTAGTTTCAAGGGATAAAACATGATTTTTAGCACAAATTTCAGTCTGAAGAGGTAGGGTTCATGAATTCCCCTTGTTTAATATCAATATATGAAAGAATTGGTCTCACTTTGAGGATGAAATAAGTCTTTAGGAGTGCAGGAAATACATAAAAAAAAAATTGTTTGTTAAAAAAAAAGACACAACCTCCTTTGTTTCTCTGTGTTTCCCAAAATTCTTTGTCTCCACCTCCATATTTGGGTTTCAAAAGGAATACAGGCAGTATTAAAAGAGGGTTTAAGAGAAAGGATCCCACTAACTCCACTAGGCTCCATGCAAATCCTCATGTGGTGGACATATTCACAAGGGAAAACTGGATGAATTTCTTTGAGAAATTTCGAGGGCTTGATGAAGAAATTGCTGAAGAATTTGCTCTCTCTCTGGTCCCTCACACTAGAACTCATGCTACTGTAACCATTAGAGGCCTCTCCATGGAAATAACCCCTGAATTCATCAGTAGGGTCAGTACCATTCCTCTTGGGTTGCCTTGGAGTAAAGATAAGAAACCAACTTGCCAGGCTGCCAAGAAGAAATTTTTCCAACATAATGAAACCCCTGTTGAAGATAAAAATGGAATCAAAATGGCTAGTATACCATATCCCTGGGATGAGGTTAGCTATCAAATAATCAAATACATTTCTTATGAGGGGAGGCTTAGCATTGTCTATGGCTATCATTTCAGAATCCTCCATGACCAGAGATATGGCATGGATATCCAAGCAACTCAAAAGCTCAGTATCCCCTACTTTCTCCTTCAGTCCCTCATTTACTCCAGCAAAAAGGTACAAGCAGGAAATTCAAGGCAGTTAGCTCACCATGGCTTAATCAAAATCCTAGTAGAGGAAGCCCCCCATACCTTTACACTCCCTATAGCATGGGATGTTTTCCGGAATATGACAGCTGAGGATGACATAAAGGCATTAACCTATGATGTCAGTCCTACTAGTAGTGAGGAGGAAGAACAACAAGGAGGAGAAGATGAAGCCAGTGGGGACATAGCAGACCGGGAGAGGGAAGAGGAAAGAAAAGTTGAGGGGACAAAAAAAGAGACAGAAGGAGGAGAAAAAGAGACAGAAGAAGAAGAAAAAGAGGCAGAGAAGGTAGAGCAAGGAGAAGATTCCCCTGAGACCTTGGAAACAGAAGCAGCAGCTGCCCTCAATGCCCTCAATACACCAATCAAGCCAAAATAGAAGAGGAAGAGAAAAACTCCCATGTATTTCAGGGCAAGGAAGATCACAATAATTAAAACAGGTAAACCTCAGCCCTCTTCAAAAGTTCCCATTACCATTGAAGATTCACCATCTACCAAGGTGAAAGAGTCCCCTTCCAAGACGCCTATAACATATGAAAGGGGGACTCCAAGAACTTCTTCATGGAAGGGAGATGCAGTACTACAGGACCCAAAACCAGACCTACAGGAAGCTGGAATAGTCCTATAGGAGACACTGTCCAAGCTATAGGAGACCCAAAAGCTAGAGGAAAGGATAGGGGGATAGCCAGAGATGAAAGGGGAAGCACAAGAGCTACACGAACCTGACCCTCATCCTAATCTTGACTCCTATTACAAACTTCTTGAGGGAGGCGATATTATCCCACAGACATTTTCAGTTCCACTATTTTTCGAGTTGGAAAAAGAGAGAATAAGAAAACATAGGTGGATGCAGATAGCCAAGTCTAAAGGAGTTGAGGACATTGGCCACATAGAAAGCAAACTCAAGGAAATGGGCAGAGAGTTGAGTGCTCTCAGAGACAGAGAAGCCATTACAAGAAGCCACCTTGAGCATAAAAATGAATTACTGAGGTGGTAGTTGCAAGAGAAAGAGACTCATCTGGCATACATCGCTAGCTTATCCATGGAGGAATTACAGTGAAGAACACCAACCAAGTCTTATGGCCTCTATCTGAAGGATCAATGGCTTTAATTCCAAATAAAGACTTTGGCACAAAGAGGCAAATGCCTTTCCAAGACTACAGGTAGTTCATGGACCTGTGTGATCAAAGCACCTCAGAAGATAAAGCAAAGATGGTAGAGTTCTACTTGCACAACATGGCCCTCACAGATATGAATGTGTGGGACCCCAATGCCAAGCTAGGAGATCTGCAATTAATGGCCACGGCCTCATGGATGAACCATGAAGAATTGAGGGCAACAGAAATGAAGAGATTGATGATAAAAGAGCAAAATGAGGCATTAATGATAAGATCTGAGCCATCAAATCTTATGGTACTCATCAACACACATAACTTGCTTGCCAATGACCCTCGGATTTCCCCTAGATATCTATCCAATCAAGCACAAGCAATTGCACACTTTGAAGATATGCAAAGGCTACTTGGGGATGACTATGTGCATGCATGCATGAGGAGATGGAACACCTTACCTCACAGTTTGCAGATCAGGGAATACCATTCTCCCATGAGGCTAAGGGAGGCATTGAAAAGAGTGCCAATGTACAAGCACTCCATGCAACAACTAAAGGTCAACTGGATTGGCCTCAAACTAAGTCCTCCACTTCTATTAGGCATGCTGGAAGGTAGAAGGGAAGGAGAAGAGAAGGAGTAGTGGAAGGACATAGACAGAACAACAGGACTTTATGGCAAACATGAGCAGACCACATCAGAAGCCTGGGATGCTAGGGAGGCCACCAGGGCCATAAAATATGAGGAGATTGACTAAGTTGCTTAGAGGATGAGCAACACCTTCAATAGGGGGGTGATGATGAGCCTCATAAATGGGTAATTATATGGGCTCATTTTACCTCCTAATCTAGTCAAATCAACCATTCTCTTAGCTTATTGTATGATTTTCTGATTATATTTATGCTTATAGAGTGAGTTGAGTTAGTTATGATGCCATGTAGTCTAACTTGTATTTAATGTAGATTATTGATGGATTTCGAGGTCAAAGTCAAGAATCCAGTGGCCAAATGGCAGTAATAACTCGAAGTAGACAGAGGAGAGGAATTATAGGAGGGGATCCCCCTCATTTATTACTCCTCACTTTGAATTCCCCTTCATTTAGCTCGGAGTACAAGCAGCTGAACCATGCACTAGAAGGCAGCCGAGCAAGTGGAGGATGATGGACAGTTATCTCGAGTTTTGGGAGCCAAGCCTCCCTGATTTTAAGGAAGCTATTGGTAGCTTCAGATGTATAAGTAGAGAGGCCTAGGGCCTCACTAGGGTCAGATTTTTTTTGCTGGTGAAAAATCTGCTCAAATTTCGAGCTTATTGATTTGTGATAGTTTCATGTAACCTTGCTATTTTTTTATAATGAAGATGGAATCCTCTTTGAGCTAGCACTGAGTTACCTCAGAGGGCTGAATATCTTGGGTTAGGGCCTAATCCAAGTAGCCAAGCTCCTATTTACTTGTATTTCTATGCTTTACATCAGTTTGTAGATTAATTTTCTATTAGATGTATTTTTCTTTTATGGTTAAGAATAGGTTGCTTTTGGTGATTTAGTAGTTTGCTTTCATTTGTGCTTTCTGTAGCAGGTTGAGCAGTGATCAGAAAAGATTCAAAAGGCTAGAAATAGTGCCTTGGCCTCTCTTCCTCCCTCTGGGACAATGATTTGAGGCAAAGACCCCCTTACTGCCCCAAAAACACAGATTTTCCTTATTCATAGGACTTCTAGTGTTTGCAGCTCTTTAGTAGATTGATAGTCCAGTTTTTCTTTGCTTCAGATCTTCTTCATCATGTTCATTTCCTAATTTGCAATAGTCCTCTTTCATGCTTTCCTTTCTTACAACACTTCCCAGCATCTCCTTTCATAGATCATAGCTTAGGCAATTTTTATGCAAAACTCTGTTTTCCTAGGATACACTCATTTCATTAGTTGCTTGGTTTTCTTGGTTGACTGTCAGTTTCTATGCAACGGATATATTCCAGCAATAGGCTAGCTCACCAACAAACACACCCTCCATCTGATCCATGCCCTACAGGTCCCCCAAATCTGACCTCATTTCTACCCTAGTTTGTTGCGTTTTTAATAGAACTTCTTCCTCTCTCCTTGAGCACATCCAATCATCTTTTTCTCTCCTGGTGATTCTTGGTAGACCTTAGGTGCCCTAACACCTCATTCCAACCTTCATCCACTTTTTCCACCCACTCTCACACCCTAAAAATAGTAGAAATTGCTTTTGGCCTCCTCATGTAGGCCTCCTATAGTTTCCCTGTTTTCCTCCTGAAGTTTTCCTATGTCGTCCTGTAGTTTTTCATGTAGGCTTTCTATTGAAGGCCGAATGTGGGAAAAGCCTCCAGAAGGCCACCTAAGACCTCCTAGGACCCATCCACACCATATTCCTGTTGAAAATGGAAACAAGAAATGCTAAAAATAACACTTTTATAAATAACAATTTGAGTACCAGTGCTAGATTGAGCAACAGGGAATGAAAAATAGAAGTGCTAAAAATAACATTCTATTTTTAGCAGTTCAGGATGGATTCCTATTTTAGTCAGTCCCTAGATTAAGCATACGAAGTAAAATTCGAATTTGAACTTAACAACTGTTTGAAAATAAAT
Organism: Pinus tabuliformis; assembly: GCA_031772625.1. Classification (NCBI taxonomy): domain Eukaryota; kingdom Viridiplantae; phylum Streptophyta; class Pinopsida; order Pinales; family Pinaceae; genus Pinus; species Pinus tabuliformis. The sequence continues at coordinate 742,551,047 of CM062819.1, read as the reverse complement.
TAATTAATTCTCCATGAGTTAATTAGTTGTGAAAAATCAAACATGAAGTCTATGTGAGGACATGCAACAATTTATCTATTAATTGAGGAATTTATCCATCATTTAAATAGATAAGGATGAGTTTTAATTTGAGTAGTAATTAGTTGGCTCAGTTAACTGAGTCAAGTACAGTTAGATTAGTTTAACAGTTTGTTAAATTAATGAGAGTTCATTTAGTTAATGCTTGCATTCATGTAACTGTTGTATTTCAGATAACTGAGTATTCACTCATGGATAACTCATGCATGTCAGTTCAGACAGAGACCCAATTGAGATCAGAGAAGGGACAATGTACTATCAATTGGATTTATCTCCTTCAGGACTGCGTAGTTGGATCAAAGGTTAGTGAGTGTGTGAAGAGGCCAATTCACACAAGTGGCTGCACTGGACCCCAATCAAAAGTGCACAAATAAATAGGAGGCTTGGAGGGCAGACCAGAGGTTAGATAGAGGACTTTGACTATCTATGAGCAGCAGAGGTATTGCAGAGAGAGCAGGATAGCTTTTGAGCTAATTCTTTTTGTAATACTGGCTATATTTCCACTTGTATGATAATATAGAGTTGGGGTTTTAGGCCGAGGCTTTTCCTAGGTTATATCTTCTGCGTTATGTGTGGTTGATTCCTTCTTATTAGTTATATGTGTTCTTATTAATGTTGCTCATGTTTGATTAAGCTTCCGCTAAATTGGTTGTAGAAGTAGATCAAGTATTTTTCTTTAGTCTATTGCATTATCACGTGATCTACAGGTGGGAATTTCTACATGGTATTAGAGCTAGCTAATTTGTAGAAAAATTCTACATGGTATCGGAACAAAGGTGATCAGAGCCGAGAACAATATACTAGAGGAGATTTTGAAGTTTTGAGTTTTGGGCCGAGAATTTGCAGAGAAGATCTGAAATTTTTGTGCAAAATTTTCAGAAACAAATAGCAGATTTGGATTCCTTGTGAAAAAATACCCAAATTCAAAAAAAAAATCTGCTGGATGAGGGAGATATCACTGATTTAAAATCAGCTCTTTTCTTAGAAAATTTCGTGACGGCGGGAAATATGAAACAGATTAGTGTGCTAGCCAAGAACCTGCATGCACTTAAGATACAAGATGCAAGCAAAGCCTTGAGGAGCAAGGAAAACATTAGATACTTGGTGGTTGAGAGGGAGAGTAAATTACCTCTCAACATGCAGCGCCAGAAGAAGTCTCAGAAAATTGTGGAGGAGCCACAATTGGTGAAGCAACTTCAGGAGGTTGTGGAGCAGCCACAACTGGGGAAGCCAAGAGGAGACATAGTGGAGGCATCCACTCATGCAGAGACCTCTAGTAGGGGGAAATTTCGAGCCGGGTGGGTAGAGGGATCACATGCATCCTTACCTCCAGGTAGGGGGTGGGGCGATATGGAGTGATCGTCCCAAGAGGGCTGGAATAGGGGTAGTATCATTGAGGTACCCAACCTTTTTGATTCGACTTTGCTATAGGAGCCCTCATGAGGAGTAGCAGAACTGGATGATTTGGTAGAGATAGATGTGGATGAGTGGCAGAGAAAGCTACAACGCAGGAGTACCAGGACTATGTAGAGCTAACAGGCTGCAGCAATGCGAGAGGCACAAGAGTCTTGCACCAGTGCAGGATGGCATAAAGAGGTGTGCAAAATTGTGAGATGCATGGAATGTTGCAGCAGCTCAGAGGTCAGAGAGGGAGCACTTGTGAGCAGTAGGTAGAGCTTCAGCATCAGAGTATGTTTCTAGCCCAACAGAGAAGTCAGTGGGGAGTTTTTTTGTTCCTAGAGTTGTTGGAGCAACCACACTTGGTAGAAGTGTTGCATGCAGAACATTCCAAAGGTACATGATTGGGTTCGAGTTAAAGCCTTTCTTGTTGAGAGGGAGTGTTGAAAATGGCAACAAGAAATGCTAAAAATAGCATTGCTATAAATAGCAGTTTGAGTACCAGTGCTGGTTTGAGCAACAAGGAATAAAAAATGGAAGTGCAAAAAATAGCATTCTATTTTTAGCAGTTCAGAATGGATTCCTATTTTAGTTAGTCCCTGGACTAAACATAGGAAGTAAAATTCAAATTTGAACTTAACAGCTATTTGAAAATAAATTAATTAATTCTCCATGACTTAATTAGTTGTGAAAAATCAAACATGAAGTCTATGTGAGGACATGAAACAGTTTATCTATTAATTGAGGAATTTATCCATCAGTTAAAGAGATAAGGATGAGTTCTAATTTGAGTCGTAATTAGTTGGCTTAGTTAACTGAGTGAAGTCCAGTTAGATTAATTTAACAGTGTGTTAAACTAATGAGAGTTCAGCTAGTTAATGCTTGCATGCATGTAACTACCGTACTTCAGATAACTGAGTATTCACTCATGGATAACTCATGCATGTCAGTTCAGATAGACCCAGTTGAGATCAGAGAAGGGACAATGTACTATCAATTGGATGAATATTTTTCCTATAAAAGAAGCTCGTCCATGAGGATTTATCTCCTTCAGGACTATGTAGTTGGATCAGAGGTTAGTGAGTGTGTGAAGAGGCCAATTCACACAAGTGGGTATAGTAGACCCCAATCAAAATTTCACAAAGAAATAGGAGGCTTAGAGGGTAGACTAGAGGTTAGATAGAGGCCTTTGACTATCTATAAGCAGCAGAGGTATTGCAGAGAGAGAAATATATCTTTTGAGCTGATTCTTTTTGTAATACTGGCTATATTTCCATTTGTATGATAAAACAGAGTTGGGGTTTTAGGCTGAGGCTTTCCTCGGGTTATATCTTTTATATTATGTGTGGTTGATTCCTTCTTATCAGTAATATGTGTTCTCATTGATGTTGCTCATGTTCGATTAAGCTTCTGCTAAATTGGTTGTAGAAGTAGATCAAGTATTTTGCTTTAGTCTATTGCATTATCAGGTGATCTACAAGTGGGAATTTCTACATGGTATCAGAACTAGCTGATTTGTAGAAAAATTCTACATGGTATTGGAGCAAAGGTGATCAGAGCTAAGAACAATATACTAGAGAAGATTTTGAAGTTTTGAGATTTGGGTCAAGAGTTTGCAGAGAAGGTCTGAAATATTTGTGCAAAATTTTCAGAAACAAATAGCAGATTTGGATTCCTTGCGAAAAATACCAAAAAAAAAAAAAAAATCGGCTGAATCGGAGTTTGGATGAGGGAGAACCTGTATGCACTTGAGATATAAGATGCATGCAAAGCCTTGAGGAGCAAGGCAAAGGTTAGATACTTGGTGGTTGAGAGGGAGAGTAAATTACCTCTCAACATGCAGTGCCAGAAGAAGTCTTAGACAATTGTGGAGGAGCCACAATTGGTGAAGAAACTTCAGGAGGTTGTGGAGTAGCCACAACTGGGGAAGTCGAGAGGAGATATAGTGGAGGCAGCTACTCATGCAAAGACCTCTAGTAGGGGGAAATTTTGAGCCAGGTGGGCAGAGGGATCACATGCATCCATACCTCCAGGTAGGAGGTGGAGTGATCGTCCCAAGAGGGCTGGAAAAGGGGCATGATCCTTAAGGTATCCAACCTCTTTGATTCAAATTTTCTATAGGAGCCCCAATGAGGAGTAGCAGGACTGGATGATTGGGTAGAGACAGATGCTGATGGAGTGGTAGAGAGAGTTACAGTGCAGGAGTCGCAGGACTGTGTAGAACTAGTAGGCTGCAACAATGCTAGAGGCACAGGAGTGTTGCACCAGTGCAGGATGGCATAGAGAGGTGTGTAATGGTACGATATGCATGGAGTGTTGCAACAGCTCAGAGGTCCAAGAGGGATCACTTCTCAGCAGCAGTTAGAGCTTCAACATTAGAGTATGTTTCTAGACCAACAGAGAGGTCGGCGGGGAGTTTTTTTGTTCCTAGAGTTGTTGGAGCAACCACACTTGGTAGAAGTGTTGCATGTAGAACATTCCAAAGGTACAGAATCGGGTTCGAGCTAAAGCCTTTCTTGTTGAGAGGGAGTGTTGAAAATGGCAACAAGAAATGCTAAAAATAGAAGTGCTAAAAATAGCACTGCTATAAATAACAGTTTGAGTACCAGTGCTGGATTGAGCAACAGGGAATGAAAAATGGAAGTGCTAAAAATAGCATTCTATTTTTAGCAGTTCAGGATGGATTCCTTTTTTAGTCAGTCCCTAGACTAAACATAGGAAGTAAAATTCAAATTTGAACTTAACAGCTGTTTGAAAATAAATTAATTAATTCTCCATGAGTTAATTAGTTGTGAAAAATCAAACATGAAGTCTATGTGAGGACAAGCAACAATTTATCTATTAATTGAGGAATTTATCCATTAGTTAAATAGATAAGGATGATTTCTAATTTGAGTAGTAATTAGCTGGCTCAGTTAACTGAGTCAAGTCCAATTATATTAATTTAACAGTTTTTTAAATGAATGAGAGTTTAGTTAGTTAATGCTTGCATGCATGTAACTGTTGTACTTCAGATAACTGAGTATTCACTCATGGATAACTCATGCATGTCAGTTCAGACAGAGACCCAGTTGAGATCAGAGAAGGATAGTGTACTATCAATTGGATGAATATTTTTACTATAAAGGAAGCTCATCCATGATGAGGATTTATCTCCTTCAAGACTGCGTAGTTGGATCAGAGGTTAGTGAGTGTATGAAGAGGCCAATTCACACAAGTGGCTGCACTGTACCCCAATCAAAATTGCGCAAAGAAATAGGAGGCTTGGAGGGTAGACTAGAGGTTAGATAGAGGCCTTTGACTGTCTATGAGTAGCAGAGGTATTGCAGAGAGAGCAGGATAGCTTTTGAGCTGATTCTTTTTGTAATACTGACTATATTTCCACCTGTATGATAATACAGAGTTGGGGTTTTAGGCTGAGGCTTTCCCCAGGTTATATCTTCTGTGTTATGTGTGGTTGATTCCTTCTTACCAGTTATATGTGTTCTTATTAATGTTGCTCATGTTTGATTAAGCTTCCTCTAAATTGGTTGTAGAAGTAGATGAAGTATTTTGCTTTAGTCTATTGCATTATCAGGTGAACTACAAGTGGGAATTTCTACATGGTATCAGAGCTAGCTGATTTGTAGAAAAATTCTACATGGTATCAGAGCAAAGGTGATCAGAGCCGAGAACAATATAGTAGAGGAGATTTTGAAGTTTTGAGTTTTGGGCTGAGGGTTTGCAGAGAAGATATGAATTTTTTTGTGCAAGATTTTCAGAAACAAATAGCAGATTTGGATTCCTTGTGAAAAAATACCCAAATTCAAAAAAATAATTGGTTGAATCGGAGTTCGGATGAGGGAGATATCACTGATTTAAAATCAACTCTTTTCCTAGAAAATTTCGTGATGGCAGGAAATATGAAACGGATTGGTGTGCTAGCCAAGAACCTATATGCACTTGAGATACAAGATGCATGCAAAGCCTTGAGGAGCAAGGAAAACATTAGATACTTGGTGGTTGAGAGGGAGAGTAAATTATCTCTCAACATGCAGTGCCAAAAGAAGTCTCAGACAATTGTGGAGGAGCCACAATTGGTGAAGCAACTTTAGGAGGTTGTGGAGCAGCCACAACTGGGGAAGCCGAGAGGAGACATAGTGGAGGCATCCACTCATGCAGAGACCTCTAGTAGGGGGAAATTTCGAGCCAGGTGGGCAGAGGGATCACATGCATCCATACCTCCAGGTAGGAGGTGGGGCGATGTGGAGTGATCGTCCCAAGAGGGCTAGAATAGGGGCAGGATCCTTGAGGTACCCAACCTCTTTGATTCAACTTTGCTATAGGAGCCCCGATGAGGAGTAGCAGGACTAGTTGATTGGGTAGAGACAGATGCGGATGGAGTGGAAAAGAGAGCTACAGTGCAGGAGTCCCATGATTGTGTAGAGCTAGCAGGCTACAACAATGTGAGAGGCACATGAGTGTTGCACCAGTGCAGGATGGCACAGAGAGGAGTGCAATGGTGCGAGATGCATGGAGTGTTGCAGTAGCTCAGAGGTCAGAGATGGAGCACTTGTCAGCAGCAGATAGAGCTTCAGCATCAGAGTATGTTTCTAGCCCAATAGAGAGGTCAGTGGGGAGTTTTTTTGCTCCTAGAGTTGCTGGAGCAACCACACTAGGTAGAAGTGTTGCATGCAGAACATTCCAAAGGTACAGGATTAGGTTCAAGTTGAAGCCTTTCTTTTTGAGAGGGAGTGTTGAAAATGGAAATAAGAAATGCTAAAAATAGAAGTGTTAAAAATAGTACTTCTATAAATGACAGTTTGAGTACCAGTGCTGGATTGAGCAACAGGGAATGAAAAATGGAAGTGCTAAAAATAGAATTCTATTTTTAGCAGTTCAGGATGGATTCCTATTTTAGTTAGTCCCTGGACTAAACATAGGAAGTAAAATTCAAATTTTAACTTAACAACTATTTGAAAATAAATTAATTATTTCTCCATGAGTTAATTAGTTGTGAAAAATCAAACATGAAGTCTATGTGAGGACATCCAACAATTTATCTATTAGTTGAGGAATTTATTCATTAGTTAAAGAGATAAGGATGAGTTCTAATTTTAGTAGTACTTAGTTGGCTCAGTTAACTAAGTCAAGTCCACTTAGATTAATTTAACAGTTTGTTAAATTTATGAGAGTTCAATTAGTTAGTGCATGTAACTGTCGTACTTCAGATAACTGAGTATTCCCTCATGGATAACTCATCCATGTAAGTTCAAACAGAGACCCAGTTGAGATCAAAGAAGGGACAGTGTACTATCAATTGGATGAATATTTTTCCTATAAAGGAAGCTTATCCATGATGAGGATTTATCTCCTTCAGGACTGTGTAGTTGGATTAGAGGTTAGTGAGTGTGTGAAGAGGCCAATTCACACAAGTGGCTGCACTGGACCCCAATCAAAATTGCACAAAGAAATAGGAGGCTTGGAGGGCAGACCAAAGGTTAGATAGAGGCCTTTGACTATCTATGAGCAGCAGAGTATTGCAGAGAGAGAATAATAGCTTTTGAGCTGATTCTTTTTGTAATACTGGCTATATTTCCACTTGTATGATAATACAAAGTTGGGGTTTTAGGCTTAGGCTTTCCCCGGGTTATATCTTCTGTGTTATGTGTGGTTGATTCCTTCTTAATAGTTATATGAGTTCTTATTGATGTTGGTCATTTTCGATTAAGCTTCCGCTAAATTGGTTGTAGAAGTAGATCAAGTATTTTTCTTTAGTCTATTTCATTATCAGGTGATCTACAGGTGGGAATTTCTACATGGTATCAGAGTTAGCTAATTTGTAGAAAAATTCTACACTTCCATCCTCCCAAGCTCCAAACCCTCCTTCTAACACCACCTGTTCACTGCCACACTCACACACAATAAAATAGATGCATGTCAAATTCACATAAAAACACATAAAAATCCAAAAATATGTTTTTTTGCTTATTTACTTCTAGCACTAGCATGGTTAGATGTTGTTTACTTTCTTGAGTAGGTAATGGCATTTCTTTCATGGTTTTCATAGTTTTTTTGGGAAAAGTAGAGTTGGCTTGTTAATTATGCTTTACTAGGTTTGCTTTACATTCGAGTCTTTCTCCTTTCTACAATTAGAATAGCTTATGTAGAGTAATATTTCTTTCCTTTCATCACACATAGAGCTTCTTCTGAAATCTATAGAAGTTGACTTGAGCTCCTAGTGATCTCGCGCCGACTGACCAAGTGACAACCTGCAGTGAGAACTATTACTTGTGCATACAACACTGACGCTTCCAAGTTTGTTACGAACTACCAGGTTGATAAAAGTAAAGTTGGCAGCCCAGGAGTTGCAGCATTCTTGCTGCAATACTGGCGCTCACCAGTAGCCATTTTGAATTCGACAGGAATGACAACCATAGTTGAACCTAGATGGTCCGCTAGAAATGCCATTGAAGAAAGGAACAAGAAAATAAGGGAGGAAATGCAACAAAAAATGGCTTCCCATTCAGTGCCATACCAGACTAGACTTCTGGATGATATGGATTTGGAGATAAATCAAATTGAATTCTCATTGCATCACCCCACTAGAATAGTCACTACCATCGGGCTCCTAGTTTAAGGCCCTGGATGTCTCCTTAGACTTGGAAAGTGTCCCTCTACCTGATAAGATCAACTCCACAAGTAAGTGGGAGATATGCTTTACAGTGATATTAACAGAAATGAAATGACCATAAGTAAAGCAGAGAAGATGCTATAGAAGGTCGCAACAAGATTGAAACAAGAAAGAGCTAAATCCAAAGCACTTCACATGCATAATGAAAACTTCAAAGAGTTGATTGTGAAATTAGGTGTGAATCCAGAGGATAAGGCTACATTTGAGGCTCTTATTCAAAGCTCACAAGCAGAGGTTCAAGAGTTGAGACACAATCTAGTGATTCCAACCAACAAGCATGTGCAGTCCAAGGAACTTGCACAGGTGGACGAGGAGAAAGTGATCCTAGCAAAGGAGCTGATAATTAGGGGAATTTTGAGGTCTAAAATGGGCCTCCTAAGGAAATTATAAAATAATATTGGAAATAATAAAATAATATCATATTACATCATCAAATTTTAGAGGGAAAAAAGAAAAAGCTATTTTTTCAACTCATATTTTGAACTTATCTCCCTATGGGTTTACTCAAATTTTGAGCGGAAACACTCGTTGGATGAAAAAATTGATTCCTCATTCAAGGAGTACCCATGTTGCATACTTTTTATGGACCCTACTAGACGAAAAATGAGAAATACATGAAAAACGTGTATTAAAATGGAGACAACAATATACAATACAATGCGATACAAAATGACAATATAATATGATGCCATTGGGAACATGAGCAATAATTTGTTGAAGGATAACATATCACAATATATTGATAATATACAAGCAATACAGGGGAATATATTAAAACACCACTGCAATGACAAGATACAAGGCAATGTATACATAAAACAATGCAAAGGATAATAATACCAGAAGTTGTGTTATAATGATAACATAAATGTGACTTGAATTGGAAGATATATTACACCTGCATTTCTTATATATATAGATATATTATGGATTTATTAATGCATAAGATGTCATGGAGAAACGACGAAAACTATAATAAAAAGCACTGAATGACTACACCATCATATTCTGAATAAAAAAAAAGAATCCAATAATAAATTATCTGGCAAGGGAACGTTACTAAAATGAATATTGCAAGGCGATGATAGAATATTGAATATCATATAGGTTGTAGTGATTTTGGATCTCTTTTAGCGCATCTACCTAAACCTAAACCCATGCCTTGTTGACTATTGCATAGTGAAACAATTTTTGAAGGCTATATTCCCTACTTTTGAATGGTTCATCAACTTTCACTATGAAAGAGTGAATTATCAAGAGAAATGATTGTAGGGTTAGAATTTCCAAAGGACTCAATATCAAATCTGAAAAATTGAAGAAGCTATGGTTTACTAAGGAATTAAAATGGCTTTTAATGAGAGATTATCACCTTCTCTGCTTGAATTTTTTCACACAAAAGTGGAACATGGATAGGCAACTTATAGCCCGCACATCATAAGACCTAATTCTTCATAGCCCCAACAAACATAACAAAGGTGGATTCTTGTAATGAGAAGGGTTCCAAATATTTATTGAATAGGAAAGATGAGAACTCATTTTCTCGGCATTGGTTTCTTACCCAACTAGTCACAAGATTGAAGCCAAAGCTATGCAACTTCAAGATGGAATCACTTTTAGGGTTGTAAATTTTTTGAATCCCCAATACTGCTCATATTAAGCTATCTTATTCATAATAAATACATGTTGCACATTTTTCTTATTTTATTAAATACCTCCATGAGGTTCCCTAATGGTTGGTCATTTGTTTGTAGGAAAGGAATTGGTTAGAATCCTACTGAGTACATATACCCACATCCCACAACATTAATCAATTTTGTTTCAATTGCTTTATTAGAAATTTTATTGTCTTTTTTTTAGCCGATTGAGAAAGCCATTAATCCTAAAGATCATGATCATAGGAATATGTCAAGGAAAATGTGAAGGTTTAATAAATTTACTTTTCCTTTGAAAATTGTTGCAAGATAGTGAAGTACTTACTAGAGACCATTCCTTGGCTTGTATTAACGATTATCACCCTTGCTTATCTTTCTTTTCATGATTCCAATGACTATAATTTATCTATTTGTGCATGGATGGTTTAGGAAATTTAAATGAAACTTATGCATTATTAAAATGAAGCTTAGTTTTAAATGAACAAGCTAACAAGATATTTTAATTTTAGGGATATTGCAAAGGGCATTGTGTATATGGCTTAGGTCTACAAATTGTAGTTATCTCACATATGATCATGAATGTCATGAATCCTTAGCAAGGTGTACTTGTTACCATTTTAAAGTTGAAGATGTTAGTATGATTAATGATGCTATGAATCTACATGCGTAAAACTCAAAGCCTATGTTATTGCTTTATTGTATTGTAATATTTTTGCCAATGATAAATGGTAGAAGTAGCCCAAGAGTCATTTAGAATGTGGAATGTTTTATGAGTTGAATAGGCAATGAGGGAATTTGAAAGATCATGGGAAAGGTGAAAGGTCACATATCCACTTGCATAAATACCACTCATGCCTCATTCATAGGGGTATTTTGGCATTTGAATACTAGTTTAGATATAACATTCAAGGCTTGAGCACAACTGCTCTTAGTAGATTATAGGATGAGTGATTGTGAGGCTAGGGTTTTTTATTTTAGAGATGATATGGAATTCCCTCATTCCACTATTGGATTTTGAAAGGCTTGTAGCACATGTGCTTGGATTTATCATCATTTAATGAGAAGCTCTTGACTTTATGCATTGATTCCCATGCATCCCTCTATTGGTTATATTAGATAACTATTATTCCAATAATGTATGCATGTGTGTTTACATATTGGTTTCATGTTAATGAACTATTTTGTTGCATGTAGCTTATGTGCTTCCTTTGAATCTTTGCTCTTCATTCAATGTTAATGTTAGTAATTGATTGAGAACTAATTTGTAGTTGGTTTCTATCATTTTCATACTTATGTATGTCTTAGTTAATCTTAGCTATTTGATTCATTTTTAAGGTACACTCCTTCTCATTGTTCTATTTTTACTTTCTTGTATTGTGTTCTGCACCTATCAATGGAGGGTTTATTTCATCTCATTCTTTAGGCATTTTACTCTTCGTGTCTCACTTATTTCTCTACATTTGAAATCCAAGAGTAATATACACACATATGGTGGCATCCATGCCCACAAAGAAGGGTCCTACCCCAAATAGTGTGAGGTCTAATTCAGACTTCACATCAGGGATACCTCCTACTGTTGGCGGAATATCCAACACCGTCAACAAAAATCAATACAAATATAAATAGGAAATGTCTATCCTAAGCTAAAGTACAAGAAATACTTGACTATGGAGGGAACCCTACATCCATAGACAAGGAACTGGTTAAATTTCCAACAAAATGTCTACACCATCAACACATCACACACATTAAAAGAACTAAACTCAAATTGGCAAGTTTTATATATATATATATATATATATATATATATATATATATATATATATATATATATATATATATATATATATATATATATATATATATATATATATATATATATAATTAACTTAATGCTAGTATAGTCCTTTAATTTTCCTCCTCTCACTCAAGTGGAGAAATGTATTTATACATAATCCTCAATTCTTAATTTAATCATGGATTTAGGGGACAACCATGGGAATCTCAAATTCTCAATGTCTCCCCTCATTACATTGATATTTCCAAAAGATGTAATTGTCAAATAGTTGTTGACTCACTATTCACCATGACAAATAAGAGGTTGGTAAAAATGGTTACCATCAATTTTCCCATGATAGATAGTGTTAACCACCTCTTGTCATTTCCTGTGTTGGGAAGCAAGTGGTCAATCCTTTTGGTGAGTGTCCAACAATGATAACCAGGCATTGGAGTTCAACCTATGATGTGTGGATATTGTGTCACTACAATTTTAGGAGGTGTTTTAGAAATGTGAATGGGATGTTGTAAAAACTACCATCAATAACCAAGGTGTTATGGGTGTTGTAGCAGTGTGAAGGTGTTGCACCAATTACCCCAACCAACAATGTTGCAACATTGTGGAGGTGTTGCAGCAACGACCCCAACTAGTGGTGTTGCAGCATCGGGGAGGTGTTGTAGAAATTTTCATTCAAAAACAATGCAAATAAGGTGTTGTAGCATCATGAAGGTGTTGTTTCAACTAAACAAGTAGCCTTCACTGATACCTCAACAAGCCTATCTAGAGCATTCCTAATGATTTCTGATTAGTTAGCTCAAAAACTTTTATTCCCTCCTTAAATGAGCATTAAAAATGACTTAATCAAAGGAATATTGTACCTTGGTCAAGAACACATCATTGTGAGAAAAATGAGTTGTAGGATGGTATGAATATGGGATTTATGTGTGTGTAAAATCCCGAAGGGTTAGCTCAATCATTTGGTGCCACTATTACTATAACATTTCCTAGATATATGTATGTGTGTATATGGATCTTTTGTTAGGAATTATAACACAAGACAAGAAGGTAAGTGTTCCTTGAGAAGATGATCTTGAGAAAAATCATCTCGGCATAGGTTTTTACATGGTGTCGCTCGATAAACATATCCAAATCTCATCAAATAATTAATCTTATAATTCTTGACTAAGAAAGTAGGTTTTCTACTTAATAATGATGCCAAAATGTTACTACTCAAATTCTCATTAAAGAAAAAACTCCTAACCTTTATAAGAGAGTCTAGAAGCAACTATTAGGCAAGCCATCCACTATCACCTTAGTGGCATTTCCTCTTTCTTTAAGGATAAAAATGGGATTTTCCTAACTGGTATGTCCTTAAGGGTCATGTTAACGGTGCTAGACCCGCCAACATGTCATGGGATATCCCCGATAAGAAGTCCCAACTAGACCTTAGACCGTTCGGAGTAGGAGTCCCAGCATTGGGTAGTACAGTAGTACCTTGACTACCGTAGTGCATAGAGGTAAGTAAGATAACTTTGTCAGAAGCGAGTGTGTGACCTTGCAGCGAGTCAAGATAGATTCATGGGGGTTCTAACACACGGAGGGGAAAAGGAAGTGTGTCCCTTAGAAGCCTGTAATAGTACGCAACATGAAAGGAACACACAAGAAGAATGACATCACGGGTTGGAAACATAGTAGTGCACAATCCAAGGTGACGGGTTAAACCAACAAGATGTCTCCAACAAGATTCATACAATCATATAAAAAATAGTTCATACACAAATGCGTAAGTTAAATAACATACATTGCTGAAGAAACCAGAATAGTCCAACTACAATAACAACATATGCATGAAAACATGTTGGCTCTGTTATATTATATAAATTGGAAGTTCCATCCATACATACACCATGATAGCCACTAGCCCCAATAGTGGAACATTACAGTCAACATTGCCTTCTCCTCTAAAGAGATGTACTCGCTCTACACCGTGGAGAAGCCAAGGCTTGTCACAATACTCTCCAAGCCCTCTCTAAGCAATTCCTAGCAAAAGATTGGCTCCCAAAAGCCTGTACTATGATTTATGAGGTTCTATATATAACAAAGGGTGGGGTGACCCTTGAAATTCCCCTTTGACTCTTGGACTACCCTCATGAATCTTCACATTACAATAGTGACTGTTTACATTCCACTAATAACACTTGGAATTTCACATACAACATATTTACAATAATACAATTTCCACATATACCCATGTGGGAAAAAATAGGCTTGAGTAGCTTGACAAGACAAACAACATCACTCGGGCTCTTGTGGAAGGACCAACTCGGTAACCTCCTCATGGTGATCTTCGATGACGAACTGATACCAAGCTTGGTACTACGTTGTAGTGTCTCCATACCGTTTGATGATGTCTTTGTCGAAGCGAACTCTTGCATCCATGGCTTCCAGGTATATGGTTATAAAACCTCTATCTAGCTCATCTAGAAGCATGCACATCATTGTCCTGAGTGTGGCTGGACCACCGACGTACTTATGTAAGTTCTCTGCGTTGAGCTGCAAGTCATCACTGGTGGCTTCATGCATAAAATACTCTATGTACTCGTCCACATCCAACATTACTTGGTTCTTCCTCCTATCGTTGGTGAGGGTTATGATGGAAGGGATCTTGTGCATTCACACTATGACATCCAGAATCTTGAACAACCATGCATAGGAAGCCTCAATGCTAGTGATGAGTGGAGGGAGCTTCTCATAGTTCCAGATTGACATATGAATCCATGCTTTGTCTAGCTCAGCCTCTGGCTTCATCTTCTTGTGCAAGTAAAGCAGGGTTCCCTTATACCTCATTGTCCACTCTTGCATGTGTGCGATAGAAAAATGAATGTCCTTGAGAGTTTGGGTTGTCTCCGCACAATTCTGCTGAAATCCGTATAGATGGACAACTTCTTTGTGCATGCTGACAAATATACTATACACTATCTGCATGGTGGCCTCTAAAGCCTATATCTTCGCTGCTATTTCTTCCTTCATCTCTATCATAGCGAATCCCATGTAGTGTTGTATTTTCTCCCGGGCCTATTGCAAGTCCTTGGCCATTCAATCATTCACTGCTATCAAGAACTTGACTGTTGAACTCGTGGCTTCTGCATAAGCCTTAGAAGCCTCGATGATGGAAACTAAATGTGTTCTCACATCTAGTACAATCACCCTTTCTTCTATGTACGTAGGTGATGTATGATCATCTGGAAGTTCCCTTCTTTGTGCTTGTACAATAATTTTTTTGTGTCTCGTCAAATGCCAGATTACACACATCCATCTTTGGATCATCATCAAGGAGAAGAGTCTCTCCTTGTTCACTTGGGACTTGCTCTATTGCCAGAGGTGGTGAAGCCTTTGGGGTGACCTCGACTACTCTTGGCATGAGGTCGGTATCCTGATCTTGCTTCTCATGTACCATCTCTGTGTCCATATGTTCGATCATCTGTTCATCCTATTGAGAAAGTTCCTGTTCCAACGACTGCTCACCATGTTCTTCATCTGCTACTGGTGGATCTGAGTCTTCAACCTATATCAGTGTAGTTTGCTATGAATGTGTGCCTTGCACTTACTCCTGTTCTTGTTCCTATTATTGTTGTGCTTCCCTCTCTCTTCTGTACAGCTCCTATTCTTCTTTGAGCTTTTGCTCTGCCTCCTGCAACTTTCTCTTTCCTTCTTCCAATCTATGCTTCTCCCTCTTTCTCTATGCTACTCTCATTTCGCGTTGTCACCTCTTCGCCTCTATCTCCAAATCTACTTTCTCATCAAATGCATCCTCTTTAAACATGTATCTTTTTTCTACCTCCGTGCATTCGAGTGTTGTGGTTGTTGCTTCCCATTTTTCTGTTGCCTAGATTGCTGCTTTCCATTCTACCGCTATGCTAACTGGTTCATCGAGCCTAGAGGAGTTATAGAAATACCTCCAAGGATCTTCCTCTAGCCAATGACATGCCTCGTGGATCCATGGGTAGTACACCTTCGCACAATGTTCTTTGCATATGCAGTGAGGGTCATACAGATTGAAACTCTTGGTGCCGAATTTGAACTTCTTCAAGTTCTCGGCCTCGACATCTACATCTTTCAAAGTACGGATATTGTACAACCCAATCCATAAAGGAAGAGTGGGCCATGGTGCCTTCTTCCTCCTGTGCAGTCCTACTGATAACCCTATGGAGATGTGGTATGTAACCTCTTGCATGACCAACTTGTCTGTGGCAAACCTTGGTAGCTCATGCTGTTAGGATATTCCGACACATAGAAAATAGTTAAGTATAACTTGGTATATTTTAGAGTTAGGTAAAGTGTGTTTCTTTACTATGTACATTTGTAACTTACAATCCAACGATCATGATATGTTCTAGACATGAAGTGATCCGACGGTTCATTCTCTCCTTGGTATTACCGACACTTGATCTGTGGCTTAACACCCGATTGGTCCATGATCTATATTTAAAGAGCATGGAGGGTCATTTGTAGGGAGACCATTCATGAGAGAATTTTATGTAAATTTTCTTTATTTTATTAATAAATTGCCTGAAGTGGTCGCATTGGCTCAGGTATCCTACATGGTATCAGATCTATTTGAGGGTCACATCTGTTGGTGATCCAAATCCGAAGCCAATGCAACTGCGTCCAACTGTTGTTTCCTAGATCTACTATTTCTTACTTATTTCGGGTTGAGAGAACTACTCTATTGTGTTAGGAGCATCTGTTCCAGTGAGGAACCCATTTCGTTTCACGCGAAAAGGTTTCCAGTAGCCATAACTACGTCATTTTTAAGATCTGGAGGTATATAATCTTTATTTGCAGTTTTAGTTATTCATTTCTTTGTTTATTTCGGTTTATTTAGCTCTCTATTTTTTATTACCAGATCTATACCTTTCATTTCTGTGTATGCCCTTTGTCCCATGACTCTCTTCGATCTGGGCAAATCAGAAACAGAAAGGAGGGATTTTTCTCATGTGTATGCTCTTTTCCACCGTGCCTTAGTGTGATATCAAAAAATTAGAAACATTGAGGAAAATATTTAGTTTCCGACGAAAGCTAACTTCAAGCCATAAGGTTTGGTTTTTTTTGCATGTCTGTGTTGGGTTGGGTGGTTTTTTTTTGTAGGCAACTTATTTTTTCAAGTAAGCACACACCCCAAAGCTTCAGTGACTAAAAAAAAAAGCCTTTCCTCTTTTCCAAAATTACTAATCTTTTAAACTAACTTACTTGGTCCAAAGTTACTTTATGAAAATAGAGGTCTTGGGTTCAAGTTTTTTTTTTGTTGAGTTATTTTTTCAAAAAACACGTGTAACTTATGTTTTAAAGTTACTTTATGTAAAATTGTTCTCACCCATTATAAAAAGTGAGTCACTTATAATTCTAAAGTCTCTTTATCTTTTATTTAAGTTACAATTTAGTGAGTAGCTCAAGTCTTACTTTTTGTCAAGTTACTTTTTCAAAAAGCACATGTAACTTATGTTTTAAAGTTACTTTATGTAAATGTGTTCTCACCCATTATAAAAAGTGAGTCACTCATAATTCTAAAATCTCTTTATCTTTTATTTAAGTTACAATTTAGTGAGTAGCTCATATAATACCATTGTAAAAGTGCCTTTCACTTATTTATAAAATTGGGTCACATAAAATCTTTTTTTAAGTGAACTATTTAGATTAAGTTTGGAAAGGGGGGGATTTTTTTAAATATAACATTATCATTCACTTCCACACATTCATGCACTTGATCGGCATCTTCAACAATTTTTCTTCAAAAAACCATAACTTTTTCATCCAGAAGCCGTTTTCAGAGCCCCTTTTTTTAATCAGCCTAATTTTTCAAGATCTTCCCATTGGAACACTTAGTTTCAACATCTACAGCTTCAGTTCCTATTAAAATAGAATGTCCATGCCAAGTTATTCTTAACAGCACCAACTATTGCCATTGGCGGTCCTACATTGTGGATTTACTTAGAAGTAAAGGTCTTTACAAAATAGCCTCATGCCAAGAAACTAAACCTAAATATGAAGATAAAGCAGCCAAATGGGAAAATAGGCAAGATCAAGCACATGGGTTGATAGGAATGTCTATTTCTCCAGACCTTAGATTCCATATCGCAAAACTTGATACCCCTAATGAAGCAATGAAACAACTCACTAAAGTTTTCGGAATTAAAAATGAAATTATTGCCCATCAACTCAAAAATGAGTTGCTTATATTGGACCCCAATAAATTTTCTTCCATTGAAGATTTTTCGTTCAAGTTCAATACCCTTAGACTCCTCTTGGAAGGTGTTAAAGTTAAGAAAGAAGATGGTAGTCTTATCTATTCCATTCTTACTAAGTTGGGACCAACCTACTCTGTGTTTGTTTCCACCTTCCATTCTACTAGAAAAGCCTTTATTTCTCAAGGACAAGACTACAAGTCCCCCTCTTTTGATGCCTTTTGTGATTCTTTAATAAGAGAACAAGAAAATCTCTTACATCTTGGTCTTCTTAATCTTGGAAACTCTTCTAAGAAAGCCTTAGTTGCCTAGCAACAACCAAGTTCAAAGAATCCTAAGAAGTAGTATCCTAAAAAGAATGGTCCTAAACCAAATACGGGTCCTAAGAACTTTCAGTATCAACAAAATGAAACATCAATTCAACAAAATGATAAGGCAAATAAAAACAAAGGGAAGACGATTGATAGACATTGCAACTTTTGTAATCAAGATGGCCACTTAGAATCCAAATGCTTTAAGAATATGGAAGCCTTGGAAGTAGCAATGAAGAAGCATAACATCCATTTGGAGCACTCTTCAACTTCAACTTCATCTTCAAGAATAGCACTTTCTGCATGTGGTTATCAAGAATCTTGGTCTGGTTATCCAATAAATGTATCTTCTTCTTCTCATTCTCATAGGTGGCTCATTAATTCCGGAGCTTCTTAGCACATGGAAAAAAACAAAGCCATATTTTCTTCTTTAAATGATTGTAACACCAAAAATATATATGTTAGTGATGATAGATCTCTTAGTGTTGTAGGGACTGGAACTGTTCATATAGACATTGGTCAATTTAATGATGTATTATGTGTTCCAACCTTATCTTGCAACCTTCTATCTGTATATCAGATAACTCATTCAGGTGAAGGTAAAACCATTGAATTTTCACTTCACGATGTTGTAATTAAGGACCTAAGAGATCCTAAATAGGTTTTAGCTACTGACATTGCTAATGATTCTACAAGGTTGTATAAGTTTTACAACTTTGGGTCATTAACTCTTCCCTCGGTATTTGTTTCTCATAATGATGAAGTGAGCAAACTTTGGCAGGAGCGATTTGGTCACTTAAACTATCATTCCCTTCAAAATCTATGTAAATAAAATATGGTGACAGGTATTCCTATGGTATCTTGCAGACATGGTGTTTGTTCCGGATGTGTACTCGGAAAACATCATCAGGATAGTTTTGAAAAACGTGCCTCTTGGCACGCCTCGGCCCCTTTACAGCTTGTGCATAGTGATCTATGTGGTCCACTTCCAGTTGTTTCATTCTCTGGCTACAAGTATTTCTTAACTTTCATTGATGATTTCTCCAGATGCACTTCGGTATACTTCTTAAAACTCAAGAGTGAAGTATTTAACATGTTCTTGGCTTTTAAGGCCTTTGTTGTGTAACAAGCTGGACATCAAATTCTTAAGCTAAGATCTGATAATGGCGGAGAATATGTTAACAAAAAATTCATCAAATTTTGCATTGAGCATGGAATTCAAATGCAACATATTGTTCCATATACTCCACAACAAAATGGTGTAGTTGAAAGGAAGAATCACACCTTAAAGGAAATGGCTAATTGTATGCTTCAATCTAAATGACTTAGTCTTAATTTTTGGGAAAAAGCAATTAACTGTGCAAATTACATAGTAAATCACACTCCTACTAAGGTTTTAAAGAATATCACTCCAGAAGAAGCATGGAGCTCAATTAAACCAGATGTAAGTCACTTTCATGTTTTTGGAAGTGAAGCATGGGCCCATATTCCATATGAGAAACATAAAGCTTTAAAACCTAAGAGTGAAAAATATATTTTTGTTGGATATTCTAAAGATGTCAAAGGATATAGACTTATTCCACTTAAGTCCAAAAATGTTATCATTAGAAGAGATGAAAAGTTTGCTGAAAATATATCAGCCTATGAGCCTAGTTTGGTGGATGTGGCATCTATCTCTATCCCTTCTACTTATGAAAATATTTCTTCTTCATATGATGACAGCGAGGATGAAAATCCTCCCCCACCTTCTTAGGATCCTCCTTCAGCTCCTCAGCTTCCAAAATGGGTCTATGCTACTCGGTATGCAGCAGGTGCTATTGCAGGTGATCCTATAGATCAACGACGTACACATTCTCAGTTCGATAGAGCATCTTCTTTACTAGATCAAGCTTCAACGAATTATGATCCTAACACCTTTGCAGAAGCTTTAGGCCATCCAGATTGGGGCGCAGCTATGAATGAAGAATATCGTTCATTATTGGCAAATGATACATGGGATCTTGTTCCTCTTCCAAAGGGATGAAAACTTGTTAGATGCAAATGGGTTTATAGAACCAAGTATGGACCAGATGGAAAAGTTGATAAACATAAAGCTCATCTTGTTGCTAAGGTTTTTTAACAATTTGAAGGCATTGACTATATTGAAACCTTATCCCCTGTTGCCAAAATGAACTCTATCCGCCTTGTTCTTTCCCTCGCTGCCTCTTTCATATGGGAAGTCCATCAGATGGATGTTAAATCTGCCTTCTTGCATGGGGACTTGCATGAAGAAATTTATATGGAACAACCTCCTAGCTATATACAAACAGACTCCAGCCTTGTATTTTGGCTTAAGAAATCCCTTTATGGTCTCAAGCAAGCCCCTCGAGCTTGGTATGCAAAAATGGATAGCTTTCTTTTAGATATTGGCTTTTCTAGGTGTCATTCTGACAATACTGTCTACACCAAGAAAGTGGGTAAGTCTCTTATCATTCTTGTTCTTTATGTTGATGATATTATCCTTACTGGTAGTGATCCTAACCTTATAAACCATGTGAAGTCCAACCTTAAAAATAATTTTTAAATGGCAGACTTAGGACACTTGCATTATTTTCTTGGTCTTCAAGTCTTGCAAACCAAGGAAGGTATTTCCCTTTCCTAGTCCAAGTATGCTTGTGATCTTCTACGCCACTTTCACATGGAAGACTATAAGTCAGCTCCTTCTCCCTTTTAGTCTAGAGCCAAACTTTTAGTCACTTGTACTTCCCCTGAAGTTGATGCTACCTTATACCGTCAACTTGTAGGAAAGCTTTCGTATTTGACCCATACCCGTCCTGACCTTTCCTTTGTTGTTTTCCTTATTGCTTGGTTTATGCAAAACCCACATGAAAGTCATTGGAAAGCAGCTAAAAGAATACTTCGTTATGTTTGAGGTACAGTTCAGTTTGGGATTCATTATAGTGCAAAAGCATCTCCTCTATTGGTTGGTTTCACTGATTCTGATTGGGATGGTGACCCTGATGATCGGAAGTCTACTGTAGGTTATGTCTTCACTCTTGGTTCTGGACCTATTACATGGGATTGCAAGAAAAAAAGTGCCATTTCTATTTCTTCAGTAGAAGCAGAGTATCGTGCTGTCATAGAAGCTAGTAAGGAAGCCCTGTGGCTTTGTCAGATCCTGTCAGAGTTTGGCTTTTAGCAGCAGCATCTGACTACACTTTGGTGTGATAATCAAAGTGCCATTCAACTATGCAAAGATCCAATCTAGCATCAACGCAGCAAACACATTGAACTACACATGCACTTCATCAGAAAGATCATTCATGACCATGTTCTTGAAGTGCAATATTGTTCAACCGATGATCAAGTTGCAGATATCTTTACAGATGCTCTCATAGAGGTGAAGTTTACTAAACTTCGATTTATGGTTGGAATTTGGGAAGTTGTGACTAAGGGGAATAGGATCTAATGCTTCTTTCCTTCTCCTATTGTGTCATATTTTTACATCCTTCAATCCTATCCCAAGTTGTTCTTAAGGGGGGATATTAGGATATTTCGACGCATAGGAAATAATTAAGTATAGCTTGGTCTAGTGTAGAGTTAGGTAAAATGTGTTTCTTTACTATGAACATTTGTAACTTACAATCTGATGGTCACAATATGTTCTAGAGATCAAGTGATCCGATGGTTCATTTTCTGCTCGGTATTACCGACACTTGATCCGTGGCTTAACACCCGATTGGTCCATGATCTCTATTTAAAGAGAATGGAGGGTCATTTGTAGGGTGACCGTTCATGAGAGAAGCTTATGTAATTTTTCTTTCTTTTATTAATAAATTGTTTGAAGTGGCCGCATTGGCTCAGGCCGTGGAAGGTTTCCCTCTTTGAGGGTTTTAACCACGTCAAGCATACTGGTGTATTGATCTGTGATCTATTTGTGAGTGGTGTCCTTTTGTGTTCTATCTGAGGAACTTACCCTATAAATTCCTACACATGCATAGGCTTCTCTGTGTCGAACATCCTTATGAAGGTTCCATTAGGTGAGGCACACCAATCTGCAATGTTGAGAAATGCTTGCATTGCTTCTTGAGACATGCAAGGTGGATCCTGTTTCAAGGTCATCTTGTACAACATGGTGATGAAGTGGTCAGACAGTCTCGTCATGACTCTTCGGTAGCTGCTCTCAGAGAGAAACTTGCAATAAACATTCACATCATCTTCTAACGGTGTCCATGTCGAACCCATGCCAAGGAATTGTTGTTGGGCACAGATTGCATCAAGTAGGTATGCAGACATAAAGAATCTTACTTTTCCATCCTTAGGTGGACTTTAGGCACTAGACACATGAACTTTCAGCTGAAGATCCAACATGTCCGACTAGTTGAAAGGCCTTCCTTCATTTTCCAACTGATCTAACATAATTACCCAACTCCGCGGGAAGGTCTCTGTGCTCTCTTGACCATACAAGTGACATGCGAAGATGACCAAGAGTTGGTAAGCCTTCCTGAGTGACTTTGTCCTGTATACCTAGTTGGGTGTCGTCCTGAACTTCGATGGCTCCTTTACCCAACACTTCATGATATCTCTAGTATTCACATTGCTATTGGGATTGAAGAACAATGCATCCATGCGATTCAATGACTGTGACATGTGATATATTTGATGGTAGTTTTATGTCCTGAAGATGACAAGTTGTGTTCCACATGTATTGCTCAATGTCATCGTCTCAGGTTCACTATGTGAGACAAGCAAGTGGATGACATCCGCGCACAGGAAGGTGGGGTACCTAGCTGCAACCTTGTTCAACTCTGACTTGTGAATGTTGACATAGACTTGTTGATCTTCCTTGAAACTGCTTGCAAATATATCCTTTATTTCTGGCCATGTGATCTTCATGTCATTTTCCACGAACAACTGCGTGTCTGCATAGATAGGCAAATTCATAGGCACCTGTTCGACTACATCTCCAGTGCTTCTCTCTATAATTTCCTTTGATCTAACTCTCTTGTAAACCATGATGCCTGTATTGCTGAGAGACTACTCAACAACTAATGTACCTGGAGACAAAGTGAGCACTCATGGAAAGTAAATGTCAGTTTAAAAATAGATAGCATTTCACGGATCGATCATGCAACAAGGTGGGTGACTGCTGGGCAAGATTGTGCAGTAGTGAATCTCAAGGGCTGGGGACTGTCAGCTGGAATTGTGCATTGCGCAGTCTCAGCTGCCAGTGAGATGTGTGGAATTGCGCAGAGCACAGTCCAGTGAGGCTGAATGTGGACTGGAACTGTGCAATGCGTAGTTTAGTCTGGCTGGGTTGTTGGCTGGAACTGCGCATTGTGCAGTCCCAGTGGGCAAGATTGGACATTGTCTCCCATAAATGCACAGAGCACAACTAGAGGCCAATGACAGGTAACTTTTGTGCAAATCCTAGAGCAAAGGCAAAGCCTTGAGTTCTAGGAATGCACAGTGCATGCCAGGAAAAGCAAGATCTGGGCCAAGGCAGCCCAAATCTGCGCAAGGGTGACTTGGAAATTAGTAGATCTGAATGCATGAGGAATGATGGTGCATATATGAGTGAATGAACATGCATGAAATCAAATAAAGTGCAGGAATCATTCAAACAGAAGAACAACGCAGCTCATGAAGAGGGTCACCACAACGACAATCGTAAGTGCATAAACAAGGTCATGCATGCGACACTACGAAAATGCAATGAAAAACTTGAAACTACACTTCTACAAGTTAAAATGAACTAAAACAATAGCAGTCATTCAACAAAACATGCAAAATAGCACTCACACAGGCTAAGAGAATAAAAGTGGTATAAAAAGAAGCAAAATACTTAAAAAGCAAAACTTACATACAAAAGTTGCGCCGAATGTGCCGAAGGTTCTTGGATGCCTCAAGAATGCGAGAGATCTAAGATCGAATGTGTAAAATGAGCTTTGGGGCATCATTTAAATAGATTTTATAAATTTAGGGTTTATGACGCACATGCCACAAATCTAGGAAAAAATGAAACTTGGCCGGAAACTTCTAAAATCAACTTGAGTGTAATTCCCAATGCTAAAAATATATCCCTATTTTCTAAGGATGCTTTTTCGATATTTTATTTTTTCTTTTTCTAGAAAGGATGTCATGCATGTAAGAAAGATTTTTACAGTTCAAGAGGGACTTGGGCAACCTACCGGCACATGCAACAGATAATAACTGAGGAATGCTTCTACACAATTCCTGGGCTAAGTGGCTCTAGTTGCCCCTTATGCTTTGCTCAGTTTCCCAGCTGAAGACAAGATGTCAGTTGAGTCTGTGCAGATTTGAGCCTCAACTCACTACTAGACATATTTTCACAATTATGGAGAGCAAGGATGATTTTCTGCTCTGTGAAATTCTATAGAGCAAGGCTGACTTCCTGCTCTGCGCAGTTTCTGAGAGCAAGAATGACTGCCTGTTCTATGCAGTTTTTGAGAGAAAGGCTAACTACTTGCTCTGTGCAGTTTCTAAGAGCAAGGTTGATTACCTTCTTTGCACAGTTCTAGGGCCTATGCTGACTCCTAGGCTGCTCTGTGCAATTCCCGAGAGAAGAGCAGGTTGCTCTCTGGGACTGTGCAGTTTTCCAAGACAATACAAGAACTAGGTTCAAACCAAGTCACGGGAGGTCAGCTTATGGTCAGAAAACAAGACAAGCTAGAAAACACAAGCTGTAAAGCCAAAGATAAACTCAATTGAAAACACAAGTACCTGGGCAGTGTAAGACAAGTTATTTAGGATTTTGGTAGGGAGGCTCCAAAACAAAGCGAAGGAAAAATTTTGGAGGGTGGTTGTAGCCGCTACATCATTGGCGACACACTGGTAGAACTCCAGCTCTCTCTATGGACCTTGTTTCATGTAAAGCAAGTCTAACTCCTCTGAAATTATTTTTCGATTCTTTGATTATCATGGCTTCTCCACTAGCTTGAGTTAAAGATATAGTCCCTGCCATTCTCTTGATCGGTCAACACACATACCAAGCCAAGTCAACTGAGTTGTTTCGATTGGGGATGAGAGGTATATTGGTGCACAAGTAATATAATTGTTAGAGTTTTAGTTTTATCTCTAGTGTTGCTCTGCTGCCAGCAGGCCTGGATAGTACCCCGGTGGAGTCACGCAGGAACACAAGCATCGCTCCACTACCAGTGAGCCTGGTCAGTACCCCGGTGGAGTTACTTACATCACCTCACTGCACAGGAATCCTTTCTCTTCTTTAAACTTTATTTTATTTCTCATTTTTTTTTTAAAACTATGCATATGCATTTATTTATCTTTCATGAGGCAGAAGAGGGATCCCGACTTATTGAGAGTAGAAGAGGCGTTCTCTTGAGAGAAGTTTGTTATATGTACCTATGACATACTTGTTATGGTTTGCCTCACCTTAATCTACTTGACTGAGATGACAAGGGTTAACCGAATATAAAAAAACCGATTAGAGTAGGTTGTTCTAGTTGAAAGTGCAAGTGTTGTGTTTTCATCAAGATTCACTCTGAAGATAACATATTTTCCATTAGGGTATCTTCAACTAAAGACAACAAGATCTTCATAAAGAGAAAGGACAAGTGTTGATAGTTGTACAAGTCCTCTTGTACTTCACCCTGCTAGTCTCAAAAGGCAAACACAGTTTCATGTGAAGCTAAACCTACAGGTGCAAACAAGAAAACCAACAAGAAATAAAAGGGCAGAAGTAAAGAAAAAGAAAAAAAAGTAAGCAAAGAAAAACATGCAAGCAAAGAAAATCAAGAAAGCAAGGTAAATAAGAAATCACACACTACTCCTACTCCCAAACTAAATAGTGCATGGGCTTACTCACATAAAGTGATATTTCCAATGCAGCCACCTACACATTGGTTGAACCATGTTGGTGAAGGAATGGTTGAAAAGAAAGATAAGCATGTAAACCAACACACATTTTAAGTTTAAATGCATCCACAGAAAATAAAATAGTAAAACGTACAAGACACACTTTCTATAGATGTACCATGGTGTTGCAACACACTGTGCACAGACGATGAACATGTACACTCTTCTGACCATGAAAAATGAGCAAACATGAAAAAGGAAGACAAATTAATTTTCACAAGAGTGCTCGTTGTGTATGATTCCTCCAATGCATGAGTGATTGGATTGTGTGGTACAAGTGGAGGATGTAAAATCTATGGATCAGATTGATCTTTAATGAAAACAAGAGAGTGATGAGGAGTCTGGGGTGTTTCAACATATTTATGATCAAAAGAAAAACTGACCTCAAGACAACAAGGAATTGACATAACCATCAGATCAGGCTGAAGTGCCTGAACATCTTGAAGGGTTTCCACTTCGTCAACAGGTAGATCATAAAATATTGGTGGCATAGAAAGATCAATGGTGAATGAATTAACATCATGATCAAATCAAGGAGTAAAGAGATCATGACAACCACGATAATTATTTTTTTAATATGTTCATTGGAATCCACATGATCTGATGAATAATACAGAGGGGTTGATGGGAAACAAGGATGTTCACCCTCTATGTTTCTGGAAATGACAGATGAAATATTGATTGGATTTGAAAAGAAAGGTGTGTCCTCTCCACAATGCAATGGTGGTCTAACATCTAGTATATTTTGTAAATGATCGGAAGTAGATACATTCGGTGATGAGTTTTCGCAAGGAAAATAAAAAATGGCAGAATCATGAAAGATGTCAGGAAACAACAGATGAGGTACGGATAGAAGGAGGTCATCCTTCACCGCGGGTTCTTCTTCAGATTCCCACACATACTCATCATAAATGATAGCACAGGTTGGCTACTCAACACTAATTCTGTTGACAACTTGATCCTTGTGAACAACGAATGTGAAGTCTGGAACGAGAGAAAATAACACAGTGCAATATGGAGGATTAACAAAATGAAAGGATAGAGGTTGAGAGAACAATTCAATAGGTTGTGTGTGAGACTTCTCCCACCTTGCACAACGGAGCTAGAGATGTTTGATGAGAAGCATATGGAGGGTCACCTGTGACAACAACCTTGTCCATCTTGGATTTAGAAGCTCTAACACCATGGTATATTGGGAGGGGTTCGAATGCTTCTAAGATAATATGTGGATTTTCAGATATGTGAAGATACTGAAACCTTGAATTAAGAAATTTCCAATCAATTTCATCTTCGGGAATTTGAAATGCGAGATTATGAAAGTGATCCAAAAATTGAAAAAGGGATTCATCAGGTGCTTTCCATAATTCCAGAATTTTCTTATTGAGTGCATTAGGATCATAATGATATAAAGAACGGGCCAACTCTCCGATAAACTGATTGTAAGAGTGAATGGATGTTGCGAGAAATGTGACACACCATTGCAGTGCGTACCCTCGGAACGTGAATGCGAACAACGAGTAGGAAATGCAATCCTCATGGATTTCATTCCTTTCATAGAAGCCCATGAAGGAAACTCTGTGTCTAAGCAAGGATGCTCTGCCTTCACCATCATATGTATTACGTGACAAGTCATTGTAGAGATCCTCCGACACTTTAAAATCACGCCTGTGAGACAGAGATGTCAGAAGTTGGATTGTAATGTAAGTCATGAAATATGTGCAGAGATTCAAAACAAACTTTCAAGACTCAGCTTGTCATCTGGCCCTCCTTCTAGCACCAGCAATGTTGACAGTGTTGGACCCGCCAACATGTCGAGGGATCTCCCTGGTAAGAAGTCCCAACCAGACCTCAGACCATTTGGAGTACGAGTCCCAGCAGTGGGTAGTACAATAGTGCCTTGACTATGGTAGCACACAGAGGTAAGTAAGATAACTTTTTCGGAAGCAAGTGTCTGACCTTGCGGCAAGTCAAGAGAGATGCATGGGGGTTCTAACACAGGGAGGGGAAAGGAAGTGTGTCCCTTAGAATCCTATAATAGTACGCAGCCTAAAAGGAACACACGAGAAGAATGACATCACAGGATGGAAGCGGAGTAGTCCACAATCCAAGGTGACGGGTTAAACCAACAAGACGTCTCCAACAATATTGATACAATCATATAAAAAATAGTTCATACACAAATGCATAAGTTAAATAACATACGTTGCTAAAGCAACCAAATTAGTCCAACTACAATAACAACATATGCATGAAAATGTGTTGGCTCTGTTATTTTATATAAATTGAAAGTTCTATCCATACATACACCATGACATCCACTAGCCCCAATAGTAGAACATTACAGTCAACACCGCTTGCCCCTCCAAAGACATGTACTCACTTTGCACAGTGGAGAAGCCAAGGCTCGTTACAATACTCTCCAAGCCCTCTCTAAGCAATGCCTAGTAAAATCTTGGCTCCCAAAATCTTGTACTATGAGTTATGAGGTTATAAATATAACAAAGGGTGGGGTGACCCTTGACATTCCCCTTTGACTCTTGGACTACCCTCATGACTATTCACATTACAATAGTGATTGTTTACATTCCACTAATGACACTTGGAATTTCACTTACAACATATTTACAATAATACAATTTCCACATATACCCATGTGGGACACAATAGGCTTGAGTAGCTTGACAAGATAAACAACATCACTCAGGGTCTTGTGGAAAGACCAACTCGGTAACCTCCTTATGGTGATCTTAGATGACGAACTGATACTGAGCTTGGTACTACGCTATAGTTTTCCCATACCATTTGATGATGTCTCTGTCGAAGCTAATTCTTGCCTCTATGGCTTCTAGGTATATGGTTCTAAAACCTCTGTCCAGCTCATCTTGAAGCATGTGAAACATTGTCTTGAGTGTGGTTGGACCACCGATGTACTTCTGTAAGTTCTCTACACTAAGTTGCAAGTAATCACTGATGGTTTCGTGCATTAACTAATATTTGTACTCGTCGACATCTTGCATGACTTGGTTCTTCCTCCTATCCTTTGTGAGGCTTCAGATGGAAGGGATCTTTTTCATTCACACTATGAAATCTAGACTCCTGAATAACCATGCATAGGAAGCCTCAATGCTAGTGATGGGTAGAGGGAGATGCTCGTAGTTCTGGATTGACATATGAATCCATGCTTTGTCTAGCTCAACATTTGGCTTCATATTCTTGTGCAATTAAAGCAGGGCTCCCATGTACCTCATTGTCCACTCTTGCATGTGTGCGATAGAAACATGAATGTCCTTGAGATTTTGGGTTGTCTGTGCGCACTTTTGCTGAAAGCCATACAGATGGACAACTACTTTGTGCACAATGACAAATCTGTTATACATTGTCCACATGGTGGCCTCCAAAGTCGATATCTCTACCACTATTACTTTCTTCATCTCTGTCATAGTGGATCCCACAGATTGATGTATTTTCTACCTTACCTCTTGCAAGTCCTTTGTCATTCGATCATTCTCTACAATCAAGAACTTGACTTTGAACTCATGGCTTCTTCATAAGCGTTAGAAGCCTTTTCCATGGCAACTAGATGTCTTCTCACATCTGGTACAATCACCCTTTCTTCTATGTGTTGAGGTGATGTATGATCATCTAGAAGTTGCCTTCTTCATGCTTGTACAATCCTTTTTTGTGTCTAGTCAAATTCCAAATTTCACACATCCATCTCTGGATCATCATCAAGGAGAAGAGTCTCTTCTTCTTCACTTGGGACTTACTCTGCTTTCGAAGGTGGTGAAGCCTATTGGGTGACCTCTAATGCTCTTGGCATGAGGTCAGTATCCTGATCCTGTTGCTCCTGTACCATCTCTGTTTCCATCTGTTCAATCATCTATTCATCTCGTTGAGAAAGTTCATGTTCCTGCGGCTGCTCACCATGTTCTTCATTTGTTGTTGGCAGATCTGAGTCTTCAACCTGTATCAACACAATTTTCTCTAACTGTGCGCCTTGCACTTCCTCTTGTTCCTGTTCCTGTTCCTGTTCCTGTTGCTACTGCATTCCCCTCTGTCTTCTGCGCAACTCCTGTTCTTCTTTGAGCTTTTGCTTTTCCTCCTGCAACTTTCTCTCTACTTCTTCCAATCTCTACTTCTCCTTTTTTCTCTATGCTACTCTCATTTCGCATTGTCACCTCTTTGACTCTATCTCCAAAGCTACATTATCAACAATCTTCCTCTTGCCTTTGTCTTGTGTCAGTTTGTTTCTCATTGTTGTTGTGGTTGTTACTTCTTGTGGTGCTGCTTCCTGGAGTGCTACTTTCGATTCTACCGCTATGTTGACTGGTTCATTAAGCCTAGAGGAGTTGTAGTAATACCTCCAAGGATCTTTCTCTAGCCAATGACATGCCTTATGGATCCATGGTTAGTACACCTTGATAAAGTGCTCTTTTCATATGTAGTGAGGGTCATACAAATTGAAACTCTTGGTGCCAAATCTAAACTTCTTCAAGTCCTCAGCCTCAACATCTACATCTTTCAAAGTACGGATCTCGTACAACCAAATCCACAAAGGAATAGTGGGCCATGGTGCCTTCTTCCTCCTGTGTAGTCCTACTGATAACCCTATGGAGATGTGGCATGCAACCTATTACATGACCAACTTGTCTATGGAAAACCTTTGTATATCATGCAGAGGCTTCTCCATGCTGAACATCCTGATGGAGGTGTCATCGGGTGATGCATACCAATATGCAATGTTGAGAAATGCCTACATTGCTTCTTGGGACATGCAAGGCAGATCCTGTTCGAATATCATCTTGTACAATGGGGTGATGAAGTGGTCGGACAGTCTAGTCATGAATCCTTGGTAGCTGCACTCATAGAGAAAGTTGCAATAAATGTTCACAACATCTTCTGACCATGTCTATGTCCAACCCATGCTAAGGAACTTTTGTTGGGCATAGATTGCATCTTGAAGTAGGTATGAAGACATAAATAATCTTGCTTCTCCATCCTTATGCAAAACTTGAGCATTAGACACATGCACTTTCAGCTAAAGGGCCAACATGTTCGACCATTCCATCATTTTCCAACTGATATAATATAATTACCCAAATCTGTGGGAAGGTCTTCGTGCTCTCTTGACCATACAAGCGACATGTGAAGATGACCAAGAGTTGGGAAGCCTTCCTGAGTGACTTTGTCATATATACTTGGTGTTGGCTTAATGGGTCCTGACCCAGGTTCAGAGTTAAGTTTTCCAAACAAATCCCTACACTACTGGCCCTTTCGGCATCAACTCGTGGAGCATGGATTGAAGTCTCACCTGAAGCAGTATGGGGGGATGTTGGAACCAAGTTTCCGCACCCAGAGATTAGTGTAATGTCGTTTTACACCGTAAACCTGCATTCGCGCAGATTGATAAGCCTTTAAGGCTTACTGATATAAATTCCTTTAACCAACCTATAGACCTTTGCAAAGGTCTACGACTGTCTTTCGTGGACCCTAAACAGGTGAATCAACCACTTACGTGCCTCTGCGATTACTCCCAATTCCGTATTTACCCAGATTGAATTAAGTGTTCAATAACTTTAATATGCAACAAGATATTCTTCATGTAAACAACTATTATTACTTGCGTTCATATAACAATATAGATCATGAAAAGTCACACATCAATACAACATTAATTCATAAACCCATCATTCATCACAACATAAAAGCGCATTCATTCATAACAGGAATAAATATACAAAACACAAGAATTGCTAGAATAATCTGTTTATTAATAATTCGGTTATGCTTACAAACTCAAGACTTCCCTGCACACTCAGTTGCAAGGGTCTGCGCACTCAGCTGGAAACTCTACTCTAGGCCTCTGCACATGCAGCTATAGAGCCTCTCTTCTACTCTAAGAATTCTTCACTCTTTCTCCTAATGACCCATTACATTCATCTTCTAAGACTCTCTTACTTATACAATCCCATGGTCCGCGGACCATGGGTAGATCTATAAAAGTCGACACAACTTACATAAAAGAGGGGTAAAACCCTTTATGACACTTTACTATCTACATGCTTCGCGACCACAACTTGCGGAGAATTTGCATCTTGTACAAAAAAACTTGGGCTTTTTGCCCCAAAACCTGGGATTTTTCCCCAACATTGACCCTAGGGGACCCTGTCCCAACAAGCCCCAACACAAATATCGTGACTCGCACTCGATTCACTCTACTGGCGCAGAGATCTTACTGTGGAGACCTCCCAACTTCACTTGTGCCACTGCTACCTCAGCCGCACACTACATGGCTACCTGTTTGATTTGCTCCACCAGCTGCTCTGTTGCTGGTCCTGCACTATTTTCCTTGATCTTCTACTTTGTTCTCTGTAGGCTTTCCATCTTCTCCTTAATGTTGGCAGAGATAACATAGGCCTCATCCATCCAAAGCCCCAATCATTCCTTGAGGACTGCCTCTTTCCTCTACGCTGCTTCCACCTGTTCAAGCAACTGTTGCCTCATGAAACTTGGCCAATCGTTGTGCTATAGCGAAAGTGCGCGTCGCCGCTCTTCCTTCATCATATCACTGCTGCAATTCACGACCTTTTGTGTTTAACCTTTGCAGGTTAGGATCTTCCTGCAACGCCGTGATTAACTTCGTGGATTGGTTGAAGAATGTAGTACAATCCACCACTGCAACATCCACTGTTGTGACTCCATCCTTTACAGTTACTTTGCGCTATTCTCTGACCTCTGGCAGAGTTGAAGGCAGTGACTTCAACTCTAGATCTATAATTTTTAGGTTCAGTTCAAACTAAACCTTGGCAACTTTTGTCTTCATGTCGCACCCACCTACAACCAACTTCTTGATCTTTGCATCCACCGACGCTTCCTCCGGGATATGTATTTTAGGGACTGTTTTGCATGCCTCAGTCACCATGGCTACAGTTTGTTCATTTTGCACCTGAAATTTCTTCCATGCTTCCAGCGCTGCTATTTTCTCTACGAAAATCTATTCGTTTTTAACTTTGTATTCACTGATCATGCTCAATGCGCACTGCTCCTGGGCCTTAATCTCTACGATCACACCTACTTGCAGTGTGTAAAGAAACTCACTGGGGAGCACGGCCAAGTTGAGGCCAATATTCTTCAAAGTGTTGAAGATAGCCTTGTTAGTGGCCACATCCACGCTCAAAGCTCCATCAGGCAGTTCTACTTCCCAGAGATCCATTTACTGAACCATCTCTACTGCTTGAGTGAACCTTGAGGCCAAACTTGTTGGTGCAGCGCTGCTTTGTCCTACACCTACCTGAATTCTTGTCGTCTAGATTGACAACTCACGTAGATCCTTCTGTATGGCAATCAGTGCCTAATTTTGCTGTTGCTCAAACTGTTACAACATTTCTGTTGTTGTATCTCACACCTTATGTCCAATATCATCCAAGTCACCCTTCATCAAGGTAATTGGATCTAGCGATGACTTAGTGGATTTTGTCTTCTTGCATGACCCTTCCTTTTCCTGGTCCCTGTACTGATTCACATGGAAGGGAGCGCTCTCCTTCTGATCTCTGCCACCCTGCTCTGACCACTCCTCCTCCTCCATTTGGGATGAAGGAGACTTTTGACTCCTTTCGGAGCTGCTCTCTTCCTACTTTACCTGTTCCTTTTCGGCCCGCTCTGCTTCTACCCGGGCCTTCTCCTCGACCTATTTCTTCCTCTTCTTAGCCAACTGTTGAAGCTTCTGTCTGGCCACTTCCTTTTTCTTCTTCTCCGCAGACTTGCTAGTCTCGATGGCCACATCAGATGCAGAATGCCAGTTTGCTAGCCAACGCTTGATGACCTCTGTAATAGAGTCATTAGTAGCCAGGTAGGGTAAGTCAAACCATTTCTACTCGGGGTCCTTTCGCGGCTGGATGTAGACAGGGTGGAAGTCTGCTTTGAACTCTGCATACCCTGAAAGTTGCTTGAACATGGTTAGTGACAACCATTGATTTTGGTTGATGGCCATGCGAATACTCACCTCCATCAACACCCAAAAGAATTTTCTCTCTGTGACCCGCGCAACATCTTTTTTGGCCCAGAGGGAAGCAAACTTTTCCGCTTCTGGTAAATCCTTCTCCACATGAGGAAACTAGCTATCCTCCGGAAAATCCCACGCAATGGGCACAGTTGAGAGAAACAACACGAATAGTGAAGGGTCTTACTATCGTCCTGTGCCTCTCTGCAGTTCGCGAGGAACTCGCTACACAGGTAGCGTGCTCAGTTGAACTGTAAGCCCTCCGCGCACTGAGCTGCTAATGAAACCAATGGTGCCAGCACCTCATCTGCGCAACACTTTCTCATCACCTTACCAGCCAAAATTTGCATGGAAACCTTCACCGCAGGGTCAGTAATGCTGGTAATCGAATACCGCACGGATTTTTGACAATTTTAAACTTGTCCTTCATCTTCTCAACGAGGTCGCACTTGCTCGTCTTTCTGCCAAATTCCTTGTCCGTATTCAATCCTGAATGGGGCAAAATGTGATCCAATGGATCAACATATCAGTGATGGGGATTGGCTCATTCATCCACAAGCATGTAGGTTTTAACCTCGTATAGAAATTGCCTGCATAGGAATTCTAAAACACAGAAAATAAACAACGTGAGAGCATAACACATAAAACACATACACACAGAGATTTTCCCCTAGATCCCAAAACCAGGACTACCAACTTGATTTTTCATTATATTCCTTTCAATGCTACAATACATATTTATACATGCCGAAGCATCCAATACCATGGACCGAAAACCATCACATCCAAAACCATGGACCAAAAACCATTGCATCCAAACTATGTGCGAAAATCATGCACAAAACCATAGGTAGGTCTGCCCAACCTAATATAGGGTCCAAAAAAATAACACAATCCAACATTGTCCCACTTGTTGTTTTCTTTCCATAGGAGGCTACAAGAGAGCTTAGTCATTTATCCAGACCTACAATGCCCATTGTTACTCTGCGCCAAGAGAACTTCTCAGAGCTCACAGATTTTGTCAATGCATTTGTAGTATTCTTCAAAGTGTCCACCTTTACCAGCAACACCTTTTTGTCTTCTATCATGTCCCTCACAAAGTGATATTGAACATCAATGTGCTTTGTCTTTGAATGGTAAGCAAGGTTCTTTGCCAAGAAAATTACACTTTGGCTGTCACAGTCTATCCTTATAGCTCCCTGTACTAACCCCACACTTGAACACAATCTTTGCAACCAAACTGCTTCCTTGCTTGCATGAGTGGCTACCATGTATTCTGCCTCTATAGTTGATAGTGCCACTACAGATTGTTTCTTACTCATCCAACTGACTGCACCTCCAAATAGGTTAAACACATACCCACTTGTAGATATTCTATGATCCAGATCTTCAGCCCAGGCTGCGTCAACAAAGCCATAGATATCCAAAACTCTATCCCGTCCTGGTCTTCCTTGGTAGCACAAACCATAATCACTAGTGCCACGCAAATACCTGAAAACCCGCTTCACTACTGTCTAATGCTCCTTCCCTGGTTTTGACATAAACTTTCTCAACACTCCCACTGCATGTGCAATGTTTGGTCTAGTACAGACCATCGCATACATCAGGCTACCGAATGCACTTGCATATGGAACATGGGACATATCCTCTTCCTCTTCTTGTGTCTTGGGACACTATTCAACAGATAACTTTACGCCTACAGGAATAAGAACCTTCACCGATTTACTATCCTGCATATTGAACCTCTGCAATATTGTCTCGACATACTTCCTCTGGTTTAACCAGAGCTTCCTCTTTGCCTGATCTCTTTTAATTTCCATGCCCAAAATATAGTTTGAAGCACCAAGATCTTTCATGTCGAATTTGGAGGACAATTAGGTCTTCAAATCCTGGATAATTTCTATGTCTTTTCCAACCAGCACCATATCATCCACATACAAGATTAGATAAATAACATGGTCACCAATTAATTTAAAATACAAACAGTGATCTACTTTGCTTCTGGTGGAGCCAAGTCCCCGTATAAATGTATCAAATTTCTAATACCACATCCTTGGTGACTGTTTTAACCCATACAAATACTTCTTTAACCTGCATATCACTTCTTTCCTACCCTTCACCGCAAATCCTTTAGGTTGCTTCATGTAGATTTCCTCTTCCATATCCCTGTGAAGAAATGCTATCTTCACATCCATCTGTTCTACTTCAAAATCAAAAGCAGCAGCAATAGATAAAAGTATTCTAATAGAAGTTACCTTAGCAACATGAGAAAAAATATCACCAAAATCAAGTCCCGACACTTGGGAATAATCTTTTGCTACCAATTGAGCTTTGTATTTCTCCACCTTTCCTTATGAATTTTTCTTCTTCTTGAACACCCAATCGCTGCCAATGGGTTTCCTTCTAGTCGGAAACTCCACCAGATACCAAACCTCATTTTTTTGGAAAGATGCCATTTCATCAACCATGGCCTATTTCCAAAGTTTTCCATCCTCTGAATCTACTACTTCCTTCACAGTTATGGGATCATCGTCAGTAATAGATAAAGCAAAATTTGAATAGAAAGCAGATGGACTATACCTTTCTGGCTACCTTCTTTCTTGAACTGATCTTCTCACACCAGGAGTTTGTGGGTCTTCATCTTCTGATTCCTCCTCTGTTGTAGAGTCTGATTCTTCCTCCTTAAGCTCAAACTCTATCTTCTCAGGTTCCTTTGGTTGGAATTCATGTTTAATAACATCTTTTACCTCTCTGAACACCACATCTCAGCTGTACACAACCTTCTTTGTTACTGGGTTCCAAAGCTTATAACCCTTTAAACCATCCTTATACCCAATAAAGATGCACTTTTTAGATTTACTATCTAGCTTGGTTCTTTTCTCCTTTAGAACATGTACATATGCATCAAATCCAAATACCCTCAGATGTGAAAGAGAGGGTTTCTTACTAGTCCATACTTTTTGTGGAGTCTTATCCTCCATCGCTGATGAAGGTGATCTGTTGACCAAGTAACATGCTGTCTCCACTGCCTCTACCCAGAATTCCTGTCCTAACTTGGCACCACTGAGCATACTTCTTTCCCTTTCCATCAATGTCTTGTTCATTCTTTCTGCAACTCCATTTTGCTGAGGTATATATGGAGTATTCTTTTGTCATGCTATACCACACTTCTTACAGAATTCTTCAAATTCCTTACTGCAAAGCTCTCCACCGTTATCTGTCCTCAGTACCTTTATCTTCTTCTCTGTCTAGTTTTCCACCAAAGCCTTAAATTCTTTAAACCTGTCAAAGACTTCAGATTTCTTTTTAAGGAAATATATCCATGTATTCCTTGAGAAGTCATCTATAAATGATACATAGTACACAGACTTACCCAGTGATGGAACCTTCATAGGTTGAAACACATCACTGTGCACAAGCTCTAATATCTGTTTCACCCTCTTACCACCAAAGGGGAAACTCACCCGATTTTTCTTCCCATATACACAATTTTCACAGAAATCAAAATCCAGAGAGCTATTACTTATACCTTCTACCATACCTTTACCATTAAGCATTCGAAGGCCCTTCTCTCCAATATGTCCAAGCCTTTGATGCCACAACATGGTCTTCACTCCAAAGACCACTAGATTTTCTGCTCCACTTTCAAGAACCATAGAACTGTTGCACCCATCAACAATAGTGCTACCTTGTAGCTTGTATAGAGTTCCAATCTGAACTCCTCGCATCAATACCAATGCTCCCCGAACCATCTTGTAGGTATCCTTCTCGAACACTATTTTTTCACCTGCATCATCTAGCTTGCTTACAGAAATCAGATTTCTGGCCAATGCAGGAATATGCAGAACACCTGGAAGTATTCTAACCCTTCCACCTTGCAACTTCAACTTTCCTTTTCCACAACCAACGCTTCTAGCTTTCCTATCATCCCCCAATAAGACATCACCACCATCATATTTCTCATACTCGCAGAACCACTCTCTATGGGGAGTGAAGTGAAAGGATGCACCTGAGTCAATCAACCATGCCTCATGATCTACATGTGTACTTGAAGAAGCCAAGTACACATCCCCACCTTCATCTGAGGTGGTTTTCACCTCTACAGAAGGAGCATCATCAGATCCCTTTCCTTTATCAGGAGCTTTAGATTTACAGACCCTTTTATAGTGCCCTTCCTTTCCACATTTCTAGCACACCACCTTTAGAGGTTTTCCTGGAGATTTAGATCTCCCACTCGATGAATATATATATATATATATATATATATATATATTTTTTTTTTTTTTTTTTGTTCTGGGACTGTCCTCGTACAAACAAGGCATCACCATTCTCGCTCTCCAATTTTTTCGTCTCATCTCCTCTGTCAGCAAGGATGAGACTATTTCATCAAACTGCAAGGTAGTTGCATTGCTACCTATTGCAATAACCAGACTATCCCACGAATCTAGTAGAGAAAGAAAAAAACTAATGCACTTATCTTCATCTGAAATTTTGATATCAACAGACGATAATTGACTTACCACAGTATTAAACGCATTCAGACACTCTATCACCGAGTCTCCATCTTTCATCCTCAGGTTATACAGATTTTTCCATAGGACAGTTTATTCACCAGAGACTTAGATTAGTACAAAGTCCCTAACTTGTCCCACAAAGCCTTCGTCGTAGCTTCCCCTGATACATTCAACAACACTGAATCTGAGACACACAATTGTATTATGCTCTTTGCCTTCCGATCTAACTTCTTCCATTTCTCATAAAAAACTCTCGTTGGTTTAGTACCGGATCTACCGTGATCCACTAATCTTTATCCACCAACAGATCCTCCATCTTTAGTTTCCACAACTCAAAACTCTAACCATTAAATTTATCGATCTCTATATTTACACTGCTCGCCATCTTCTTTCACTACCAGAATTGATCTCATAGATCTCCCACTGAACAGGGTGCTACTTTCGATCCTACCGCTATGTTGACTGGTTCATTAAGCCTAGAGGAGTTGTAGTAATACCTCCAAGGATCTTTATCTAGCCAATGACATGCCCTGTGGATCCAAGGTTAGTACACCTTGATAAAGTGCTCTTTTCATATGTAGTGAGGGCCATACAAATTGAAACTCTTGGTGCCAAATCTAAACTTCTTCAATTCCTTAGCCTCAACATCTACATCTTTCAAAGTACTGATCTCGTACAACCCAATCCACAAAGGAATAGTGGGCCATGGTGCCTTCTTCCTCCTATGTAGTCCTACTGATAACCCTATGGAGATGTGGCATGCAACCTATTGCATGACCAACTTGTCTATGGAAGACCTTCGTATATCATGCAGAGGCTTCTCCATGCCGAACATCCTGATGGAGGTGTCATCGGGTGATGCATACCAATATGCAATGTTGAGCAATGCCTACATTGCTTCTTGGGACATGCAAGGCAGATACTGTTCGA
Source organism: Pinus tabuliformis (assembly GCA_031772625.1). NCBI lineage: Eukaryota > Viridiplantae > Streptophyta > Pinopsida > Pinales > Pinaceae > Pinus > Pinus tabuliformis. The sequence goes on along the minus strand of CM062819.1, from coordinate 742,511,598 downwards.
AGATCATGTTGTACAATGGGGTGATGAAGTGGTCAGACAGTCTAGTCATGAATCCTTGGTAGCTTCACTCAGAGAGCAAGTTGCAATAAACGTTCACAACATCTTCTGACCATGTCTATGTCCAACCCATGCTAAGGAACTTTTGTTGGGCATAGATTTCATCTTGAAGTAGGTATGAAGACATAAATAATCTTGCTTCTCCATCCTTATGCAAAATTTGAGCATTAGACACATGCACTTTCAGCTAAAGGGCCAACATGTTCGACCATTCCATCATTTTCCAACTGATATAATATAATTACCCAAATCTGCGGGAAGGTCTTCATGCTCTCTTGACCATACAAGTGACATGTGAAGATGACCAAGAGTTGGGAAGCATTCCTGAGTGACTTTGTCATATATACCTAGTGTTGGCTTAGTGGTTCCTAACCCAGGTTTAGAGTTAAGTTTTCCAAACAAATCCCTACACTACTGGCCCTTTCGGCATCAACCCATGGAGCGTGGACTGAAGTCTCACCTGAAGCAGTATGGGGGGATGATGGAACCAAGTTTCCGCACCCAGATATTAGTGTAATGTCATTTTACACCATAAACCTGCTTTCATGCAGATCGATAAGCCTTTAAGGCCTACCGATATAAATTCTTTTAACCAACCTCTAGACCTTTGCGGAGGTCTACGACTGTCTTTTGTGGACCCTAAACAGGTGAATCGACCACTTACGCACCTCTGTGATTACTCCCAATTCCGTATTTACCCAGATTGAATTAAGTGTTCGATAACTTTAATATGCAACAAGATATTCTTCTCGTAAATAACTATTATTACTTGTGTTCATATAATAATATAGATCATGTAAAGTCACACATCAATACAACATTAATTCATAAAGCCATCATTCATCACAACATAAAAGCGCATTCATTCATAACAAGTCAAAATAGACAAAACACAAGAATTTCTAGAATAATCTCTTTATTAATAACTCGGTTATGCTTACAAACTCAAGACTTCCCTGCGCACTCAGTTGAAGGTGTCTGCGCACTCAGCTGGAAACTCTACTCTAGGCCTCTACACACACAACTATAGAGCCTCTCTTCTACTCTAAGAATTCTTCGCTCTTTCTCCTAATGACCCATTACATTCATCTTCTAAGACTCTCTTACTTATACAATCCCATGGTGTACGGACCATGGGTAGATCTATAAAAGTCGACACAACTTACATAAAAGAGGGGTAAAACCCTTTATGACACTTTACTATCGACATGCTCCGCAACCACAACTTGCGGAGAATTTACATCTTGTACAAAAAAACTTGGGGTTTTTGCCCCAAAACTTGGGCTTTTTCCCCAACATTGACCCTAGGGGACCCTGTCCCAACAAGCCCCAACACAAATATCGTGACTCGCCCTCGATTCACTCTGTTGGCACGGAGATCTTACTGTGGAGACCTCCCGACTTCACTTGTTCCACTGCTACCTCAGCCGCAGTCTACATGGCTACCTGTTTAATTTGCTCCACCAGCTGCTCTGTTGCTGGTCCTGCAATATTTTCCTTGATCTTCTGCTTTGTTCTCTGTAGGCTTTCCATCTTCTCCTTAATGTTGGCGGAGATAACATAGGCCTCATCCAGCCAAGGCCCCAACCATGCCTTGAGGACTGCCTCTTTCCTCTACGCTGCTTGCACCTGTTCAAGCAACTGATTTGCCTCATGAAACTTGGCCAATCGCTGTGCTATAGAGAAAGTGCGCGTCGCCGCTCTTCCTTCATCATACCGCTGCTACAATTCACGACGTTTTGTGTTTAACCTTTGCAGGTTAGGATCTTCCTGCAACACCGTGATTAACTCCATGGATTGCTTGAAGAATGTAGTACAATCCACCACCGCAATATCCACTGTTGTGACTCCATCCCTTACAGTTACTTTGCGCTATTCTCTGACCTCTGGCAAAGTTGAAGGCTGTGACTTCAACTCTAGCTCTATAATTTTTAGGTTCATTTCAAACTAAACCTTGGCGAATTTTGTCTTCATGTCGTGCACACCTATAGCCAACTTCTTGATCTTTGCGTCCACCGACGCTTCCTCCAGGATATGTATTTTAAGGACTGTTTTGCATGCCTCGGTCACCATGGCTTCAATTTCTTCATTTTGCACTTGAAATTTCTTCCATGCTTCCAATGCTGCTATTTTCTCTACGAACATCTATTCGTTTTTAACTTTGTATTCGCTGATCATGCTCAACGCGCACTGCTCCTGGGCCTTAATCTCTACGATCACACCTGCTTGCAGTGTGTGAAGAAACTCACTGGGGAGTGCGGCCAAGTTGAGGCCAATATTCTTCAAAGTGTCGAAAATAGCCTTGTCAGTGGCCACATCCATGCTCAAAGCTCCATCAGGCAGTTCGACTTCCCAGAGATCCATTTACTGAACCATATTTACTGCTTGAGTGGTCCTCGAGGCCAAACTTTTTGGTGCAACGTTGCTGTGTCCTACACCTACCTGAATTCTTGTCGTCTAGATTGACAGCTCACACGGATCCTTCTGTATGGCGATCAGTGCCTGATTTTGCTACTGCTCAAACTGTTACAACATTTCTGCTATTGTATCTCACACCTTATCTCCAATATCATCCAAGTCACCCTTTGTCAAGGTAATTGGATCTAGCGATGACTTAGTGGCTTTTTTCTTCTTGCACAGTCCTTCCTTTTCCTGCTCCCTGTACCACTTCACTTGGAAGGGAGTGCTCTCCTTCTAATCTCTGCCGCCCTGCTCTGACCGCTCTTCCTCCTCCGTTTGGGATGAAGGATACTTCTGACTCCTTTCGGAGCTGCTCTCTTCCTACTTTGCCTGTTCCTTTGCGGCTTGCTCTGCTTCTACCCAGGCCTTCTCCTTGACCTATTTCTTCCTCTTCTTAGCCAACTGCTGAAGCTTCTGTTTAGCCACTTCCTTTTTCCTCTTCTTCGCAGACTTGCTAGTCCTGATGGCCACATCAGATGCATAATGCCAGTTTGCTGGCCAACGCTTGATGACCTCTGTAATAGAGCCATCAGTAGCCAAGTAGGGTAAGTCAAACCATTTCTACTTTGGGTCCTTTCGCGCCTAGATGTAGACATGGTGGAAGTCTGCTTTGAACTCCGCATACCCTGAAAGTTGCTTGAACATGGTTACTGACAACCATGGCTTTTGGTTGATGGCCATGCGAATACTCACCTCCATCAGCACCCAAAATAATTTTCTCTCTGTGACCCGCGAAACACCTTTTTTGGCCCAGAGGGATGCGAACTTTTCCACTTCTGGTAAATCCTTCTCCACAGGAAGAAACTAGCTGTCCTCCGGCAAATCCCACGCAATGGGCACAGTTGAGAGAAAAAACCATGAATAGTGAAAGGTCTTACTATTGTCTTGTGCCTCTCTGCAGTTCGTGAGGAACTCGCTACACAGGTAGCGCGCTCAGTTGAACTGTACGCCCTCCGCGCACTGAGTTGCTAATGAAACCAATGGTGTCGGCACCTCATCCGCGCAACACTTTCTCATCACGTTACCAACCAAAATTTGCATGGAAACCTTCACCACGGGGTTAGTAATGCTGGTAATAGAATACCGCGCGGCTTTTTGACAAGTTTAAACTTGTCCTTCATCTTCTCAACGAGGTCGCGCTCACTCGTCTTTATACCAAATTCCTTGTCCGTATTCAATCCTGAATGGGGAAAAATGTGATCTGATGGATCAGCATATCAGTGAAGGGGATTGGCTCATTCATCCACAAGCATGTAGGTTTTAACCCCGTATAGAAATTTCCTGCATAGGAATTCTAAAACACAGAAAATAAACAATGTAAGAGCATAACACATAAAACACATACACACAAAGATTTTCCCTTAGATCCCAAAACCAGGACTACCAGCTTGATTTTTCATTATATTCCTTTCAATGTTACAATACATATTTATACATGCCGAAGCATCCAATACCATGGACCGAAAACCATCACATCCAAAACCATGGACCAAAAACCATTGCGTCCAAACTATGTGCGAAAATCATGCACAAACCATAGGTAGGTCTTACCAACCTAATATAGGGTCCAAAAAAATAACACAACCAAACATTCTCCCACTTGTTGTTTTCTTTCCATAGGAGGCCACAAGAGAGCTTAGTCATTTATCCAGCCCTACAATGCCCATTGTTTCTCTACACCAAGAGAACTTCTCAGAGCTCACAGATTTTGTCAATGCATCTGCAGTATTCTTCAAAGTGTCCACCTTTACCAGCAACACCTTTTTGTCTTCTATCATGTCCCTCACAAAGTGATATTGAACATCAATGTGCTTTGTCTTTGAATGGTAAGCAAGGTTCTTTGCTAAGAAAATTACACTTTGGCTATCACAGTCTATCCTTATAGCTCCCTATACTAACCCCGCACTTGAACACAATCTTTGCAACCAAACTGCTTCCTTGCTTGCATGAGTGGCTACCATGTATTCTGCCTCTCTAGTTGATAGTGCCACTACAGATTGTTTCTTACTCATCCAACTGACTGCACCTCCAAATAGGTTAAACGCATACCCACTTGTAGATATTCTATGATCCAGATCTTCAGCCCAGTCTGCATCAACAAAGCCATGGATATCCAAAACTCTGTCCCGACCTGGTCTTCCTTGGTAGCACAAACCATAATCACTAGTGCCACGCAAATACCTGAAAACCCGCTTCACTATTGCCCAATGCTCCTTCCCTGGTTTTGACATAAAATTTCTCAACACTCCCACTGCATGTGCAATGTTTGGTCTAGTACAGACCATCGCATACATCAAGCTATCGAATGCCATTGCATATGGAACATGGGACATATCCTCTTCCTCTTCTTGTGTCTTGGGACACTATTCAACAGAAAACTTTACGCCTACAGGAATAAGAACCTTCACCGATTTACTATCCTACATATTAAACCTCTGCAATATTGTCTCGACATACTTCCTCTGATTTAACCAGAGCTTCCTCTTTGCCTGATCTCTTTTAATTTCCATGCCCAAAATATAGTTTGCAGCACCAAGATCTTTCATGTCGAATTTGGAGGACAATTAGTTCTTCAAATCCTGGATAATTTCTTTGTCTTTTCCAACCAGCAACATATCATCCACATACAATATTAGATAAATAACATGGTCACCAATTAATTTAAAATACACACAGTGATCTACTTTGCTTATGGTGAAGCCAAGTCCCCGTATAAATGTATCAAATTTCTAATACCACATCCTTGGTGACTGTTTTAACCCATACAAAGACTTCTTTAACCTGCATATCACTTCTTTCCTACCCTTCACCGCAAAGCCTTCAGGTTGCTTCATGTATATTTCCTCTTCCATATCCATGTGAAGAAATGCTATCTTCAAATCCATCTGTTCTACTTCAAAATCAAAAGCAGCAGCAATAGATAAAAGTAATATAATAGAAGTTACCTTAGAAACAGGAGAAAAATATCACCAAAATCAATTCCCGGCACTTGGGAATAATCTTTTGCTACCAATCGAGCTTTGTATTTCTCCACCTTTCCTTCTGAATTTTTCTTCTTCTTGAACACCCATTTGCTGCCAATGGGTTTCCTTCCAGTTGGAAACTCCACCAGATACCAAACCTCATTTTTTTGCAAAGATGCCATTTCATCAACCAGGGCCTATGTCCAGAGTTTGCCATCCTCTGAATCTACTACTTCCTTCACAGTTATGGGATCATCGTCAGTAATAGATAAAGCAAAATTTGAATAGAAAGCAGATGGACTATACCTTTCTGGCTACCTTCTTTATCAAACTGATCTTCTCACACCCAGAGTTTGTGGCTCTTCATCTTCTGATTCCTCCTCTATTGTAGAGTCCGATTCTTCCTCCTTAAGCTCAAACTCTATCTTCTCAGGTTCCTTTAGTTGGACTTCATGTTTAATAACATCTTTTACCTCTCTGAACACCACATCTCAGCTGTACACAACCTTCTTTGTTACTGGGTTCCAAAGCTTATAACCATTTAAACCATCCTTATACCCAATAAAGATGCACTTTTTAGATTTACTATCTAGCTTGGTTCTTTTCTCCTTTAGGACATGTACATATGCATCACATCCAAATACCCTCAGATGTGAAAGAGAGGGTTTCTTACTAGTCCATACTTTTTGTGGAGTCTTATCCTCCATCACTGATGAAGGTGATCTGTTGACCAAGTAACATGTTGTCTCCACCGCCTCTGCCCAGAATTCCTATCCTAACTTGGCACCACTGAGCATACTTCTTTCCCTTTCCATCAACGTCTTGTTCATTCTTTATGCAATTCCATTTTGCTGAGGTATATATGGAGTAGTCTTTTGTTTTGCTATACCACAATTCTTACAGAATTCTTCAAATTCCTTACTGCAAAGCTCTCCATCGTTATCTGTCCTCAGTACCTTTATATTCTTCTCTGTCTGGTTTTCCACCAAAGCCTTAAATTCTTTAAACCTGTCAAAGACTTCAGATTTCTTCTTAAGGAAATATATCCATGTATTCCTTGAGAAGTCATCTATAAATGATACATAGTACACAGACTTACCCAGTGATGGAACCTTCATAGGTAGAAACACATCACTGTGCACAAGCTCTAATATCTGTTTCGCCCTCTTACCACCAAAGGGGAAACTCACCCGATTTTGCTTCCCATATACACAATTTTCACAGAAATCAAAATCCAGGGAGCTATTACTCATACCTTCTACCATACATTTACCATTAAGTATTCGAAGGCCCTTCTCTCTAATATGTCCAAGCCTTTGATGCCACAACATGGTCTTCTCTCCAAAGACCACTAGATTTTCTGCTCCACTTTCACGAACCATAGAACTGTTGCACCCATCAACAATAGTGCTACCTTGTAGCTTGTATAGAGTTGTAATCTGAACTCCCCGCATCAATACCAGTGCTCCCCGAACCATCTTGTAGGTATCCTTCTCGAACATTATTTTTTCACCTGCATCATCTAGCTTGCTTACAGAAATTAGATTTCTGGCCAATGCAGGAATATGCATAACACCTGGAAGTGTTCTAACCCTTCCACCTTGCAACATCAACTTTCCTTTTCGGCAACCAATGATTCTAGCCTTCCTATCATCCCCCAAGAAGACATCACCACCATCATATTTCTCATACTCGCAGAACCACTCTCTATGGGGAGTGAAGTGAAAGGATGCACCTGAGTCAATCAACCATGCCTCATGATCTACATGTGTACTTGAAGAAGCCAAGTACACATCGCCACCTTCATCTGAGGTGGTTTTCACCTCTGCAGAAGGATAATCATTAGATCCCTTTCCTTTATTAGGAGCTTTAGATTTATAGTCCCTTTTATAGTGCCCTTCCTTTCCGCATTTCTAGCACACCACCTTTACAGGTTTTCCTGGAGATTTAGATCTCCCACTCGATGACTTATTTTTGTTTCTGTTCTGGGACTGTCCTCGTACAAACAAGACATCACCATTCTCGCTCTCCATATTTTTTCGTCTCATCTCCTCCGTCAGCAAGGATGAGACTATTTCATCAAACTGCAAGGTAGTTGCATTGCTACCTATTGCAATAACCAGACTATCCCACGAATCTAGTACAGAAAGAAAAAAACTAATGCACTTATCTTCATCTGAAATTTTGATATCAACAGACGATAATTGACTTACCACAGTATTAAATGCATTTAGACACTCTGTCACCGAGTCTCCATCTTTCATCGTCAGGTTATACAGCTTTTTCCGTAGGACAGTTTATTCACCAAAGACTTAGATTGGTACAAAGTCCCTAACTTGTCCCACAAAGCCTTCGTCGTAGCTTCCCCTGATACATTCAACAATACTGAATCTGAGACACACAATTGTATTGTTCTCTTTGCCTTCCGATCTAACTTCTTCCATTTCTCATCGAACACTCCCGTTGGTTTAGTACCGGATCTACCGTGATCCACTGATCTTTATCCACCAACAGATCCTCCATCTTGAGTTTCCACAACTCAAAACTCTAAGCATTAAATTTATCGATCTCTATCTTTCCACTGCTCGCCATCTTCTTTCACTACCAGAATTGATCTCGTAGATCTCCCACTGAACAGGGTCTACCACAAGCCGGAGCAAAACCCCTTAGCAAAAAAGGCGTCCCCTTGAAGCCAAAAAATCTCTAATACCAAATGTATGTTTTAACCCCGTACAGAAATTACCTGCATACGAATTCTAAAACACAGAAAATAAACAATGTGAGAGCATAACACATAAAATACATATACACAAAGATTTTCCCCTAGATCCCAAAACCGGGACTACTAGCTTGATTTTTCATTATATTCCTTTCAATGTTAAAATACATATTTATACATGCCGAAGCATCCAATACCATGGACCAAAAACCATCACGTCCAAAACCGTGGATCGAAAACCATCACATCCAAAACCATGTGTGAAAATCATGCACAAAACCATAGGTAGGTCCGCCCAACCTAGTCGTGGAAAGAATAACACAACCCAACAAAGCACCCATCATGCATCAGGCACAAGAACTTCTTAATGACAATTAGGTTTATTGGGGCGTGGTGGTAATGAGGCACCCATAGCAGGTTTAGAAACCTTGACTTGTTGACTTTGCGAATCCATTCTACTAGCTCTAACGTGGTGACACCAAACTCCTTGTAGAAAACTCTCCTCATGAAGGTCTCTGTGGCAAGGTGGGGGAACTGCTCATGGTCCGCCAAATCCCAATCTTCTTGTTTCAAGTGCGGGATCCACGCCAAGCACAGTCCTTCAAAGGTTATATTCTCTAGCAGCATGGGTGTGTTGAGGAGGAAGTGTTCCTCATCTGGGTCCTTCATGACCTTTACTTTACCCTTGCGCAGAGGGATATACTCCCACAACCTAGAAATAGGGTCCACCCCCTCAACGTCAATATCTTCTGCACCCTCCTTTACCTCTAGATCTACCACTTTCCCCTTCTCCTTTACGCTTGACTTTTCTTTTCTCTGAGCTTATGTAGCTACATGCTTCCACGGTGACTCACGCACCAGCATCAACTTCTTTTTTTAATACTTCTTTTACATGGGGACCTCTCTCATCAGTGTAGGCTTCAACCTAGGTGACCTAGGTGCGGTAGGCACTGCTGCTGGAACATCCATACTCACAACCTCAGGGGTAGCGTCCTTAGAGGCAATAGTCCCTCTCATGTTGGCAGTTTCTATGGGACTTGGTCCTAACATGATATCATGAATAAGATTTCTGTCTGACTCGGGATATTGATCAAACAAGGGGATTCCCATGCCTCCTTGTAGCTGCCTGGAGCACTAAGACTGTGCTGCCATCATGTAGTCATTGGGCTGGATCTTCGGTGTATGGCTTCAATAGGCTTCCATTTACCTTTCCCATAAATGGATCTCCATTCAATTTCATGAGTTGAACTACTCCACCATTGGTAATCCCTTTGATAACATATGGCCCCAGCCAGTGCATCTGAAATTTTCCTGTAAACTTATCAAACTTACTGTCATATAATAAAACTAAATTGTTTTCCTTGAAGGTGCACAGTTTGATGTGCCGATCGTGCCAAGTGTTTTCGTGTTCCTTCCGAACCTGCTGATAGAATCCAGCCAAAAATCTATCTTCCTCGAGCTCTGTCAGCTACGTGAGCCACTCTTCTAAGGCTCCGCGGTCTTCCATTCCTTTGAATGCCACTATGTGTAGACTAGGCACAATATATTCCATAGGCATCACAACCTCTATGCCATAGACCAACCTAAAAGGTGTCTGACCAATAAGATTTTTACAGGTAGTTCTATAAGCCCATAACACTGCTGGTATGTTCACATCCAATCATTCCTTTGCACATTGCAAACCTTTGTCAACGCGTTCTCTAATATCTTATTAAACGCCTCAAGCACTCCATTGGCTTGAGGATGATATGACATACTCTTCTGGTGATAAAATTGGAATTCTTCAGTCAACGCGCTGATTATTTCATTAAGGAAATGCGTACCGCGTTCACTCATCAAAATCTTCGGGCAACCAAACGTGGTCAACACATATTCGAATAAGAACTTCGTTGATGTTGCCACTATATAGCCCTTCACGGGTTGAGCTTCCGCCCATCTGGTCAAATACTCAATCGCAGTGATGATATACCACGCACTCGTCTTCTTTCTCGGAGGCTGAATTGGACCTACAAAATCAATTGCCCACTTCTCAAATGGCTGCAGTGATACCTGTGGATTCAAAGGCAGCTCATCCCTTCGTAATGGCTTGCCCATTCTCTGACAAGCATCGTACACCCTACAATATGCTTTGGAATCCTTATGCAATGTTGGCCACCACAACCCAACATGTAAAATCTTATGTGTTGTTGGTTTCTCCGCATAGTGACCTCCTGCAACTCCTCCATGAGCTTCAACAAGGATACTATTTCGTTCAAAATCATGCAAATAATGTCGCAATATTTTGTCTAATCCCATCTTATACAAGTGGCCTGTAATCACAAAAAAGTCTATTGCGCGCACTACTAATTCCTTCTTCTGTTGACTAATTTATCCCTCTGGAGCCATTCCTATAGTCAGGAAGTGGATAATATATGCAAAGTGATTGTCTGCTACATGCACTGTAAAGAGCTGCGCATCAGGAAACCCTTCCTCCAAATTGGTAGGCCCATGTCCTATTAGACACATGCACTTTTAGCTGAAGAGCCAACATGTTCGACTAGATGAACGACCTTCCTTCATTTTCCAACTGATATAATATAATTACCCAAATCTGTGGGAAGGTATTCGTGCTCTCTTGACCATATAAGTGACATGCGAAGATGACCAAGAGTTGGTAAGCCTTCCTGAGTCACTTTGTCCCGTATACCTAGTGTTGGCTTAGTGGGTCCTGACCCAGGTTCAGAGTTAAGTTTTCCAAACAAATCCCTACACTGCTGGCCCTTTCGACATCAACCTGCAGAGCGCAGACTGAAGTCTCACCCGAAGCAATATGGGGGGATGCTGGAACCAAGTTTTCGCACCCAGAGATTAGTGTAATGTCATTTTATGCCCTAAAACTACCTTCGCACAGATCGATAAGCCTTTAAGGCTTATCAATATAACTTCCTTTAACCAATCTATAGACCTTCGTGAAGGTCTATGACTATCTTTTGCAAACCCTAAACAGGTGAATCAACCACTTATGCGCCTCTGTGATTACTCCTAATTCCGTATTTACCCAGATCGGCTTAAGTGTTCGATAACTTTAATATGCAACAAGATATTCTTCGCGTAAACAACTATCATTACTTGTGTTAATATAACAATATTGATCATGTAAAGTTGCGCATCAATACAACATTAATTCATAAACCCATCATTCATCACAACATAAAATCATATTCATTCATAACAGGAATAAATAGACAAAACACAAGAATTGTTGGAATAATTTCTTTATTAATACTTTGGTTCTGTTTACAAACTCAAGACGTCCCTGCGCACTCAGTTGTAGGGGTCCGCGCACTCAGTTGTAGGGTTCCGCGCACTCAGTTGTGGACTCTACTCTAGGCCTCTGCGCACATAGTTGCAGAGCCTCTCTTCTACTCTAAGACTTCTTCGCTCTTTCTCCTAATGACCCATTACATTCATCTTCATCCTTCATCACCTACCTTAGAGTCTCTAAGATTCTCCTACTTATACAATCCCATGGTTCGTAGACCATGGATAGATCTATAAATGCTAACAAAACTTACATAAAAGAAGGGTAAAACCCTTTATGACACTTTACTATCTACACGCTCTGTGACCACAACTTGTGGAGACTTTACGTCATATACAACAAAACTTGGGATTTTGCCCCAACATTGACCATAGGGGACCCTGTCCCAATAGGCCCCCAGGGATTTTTGCCCCAAAACTTGGGCTTTTTCCCCAACATTGACCCTAGGGGACCCTGTCCCAACACCTGGTTGGGTATCATCCTGAAATTCGTTGGCTCCTGTACCCAACATTTCATGATATCTCTAGTATTCACATTGCTGTTGGGAGCGAAGAATAGTGCATCCATGTGATTCACCAGTTACGGTAGTTGATATATTTAATGGTATTTTTCTGTCCTGAAGATGGCAAGCTATGTTCTGTTGGTATTTCTCAATTTCACTGTCTCATGATCAATATGTGAGACAACCTAATGAATGACATCTGCGCACATGAAGGCAGGGTACCTGCATGCAACCTTGTACAAGCCTGACTTGTGAATGCTTACGTAGACTTGTCGATCTTCCAAATCTTCCTTGAAACTGCCTACAAATATATCCTTTATTTTTGGCCATGTGATCTTCATGTCCTTTTCCACGAACAATTGCGTGTCTGCATAGATAGGAAAATTCATAGGAACCTGTTCGACTACATCTCCAGTGCTTCTCTCTACAGTGTCCTTTGATCCAACTCTCTTGGAAACCATGATGCCTATACTACTGAGAGACTGCTCAACAACTGATATACCTGGAGACAAAGCAAACACTCATAGAAATTAATTTTCATTTTAAAAACAAATAACATTTCAAGGATCGATCATGCAACAAGTTGGGTGACTGTCGAGCAAGATTGCGCAGTAGTGAATCTCAGGGGCTAGGGATTGTCAGATGGAATTGCGCATTGCGAAATCTAAGCTACTAGTGATATGTGTTGCTGACTGAGCTGCGCAAAACACAAACCAATGAGGTTGACTTTGGATTGGAATTGAGCAATGCGCGGTTCAGTTTAGCTGGGTTGCTAGCTAGAACTGCACATTGCATAGTCCCAGTGGGTAATACTGGGCACTATCTCCCAGAACTGCGAAGAGCACAGCTAGAGGCTAGTGACAGGTAGCTTCTGCACAACTCCTAGAGCCAAGGTAGAGCCTTGAGTTCCATGAATGTGCAATGCATTTCGGGCAAAGAAAGATTCAGGCCAAGGTAACCCAGATCTACCTAAGGGCGACATGGAAACGAGTAGATCTGAATGCATGAGAAATGATGGTGCAGATTTGAGTGAATGGAGATGCATGCAATCAAAGTAAGTGTAGGAATCAATCAAACAAAAGAACAATGCATCTCATGAAGAGGGTCGCTGCAAAGACGACCATTCGTGTGCAAAAACAAGGTCATGCATGTGACACTAAGGAAATGCAATGCAAAAATTGAAACTACACTTCTACAAGTTAAAATAAACTAAAACGCCAGTGGTCATTCAACAAAACATTAAAAACAATGCTCACACAAGCAAAGAAAAGAAAAGCGACAGAAAAAGCAGCAAAAGAGTTTAAAAACAAAACTTACCTGGAAAAGTTGTGCTGAATGTACCGAAAGTTCCTAAATGCCTCAGGAATTCCATAGCTCCAAGACCAAATGTGTAGAATGATCTCTCGGGTGTCGTTTAAATATATTTGATAGATTTAAACAATGTAAACTTTGAAACGGGAACTATAAACTCAAAACGGGAACTCTGGCCAAAAAACCCCAAAAAACATCAAAAACAGTGCTAAAAATGAAAAGTGTGTATACTGGAACGATGGTTTTATTTTTTAGGGTTCAATTTTGAACATGTTTTAAAAATGGCAGTGACTATGAAATTTACTATGAAATTTTCATGCAAAATATAGCTTCAAAACGAAAGTGATGATACTGGAACAATGATTTTTTTTTTAGGGTCAATTTTCAAACTTTTTAAAAAATGCTAGTAAAACCAAATTTTTATGTGACAAACAAAGTTGCTTATGAGGAAAAAAACACATTAATGTTTTTGGTAGGATATCATTTTTCTTTCCAAAGTATAAATTCAACGTGTTTTCAACCATAACATGCTAGATACAAAAGAAAAATGATTCTGAGAATCGCCCAGCCACCTGCCGGGCGGGCGGGCAGGCTGCCGGGGTGGCGCTAGCCCAGGCCGCGCCACCTCGATGGCTAGCCTGCCCACCCGGCTGGTGGCTGGGCAATTCTAGGCTGGGCTGGTGCCACCCCGGCGGCCAGCCTGCCGACCCGGCTGGTTGTTGGGCAATTCCGGGAATCGCCTAGCCACTAGCTGGGCAGGTGGGCAGGCCGCCAGGGTGGCACGGCTAGTGACTGGGCGATTCCCAGAATTTCCCAACCACCAGCAGTACGGGCAGGCAGGCGGGCCGCCGGGGTGGCGCCAGCCTAGGCCGCGCCACCCCGATGGCCTGCCCGCCCGCCGGGGTGGCGCCAGCCCAGGCCGCGCCACTCCGATGACCAGCTTGCCGGCCCGGGTGGTGGCTGGGTGATTCCCGAAATCGCCCAGCCACCAGGCAGGCAGGCAGCTGGTGGCTGGGTGATTCCCGGAATTTCCCAGCCACCAGCCGGGCGGGCGGGTAGGCTGCTGGGGTGGCACGGCCCAGGCTGCACCACCCCAGCAGCCTGCCCGCCCACCCAGCTGGTGGCTGGGTGATTCGCGCCACCCCGGCTGCCCACCGGGTTGGTGGCTGGGTGATTTCGGGAATCGCCCAACCACCAGCTGCCCACGCCTGCATGTTCGGCTGGTGGCTGGGTGATTCTAGGAATCACCCAGCCACCAGCAGGGCGGCCGCCTGGTGGCTGGGTGATTCCCGGAATCACCCAGCCGCCAGGCGGCTGGGCAGCTAGTGGCTGGGCGATTCTGGGAATCACCCAACCACCAACGTGGCGGGCCGGAGGGCCGCCGGGGTGGCACGGCCTGGGCTAGCACCATCCCGATGGCCCGCTAACCTGCCCGGCTGGTGGCTGGGCGATTCCCGGAATCGCCCAGCCACCAGCGGGGTGGGCGGGCGGCACAACGATGTGGCGCGTCCCAGCCGTGGGCGTGGGAGAGTGAGGGGGTAGGGTGGGCATGGGCGTGCGCAAGGGTGGGTGAGGGGGTGGCACGAGCGAGGACGTGGGCAAGGAGGTGTGAGGGTGCGGGCAAGGGCGGCTGAAGGGGTGGGGCTGGTGTAGGCGTGGGCGTGGGTGAGGGCGAGTGAGGGGGCGGGTGAGCAGGTGAAGGGGTGGGCGAGGGTGAGGGTGAGGCCGGGTGAGGGGGTGGGTGGGTGTGTGATGGGGTCGGTGAGAGGGCAGGTGAGGGGGTGGGGGGGGGGGAGCGAGGGCAGCCGCCTAGTGGCTGGGTGATTCCGGCGGCTGGTGGCTGGGTGATTCCGAGAATCACCCAGCCACCAGCCGCCCGCCGAATCAACCAGCCACTAGTCGGGCGGGCGGGCGGGCTGCCGGGGTGGCGCGGTGGCTTGGGCTAGCACCACCCTAGTGGCCCACCAGCCACCCGCCAAATCACCCAACCACCAGCCTAGCGGCCGCCTGGTGGCTGGGTGATTTCGGGAATCACCCAGCCACCAGGTGGCCACGTGGCTGGTGGCTGGGTGATTCCCAGAATCACCTAGCCACCAGGTGGCCGCCCAGCTGGTGGCTGGGTGATTCCCGCCGGGCGGGCAGCTGGTGGTTGGGCAATTCTCGGAATCGCCCAGCCACCAACCGGGCAAGCGGGCGAGCCACCAGGGTGGCACCAGCCCAGGTCGTGCCACCTCGGCGGCCCGCTCGCCTGCCCGGCTGGTGCTGGGTGATTCCCGAAATCACCTAGCGACCAGCCACCCACCCGGCGGGAATCACCCAGCCACCAGTTGGGCGGCTGCCTGGTGGCTCGGTGATTCCCGGAATCCCCTAGCCTCTAGTCGGGCAAGTGGCTGGTGCCTGGGTGATTCCCGGAATCACCCAGTCACTGCTTGAATGGTGGCTGGGTGATTCCTGGAATCACCCAACCACCAGCCGGGGGTTGGCTGGGTAATTCCCGGAATCACCCAGCCACCAGCCACCCCCCGGCCTTCTCTGTAGCTATTGTTTCTATAATTTTGGTTGCTTTCCTTTTGGTTGTCTTCTAATCTAAAATCAGTTGATAGTTTTCGTTTAAAAATATTTCTGCATTGTTCACTCTTTGCATACCTTTATTTGGAAATAGTCAACTATGCACATCATATAAACATTCACTCCATTACCATGAGATTAACAAAATCCATTCCAAGAAACACTTAACTATAACAAGCTATACATTTTTATTTTCTAGGACACCCACATTAGCTTACTTTATTCCAACCATTGGGAACTTTAAAACCTGACAGATACTGTAGATACCAACTCAAGCAGTGGGAGATCCATGAACTTATATTCTCATGCATGGGTGATGAGAAGACCATCTTGCAAAATTTATCTGCCTCCAAAATGCACACATGTCTTGACCTGCTAAGACCTAGAATTATTGTGTGTATCTTAACATTGTTGTTGGGTTTGTGTTGTGAATATTCACACATACGTAACAAATGTGATCACTACTGTCGCTTTGAAAGAAAAATGGTTCAGATCTGTACTTAGCATTTTTTTTGTCATTCACACATTAAGAAAGCGGAAAACAAATACATGCATGTGCATTTTCATTTAGAATGCATGTAGAAATTGATTTAGGACAGTGCATCTTAGTGTGTGCTCTCTGCTCTATGTTAAAACAATTTCACTTCTCTTTCCTTAGTAGCTAGTATTTTCATTGCAAAAAGAAAGTAAACGATTGTTTATAATCTTAGATTGCATATTTAGGAATTGTATATCTACATCACGTGATCAACCTTAAAGACAAACTTCTTAAGAAAGATCAACTATAAAATAAATTTCAATAAACATAAAAATGCTTTGGAACCCAACGCACAACATTTAGAAGTCTAGGCTAGAGACGTATTCCGGCGTCGTAAAGCCTGGTAACTATCACTTTCATCGTAGGTTAGGTGATTCCTCCTCTTTGAGACGACAAGTGCTAGTACGGACTTGTGCTCCCACGTACCGTCGAGTATATATTGGGAGACCACAGTAGGCTATATCCTTTACCCTTAGGAAGCCATGTCTGCCGCCTTATCGATCGCAATGCACTGAACACAACATTCGGGAAGATTGACTGTCGTACCATAAAAAGTATTCTGCAGTTTTGCGATTGGTTTGGTAATCCCCCTGTCTAGATTTCCAGAGTAGTCACTTTTGTTCCTTTTCAGACTCCTTAAAAGAAAAGGTCCATCTGAGCACTTGTCACTTCAGGCTCATTAAAAATCGAAGGCAACTAGAGTCATCTTTAGCTTTTTCTTGACTCTTAAAAATTGAAAAAGCAAGCTGTGTCAAAGCGTCATAAAATTTATTCAAATCGGAATAACATCACTGTTCCCTCATTGGTATTAGGTTGAGAAAATGGAGTCCACCAATCAAGGATTTTCCCTTGGGGGAATCCCACTCCCTTTTCCTCTAGGGGAGATGTTGGTGCACCTCATATGGCTACATTGTCCCTTCCAGGGCTTACAATTGGCCCGCCAGTATGGCTTTTCTCAACCTCTGTCGTTCAAAACACTGTGATTCTTGAGCAATCAAATCAACAACCAGATGATACTAGAGTTACCCCCCAACCTTCTACTTCGTTTGTTTCTCCCTCTCCTTCTTCCTCTTCGCTTGGTGAAACTAGTCAAACTAAAAACCAAGTAACTGAGAAGAAGAAGAAAAGGAAGGAGAAGAAGAAAGAAGAATCCAACGACGAAAGGGGGCAACCATGCATCATCTGATGAAAATCCACGCACTGCACCATCCAAACCTAAATCTCCATGTTTCATTTGCAAAGGAAATCACTATCATCGAGACTGTCCTTGCATCCCACGGAACTTAAGGGACTGGTCTCCCTACTTGGCGTTCCTTTCTAGCACTACTTTTGGCTATTGCATATTCCTTTACTCTTTTGAGTGACATCATTTTATCCTCTCATCTAGCTTTCACAAGAGCTTTCCTTTCTTTGTTTGTGAATATGTCAACTAAACAAATGCCAACTGATCCTGAGGATTAAAAACATCTAATTCCAGGCCTGTACAATATACTAAGTACCAGGCAGGTAAGTTGTTCAGAGCTTTTAGATGTTCCAGAATGGTCCCAAAGGTGAAGTTTTTTGGCTTAAAAACACTCTCCTCATTTGACCTAAAACATTTCGGGCCTCATGGCATTACCCAACGTAGGCCTTGACAATGGTGCCAAAGCTGAAGTTGTTTGGCTTAGAAACAATCTGCTTATTTAACCAAAAACATTTAGGGCCTCATGGCATTACCCATTCTGTGCATATCATCAAATTACAAAACCTGAAATTACATAATTTTATGTAACCTCATCTAGCACAGGCATTGAATTAAATAGTTTCAGTGCTTGGTCATTGGACCTATGTTGAGCTTAGCCACCTATCATTGCATTCTATGCAATTGCACAACTTCTCTCCACCATTATGTACAACATTCATTTTCTCTGGAAACAAAAATACTCATGCAAAACCCAAATTCCACAATACAAATTTTCCCAATACAAAACCCACAACGTAGCTCTGGTGTTGCTACTGCCAAATTCCCTAAAAAATGTATACATTATTTGGCACGGGAAACTCAATCATCATGCCCTATCTGATTGTTTCTAACATGTGTAGGTTTCTAAAATTGTTAATTTACAGTTTTAACTATGTTTCAAAAAAAATGATCATATAAAAGTTGTTGTAATAAATATATTTCTTCATTATGTTTACAAGCTTAGATAACCACTCATTTAGAAACAAATTGAACATGATTCTTGCCCTTTGCCCTTTAATTCATATATTTTCAAGTAATGTTATAGGAATGTAATGAATATTAAACATCTTACGGGAAGAAAACAACATTTTTGTGTTTTGTTTTGTACCAGAAAATGACAACAAACCTTACTCAGAATGCAATTTCCTCAATGTTATCTGGATCAACTCATATTCAACCATACCTACAAATTGTTGAACGTGACCCAATACAATCAATGCAAAATTCAACTCCACGATATCATACTGCAATTTCAGATGGAACACATAAGAAACACATCATGCTTCCAAAAGATTTCAATGATCTCGTAGCAACATGCTTGCTACAAAAGGGTTCTGTTATAAATTTTAAAAGTTGGACTACCTCAGCTATCGGTCCATCAACATAACTTTGTTATAAATTTCTTATTTCAAATTTAACATTTTTATTTATAACACATTCGCTTCTAACAATTATTCCTATGACTCTCATTTGTCGTGTAGGTCTATAAAGCTAATAGACTTCGAAATTTCTACTTCATTTGCACCCTTAATTGGCAATCCAAAAACTATGAGTATCCCGATCACATCTGATGAAAACACTCCATCCTCATCGAACCCAGATCCTTTATCAAAAAGACAATGCCCTCTTCCAACTACTCCAACTCCATCCGTTCTACCAGTTCAAATTCCCATCAAATTGTTAAACCCTTACCACTAAAATTGGTGCATAAAAGGATACGTCCAAAGGAAAACAACTCTTCGACAATTTCATAATCAATACGGACCCGATAAAGTGTTTGGTTTTGACCTGTTCGATACATAGGGTGGAGAAATACATATTACATGTTTCAACAATGTCGTAGATTATTTTTTCGACAAAATTCAAAATGGAAATGTCTACATTGTCTCTAAAGGGAATGTAAAAATGGCTAATAAGCAATACAACCACTTGAACAATGACTGGGAAATTTTGTTGAATGCAACATCTACCATAGAACATGTTTCCAGTGAAAAAAAACATAATCCAACAGTGCAATTCAATATAAAATCAATTAATGATATCAGAGCAACAAACGTCAACTCCATTGTTGATATTCTTGGTATTGTCACAGACATTTCCAGTGTATGCACTATACGTAGAAACGATGGCTCTGAAGCTAATAAACAAACAGTACAACTTCAAGACATGTCAGGGTATAACATAGATGCAATCTTTTGGGGAGATAATTTTAATGTTGTGTCACGGGAAATTTCCTCCCTATGTGCTACAAGCAATAACCCCATCATTGCAATCAAATCTGCACATGTTGGAGAATTTAATGGAAAAAATGACGGCACTACAACGAGATTCATTATTCTTGTAGATTCTGACATTAAAGAGGCCCCTACACGAAAGTCATGGTTTAAAAAAGAAGGTTCGACTGCAGCTTCTACATCTTTGACAACAAGATCTCCTTTTGGCCATCAACAAAAAAAAATAACAATTGCTGATATTTACAGTAGGGATTCCTTAGAGAAACCAACATTTTTCCAATTAAAGGGCACAATAACAAAAATTAGGATGGATAGTTTTTACTACATTTCTTGCCCGTCGATCGTTGATGGGAAAAAATGCATGAAAAAACTTATTCCACAAAATACATGGATGTGGTTTTGCCCAAAATGCAACGCTGAAGTAAGTGACTGTGATTACAGATACTTATTGAAAATCTACATACAAGATCACACTAGTGAATTAGCTTCAATTGTTGCTTTTGAAGATGCGGGATCTACAATTCTTGGAAATAATGCCAAAGACTTCTATTTATTATCTTCAGATCCAGAAATGATCAAGGAAATTGTCTCCAAAGCTCTATGGACAGATCATATCTTCACACTATCAGTGAAGACGTAAACTTTTAAAGGAGTACCATGATTGAAATGCGTTATCATAAAAGAAGAAAAGTTGCATTTCACGACAGAATGCAACATCCTTCGAGAAATTCAGAACATCTTGATATTGTAGATAAATATCACCAAATGTATTCCTTGCTTTTTGACAATTCCTATTGTCCAATTTTATAAATACAATTTTACACGATATACTGTTGCATGCCTTCTTACGAAATTTTCTTATATACCATTGAAATAAGTATTCGTCCTCCATTGTATCTAGCACTATGTGAGTAGACAAATTCACATTCTTTTTTTCTTTTATCATCTTCTTTCTTTTTGTTGACACCTAATCTTCATGATTGGGGGAATTTGTAAATAAATAAATTAGGAATGTGAACAGTCATTAGGAGATGAACTGAACAATCACTCCTATTGTATATAACAATAACCTACCTATGGAATAATAGACGAATCAGTTTTACTGCCTTTGGAGAGTTACTGCCTGGCCTGACATGGTATCAGAGCCAGCTTCTGTTCTTTGTAACTCCCTCCTGCATAGTCTGCTCATATTCTGCCCATGTTCTGCAGGCTGACATGTCTGTCATATCCCTACGAAATCTCAGTCATTGTTCAATAATTTCGTTGTGTGTGAGTTCCATTTTGCTATGCGTTGTGAGTCTCAACCCAAGCCTGCGCCTGCCTGTCTTCTGAATACAATAATCGCTCTCTGGTTGTCCTGACAGAGAACTGAACAGTCATACCATGTCATAAACGTTTAAAAAAGGGCGTTATTCCTCCATTGCATGAATTGCTTCAAGCTACGCCTCCATTGATTATACTCTGCGGATTCTCACATCTCACCTACGCCTCCATTGATTATTCTGTGTACATCCCATTGGAGAAACGGTTTCCTCTTCTGTGCCATTTCCACTGCCCCAATGTTTACGTCAATGAATCGATTTCACGGGGTGCCGAAATCCCTTCGTTTTCACTTGCTCAAGCACTAGGATCTGAAATTGAACCTAGTATACATGTTGGACGTTTTATTACTGATTTATTTCTTGCATACATTGTTGCACGCTTAAAACTGACATTTAGAATAATTGGATTGTTGTGGCACTGGACGCTTGGTGGCATTCTTGTTTCCAGCGAATTCACCCAGTGGCCGTGGAATTTCAGTTCCTTGGCTTTCTTTTCGGGTTAATTTTCCAGACATTGGCTCTCTGCAAAACCATCCGTTGAAAAACATCTCGATTATATCCGTTAAAGTTTTAAGCAGAACCTGAAGCGTAGCATCTGGAACCTGAAGCATATGTGAACCTGAAGCGTAGCATCTGGAACCTAAAGCGTAGCATCTGGAACCTAAAGCGTAGCATCTGGAACCTGACACTAGTAGATTCAGGTCTAAGTCGATGGAGTTTGCTGCAAACCTTGTAGATTTTGGATATGAGAAAATTTCAGTGACAGGCTGTAACGATGGTTTCGACAACAATATCAAGTAGAGCTGTCTCAACTTGGTATATGGCTGTACATGTGGTCAACACTATAATCTTTCTGAGAAAAATATTTTCTTTATAGAATCTAACTGAACACTTTGTAGCAGAGCTGTAAGATAAATAAGTTAAGCATCTCCAACATGGAAGATCGATGTTTTAACTGACAGTGGTTGAAGCTAAATTTGAATTTGCGCTGATTTGTTATGTTAATTCAGTACAAAATATTGGTGATTTGTTTATTTCAATGGTATGAGAATCTGTCATGGTATGCTGGATGCTTTTATCAAACATTAGAGGGATTTGAAGAAAATATAGTGCATAAAGTTGTAGCATAAGGAAGAGATTTGAAATCCTTTGAGAATGCCTTTTTGAGTGCAATTTCACTATATATTAGCAGAAGTTTTTTTTAATCAGCAGAAGTATTTTTTACAGAATGCATTCAATCATCTCTATGGTAGGAATAGTTCTCACTGGCAAGGAGAACTATCATGAATGGTCCCGGATGATAAAACACACCCTCATCTTCAATGAGTTGTGGAAAGGAGTGTGTGTCGGAGAAGCAGACAATGACCCAGTGCAGCCTACATCAAACAAAGAGCTCGTCATTTGGGAAAACAAGAACAGCAAAGCATATGCATTAATCGCAGCATCTGTAAATGAAGAGGTGAGTCGCCATATTTCATCATATTCAACTACCTTTGAAGCTTTACAAAAGCTGAAAGAACTCTATGACTCACATTCTACACTTGAAGTTGTTCAGCTCATGATTAAACTCTTCACTCTTGAACTGAAAAATAATGATCCTCTTGCTCTTGCATCTGAAGTGAATTCTATAATGCATGATATCAAATCCACTAAGGTTGAGCTGGATATCCCTCTTATTGCTTTTCTCAAGGCACTCTATCCTACCTACTCCAATTATCTTGAGTCTTTACAAGCAAATGGAAATCTTAAAGATATAACCTTTGACTCTCTTGTGAAAAAGTTTGCTGAAAGAGAGAAAGCCTTTGGAAATAAGACAACCCCTGAATCTTCTGAAGAGACTGTGTGCCTTGCTCATAAATAAAAGCATCCTGCTCAAGATTCTACAAGAGGAAGAGGTGGACGAAGAGGAAGAGGAAGATACTTCAGAGGCAGGGGGGCAGACATTCTCAAGGAGAAAAGGCAGACTTACACTGCATTCGCTGAAAAGAAATGGATCACATGATGCTTCTACGTGCAAGCTACCATGGGACAAAATTGAACAGAAAAGAAACCAATAGAAAGGTAAAACTGAAGATACAGACAAAGGTAAAGCACCTGAATCCGCTCACTATATTGAGGCACAATGTAACATTGGAGTAAATGAAGATTTGTTTAATGCTTCACTTGCTTCTTCGAAAAATGATTGGTTGCTTGATTCAGGAGCAACCTGTCATATGACTCATAGAAAATATTTTTTTGAAGATTTCACTAATAATGTTGATGGAGCAGTATACTTTGCAGATCAGTCAAAAATCAAGCCATCAGGGCTTGGCACAATCAGGCTTAAACTGCCTGGTCTTCCAGACTTTCTTCTGGATCATGTTCTATATCTCCCACAGCTCAAAAGAAACTTGTTGTCCTTGGTTCACATCCGCCAACAAGGTCACTCCATTCATATGTTTGATGGCAAGCTTGAGGTAAGAAAAGCATCTGACCACTCACTTGTCATGAGGGGAATAGAAGAAGAAATGCTTCTCAAACTGCAAGGAACCTCTGCTCATGCACAACATTTATCATATATTTCTCATCATGAAGAAGGTACACTTCCATCAAGTTTATTATGGCATGCTAGATTTTGACATTTAAACTATGACAGTCTCCGCTTATTGAAGAAAAATGGTGTTGCTGGTTTGCTTACAATTCCTAGGAAACATAAGCAATGTGATGCTTGCATTCTAGGAAAGCATAGCAAACAGTCTTTTCATGATTCACATTCAAGAGCACATAGGAAGCTTGAACTCATTCATTCAGATTTATGTGGTCCAATGTCTGTTCCTTCTGCAAATGGAAATAAATATATCATGACATTTATTGATGATTACACCAGAATGTGTTGGGTTTATTTATTGAAGAACAAATCTGATGCCTTTCAAACATTCAAGAATTTTCATAAATGGATTGAAAATGATGCACAATATCATATTGGGTCTATTCGCACTGATAATGGAAAAGAATATTCATCAAATGAATTTGAAAACTATTTTCACCAACATGGGATCAAACATCAAACAACTGTGCCTTATAATCCCCAACAAAATGGTGTAGCTGAAATAATGAATAGAACAATCTTGAATATGGTATGATCCATGCTTTTCTTCAAAAATGTAAAGATAATGTTTTGGGCTGATGATGTTCTATGTGATGCATATATAAAGAATAGATGTCCATCTAATGCTATAAGAAACAAGACTCCTTATGAATTGTGGTATGGACATGTTCCTTCGGTAAAACATCTCAGGATCTTTGGTTCCACCTGTTATGCTTTGATACCAAAGGTACATAGAAACAAACTTGGTGCTAGAAGTCATAAGTGTATCTTCATGGGGTATTCAAACACCTCCAAAGCATACCGCCGCTATGATGAAGTAAATAAAAAGTTTGTTGTATCTAGAGATGTAATTTTTCTTGAATCATCCAAATCTGACAATGTTGTTGAGCGACAACTTGATCGCTTGGATAGATTCGCAAAAATGAAATCATTTCAAGAATTTGATAATCAGATTCCACATCTTGAAGGGGGGATTCCTATACTAGATCTACATGTGGAATCTTCTTCTGAAGAACACTCTCCCCCGAATGAAACGGATGATGCTTTAAGTGATGTAATTGATAGAATTGGGAGACTCAATCTTGATTCAGTCCCAACTCAATCAACAGAGCAGCCTGGACCATCTCAGAAAGGTCCCCCAAAAGTGGCTGACAAAGACACTTGAAAGTGTTCATCCTGATGAAATTGGAAAAACAGGAACCAGAAATTCAAACCGACAAAATGGAGGTGATGTAGATGACTCTAATTCACCTGTTGATATGGATGTTACTTATGATTGTGAATTGAACTTGTCTACAGATTTTGAACCAACTTCCTTCAAAGAAGTTTCTTCTCATGATGAATGGAAAGAAGCGATGCAAAAGGAGTATGATGCCCTCATAAAGAATGGCACTTGGAAGCTGGTTGATCCTCCATTTGGAACCAAACCAATTGGCTGCAAGTGGGTCTACAAGAACAAGTACAAAGCTGATGGCTCACTTGACAAGCACAAAGCTAGGCTTGTGGCGAAAGGTTTTGCACAGAAGGAAGGGGTCAATTATGAGGAAACTTTTTCCCCCACAGCAAAATGGGCCACCATTCGGACACTCTTTGCACTAGCAGCTCAGAACGGTTGGAAATTCCATCAAATAGATGTAAAAACTGCCTTCTTGAATGGAGATCTAAAAGAGAATGTTTTTATGTCCGAGCCTGAAGGATTTGCTGTGAAAGGACATGAACATAAAGTATGCAAACTTGTGAAGTCCTTGTATGGCCTCAAACAAGCACCGCGAGCCTGATATGAAAAACTAACTGAGCATCTTCTGAAACTCAACTTCAATCATTTTGATCTTGATGATGCAACTTTATTTGTCAAGAAAGTTGGCAAAACAGTTGTGTATCTTGTGGTATATGTAGATGATCTTTTAATGACAGGGAACAATGAAAGCTACATTGCATCCATAAATAAGGAATTGGGGAAAAGTTTTGAAATGACTGATTTGGGCTATGTTCATCACTATCTTGGCATTGAAGTAACCCAACATCCAAAATCCATATTTCTTTTTCAAAAGAAATACATTGGAGATTTGTTAAACAGATTTGGCATGAAAGAGTGCAATCCTCTTTCGACTCCAATGGAACAAAACTTAAAGCTCACATCTATTGAAGGAAAGGAATTTGAGGATGCAACAAAGTGTAGACAACTTGTAGGAAGTCTCATCTACCTCACTACTACCAGACCAGACATTTCATTTGCTGTTGGAATCCTCTCTAGGTTTATGCAAAAGCCTTTTGAGGGACATTGGTTTGCTGCAAAAAGAGTTCTAAGGTACTTGAAGGGAACTCAAGACCTTGGAATCAAGTATACACAGGTGGACGACTTCAGCTTGATTGGATACTATGATTCAGACTTCGATGGAGACAAAGAAACTAGGGTATCTACTTCAGGATATGCTATGAGTCTTGGATCAGGAGCTGTCTCCTAGAGATCACGCAAACAATCAGTTCCAACAGATTCCACAACAGAAGCAGAATACGTGGCAGCAGCTGAAGCAACGAAAGAAATTGTGTGGCTCAAGAAAATTCTTGAAGATTTGTAGGTAAAACAAGTACAATCAACTCCACTCATGATTGATAGCACCTCTGCAATAAAGTTGGCCAAGAACCCAAAGTTCCATGATCGAACAAAGCATATCAATACTAAATATCATCTGATTCGACATCATGTTGAGGCCAAAACAATCCATCTTCGTCATTGTTCCACAAATGAGCAAATTGCAGACATCTTCACCAAAGCACTTGGAAGGAAAATCTTGAACGATTCAGAATGATGCTTGGACTCACCAAAATCCCTTCAGATTAAGGGGGGGAATGTTGACACCTAATCTTCATGATTGGGGGAATTTGTAAATAAATAAATTAGGAATGTGAACAGTCATCGGGAGATGAACTGAACAATCACTCCTATTGTATATAACAATAACCTACCTATGGAATAATAGACGAATCAGTTTTACTGCCTTTGGAGAGTTACTGCCTGGCCTGACACTTTTAAAAAATGAGGTAACTTGCTGCATTACACATGAAACTATCTACATGTATAAAGAAAAAATACTAATATGTTCTTTAAAACACATTATTCAAATAAAAGATTCACATAAAACTATTCAAAAATTTTCATACAATAACATGGTTGTTGTCTCCAAATAAAATTCTTCTTTTCCCCTCTCTTGTTTATAGGTACCATAAATTTTGCAAATGGCTTCTTCTTCTAATGATGAATGTGCTCGAAGATATTATGCAACAAATAAAGAACGAATAAATGCACGTCGCCGTGAGCTTTATCAGGCAAAAAAAGACATCAGAGAATGTCAAAAACACAAAAAATAGAAGGAAAACCAACATTCCTCGTCTGAAATGACCCACCCCGAAAACAATCCTCCCTTGTAATTATCAAACTCTTTATCTTCTCAGCAAACCTCTCAAACAAATACATCCATACCTCATTGCCCTAACCCCTCCTTCGCACATGCTTTCAGCAACGTTTATATTAATCAAGCACATCGATATTTCTGTGCAAATATTGATAAACTTCCACCTAAATGCCCATGCTCCATTTGTCTTGAATCATATCTTGGAATACATATCCGAAATTCCAACCACATGTATTGCTGCTCCAGATGCGTCTCTAAAACAAAGGGTCATCGCTTCTCATTATCAAACAACATGGACCCTGGTCCTCAACCAGTGATCCTTACATCTCTTTCACAAATAGAAGAAATGCTCATTGCTAGGGTTAACCCTATACTGCAAGTAACACATGCACGTGGTGGACAATATAAATACAGTGGCCACACAATTTGTTTTCCTCAAGACATTACAAAACTCGCAAACATGTTGCCATGACGTGTTGAAAACTTGGACATCCTAATTGTCACTCGTCATAGTAATGACCATAAGGCTTATGATTTCATTGTCAATAGACATCGCGTTCTCGCTGCATTAGAATACAAATTGGCAAATGACCCATATTATAAGAATGTTCGTATTGATAACAACGCACTGGCATCCTTACTAGCAATCCCCACCGATGTCTCCTCCTCCCTTCACCATTCCAATACTACATAAACCACTGTCCACCTTTCACTTGAACCACCACATGAGCTCACCGAAGATTCCACAGACCCATCTGTAAACCAAACATCATCATTCGTACCCATCATACCTAATACAAATACATAAATCCAAGAAATCCGCCATTATTTACATGCTTACAACTACCAATCTGATACTACAATTGAGTGGCCAACAATTGGTTTATCACCAATCAATGAATACAACACAGAAGGTCTACCCTATATGGCTTTCCCCACCCTTTTTCCGACAGGAGCTGCAATGCTAATCAGGCAATAATGAAAGTAGTGCAGTTACATGAATATGCACTTCATCTCATACGTTACTACGATAACAGAATTGGAAAGCACCCACGCTTTCGTTATTACATATATAATCTCATGATGCGACATCGCAGCCAAGCAACAACATCGATTTTTGTGAAAAGGAACATCGCAGATAACTTCCCAATATCTATTCAAGATCTGAACATTCGATTAGAACAATTTCCAGATGAGCAATTGGCAGAGCAAGTCATGCAATTCGGTAGCTCTTTACGTGGAACAAGATCATTTTGGCACAAAGCTAAAAATGAACTGACGGACATGATATCTCAACTCATTTGCCCGACGTTCTTCTTCACATTAAGTGCAGCTGATACAAAATGGCCTGATCTTCATGCAATCATGCCCGGATGTCAACCTTCTGATATTGCAAAACAACAAAAGTGGAGAAATGATAACATTATCTCTAACCCACATTTAACATCACTATATATGCACCATAGATTCACATCATTTCGTGAGATTATCTTAGAGAAACACTTGAAGACAAAAGATTACTAATACAGGTACACATTCTACCACATTGTTTTTCCAAAAACTCGAAACAACATTCCTCACCTATTACAAAATTATCTTACAAAAATGCATACTTGACAGGTATGAATGGAAACAGAGGGGATCTGCGCACATCCATGGTTTCCTTTGGATAGAAAATGCACCTGATATGGAAAACCTCAACTGGGAAGACACAGAAGCAGGTGATATTACAAGGCAGTTCTTCGACAAATATATTTCCGCTTGGAACCCTCGTACTCCTTTGACTTCAAACCAACCAATTGCTTGGACAAATCCCGAAGACCCTTGTCTATTGTCCACACTGCAAATATTCAGAACCAATACTTTCAATGACTATGAACAACTCATCAATTGTGTTGAATGTCACACAAAATGCTCAGAAAGCACATGCCTAAGAAAAAATGGATCCTCATTCCAATGTCGTTATAAAGCACCATGGGAATTACATCCAAAATCGGCCTTATTCATTGATTCCAATGGTCAAAAAACATACATCCCTACTCACAACAAAGATCGACTCAATAGCCATAACCCTACCATCCTATCTATTTGGCGTGCAAATGTTGACTGCCAACCAATACTCTCCATACACGTTGTACAAAAATATATCGCCAAATATGCATCCAAAGCAGAAAAAAATCTGAAAGCTTCCACCACATGCTATGTAGAATTGTCCTAGATTCACCCATTGCTGACCCAACAACATCCGAATTTCGAAAATTTCTTGCAGAAACCCTTGTTGATCGTGACATTGGAGCACAAGAAACCTGCCATATGCTGCAAAAATTACCATTAACATTATGTAGTCGACCATCCATTTCTTTAAATGTAAACCAAAAAATTCTTATCCGCCTTCCAAAAATGAACACCACCTCCACTACATCCCCACACATCATAGATACATATATCTAGCGCCCTTCTACCCTAGAATCCACATCACTTATAAAATTAGCAAGATCCTGGTCATATGATCCTCGTCGCAAAACAAGCAAATGGAAACAAAGACCTACAAAAGCAATTGTTCGGGTCATACCACGTTACTCCTCCATACCATCCACAACTGAACCTTGCTACGATGACTTTTGCAGAGTTGAACTTATGCTATACAAACATTTTCACCATATCATACAAGATATAGGAGATTCTGCTACAGAATTCATCACAAATTGGCAAACATTTCGTCCATTCTACAAACCTTGGCATCAACACTGCACACTATCTGATATTGAATTTGTCGCAAATGATACCTCAACTATTCATGAAACCAATCCTCCAGACACCATGGAAATAAATGAATGGGAATTAATTTCCCAATTACACCCTACAAATGAGCTTCTCATAAATGACCTTGACATGCTTGGTCTTCATGGCTTTGATGACAACCATAACTGGAATCATACCACTATCCCATTAGATCTACAAAATAATTCCATACAATTCATTGAGAATAGCCACTCCATCCAACACATTCTTCAAACACATCAACATATCCTGGTGACCCTTACTACATTATCTCCAATGCAAAGAAAAGCTCTAAATATTATTTCTAATCATTTTGCTAAGAAGGATTATTTAACCACTCTCAGAATGATAATACAAGGCACTGCTGGTACAGGAAAATCCCTCCTTATCAATTGCATCAAAGATATGCTCATAAGCCTTGCAAGCCTAGAACCTTCACCGATCATGCTCCTCGCCCCTACAGGGGTTACTACCTTCAACACACAAGCATCGACAATCCATTCTACTTTGCACCTTCCTATAAAGGATCTTATGCCCTTAGACGGTAATGCCCTTGCAAAATTCCAAGAAGAACTTAGGCATATAAGGTACATACTAATCGATGAAATGAGCTTCATTGGGCCAAAGCTTCTTAGCCATATTGATGAACATCTTCGAGAGGCATTTCCACGGAAAGAAACACTCCTTTCGATGGCTGTTCCGTTATATTGGTTGGTGATCTCGGTCAGCTACCACCCGTCAAAGACATACCTCTATATGCAGGGACAAGCCACAGAAGCGCACTGTGGAACACCTTCAACACAGTCATCACATTAGACACAATATTTCGTCAACAAGGCGACAACATCGCAGAGGTTACTTTCAGGAACATTCTTCAGAACATTAGAGATGCAAATCCAACAATCGACGACTACAACATACTCATGTCACACACAGATTCCTTTTTATCAGAAGATGAAATACATTCATTCCATGATTCCATGCATCTATTTCCAACAAATGCTCAAACAATGGTCCATAATAAGCAAATGATGAAATCTCTAAACACTCCAATCGCAAGATCCATTGCTGAAGATGACAACACATATTCCAACATTTCCTCAGAAGATGAGAAACTTGAGCGAATTGTATTACTATGCAATGGCGAAAAAGTTATGTTAACTCCCAACCTTTGGGTTTCAGCCAGACTTGTCAATGGTTCCCTCGGAGAAATTGTAACCATCTTTTACAAAGAATCAACTGCAGTGCCACAAATTCCAACATTTGTTGTTGTAGATTTTCCCAAATACATCGGGCCTCCTTGTGATGAAAGAAACCCCACTCACTTTCCTATTCCAGCAGTAAAAAGAAATGGACGTGCCCAAATTCCACTAAAGATGGCTTGGGCTTTAACCATACATAAATCTCAAGGTATGACACTTCCAAAAGAAACAATTGACATTGGAAAAACAGAATGTCATGGTCTCACATTCACAACAATTTCAAGAGTACCTTCTCTACAAGATCTCTGGATTAGCCCCGCATTCAGTTTTGATCGTCACAGTAAAATGAAGGACAACAAAAACATTGCTCGCAGAAAACAGGCAGAAGAAATTCTCTGTTCAATGCCGCCTCCAGATAATCTGCTCCAACCCATACTTTAGCATCACCGAAAGGTTTCCTCCATTTATTTACCTCATTCTATTTCATAACATACTTTTCATATCTTTCAAAAACAACCAAATTTAATCAATATTAATAATTAAGCAAATATTAGAATGTCTTTACATTATCTATACATCTCACTCTAACATTTTCTTTCTTTTGCAACAGGACATATGGTCTCAGAAATAGCCTACTTAAGCAACTACAAGTAGAATGGCAAGCAAAAAATAAGCATCTCCAACTACGCATAAATCTCCAATGGTGTTCAGTATGCCATTATTCACCATGCATCTTCCACTAACAATATATAAGTCCCCATGGCAAAGGCAACTTCATTTCCATTCATTCCAAATTCATTTTAACACAACTCACCTGCAAAGTATTACTAATAAATTTCCACAACTGATTTACATATTACTAATTCTAACAAAATATATATTTTGCAGGTCCATCACTGCTTCTTCAGGTCTTCGATGCCTCCAACATGTTTTGATACAACTTCAAATATGGAATGACAAGCACAATGCTCTTTAGAATATTACATTGCTTCTCGAACCTCTTCTATTACAATTCACTATTTGTATTTTCAATTTGAAACTTAAAAAAGGATGTTTCAAGATCAAATACCATTTTGATAGTGTATGTCTTCACAACCAATTCATTGTCAATGGGTTTTAACATATTTTGTTAACAAAATCAAATGATTTTAATGAATATAAAACATGTTTTCAATACAACTTCATATTAATTTAATTTCCCGTTTGAATAATGATTTCTTAAATAACCCTATCCAAATCAATATGGATACCCGGTTGTTGTTCGCGTGAATTCATTCATTTACCTTCACCTTCAACTACGCAATTTTTACCAAATACAAACAAAGGTCTCTAAACAAGTTCAATGGATATTTATGGCTACTTGCATTCCATTTTGTAGCCACTTTAACCCCCAAAAACGATTTTCGGCATGGCTTCCTCAAATTAAAACTCAGAATCATCGACCCTTCCTTTCAAAAAAGCCCACAAATGCCCATTCACATTTCAATATTCTTCCACACACTATGCCTTATGGCGTTTCTTTTGCAACATTAGGTACAAATGCTAGTTGATAAAAATGCATTCTCATGTTTTATCTTTCAAATTATGTTGCTGCCCATGTGTGATAACAATATATATTAATTAATTAGGCCGATAGGCCTTCCTATTGAAACAGACTTTCGTCGTCCTTTTCAATCTCAGGTTGACACCTGGCATCCATATTCTGCGGGCTTCTGTTTATTCTCAGTGCCGAGAACTTCCGGGTTTCCGTTTCCTGTTTCGATTTCCAAGCGATGTTTAGGCCATGGCATTCCCTGACTGAGGACGCTGTGGATTTCTCGGCGAAACAAAGAAACAACGATAACGATGGACGGTACAGGAGGCAGGAGACAGCAAGGGGAAGGCACAGGCAGAGGGAAAGGCACATGCACAGGCACGGGCAGGGGCAGATCCACATCTTCCTCTTCCTCCCAAAGATCTCTTAACCAGAAAAAGGATCAAGCGGTTTTAGGGTTCCCTTGCAAGAAGCCGGTCCGTATCAGCAAATCTCTCAAAAAACAAATCGATGGAAGATCAGAGAAGGCCACGGGCAGAACTCCATCGTTGTTGTTGGGTGCTCCCACGCCCGAGAAAAAATGCAGTGAAAACTCTTCTTCAAGAGTTAAAAACAGGGGAGTTGCTATGTCTGTCAAGGAGGTCGCAAATCAAACCAGAAAACTATTACAGAGCTCAAACGATTCCACAGCTCGTCCCAAAAGAAATCTGCGTCAAAAATCCATTTCTGCCCCGCCCAAAGCTCCGAAGACTACAGATTTCAGTCTTCCAGACAAGTAAGCATATATCTGTCACTATATTTCTACAATCTGATTTTCTGGGTGTTTGATAAACTCACGCATTTATGTGTGGGTGTTATAGATATGAAATGCTGGCAGAGCTTTTCGATTCCATGGAGTCTGCCATCAAATTGCTTCGGCTTCGTAAGGGAAACAGTAGCTTCTGCAATATCTGCCCCCAAGTTGAATCGATGACCCACAAGTATGTATAAACCAGAGACTGGTTTCCGTTCTCCTCTCAGACCTACAATGCATAGAGCTTGATAACATTAGTAGACATAGAACTTCTTCTCTGTCCAGGATCTAAAGATTGGCCGATTGTAGTCATAGAATGAATGCTCAGACTTTTAAGGTAAATTTTCACAGGCATAGTAAAAGATATTTTCATCACCGTTTGGGAATTAATAGTAAACCCTAATTCTGGTTGCAGGAGATTTATGTATAACCATGTGGCACAAATGAAGCACATTTTGCCCGAAGGGCTTTTGCTGGAGAAGATCATGACACATGATGAGGAGACGCTGTGCATGAAACCAGAATTGAAAATCACTGTCTTGCATGATGCAGTGCTAAGTGGCAAGAGCAAGGTCTCCAAAGCCAACAATACATTGGGTTTGCGAAAAGCATTTCGTACCCGTCTAATGGAATTCGTCAAGGCTCATCCCAATGTGAGTCTGCTCCAGCTATCCTGTATTATTATTATTATTATTATTCCTTAAAATCCTTCAATATTATGAGTTTTAACTGGGTATGTACATGGTGGGCTTCATCGATTGCATTTCAGGGAGATGATGTTCCGGAGGCAATCCTGCCAGAGCCCTTCAATAGAAAATGTCAGCTAACCTCCCCAGGCTGCTCTCTACTTCCTCCAGTGATATGTAAAAGTCCTTCCCCAGCAAGAGGTGTTTCTTCTGATCCGCCTGCCCCTCATCAAGAAGACCCTCAACCCTCTATGATGTCCTCACTTTTACCCAAAAATTTCCAGAGGCGGTTTTCTCAGAGGAACTTCACAGCTGAACCATCTGCGAACCCACCATTCCCTGTGCCGGAGCAAGTCCCAGATTTGAAGCCTCTTTCTGAGGTCCCTGAAACAGCGAAGCCAGATGGGTTTGGTGGGGTTCTTCCATCATCTCTCCATTCTCATCTCTCTCCAGGGTTTAAGAGCCATTTTGCCATCAACTTATGTCCCACTGCAAATACTCAAGACATTAAGGAATCTAATGAAATAAATTCCAAATCGTCTACTTCCAATAAAAGCCATCTAGAATCCCCCATCTCAGAGTCTTGCCGCTCTTCCGAAATGTGTCATTTTCAACAAACCCCTTCCAAGGTGCCTAACCCAGACCCTGTCACTGATGGTACCATTGATGTAGGCACACCTTGCAAAACAACGTCAGAGTCCGAGAATCCAAACTCACCTATATCAAAGGGTTATTTCTCCCCTGTAACACCAAGGGTTACTCGTCGTTCTGTTGCCTTGAAAACAACTTCTGATGTGTCCCGCACACCTTGCAAAACAGCGTCAGAGTCCGAGAATCCAAACACACCTATATCAAAGGGTTATTTCTCCCCTGTAACACCAAGGGTTACTCGTCGTTCTGTTGCTTTGAAAACAGTTTCTGATGTGTCCTCTGCTGTCAAAACACCAATTGTTAAATCCATACTGAAAACTAATATAAAGAGCCATATCAGTAAGAAATCTCTGCGATTTGTGGGAGTTTCTGCTGCACCCATTACATCCCCTCCTGTTTTGTCTCCCGGAACGCCAGGCTTTGCTTCTCCAGAGGCTTCTCGTCTTTCTCAGCCCACTGTGAAGAGATCTAACAATACCAATGTCAAAAGAGCAATAGCTTTTAACATATCAGAAAAAGATTCCTCCGCTCCTCTTGCTTGTGAGCAGCCTAGAACCCGTTCAACACCTCTGAAAAGGAAGGCAAAGGAAGCCAATTTGGATGATGACCTCACTCAAGGTTTTCAATCTCCACAGTCCCTTGTACTCTCTACACCTGCCAAATCCGGTGAATGGGGTAACTCTGTGGATTCATTTAAGTCATCACCTTTGAGGAGGGCTGCAAATCCATTTTCCATATCAAAGAAGAATGAGAAGGTGATGCAAAACTCTACATATCCTCAGCATGATAGAAAAACATTCAGCTTGGAGAACACTCCAGTGAAAGGGTTCCCTAATACTCCACCCTTGCATGCTTCAAAGCGATTCAGATTCCGTGTAGATGAATCCCAGACACTGCAAGTTGACACAACTAAGAATTGCTCTGAAACAAGCCTACTGTGCTTACGATCTCCTAAGAAAAGCAATGTTGAACCTTGCAAGCTGGACATTGGTAGAGAATCGAATGTTTCAGAGCCAGCTGAAAAGACAAGTAACAATATTCAGGAGGCTTGCAAGATACATATCGATGGAATGTCTCAATCAGATCAGGAAATCATTGACTCCATTCCAATGCCAGTGTTGCAAGAGGTAAGTTCTTGTCATTATCTTTCGTGGTTTTACTTTGTTCATAATTAGTTGATTCAAGTCAATGACATTAAATTTCTTTTCAGACCAAGCTTTACCCCATGTTCGTTAGTGCCTTGGAAATTGCATTGGCATATCATGTCAAATTGCAATGACTTTTCTTTGTGATGTTCTTTGTAGTTGCTAATACTTTATCTGCTCTGGCTGATTCTGGGTTGGTTGCATGCTGTGTTGTAAACTGAATGCATGTTATACGTCAAAATATATTGTAGCAGAGATCATACTGCAGGTCACTTTGAAATTGTAAAGTTTTTTGAGCTTCTGAGTAAAATTTTCCCCTTTGAGTACTAAAGACTGTTTGTAACTTTGTAGGTCTATGAAAAAGAGTTGAAGACGATAGAGGAGTGCAAGTCGGGTGTATCTGCTGCTAATATGCGTCAGCAGATGATTGGATGCTTGCCTAGACTCTTCAATATGATACGTGATATATTTCGTTTAAGCAAACGCTCAGTTCTTACAAGACAGGAGCTTGTTCACAAAATAATATCAAATCACACGGATGTTACTGATAGAAGTAAATAACTCTCTTTGAACATCTCTCTTCTATTGTCTTGCAGGAAACAATTTCAATGCCATGCTATGTGATCTGATCTCATGCTTAATATTTTGTACTCGCAGGTGAAGTTGAGGAATAGTTGCACCTCCTTGGACAAATAGCTCCTGAATGGATTTCTGGAAGGATAGCTTCCACTGGTGACTTTCTATATAGGTATGCTATGCATGAGTTGATTGAGATAAATGGAATCAACTAAAATGTGAAAGGTATTATTCTTGTGTTATGTATAACTCGTTTTAAATTTTTTACTTGGGCTCAGTGTCAAAAGTAACATAGATCTGTCAATGATCCACGCAAGAATTGCAAGCGCCTTGTAAACACATGCACTATGAAAGCTGGTGGGAACATGGAATATGTGTGGGAGTGCTAAACTACGCAGGCCAGTCTTTCAGACTCTGCAGCTGTACTCGTTGAAGAAATGCTTTCAAACATCACTTCTGTGGATTGGTACTGTCATTTATATCTATTTTTGATAGAAAGTGAGGTAACCTCTCCAATGCTTTTCCATGAGACTAAGGATTGCCTTGTGTTAAACACATGTTTTGTCACTTTGCCATGTGGTTGGAAATTATTATCAGGATATCCTTATGTTAAATATTTAAGTTGTCATTATTGCAAATCTAGGCTTGTAGTGGACGTGGCCGACCCACACTGGTTAAAAGAAACATATGACTTGCTTCCAAATTTCTATTGAGCATGTAACCGAAAAAATCATGAGAGAATCTGCCCATATTGCAGCTAAAAGGAAGGAGGGGTAACTGTTTAATAGGCAGTTTTTCATGCAGATGGTTTTTTTTTTCATCAAAATTGAATTGTGGCAAGGGAAAGAAAGCACTGCACTGTTTCTAAAAATTTAGTGTTGTGAGAAGACTATAGGAATGTTGAAAAGAGCAAGGGAGACTCTGCCTTGTGTTATAGTCCTCCCAGTTTTAGTCATGTAAACAGTCTATTCTGTAAATACTGCCAGTCAGTTGTGTTCCTTGCTTCCGTTGTTTTGTTTCCTTACATATTTTCTGCCAAGGTCGCACTGTTAGTTTCTCAAACAGAGTCATTATCATGACATCCAACCTTAGAGCAGAGCACTTGCTTGCTGCATTGTCTGGCCACACAACAATAAAAACCGCAAGAGAGAATGTCATGCAAGAAGTATGCACACGCATTCCTGGACTCTGTGTATGCATCTTTTTCATATAATTTTATCACGAAGTTGGCTGCGGTGCTTTGACATGCCTTTGAATATTGTTGCAGGTTAGAAGACATTTCAGGCCAGAGTTATTGAATAGACTTGATGAGATAGTTGTATTTGATCCTCTTTCTCATGATGAGCTCAAGAAAGTTGCTAGACTACAGATGAAAGATGTAGCAATTCGTCTTGCAGAGAGAGGTGTTGCTTTAGGGTTTACAGATGCCGCTCTGGATCTTGTTGTTCACGAAGCCTATGATCCTGTAAGTAATCACTTTGTTTCTTGTTTTATTCAGTCTAACTTGCCAGGGGATGTGCCCCCTACCCTAATAAACTTGACACTGCATCTCCTTCACCAGTCCTCCCTTTCCCTATTGCAGGGGACATGACCCACTCCTTGGACACATGTCTCCACATCGTAAGAGATGTTGAGTTAGGGTTCCCTCACTAAATTGGACTTACCTCCCTTTGAAACAATCTAGAATTGCGATTTATATGTTCTATTCTGATGCCTGGTATTTTTCATTCATAATGTTTGCTCGGTGTTCTTCATGTACAATGATTTTATTCAAGGTCTTATTTCTATTTTCCATGCCCTGTCATATAAACCTGTGTGGAAAGTTATTCTAGGAGTTTGATGTTTTGCAGAGTTTTGGTTGTGGTGGCCAACAGTGAATATTAAAAGCGCAGGACTTTTCAGTTTACAATTTCATTTTCTCAGATTTTCAATGGTCTATCATATATTTTGCATGAACCTGTCTAGGGAGTAATTTTAGTCTGATATTTTTGCTGGCAGTTGGTTGTGGTGGCCAACGGTTGATCTTTAAGAGCTGTGAACTCTTCAGTTTACAGAGTTGCTTTCTGAGATTTTCAATTTTCTCAATTTTCACATTCAGTTTCGGATTTTCTAATTTTCACATGATCTTCTTCCTTCTGTATGGATCCCATCGATATAAATTTCAGTTCTGTTCTTTAAATTTTAACATTTTCCTCTGGCACTTGAACTTTAAAAATGGGGTGCTGCCTGTCTCTGCGTACTCGGCGAACTTAGTTCAAAGTATATAGTAAAGGGATGTTTTTGGTGTGTTTGCTGATTAATATAAATTAATGCATTGTTTACTTGTTAATACTAGTGAAGCAGGCAGGATCATTATTAGCCTTTGTGGTTTACGGGTAATTTAGGTCAAAATTTGTGAGTAAAATGCAAGACTAGTTGGGGATTCTCATTTAAAACCTCTAAATGGATAACGTGGTAACGTGGTACTTGCAGGTTTATGGTGCTCGCCCCTTGTGACGATGGTTGAAAAGTAAAGTTCTCACTCTGCTATCTTGGATGCTC
The DNA here is from genome assembly GCA_031772625.1 of Pinus tabuliformis. Taxonomy (NCBI): domain Eukaryota; kingdom Viridiplantae; phylum Streptophyta; class Pinopsida; order Pinales; family Pinaceae; genus Pinus; species Pinus tabuliformis. The sequence continues at coordinate 742,472,492 of CM062819.1, read as the reverse complement.
ATCAGTGGGGAGATTGATGAGAACAATAAAGTATACATTGATGCAGTGCCTGAGTAGCAGACATTATCTTATCACTTAAAATATTTGTCATGTTCTTTATTTTATAGAACTGCAGACAATGGATGATGGTCTCTACCTTTCTTGATCGTCATTGTCCTTCTTAGGCTCATCTTCGTTATTCTCCAGTCCCTCAAACAGGCACCCAAAATGATCGGTTGAAGGAAAATTGTTGAAATTACTACGAGGAGAAGGAGATGATCTACCTTATTGGACCAAGAGGTAATTGACAATGTCCATGGAATTAGATGAATTGATTGAGGATGTATCTGGAGCAAACTCTGGGAGTTGTGACATCCAAACTCATCTATCACTTGCAATGCTTGGAGTTGATGATGATTTGGTATCAAATAGCAGTCCAGATTTTAAATCTACTTCTCTGAGCTTCATAATTTTTCTTACTGCTTGCTTCTGTAAAAGCTTCAATATTTTATATTTGGTGTATTACTGTGAGCCAATGTCACTACTTAGTTGTGTTCAATTTCAATCACTCTGCATAATGGCTGAAGCTGTGTCTGAAGTTGAGTGGAGTCCATGTAAAGTCCCTTGCCCACTTGATCTACTTGGAGCAAACTTTTAGAGAACAAGAACATGATAATAACAAACCTAGGGGCAAAACCTTCTGCTCTGCAAATTCCAGTTGGGGACCTTAATAAATATAGTTAAAGTCTATAAGCACTTTTTAAGGCATTTCAACACACCTCAGTAACTAATTTAATCATTTGCACATCTCTTGTCTTTTGGTGAGCATTTCTTGTCTTTTCTCTTGTGTTTCTTTACTTGTTTAAAAATTTTGAACAATTGATATCATTCAACGTTTTTGTGAATTAATTAAAGTCTGGCCAATTTTCACTGATGAATCCATTGCTACTGCGTTGTAGCATTTCTTTTTGCATTCTGGTCAGGTGAAGCACTAAAGCTTGATGCATATTTAGCTATAATGGCCCTAGTGTCTTTTAACTCCTCAATTTATATTTTATGCGACAGCGAAAGAACTGGTAGCTTGTTAATTGAAAAGAAAAACTTATTGCTGGATGATACAGCTTGACATTATTCTTGTGGTTGATCTCTATTGGATGAGTTTATGGTTACACTCCATTGGCTGACATTGGAATGATGGCCATCTTAATTACACTTCATTGGCTCACTGAAGAGTAAAATATGTAAACAACTTAATAGTGATTATTGATGAGAGGATGAGATTTACTGTTTTGTTCTTTATGTTATCTGCAAAACATAAAACACATATAGTTGAATAGAAAATATTGATTGTGAACCAAAACAAGTTCTAATTGATCTAATAAAATTGAAACTTGAATGGCCACTGTAAACGCATGTGATAACAAACACTACTTATGAGAACAATAGTGTTTGACAATAGATTTCTAATTAGCAACTCTGTATTTTCTTTCAATTAATCCAATTGTGTCTCTTCTTGTGGTCACTCGTTTTAGTGACCCACTGGTGCTCACTAGAGCTGAAAATTTTCTTGTCCTTGCCTTTGGAGCAATTGTATGTATGTGGAAGGAAAAGTAAGTATGATATCGCTACTGATTTGCCAGACCATTGTTATGTACTTTTTTAGGTCTGAAGATGTGTAACTTGTGGTTTAGCTTGATACATTCTCTTTTATACCACTTTACTTTAACTTTGTCTATATCATAAGTCTAGTAGCGATTTAAGTGTATGTCTGCATGGCAGAACTGCATTGGGCTTGAACTTTTATAAAAAATTACATTGTATTTAAAGAAATATGATGTCCAGATAGCATAGAACTCCAAACATCAAATCTCTTTGCTCCTTGTAGGCTTCAACCAATATCTCTTTTAGAGAAATTCAACAACTCTAATTTAATAATCCTATCGGCCTCTCTTTGTACCTTTTGGGACAATTGCTAGTTAATTACATGTGAGTGACTGAAACTTTCAATAAAATGAAAGTTGAATATATATATTAATTAATTAATTAAATAATTAACGAAGAACCTGACACATCATATCAACAACGCATAACATGGCCGACACCAAAAACTCAAATCATTAGACGTGACCACAAAACCAAAAGCATTAGATTCCATCGTTTCTTTTTATATAAATTTCTTTAACTGTACAAAATTTACATTGTTACATTGATCTATGCACTAGCATTTGCACCTAGTGTTGCAAAAGAAACGTCGTAAGGCATAGTGTGTGGAAGAATATTGAAACGTGAATAGGCTTTTGCGGGCATTTTTGGAAGCAAGGGTCGATGAATTCGAGCTTTTATTTGAGGGAGCGATGCCGAAAACCGTTGAAATGGAATGCAAGCAGCCATAAATATGCATTGAACCCGTTTAGAGACCTTTGTTTGTTGTTGGAAAAAACTGTGGAGTTAAAGGTGAAGATAAATGAATGAGTCCATGTGAACAACAACCGGGCAACCATATTGATTTGGAAAGGGCTATTTAAGAAATCATTATGCAAATGGGAAATTAAATTAATATGCGAACAACAACCGAGCAACCATATTGATTTGGAAAGGGCTATTTAAGAAACCATTACTGAAATTGAAAATTAAATTAATATGAAGATATATTGAAAACATGTATTATAATCATTAAAGTCAAATGATTTTGTAAACAAAATATGTTAAAACCCATTGACAATGAAATGGTTGTGAGGAAATAAACTATCAAAATGGCATTGATGTCGAAACATCCCTTTTTTTAAGTTTGAAACGGGAAACACAAATAGTTGGGAGGACATGAACTATCAAAATGGTATTTGATGTTGAAACATCCTTTTTTAAGTGTGAAATGGAAAATACAAATATTGTATTGTAACATCCTTTTTAAAGTTTGAAATGGAAAATACAAGTGTGTTGTAACATCCTTTTTAAAGATTGAAATGGAAAACACAAATAGTTGTGAGGAAACAAACAATGAAAACGGTATTCGATCTTGAAACATCTTTTTTCAAGTTTGAAATGGAAAATACAAACAGTGAATTGTAACAAAAGAGGTTCGAGAAGGAATATAATAGTCAAAAGAACATTGTGCTTGTCATTCCATATTTGAAGTTGTATGAAAACATGGTGGAGGTAGCGAAGGCCTGAAGAAGCAGCAATGGACCTGCAAAATTTATATTTTGTTAGAATTAGTAATATGTAAACCAGTTGCAGAAATTTATTAGTAATACTCTGCAGGTGAGTTGTGTTAAAATGAATCTGGAATGAATGGTAATGAAGTTACCTTTGCTATGGGGATCCATATATTGTTAGTGGAAGATGCATGGTGAATAACGGCATATTGAACACCATTGGAGGTCAATGCACAACTGGAGACGCAGTTTTTTTGCTTGCCAATCTACATGTAGTTGTGTAGGTATGTTATTTTTGAGCCCATGTGGCCTGCTGCAAAAGAAAGAAAAGGTAAGAATGAGATGTATAGACAATATAAAGACATTCTAATATTTGCTTATTTACTAATATTGATTAAAGTTTGTTGTTGTTGAAAGATATGAAAAGTATGTTAAGAAATAGAATGAGGTAAATAAATGGAGGAAACCTTTTGGTGATGTCAAAGTACGGGTTGGAGCAGATTATCTGGAGGCGGCATTGAATGGAGAACTTCCTCCGCGTGTTTTCTGCGAGCAATGTTTTTGTTATCCTTCATTTTACTGTAACGATCGAAACTGAATCCGGGGTTAATCCGGAGATCTTTCAGAGAAGGCACTCTTGAAATAGCTGTGAATGTGAGACCTTGACGTTCTGTTTTTCCAATGTCAATTGTTGCTTTTGGAAGGGTCATACCTTAAGATTTATGTATGGTTAAAGCCCAAGCCATCTTCAGTGGAATTTGTGCACAACCATTTCTTTTTACTGCTGGAATAGGCAAGTGAGTGGGGTTTCTTTCATCCCAAGGAGGCCCAATGTACTTGGGGAAATCTACGACAACAAATGTTGGAATTTGTGGTGGTGCAGTTGATTCTTTGTAAAAGATGGTTACAATTTTTCCAAGGGAACCATTAACAAGACCGGCTGAAACCCAAAGGTTGGAAGTCAACATAACTTTTTCGCCATTGCATAGCAATGCAATTCGCTCAAGTTGCTCATCTTCAGAGGAAAGACTCGAATATGTGGTGTCATCTTCAGCAATGGATCGTGCGATAGGAGTGTTAAGAGATTTCATCATTTGCTTATTATGGACCGTTGTTTGAGCATTTGTTGGAAATAGATGCATGGAATCATGGAATGAACATATTTCTTCTTCTGATAAAAAGGAATCTGTGCGCGACATGAGTATGTTGTAGTCATCGATTGTTGGATTTGCATCTCTAATGTTCTGGAGAATGTTCCTGAAAGTAACCTGTGCGATGTCGTCGCCTTGTTGACGAAATACTATGTCCAATGTGATGACTGTGTTGAAGGTGTTCCACAGTGCGCTTCCGTGGCTCGTCCCTGCAAATAGAGGTATGTCTTTGACGGGTGGTAGTTGACCAAGATCACGAACCAATATTATGGAACAACCACCGAAAGGAGTGTTTCTTTGGTGGGGAAATGCCTCGCGAAGACGTTCATCAATATGGCTGAGAAGCTTTGGCCCAATGAAGCTCATTTCATCGATCAGTATGTATCTTATATGCTTGAGTTCTTCCTGGAATTTTGTAAGAGCACTACCTTCTAATGGACTAAGATCCTTTATAGGAAGGTGCAAAGCAGAATGGATTGTTGATGCTTGTATGTTGAAGGCAGCAACCCCTGTAGGGGCGAGGAGCATGATCGGTGAAGGTTCCAGGCTTGCAAGGCCTATGAGCATATCTTTGATGCAATTAATAAGGAGGGATTTTCCCATACCAGCAGTGCCTTGTATTATCATTCTAAGAGCGGGTAAATAATCCTTCCTAGCAAAATGATTAAAAATAATATTTAGAGCTTTTCTTTGCATTAGAGATAATGTCGTAAGGGTCGGCAGGGTATGTTGATGTGTTTGAAGAATGTGGTGGATGGAGCGGCTATTCTCAATGAATTGTATTGCATTATTTTGTAGATCCAATGGGATAGTGGTATGATTCCAGTTATGGGTGTCATCAAAGCCACGAAGACCAAGCATGTCAAGGTCGTTTATGAGAAGCTCATTTGTAGGGTGTAATTGGGAAAGTAATTCCCATTCATTTATTTCCATGGCGTCTGCTGGATTGGCTTCATTCATAGTTGAGGTATCATTTGCGACAGATTCAATATCAGATAGTGGGCGGTGTTGATGCCAAGGATTGTAGAATGGGCGAAATGTTTGCCAATTTGCGATGAATTCTGCAGCAGAATCTCCTATATCTTGTACGATACGGTGAAAAGGTTTGTATAGCATAAGCTCAACCCTACAAAAGTCAGCGTAGCAAGGTTCTGTTGTGGATGGTATGGAGGAGTAACGTGGTATGACCCGAACAATTTCCTTTGTAGGCCTTTGTTTCCATTTGTTTGTTTTGCGACGAGGATCATATGACCAGGATCTTGCCAACTCTATTAGTGATGTGGACTCTAGGGTAGAAGGGCGTTGGATATATGTATCTATGAAGTGTGGGGATGTAGTGGAGGTGGCGTCCGTTTGTGGAAGGCGCATAAGAATTTTTTGGTTTACATTTAAAGAAGTGAATGGCCGACTACATAATGTTAACGGTAATTTTTGCAGCATATGGCAGGTTTCTTGGGCTCCAATGTCACGATCAACAAGGGTTTCAGCAAGAAATTTTCGAAATGCAGATGTTGCTGGGTCAGCAATGGGTGAAGCAAGGACAATTCTACGTAGCATGTCGTGGAAGCTTTCAAATTTTTTTTCTGCTTTGGATGCATATTTGGCGATATATTTTTGTACAGCGTGTATGGAGAGTACTGGTTGGCAGTCAACATTTGCACGCCAAATAGATAGGATGGTAGGGTTATGGCTATTGAGTCGATCGTCGTTCCGAGCAGGGGTGTATGTTTTTTGGCCATTGGAATCAATGAATAAGGCCGATTTTGGATGTAATTCCCACGGTGCTTTATAACGACATTGGAGTGAGGATCCATTTTTTCTTAGGCACGTGCTTTCTGAGCATTTTGTGTGACGTTCAACACAATTGACGAGTTGTTCATAGTCACTGAAAGGATTGGATCTGAAGATTTGCAGTGTGGACAACAGGCAAGGGTCTTCGAGATTTGTCCAAGCATTTGGTTGGTTTGAATTCGAAGGAGCACGAGGGTTCCAAGCGGAAATATATTTGTCGAAGAACTACCTTGCAATATCGATTGCTTCTGTGTCTTCCCAGTTGAGATTCTCCATATCAGGTGCATTTTCTATCCAAAGGAAACCATGGATGTGTGCAGATCCCCTATGTTGCCATTCATACCTAACAAGAATGCGTTTTTGTAAGATAATTTTGCAATAGGTGAGGAATGATGTTTAGAGTTCTTGGAGGAAAAAAATGCGGTAGAATGTGTACCTGTACCAGTAATCTTTTGTATTCAGGTGTTTCTCCAAGATAATCTCACGAAATGCTGTGAATCTATGGTGCATATATAGCGATGTTAAATGTGGGTTAGAGATAATGTTATCATTTCTCCACTTTTGTTGTTTTCCAATATCAGTAGGAAGACATCCGGGCATGACTGCATGAAGATCAGGCCATTTTGTATCAGCTGCACTTAATGTGAAGAAGAATGTCGGGCAACCGAGTTGAGATATCATGTCCATTAGTTCATTTTTAGCTTTGTGCCAAAATGACCTTGTTCCACATAAAGAGCTACCGAATCGCATGACTTGCTCCGCCAATTGCTCATCTGGAAATTGTTCTAAGCGAATGTTCAGATCTTGAATAGATATTGGAAAGTTATCTGTGATTCTTTTTTTCACAAAAATCGACATTGTTGCTTGACTGCGATGCCGCATCATGAGATTATATATGTAATAACGAAAGCGTGGGTGGCTTCCAAATCTGTTATCGTAGTAACGTATGAGATGAAGTGCATATTCATGTAACTGCACTGCTTTCATTCTTGGCTGATTTGGCATTGCAACGCCTGTCGGGAAAAGGGCGGGGAAAGCCATAGAGAGTAGACCTTCTGTGTTGTATTCATTGACTGGCGATAAACCAATTGTTCGCCACTCAATTGTAGTATCAGATTGGTGGTTGTAAGCATGCAAATAATGGCGTATTTCTTGGATTTCTGTATTTGTATTGGGTATGATGGGTACGAACGATGATGTTTGGCCAGCGGATGGGTCTGTGAAATCTTCGGTGAGCTCATGGGGTGGTTCAAGTGGAAGGCGAACAGTGGGTTCTATAGTATTGGAATGGTGAAGGGAGGAGGAGACATCGGTGGGGATTGCTGGCAAGGATGCCAGTGCATTGGAATCAATACGAACATTCTTATAGTATGGGTCATTAGCCAATTTGTATTCCAATGCAGCGAGAACGCGATGTCTACTGACAATGAAATCATAAGCCTTATGGTCATTAATATGACGCGTGACAATTAGGATGTCCAAGTGCTCAACACATCGTGGCAACATGTTTGCGATTTTTGTTATGTCTTGAGGAAAACAAATTGTGTGGCCACTGTATTTATACTGGCCACCACGTGCATGTGTTACCTGCAATATAGGGTTAACCCTAGCAATGAGCATTTTTTCTATTTGCGAAAGAGACGTAAGGGCAGCTGGTTGAGGGCCAGGGTCCATGTTGTTTGATAATGAGAAGCGATGACCCTTTGTTTCAGAGGCGCATCTAGAGCAGCAATCCATGTGGTTGGAATTGCGGATATGTATTCCAGGATATGATTCAAGACAAATGGAGCATGGGCATTTAGGTGGAAGTTTATCAAGCTTTGAACGGAAATCTCGATATGCTTGATCGGTATAAACGTTGCTGAAAGCATGTGCAAAGGAGGGGTTAGGGCAAAGAGGCATGGATGTATTTGTTTGAGAGGTTTGCTGAGAAGATAAAGAGCCTGATAATTGCAAGGGAGGATTGTTTTCAGGGTAGGCCATTTCAGACGAGGAAGGTTGGTCACCCTTTTGTTTTTTGTGTTTTTGACATTCTATGATGTTTTTTTTTGCTTGGTAAAGCTCACGGCGCCGTGCATTTATTCGTTCTTTATTTGTTGCATAGTATCTTCGAGCACGTTCATTATTAGAAGAAGAAGCCATTCGCAAAATTTATGGTACCTATAAGCAAGGGAGGGGAAAAAAAGAATGTTATTTAGAGACAACAACCACGTTATTGTATGAAAGTGAAAGAAGGGTAAAAAATGCAAGCGAAAGCGAAAGAAGGGGAAAAAAATCTAAGTTCTGAATAGTGCCATGTGAATTTTTTTATTTGAGAAATGTTTTTGAAAGAACGTATTAGTATTTTTTCTGCATACATGTAGGTAGTTTCATGTGTAAAGTTGATAAAAGGAAAAAAAAATGTGATTTTGTCTATTAACATAATGCTAGATACAATGGAGAACAAATATTTATTTCAATGGTATATAAGAAATTTTCATAAGAAGACATGCAACAATATATCTTGTAAAGTTGTATTTATAAAATTGGACAATAGGAATTGCCAAAAAGCAAGGAACACATTCTGCAATATTTATCTACAATGTCGAGATGCTTTGAATTTCTCGAAGGATGTTTTTGCACTCTGTCATGAAATGCAGTTTTTCTTCTTTTATGATAACGCATTTCAATCGTGGGACTTCTTTAAAAGTTTCTGTCTTCACCGAAAGTGTGAAGATATGATCTGTCCATAGAGCTCTAGAGACAATTTCCTTGATTAGTTCTGGATCTGAAGATAATAGATAGAAGTCTTTGGCATTATTTCCAAGAATTGTAGAGCCCGCGTCTTCGAAAGCAATAGTTGAAGCTAATTCACCAGTGTGATCTTGTATGTCGATTTTCAATAAGTATCTGTAATCACAGTCGCTTACTTCAGCGTTGCATTTTGGACAGAACCACACCCCTGTATTTTGTGGAATAAGTTTTTTCATGCATTTTTTCCCACCAACAATCGACGGACAAGAAATGTAGTAAAAACTATCCATACCAATTTTTGTTATTGTGCCTTTTAATTGGAAAAATGTTGGTTTCTCTAAGGAATCCATATTGTAAATGTCAGCAATTGTGATTTTTTTTTGTTGGGGGCAAAAAGGAGATCTTGTTGTCAAAGATGTTGAAGCAGCAGTCGAGCCTTCTTTTTTAAACCACGACTTTAGCGTATGGGCCTCTTCAATGTCAGGATCTACAAGAACAATGGATCTCATTGTAGTGCCGATATTTTTCCCATTAAATTCTCCAACACGTGCAGATTTGATTGCAATGATGGGGTTATTGCCTGTAGCACATAGGGAGGAGATTTCCTGTGAAACGACATTAAAATTATCGCCCCAAAAGATTGCATCTATGCTATACTCTGACATGTCTTGAAGTTGTACTGTTTGTTTATTGACTTCAGAGCCATCTCTTCTACGTATAGTGCATACACTGGAAATGTCTGTGACATCACCCAAAATATCAACAATGGAGTTGACGTTTGTTGTTCTGATATCATCAATTGATTTTATACTGAATTGCACTGCTGGATTAAGTTTTTTTTCACTGGCAACATGTTCTATGGTAGATGTTGCATTCAACAAAATTCCCCAGTCATTGTTCAAGTGGTTGTATTGCTTATTAGCCATTTTCACTTTCCCTTTAGAAACAATGTAGACATTTCCATTTTGGATTTTGTCGAAAAAATAATCTGCGACATTGTTGAAACATGTAATATGTATTTCTCCACCCTCTGTATCGAACAGGTCAAAGCCAAACACTTTACCGGGTCCGTATTGATTCTGAAACTGTCGAAGAGCTGTTTTCCTTTGGACGTATCCTTTTATGCACCAGTTTGAGTGGTAAGGGTTTAACGATTTGATGGGAATTTGAACCGGTTGAACAGACGGGGTTGGAGTAGTTGGAAGAGGGCAGGGCCTTTTTGATGGAGGATGTGGATCCGATGAGGATGGAGAGTTTTCATCAGATGTGATGGGGATACTCATAGTTTTTGGATTGCCAATTAAGGGTGCAAATGAAGTAGATATTTCAAAGTCTATTAGCTGTATAGACCTACACGAAAAATGAGAGTCAAAGGAATAACTGTTAGAAGCGGTTGTGTTATAAGTAAAAGAATGTTAAATTTGAAATAAGAAATTTATAACAAACTTACGTTGAAGGACCAATAGCTGAGGTAGTCCAACTTTTAACATTTATAATAGAACCATTTTGTAGCAAGCCTGTTGCTACGAGATCATTGAAATCTTTTGGAAGCATGATGTGTTTCTTATGTGTTCCGTCTGAAATTGCAGTACGATATCGTGGAGTTGATTTTTGCATTGGTTGTATTGGCTCAAGCTCAGCAATTTGCAGGTATGGTTGAATATGAGTTGATCCAGATAACATTGAGGAAATTGCATTTTCAGTGAGGTTTGATGTCATTTTCTGGTACAAAACAAAACACAAAAATGTTGAAAGAAGCATGTTTAGTTTTTTTCTAAATGAGTGGGCATCTAAGCTTATACACATAATGAAGAAAGATATTTATTACAACATCTTTATACGTTCATTTTTTTTTAAGCATACTTCCACGAAGCGCAGAGGAAGGAGAGGGAGAAACAAATGAAATAGAAGGTTTGGGTGTAACTCTAGTATCATTTGGTTGCTGATTTGATTTCCCAAAAATCATGGTGTTTTGAACGACAGAGGTCGAGAAAAGCCATACCAGCATGCGAAGTGCAAGCCCTAGAAGGGACAATGTAGCCATATGAGGTACACCAACATCTCCCCTAGAGGAAAAGGGAGTAGGGGAAATCCTTGATTGGCGGACACCATTTTGTCAAACTGAGACCAACAAGGGAGCAGTGATGCTATTCCGATTTGAATAAATTGTATGACACTTTGACACAACTTGCTTTTTCAATTTTTAAGAGACGAGAAAAAGCTAAAGACGATTCTAGTCGCCTTCGATTTGGGCAACTCTAGTATCAGCTCGTTGCTGAGTTGATTGATCGAGAATCAAGGTGTTTTGAACGGCAGAGGTCGAGAAAAAGTATATTGGCAGGGCAATTGCAAGCCCTGGAAGGGTCAATGTAGCCATATGAGGTGCACCAACATCTCCCCTCGAGGAAAAGGGAGCAGGATTCCTCCATGGGGAAATCCTTGAATGGTGGACTCCATTTTCTTACCCTAAGACCAACGAGGGAACAGTGAGGTTATTCCGATTTAAATAAATTTTATGACACTTAGACACAACTTGCTTTTTCATTTTTTAAGAGTCGAGAAAAAGCTAAAGATGACTCTAGTCGCCTTCGATTTTTAATGAGCCTGAAGCGACAAGTGCTCAGATGGTCCTTTTCTTTTAAGGAGTCTGAAAAGGAACGAAAGTGACTACTCTGTGAGGTTATTCCGATTTAAATAAATTTTATGACACTTTGACACAATTTGCTTTTTCATTTTTTAAGAGTCGAGAAAAAGCTAAAGATGACTCTAGTCGCCTTCGATTTTTAATGAGCCTGAAGTGACAAGTGCTCAGATGGTCCTTTTCTTTTAAGGAGTCTGAAAAGGAACGAAAGTGACTACTCTGGATATCTAGACAGGGGATTACCAAACCAATCGCAAAACTGCAGAATACTTTTTATGGTACGGCAGTCAATCTTCCCGAATGCTGTGTTCAGTGCATTGCAATCGATAGGGCGGCAGACACAGCTTCCTAAGGATAAAGGATATAGCCTACTGTGGTCTCCCAATATATACTCGACGGTACGTGGGAGCACAAGTCCGTACTGGCACTTGTCATTTCAAAGAGGAGGAATCACCCAACCTACGATGAAAGTGATAGTTACCAGGCTTTACGACGCCGGAACACGTCTCTAGCCTAGACTTCTAAATGGTGTGCGTTAGGTTCCAAAGCGTTTTTATGTTTATTGAAATGTATTTTACAGTTGATCTTTCTTAAGAAGTTTTCCTTTAAGGTTGATCGCGCGATGTACAAATACAATTCCTAAATATGCAATCTAAGATGATAAACAATCGTTTACTTTCTTTTTTTGCAGTGAAAATCCTAGCTACTAAGGAAAGAGAAGCGAAACTATTTGAACATAGAGTAGAGAGCACACGCAAAGTCCTAAATCAATTTCCACATGCATTCTAAATGTAAATGTACATGCATGTATTTGTTTTCCGCTTTCTTAATGTGTCGATGACAAAAAAAATGCCAAGTGAAATATAATATCAAAACACACTAAAAAACAAGACAGCCACAATGGCACCACTTTGCATTAGTTAAACACAAAGGAATAAAGTTTAAATTATCAAGAAAGCATATATATAGCTGAATCATTTCAATCGGAAAATAATTTTGAATGAAATTTATAAGACTTTTTAGTTGCTCAGTGGCTAATGTACAATTGATGGAAGAGGATTTTGTATCATGGCCCATGGATGAAATAGAAATGAAGCAAAAACTCGGAAAGGAGATTAAGGTTGTTACCGGAGATGAAGCAATATAGAAAACGCCCAGAAATGACCGTAAACGCTGAAAGTTGGATTGCCCAGTGACAAAATAGAGTAGGCCAAGGCAAAGTATCTGTATTTAACATTGTTGTGTGAGTAACCAACACAAGCTGCACAGTGCTATGCAAATTAACAGTCTTTGCGAGAAGAAAACCCAACATAATCCACACAATCTAATCCTCGCAAGGAAGGTTTTGCAGGGATTTAAAGGTTTTCTTATGTTATAAAATCCTAGGCAAATGTGGGTGCCCCAGCAAATAAAAATGTTTACCATAATACCCACTTACTATTAAACATTGTCTCCAAAGGAACTTGAACAATATGATAAAAGACTGATCTTTTACTTCTATAATATACATAATGTTAAATATATGAAAAACACTTTCTGCTTTCAAGTAAGACTCTATAGTTGCTGAGTGGCCAATGTACAATTGATGGAAGAGGATTTTCTATCATGGTCCATGGATGAAATAGAAATGAAGCAAAAACTCGGAAAGGAGATTAAGTTTGTTACCGGAGTTGAAGCAATACAGAGAACGTCCAGAAATGTCCTTCAACATTGAAAGTTGAACAGCAACTACAAATTAGTTTGCAACTGGTTCACACATAGTAAAAAATGGATATTGTCAGATAAAGGTAGGGAGAAATTCAATAACAAAACAGAGATTAAAATAACAGTGATGTGCTAGCATTCACCGAAAATAAACAGTGATATGAAAGCAAGATCCAGAACAACCCCAAGTCATTGTCAAGTCAAGTCAGATAAGGTTTGCTTTGATAGCCATTTCATTGACTTCAAAAGGAAACAATCTGTCAAATCCCTATAATGGATGTGACATTTCAAAACAAAAAGCAATGCTACCAAGGGATTGGAAAAATTTACTAAAGGAGGGCAAGAGATTTGCAAATGTTAAGATATCCCAATTATCGGAGCAGATAGAAAAGTAGGGTCGGTTCTAAATGAAGAGTACCCAAGGAACCAGGTCACTTCGACTGCCATGAACAAAATTATAAATGGATGCCGTACTCATTAGGCATTGTCTATGGGCAGACCCTAACCCTATAGGCAAATCTATAGTTTCCTATTTCATGAATCATACAGCATTATCCACAATCATAACTCAAACAGAATAAGTCATTCCCATCTTAAAATTCACATCTCTATTGAATATCATGCTTCTCAAAATGCAGTTGTTGTATTCGGAGAGTCTGACAGTAAAGCCAAATGCTTGTAATGCAGTATGCCACTATAAATTAAAATGGAATTCATGTCTCCAATTATTTAAAAAAATAATTCTATTAAATATTATAAGATATACTTCACTTATAGGACTTATCCAAAGTCAGTACGGGTAAAAATATCCTAAGCTAATAGCATTTAGGTAGGAAGCATAGTCATATCATGAAAGCAAGACATACAAAACACACCACTAACTGGAACAAGTGCCTCTGTCCATTCATGTGCGTGTACATATGGATGTATAATACACAAAGTTATAAATATATAAATAAGAACCTGAGTGCGGAGTTTGAATTCTGCAGCAAGGTCTTCTAATGGGATGCACTTATGCTTCTCCATTGTCCACAAAAGAGTTGTCAGATGGGATCAAAGTATAAGAAGAAAAAGTTATGAAATTCAAATCTCTTCTATGCCCTTACTAAACATTGATATTTCAAATCTCTTCTATGCCCTAACTAAACATTGATATAACAGAAATCCATGAATCAGGTTTGATTTGGACATGGACGGCTCCATTAAAGATATCCTTGTAAGGAGCTATGTTTGAAGCTCTCAACAGGCTTGATCTGTTTGGCCCCCTCCCCTTGTGAACAGCACTGTTGGATCCATTGAGCGGAGGCAATTTGAAGAGTGCCCAAGGACCCAGGTCACTTCGACTGCCATGAACAAAATTATAAATGGATGCCGTACTCATTAGGCATTGTCTATGGGCAGACCCTAACCCTATAGGCAAATAAAGCATGACCAAAGCAACACATTGGTAGGATTAAAGCTATTTTGCCACAACAGTTGCAGGGCACAAAAGCCTCTAAAGACACCAATGCAATGATTTTGAATCAGGTTTGATTTGGACATGGAAGGCTCCATTAAAGATATCCTTGTAAGGAGCTATGTTTGAAGCTCTCAACAGGCTTGATCTGTTTGGCCCCCTCCTCTTGTGAACAGCACTGTTGGATCCATTGAGCGGAGGTAATTTGAAGAGTGCCCAAGGACCCAGGTCACTTCGACTGCCATGAACAAAATTATAAATGGATGCCGTACTCATTAGGCATTGTCTATGGGCAGACCCTAACCCTATAGGCAAATCTATAGTTTCCTATTTCATGAATCATACAGCATTATCCACAATCATAACTCAAACAGAATAAGTCATTCCCATCTTAAAATTCACATCTCTATTGAATATCATGCTTCTCAAAATGCAGTTGCTGTATTCGGAGAGTCTGACAGTAAAGCCAAATGCTTGTTATGCAGTATGCCACTATAAATTAAAATGGAATACATGTCTCCAATTATTTAAAAAATAATTCTATTAAATATTATAAGATATACTTCACTTATAGGACATATCCAAAGTCAGTACGGGTAAAAATATCCTAAGCTAATAGCATTTAGGTAGGAAGCATAGTCATCTCATGAAAGCAAGACATACAAAACACATCACTAACTGGAACAAGTGCCTCTGTCCATTCATGTGTGTGTACATATGGATGTATAATACACAAAGTTATAAATATATAAATAAGAACCTCAGTGCGGAGTTTGAATTCTACAGCAAGGTATTCTAATGGGATGCACTTATGCTTCTGCATTGTCCACAAAAGAGTTGTCATATGGGATCAAAGTATAAGAAGAAAAAGTTATGAAATTCAAATCTCTTCTATGCCCTAACTAAACATTGATATAACAGAAATCCATGAATCAGGTTTGATTTGGACATGGAAGGCTCCATTAAAGATATCCTTGTAAGGAGCTATGTTTGAAGCTCTCAACAGGCTTGATCTGTTTGGCCCCCTCCTCTTGTGAACAACACTGTTGGATCCATTGAGCGGAGGCAATTTGAAGAGTGCCCAAGGACCCAGGTCACTTCGGCTGCCATGAACAAAATTATAAATGGATGCCGTACTCATTAGGCATTGTCTATGGGCAGACCCTAATCCTATAGGCAAATCTATAGTTTCCTATTTCATGAATCATATAGCATTATCCACAATCATAACTCAAACAGAATAAGTCATTCCCATCATAAAATTCACATCTCTATTGAATATCATGCTTCTCAAAATGCAGTTGCTGTATTTGGAGAGTCTGACAGTAAAGCCAAATGCTTGTTATGCAGTATGCCACTATAAATTAAAATGAAATACATGTCTCCAATTATTTAAAAAAATAATTCTATTAAATATTATAAGATATACTTCACTTATAGGACATATCCAAAGTCAGTACGGGTAAAAATACCATAATACCCACTTACTATTAAGCATTGTCTCCAAAGGAACTTGAACAATATGATAAAAGACTGATCTTTTACTTCTATAATATACATAATGTTAAATATATGAAAAACACTTTCTACTTTCAAGTAAGACTCTATAGTTGCTGAGTGGCCAATGTACAATTGATGGAAGAGGATTTTCTATCATGGTCCATGGATGAAATAGAAATGAAGCAAAAACTCGGAAAGGAGATTAAGTTTGTTACCGGAGTTGAAGCAATACAGAGAACGTCCAGAAATGTCCTTCAACACTAAAAGTTGAACATCAACTACAAATTAGTTTACAACTGGTTCACACATAGTAAAAAATGGATATTGTCAGATAAAGGTAGGGAGAAATTCAATAACAAAACAGAGATTAAACTACGTGGAAGATGATCCGAGGACAAGTAGTTTAATATCATCTTTTAATATAATTTGATGGTTAAAAAAATATGTTGCATCATTCAAAAGTTATCAATTCAAATTTACAGATAGAATATGCATGACTTTGCACACTAAAAATAGAATATGCATAACTTTTCAAACTTAAATAGTGATTTCAGAAGTAAAATATATAAATACATTTTATGAGTCAAATTACTTCCAAAGCTAACAAGATTGGATCTCGTTACAAGAACTTCCAGCCACCTTGTTGTAAGACCTTCATATTTAAAAACATTTTACCCTAGTTATACTCTATAATTGAGAGTATAGCTAGAATATAAGGTTGTACTTCGTTACATGGGAAATATATATATATATATATATATATATATATATATATATATATATATGCACATCAAAGTCTGATTGAATAACCTGAGAGCATAGTTCAAAATACCAAGTTGAAGCCTAGATTTATATTTAATGTTGCACAAATTTGGCATAAAGCATAGGATAAACCACTGACAAAGTTAACAAAGCCTGATTGAATAACCTGAGAGCATAGTTCAAAACACCAAGTTGAAGCCTAGATTTATATTTAATGTTGCACAAATTTGGCAGAAAGCATAGGATAAACCACTGACAAAGTCAAAAAAGCCTGATTGAATAACCTGAGAGCATAGGTCAAAACACCAACTCAAAAGTCTAATCCACTGCCATGTTGTGTAAAATTCCAAGGCCAATGGGAGAGAATCTCCAAAAGTGGTTTTCTAAGTTTGAGACTGGAGAAATTCTTGATGCAGCAGATAAAGCTCATGATGGGGATATCACTGATATGGTTTAGGCACCTCAGCCTCTTGCAACATAAAGTGGTCTCACAACTATTTCAGCTACGACCAGCAATGAAAAAAAGGTGAAATTTTGGAGTTGTCTCTGTTTAATTGAATGGACTGTGTGCCTTGACAAAAAAGTAAGTGACCTGTTGAGGTAACATATGAACAACTCAATTACGAACACCTAGCAGAAATATCTTCTCATTATTAATTATGGATATTCTACATGGAAAATGAAGTAGATAATGTAGCTCTGAGATGATGAGAAAATTATTTGTTGAATATAGAATGTTAAGGTAAAGAATTTAGTTAAGAGGTGAAAAATATATTCCTCCAAAATAGGATAAAGGACAGCTGGTGAAGATAGGTGGCAGAGGATCAGTAGGCAGAAGATTACTTAAGATTTAAGTTGATTGTGTAAATGGACAGCTTCTGTGTGAACAACAGCTATTGTTTGCATCTCATTAGGTTCAGTGATATTACTGTGTGTAATCACCATCGCTCTGAGAGTTTTTTGGAGAAATCTTGAAGCCTAGTGAACAAATCTTGAACCAGAAGTAGAAGAAGTACCTTTTGGGGCAGACCTTGGGTTAACTTTTGGAGCAATTTGGTAACTTTCACATTCTGAGCGATGAAGAAGTGCACAAGGGAATGAAAAGCAGTGAATTGAAGAAAATGTTTGAATAACATAGCTTTCTTCCTAATGTTGAAAAAATTGTTGCATAAAAAGAAACCGCACCTGAATCAAAATCTGATGCTAAATTCTGAGGATCTGGTATAACAGTAGATTCTACACAAAATGGTGAAACCATCTGAGCTCTTCATCAGTAAGTGAATCATGGAAAGGTTTCAATACCATGTTTTTTTGAGGCATCTCTATTAGAGATCTTAGTTCCTGGTCGGAAGCTACAAAACAGAGCTTTGCATGGAGATCTTGTTTTGTTTAGAATCTAGTTTCATGGTTTCAATTTGCATTGATATGGAAAATTAATTGTTGGTACCATCTTGATGAAGATCCCAAGTGTTTGAAGTAGTTACCAATACCTTTGTAACATGAAAAGGGGTTAGTTCTGCATTATGACCGGATGACTCTCTCACTAGATGATTGGGTCATTACAGTAGCATTTAATTTTATGTTACAGTGGTTAAGTTTTGAGACTGGAGAAATTCTTGATACAGCAGATAAAGCTCATGATGGGGATATCACTGATATGGTTTAGGCACCTCAGCCTCTTGCAAAATAAAGTGGTCTCACAACTATTTCAGCTACGACCAGCAATGACAAAAAGGTGAAATTTTGGAGTTGTCTCTGTTTAATTGAATGGACTGTGTGCCTTGACAAAAAAGTAAGTGACCTGTTGAGGTAACATATGAACAACTCAATTACGAACACCTAGCAGAAATATATTCTCATTATTAATTATGGATATTCTACATGGAAAATGAAGTAGATAATGTAGCTCTGAGATGTGCTAGCATTCACCGAAAATAAACAGTGATATGAAAGCAAGATCCAGAACAACCCCAAGTCAGTGTCAAGTCAAGTCAGATAAGGTTTGCTTTGATAGCCATTTCATTGACTTCAAAAGGAAACAATCTATCAAATCCCTATAATGGATGTGACATTTCAAAACAAAAAGCAATGATACCAAGGGATTGGAAAAATTTACTCAAGGAGGGCAAGAGATTTGCAAATTTAAGATATCCCAATTATCGGAGCAGATAGAAAAGTAGGGTCGGTTTTAAATGAAGAGTGCCCAAGGACCCAGGTCACTTCGACTGCCATGAACAAAATTATAAATGGATGCCGTACTCATTAGGCATTGTCTATGGGCAGACCCTAACCCTATAGGCAAATCTATAGTTTCCTATTTCATGAATCATACAGCATTATCCGCAATCATAACTCAAACAGAATAAGTCATTCCCATCATAAAATTCACATCTCTATTGAATATCATGCTTCTCAAAATGCAGTTGCTGTATTCGGAGAGTCTGACAGTACAGCCAAATGCTTGTTATGCAGTATGCCACTATAAATTAAAATGGAATACATGTCTCTAATTATTTAAAAAAATAATTCTATTAAATATTATAAGATATACTTCACTTATAGGACATATCCAAAGTCAGTACGGGTAAAAATATCCTAAGCTAATAGCATTTAGGTAGGAAGCATAGTCATATCATGAAAGCGAGACATACAAAACACACCACTAACTGGAACAAGTGCCTCTGTCCATTCATGTGCGTGTACATATGGATGTATAATACACAAAGTTATAAATATATAAATAAGAACCTGAGTGCGGAGTTTGAATTCTGCAGCAAGGTCTTCTAATGGGATGCACTTATGCTTCTGCATTGTCCACAAAAGAGTTGTCAGACGGGATCAAAGTATAAGAAGAAAAAGTTATGAAATTCAAATCTCTTCTATGCCCTAACTAAACATTGATATAACAGAAATCCATGAATCAGGTTTGATTTGGACATGGAAGGCTCCATTAAAGATATCCTTGTAAGGAGCTATGTTTGAAGCTCTCAACAGGCTTGATCTGTTTGGCCCCCTCCTCTTGTGAACAACACTGTTGGATCCATTGAGCGGAGGCAATTTGAAGAGTGCCCAAGGACCCAGGTCACTTCGACTGCCATGAACAAAATTATAAATGGATGCCGTACTCATTAGGCATTGTCTATGGGCATACCCTAACCCTATAGGAAAATAAAGCATGACCAAAAGCAGCACATTGGTAGGATTAAAGCTATTTTGCCACAATAGTTGCAGGGCATAAAAGCCTCTAAAGACACCAATGCAATGATTTTGAATCAGGTTTGATTTGGACATGGAAGGCTCCATTAAAGATATCCTTGTAAGGAGCTATGTTTGAAGCTCTCAACAGGCTTGATTTGTTTGGCCCCCTCCTCTTGTGAACAGCACTGTTGGATCCATTGAGCGGAGGCAATTTGAAGAGTGCCCAAGGACCCAGGTCACTTCGACTGCCATGAACAAAATTATAAATGGATGTCGTACTCATTAGGCATTGTCTATGGGCAGACCCTAACCCTATAGGAAAATCTATAGTTTCCTATTTCATGAATCATACAGCATTATCCACAATCATAACTCAAACAGAATAAGTCATTCCCATCTTAAAATTCACATCTCTATTGAATATCATGCTTCTCAAAATGCAGTTGCTGTATTCGGAGAGTCTGACAGTAAAGCCAAATGCTTGTTATGCAGTATGCCACTATAAATTAAAATGGAATACATGTCTCCAATTATTTAAAAAAATAATTCTATTAAATATTATAAGATACACTTCACTTATAGGACATATCCAAAGTCAGTACGGGTAAAAATATCCTAAGCTAATAGCATTTAGGTAGGAAGCATAGTCATCTCATGAAAGCAAGACATACAAAACAAATCACTAACTGGAACAAGTGCCTCTGTCCATTCATGTGTGTGTACATATGGATGTATAATACACAAAGTTATAAATATATAAATAAGAACCTGAGTGCGGAGTTTGAATTCTGCAGCAAGGTCTTCTAATGGGATGCACTTATGCTTCTGCATTGTCCACAAAAGAGTTGTCAGATGGGATCAAAGTATAAGAAGAAAAAGTTATGAAATTCAAATCTCTTCTATGCCCTAACTAAACATTGATATAACAGAAATCCATTAATCAGGTTTGATTTGGACATGGAAGGCTCCATTAAAGATATCCTTGTAAGGAGCTATGTTTGAAGCTCTCAACAGGCTTGATCTGTTTGGCCCCCTCCTCTTGTGAACATCACTGTTGGATCCATTGAGCGGAGGCAATTTGAAGAGTGCCCAAGGACCCAGGTCACTTCGGCTGCCATGAACAAAATTATAAATGGATGTCGTACTCATTAGGCATTGTCTATGGGTAGACCCTAACCCTATAGGCAAATCTATAGTTTCCTATTTCATGAATCATACAGCATTATCCACAATCATAACTCAAACAGAATAAGTCATTCCCATCATAAAATTCACATCTCTATTGAATATCATGCTTCTCAAAATGCAGTTGTTGTATTTGGAGAGTCTGACAGTAAAGCCAAATGCTTGTTATGCAGTATGCCACTATAAATTAAAATGGAATACATGTCTCCAATTATTTAAAAAAATAATTCTATTAAATATTATAAGATATACTTCACTTATAGGACATATCCAAAGTCAGTACGGGTAAAAATATCCTAAGCTAATAGCATTTAGGTAGGAAGCATAGTCATCTCATGAAAGAAAGACATACAAAACACATCACTAACTGGAACAAGTGCCTATGTCCATTCATGTGCGTGTACATATGGATGTATAATACACAAAGTTATAAATATATAAATAAGAACCTGAGTGCGGAGTTTGAATTCTGCAGCAAGGTCTTCTAATGGGATGCACTTATGCTTCTGCATTGTCCACAAAAGAGTTGTCAGATGGGATCAAAGTATAAGAAGAAAAAGTTATGAAATTCAAATCTCTTCTATGCCCTAACTAAACATTGATATAACAGAAATCCAATGTTGTAATCAATATGTTCATTCAATTGCAGGACTATGCATTGCCAAGCTAGATTAGCAAGGCTGCAAGGTTTCCCTGTGTAAGACAAGCTGGATCAGAAACATCAAGTTTCAATGATACAGTAGATACTTGTGTCCCTCAAAAGAACTTGGCAAATGTGGGTCAATTGCATAGAAAAGCAATTTTATGATTAACCTCTTTAATTATTATTTGGACTATGGAGAAGAGGTTTCAATCAGATAATAGTTTCAGAGGTATTTCATCACTCAAAGCGAGTCCCTAGTTATCGATGAATTTCCCATGTTACTACATTCAAAAATTATAGAAAATAATGGAATTAGCAAGATCCTTCACTTATAAGACATATCTAAAGTCATAGTAAAAGTAACAAAGTAGCCTATAAGGGTACTGAGCCTATAAGCTCTTAATACAAGTCCATGTCTGTTTCACATCTACGACCTAAGAAATTCATGAACAATCAAACAAAAACTGAAAGTAGTCCAAAAAATCGCCATCCTTTCTTTGACAGTTCAACATTGAAGAACCAAACAGAAGACTTCAAATACAGTAAGAAATTCTGGACATAAACCTCCCCTACACCTGTTTCTGTTGTCAAAACCTGGATGATCATATTTGGGATTGCATTGTTATCGGTGATAATGATGTGAAGTAAATATCATTCACAAAAAATAAACAGTGATATCTTGTGATCTATACCAGTGCCCATCAATATATTCTCTAATTATCTATTGGGGTTCTGATGTGTATTTAAATGATGGTCATTAATCATTGATAATAAATCCGAGGAGTCATTGAACATGTACCCTAATTCCGGGTTCTGATGTGTAATTAAATGATGGTCATTAATCATTGATAATGAATCCGAGGAGTCATTGAACATGTACCCTAATTCTGGGTTCTGATGTGTAATTAAATGATGGTGATTAATCATTGATAATAAATCCGAGGAATCATTGAACATGTACCCTAATTCTGCATAACCTAGTTGCAGGATTATTTCATGTATTAGTTGGCCTGCACACAAATATGTATAAAACCATATGACATAAAAGAAGCCCTCTGCTAAAATAGATTCAGTGAAGGTTACTCCCTATAGCAAACCAATATTGGATAACTTGTGTCCGGAAGGGAGTTTGACATGCACTTTACACAGTTTAGCAAACCAATATTGGATAACTTTGTGTCCGGAAGGGAGTTTGACATGCACTTTACACAGTTTCTTCCCAAGGAGAAAGTAAAATAAAGGATGATACCAATGGGATCATGGTTCAGCAGTGAGATCGTTGGTGTGTTGGCCAGCCACCAAGATTCAATTCTTTGAGGGGCACACATAAGTTGTTGGAGATTTGAGGTTATTTAAAAAAAACAATAAGCCCACTATAGCTACTAACTGTCTGCCTTGAGGGGAATTACAGACCTATTAACTGCCCTCATAATTAGGAGGGAAATTGCAGACCTATCAACTGCCCTGATAACTACGAGAGATGCTGGTGAACTTGTTGTTTCTTCCATTAATGATTTGATGGATGGAAAATCACAATTCTGAAAACTGCAATTTTACTAATAAAATGGAAATGGATTTGTAGACCCTGTTTTCATTGGAAAAGCTCCTCACTGCAATTTCAATAATCAAAGAATTGTAATTCAACCCTGCCATCACAATTCCGACCAGAAAACTCACCTAAAAGAACGGGATATTTGCTCCTTAATTATTGATTATTAATATTGTTGACAGATAATCATATTGGGTAGCTCTATCTCTTCTTCTTCTTTGTTATTTTCAACTTGAATGAACAGTCTAATTTTTTAAATGGCATCTAAGGAAGAATCAGCTGATGTTTAAAAGTATGTGAACAGATAATGATGGATTGCATACTGATGACAGAGTGGTGGTATGGTATGTGTGAACACAGGAGGGTTGAGAGGCTTCGACAATGTGCTATGGAAAGTGCAAAAGTATAGAGGAGGGAGGAAGCCATCTATTCAGTTCACTTACCACAGTGTGGACGGCGAACAAGGTGAGCCATCTAGATTTAATGTGGATTCAGAATATGGGTGGGAGGCCTAATTCTCATCTCATTCTTGTTGTTATTGTACAGAAGTATTTAAATTTAAACATCTTGACATTTTCCATTTTACTCATATAAAATATTAACCATTATGCTGATGCATATATAACCTGCAAATTAAGCTATTGACTTCCATTAACATGCATGCAGCGTTCATTTAGAAAAATAATAAGCAATGTTTTGGAATAGTTGCTGATCTCATCTAATCCCATCCCATCCCATGTAGAAGCCAAGCCTGCATTTCTACAGATTTTAAAATCCCATCTCCTTGGATGGGGTTTGGTTGAAATAAGGGATTGTGGGTTTCCAAGTTGAAAATACTGGTAGGTGCTAAAGTGAAGTGATGGGAGATTTTGAAGCATGGAATGAACTTGATGGGAATTGCAGACCTACTAACTGCCTGCCTTGAGGGGAATTACAGACCTATTAACTGCCCTCATAATTAGGAGGGAAATTGCAGACCTATCAACTGCCCTGATAACTACGAGAGATGCTGGTGAACTTGTTGTTTCTTCCATTAATGATTTGATGGATGGAAAATCACAATTCTGAAAACTGCAATTTTACCAATGAAATGGAAATGGATTTGTAGACCCTGTTTTCATTGGAAAAGCTCCTCACTGCAATTTCAATAATCAAAGAATTGTAATTCAACCCAGCCATCACAATTCCGACCAGAAAACTCACCTAAAAGAACGGGATATTTGCTCCTTAATTATTGATTATTAATATTGTTGACAGATAATCATATTGGGTAGCTCTGTCTCTTCTTCTTCTTTGTTATTTTCAACTTGAATGAACAGTCTAATTTTTTAAATGGCATCTAAGGAAGAATCAGCTGATGTTTAGGGCTTTGATTTTACCAGGTTCATATCACTCAAGGAGACTATGAGGGTACAGCTGTTATTGTCTCTTGGATTACACTCTCCATGGTGAATGAATGTCTGGGTGCCTTCCTCTTTTTGCAGCTCTGCATTTATGTCGCTAACCAAAGGCCTGTAACAAAATATTGCATATATGTGGATAACTAAAAGTCTATAACAAAAGTGTAAAATTATGTGAACAGATAATGATGGATTGCATACTGATGACAGAGTGGTGGTATGGTATGTGTGAACACAGGAGGGTTGAGAGGCTTCGACAATGTGCTATGGAAAGTGCAAAAGTATAGAGGAGGGAGGAAGCCATCTATTTTGTTGTCAAAACCTGGATGATCATATTTGGGATTGCATTGTTATCGGTGATAATGATGTGAAGTAAATATCATTCACAGAAAATAAACAGTGATATCTTGTGATCTATACCAGTGCCCATCAATATATTCTCTAATTATCTATTGGGGTTCTGATGTGTATTTAAATGATGGTCATTAATCATTGATAATAAATCCGAGGAGTCATTGAACATGTACCCTAATTCCGGGTTCTGATGTGTAATTAAATGATGGTCATTAATCATTGATAATTAATCCGAGGAGTCATTGAACATGTACCCTAATTCTGGGTTCTGATGTGTAATTAAATGATGGTGATTAATCATTGATAATAAATCCGAGGAATCATTGAACATGTACCCTAATTCTGCATAACCTAGTTGCAGGATTATTTCATGTATTAGTTGGCCTGCACACAAATATGTATAAAACCATATGACATAAAAGAAGCCCTCTGCTAAAATAGATTCAGTGAAGGTTACTCCCTATAGCAAACCAAAATTGGATAACTTGTGTCCGGAAGAGAGTTTGACATGCACTTTACACAGTTTAGCAAACCGATATTGGATAACTTTGTGTCCGGAAGGGAGTTTGACATGCACTTTACACAGTTTAGCAAACCAATATTGGATAACTTTGTGTCCACAATAGTTGCAGGGCACAAAAGCCTCTAAAGACACCAATGCAATGATTTTGAATCAGGTTTGATTTGGACATGGAAGGCTCCATTAAAGATATCCTTGTAAGGAGCTATGTTTGAAGCTCTCAACAGGCTTGATCTGTTTGGCCCCCTCCTCTTGTGAACAGCACTGTTGGATCCATTGAGCGGAGGTAATTTGAAGAGTGCCCAAGGACCCAGGTCACTTCGACTGCCATGAACAAAATTATAAATGGATGCCGTACTCATTAGGCATTGTCTATGGGCAGACCCTAACCCTATAGGCAAATCTATAGTTTCCTATTTCATGAATCATACAGCATTATCCACAATCATAACTCAAACAGAATAAGTCATTCCCATCTTAAAATTCACATCTCTATTGAATATCATGCTTCTCAAAATGTAGTTGCTGTATTCGGAGAGTCTGACAGTAAAGCCAAATGCTTGTTATGCAGTATGCCACTATAAATTAAAATGGAATACATGTCTCCAATTATTTAAAAAATAATTCTATTAAATATTATAAGATATACTTCACTTATAGGACATATCCAAAGTCAGTATGGGTAAAAATATCCTAAGCTAATAGCATTTAGGTAGGAAGCATAGTCATCTCATGAAAGCAAGACATACAAAACACATCACTAACTGGAACAAGTGCCTCTGTCCATTCATGTGCGTGTACATATGGATGTATAATACACAAAGTTATAAATATATAAATAAGAACCTCAGTGCGGAGTTTGAATTCTGCAGCAAGGTATTCTAATGGGATGCACTTATGCTTCTGCATTGTCCACAAAAGAGTTGTCAGATGGGATCAAAGTAAAAGAAGAAAAAGTTATGAAATTCAAATCTCTTCTATGCCCTAACTAAACATTGATATAACAGAAATCCATGAATCAGGTTTGATTTGGACATGGAAGGCTCCATTAGAGATATCCTTGTAAGGAGCTATGTTTGAAGCTCTCAACAGGCTTGATCTGTTTGGCCCCCTCCTCTTGTGAACAACACTGTTGGATCCATTGAGCGGAGGCAATTTGAAGAGTGCCCAAGGACCCAGGTCACTTCGGCTGCCATGAACAAAATTATAAATGGATGCCGTACTCATTAGGCATTGTCTATGGGCAGACCCTAACCCTATAGGCAAATCTATAGTTTCCTATTTCATGAATCATATAGCATTATCCACAATCATAACTCAAACAGAATAAGTCATTCCCATCATAAAATTCACATCTCTATTGAATATCATGCTTCTCAAAATGCAGTTGCAGTATTTGGAGAGTCTGACAGTAAAGCCAAATGCTTGTTATGCAGTATGCCACTATAAATTAAAATGGAATACATGTCTCCAATTATTTAAAAAAATAATTCTATTAAATATTATAAGATATACTTCACTTATAGGACATATCCAAAGTCATTACGGGTAAAAATACCATAATACCCACTTACTATTAAGCATTGTCTCCAAAGGAACTTGAACAATATGATAAAAGACTGATCTTTTACTTCTATAATATACATAATGTTAAATATATGAAAAACACTTTCTGCTTTCAAGTAAGACTCTATAGTTGCTGAGTGGCCAATGTACAATTGATGGAAGAGGATTTTCTATCATGGTCCATGGATGAAATAAAAATGAAGCAAAAACTCGGAAAGGAGATTAAGTTTGTTACCGGAGTTGAAGCAATACAGAGAACGTCCAGAAATGTCCTTCAACACTGAAAGTTGAACAGCAACTACAAATTAGTTTGCAACTGGTTCACACATAGTAAAAAATGGATATTGTCAGATAAAGGTAGGGAGAAATTCAATAACAAAACAGAGATTAAACTACGTGGAAGATGATCCGAGGACAAGTAGTTTAATATCATATTTTAATATAATTTGATGGTTAAAAAAATATGTTGCATCATTCAAAAGTTATCAATTCAAATTTACAGATAGAATATTAATGACTTTGCACACTAAAAATAGAATATGCATAACTTTGCAAACTTAAACAGTGATTTCAGAAGTAAAATATATAAATACATTTTATGAGTCAAATTACTTCCAAAGCTAACAAGATTGGATCTCGTTACAAGAACTTCCAGCCACCTTGTTGTAAGACCTTCATATTTAAAAACATTTTACCCTACTTATACTCTGTAATTGAGAGTATAGCTAGAATATAAGGCTGTACTTCGTTACATGGGAAATATATATATATATGCACATCAAAGTCTGATTGAATAACCTGAGAGCATAGTTCAAAACACCAAGTTGAAGCCTAGATTTATATTTAATGTTGCACAAATTTGGCATAAAGCATAGGATAAACCACTGACAAAGTTAACAAAGCCTGATTGAATAACCTGAGAGCATAGTTCAAAACACCAAGTTGAAGCCTAGATTTATATTTAATGTTGCACAAATTTGGCAGAAAGCATAGGATAAACCACTGACAAAGTCAACAAAGCCTGATTGAATAACCTGAGAGCATAGGTCAAAACACCAACTCAAAAGTCTAATCCACTGCCATGTTGTGTGAAATTCCAAGGCCAATGGGAGAGAATCTCCAAAAGTGGTTTTCTAAGTTTGAGACTGGAGAAATTCTTGATGCAGCAGATAAAGCTCATGATGGGGATATCACTGATATGGTTTAGGCACCTCAGCCTCTTGCAACATAAAGTGGTCTCACAACTATTTCAGCTACGACCAGCAATGAAAAAAAGGTGAAATTTTGGAGTTGTCTCTGTTTAATTGAATGGACTGTGTGCCTTGACAAAAAAGTAAGTGACCTGTTGAGGTAACATATGAACAACTCAATTACGAACACCTAGCAGAAATATCTTCTCATTATGAATTATGGATATTCTACATGGAAAATGAAGTAGATAATGTAGCTCTGAGATGATGAGAAAATTATTTGTTGAATATAGAATGTTAAGGTAAAGAATTTAGTTAAGAGGTGAAAAATATATTCCTCCAAAATAGGATAAAGGACAGCTGGTGAAGATAGGTGGCAGAGGATCAGTAGGCAGAAGATTACTTAAGATTTAAGTTGATTGTGTAAATGGACAGCTTCTGTGTGAACAACAACTATTGTTTGCATCTCATTAGGTTCACTGATATTACTGTGTGTAATCACCATCGCTCTGAGAGTTTTTTGGAGAAATCTTGAAGCCTAGTGAACAAATCGTGAACCAGAAGTAGAAGAAGTACCTTTTGGGGCAGACCTTGGGTTAACTTTTGGAGCAATTTGGTAACTTTCACATTCTGAGCGATGAAGAAGTGCACAAGGGAATGAAAAACAGTGAATTGAAGAAAATGTTTGAATAACATAGCTTTCTTCCTAATGTTGAAAAAATTGTTGCATAAAAAGAAACCGCACCTGAATCAAAATCTGATGCTAAATTCTGAGGATTTGGTATAACAGTAGATTCTACACAAAATGGTGAAACCATCTGAGCTCTTCATCAGTAAGTGAATCATGGAAAGGTTTCAATACCATGTTTTTTTGAGGCATCTCTATTAGAGATCTTAGTTCCTGGTCGGAAGCTACAAAACAGAGCTTTGCATGGAGATCTTGTTTTGTTTAGAATCTAGTTTCATGGTTTCAATTTGCATTGATATGGAAAATTAATTGTTGGTACCATCTTGATGAAGATCCCAAGTGTTTGAAGTAGTTACCAATACCTTTGTAACATGAAAAGGGGTTAGTTCTGCATTATGACCAGATGACTCTCTCACTAGATGATTGGGTCATTACAGTAGCATTTAATTTTATGTTACAGTGGTTAAGTTTTGAGACTGGAGAAATTCTTGATACAGCAGATAAAGCTCATGATGGGGATATCACTGATATGGTTTAGGCACCTCAGCCTCTTGCAAAATAAAGTGGTCTCACAACTATTTCAGCTACGACCAGCAATGACAAAAAGGTGAAATTTTGGAGTTGTCTCTGTTTAATTGAATGGACTGTGTGCCTTGACAAAAAAGTAAGTGACCTGTTGAGGTAACATATGAACAACTCAATTACGAACACCTAGCAGAAATATATTCTCATTATTAATTATGGATATTCTACATGGAAAATGAAGTAGATAATGTAGCTCTGAGATGATGAGAAAATTCAACCTAACAGTGATGTGCTAGCATTCACCGAAAATAAACAGTGATATGAAAGCAAGATCCAGAACAACCCCAAGTCAGTGTCAAGTCAAGTCAGATAAGGTTTGCTTTGATAGCCATTTCATTGACTTCAAAAGGAAACAATCTGTCAAATCCCTATAATGGATGTGACATTTCAAAACAAAAAGCAATGCTACCAAGGGATTGGAAAAATTTACTCAAGGAGGGCAAGAGATTTGCAAATTTAAGATATCCCAATTATCGGAGCAGATAGAAAAGTAGGGTCGGTTCTAAATGAAGAGTGCCCAAGGACCCAGGTCACTTCGACTGCCATGAACAAAATTATAAATGGATGCCGTACTCATTAGGCATTGTCTATGGGCAGACCCTAACCCTATAGGCAAATCTATAGTTTCCTATTTCATGAATCAT
Source organism: Pinus tabuliformis (assembly GCA_031772625.1). NCBI lineage: Eukaryota > Viridiplantae > Streptophyta > Pinopsida > Pinales > Pinaceae > Pinus > Pinus tabuliformis. The sequence continues at coordinate 742,442,098 of CM062819.1, read as the reverse complement.
ACAGCATTATCCACAATCATAACTCAAACAGAATAAGTCATTCCCATCATAAAATTCACATCTCTATTGAATATCATGCTTCTCAAAATGCAGTTGCTGTATTCGGAGAGTCTGACAGTACAGCCAAATGCTTGTTATGCAGTATGCCACTATAAATTAAAATGGAATACATGTCTCCAATTATTTAAAAAAATAATTCTATTAAATATTATAAGATATACTTCACTTATAGGACATATCCAAAGTCAGTACGGGTAAAAATATCCTAAGCTAATAGCATTTAGGTAGGAAGCATAGTCATATCATGAAAGCAAGACATACAAAACACACCACTAACTGGAACAAGTGCCTCTGTCCATTCATGTGCGTGTACATATGGATGTATAATACACAAAGTTATAAATATATAAATAAGAACCTGAGTGCGGAGTTTGAATTCTGCAGCAAGGTCTTCTAATGGGATGCACTTATGCTTCTGCATTGTCCACAAAAGAGTTGTCAGACGGGATCAAAGTATAAGAAGAAAAAGTTATGAAATTCAAATCTCTTCTATGCCCTAACTAAACATTGATATAACAGAAATCCATGAATCAGGTTTGATTTGGACATGGAAGGCTCCATTAAAGATATCCTTGTAAGGAGCTATGTTTGAAGCTCTCAACAGGCTTGATCTGTTTGGCCCCGTCCTCTTGTGAACAGCACTGTTGGATCCATTGAGCGGAGGCAATTTGAAGAGTGCCCAAGGACCCAGGTCACTTCGACTGCCATGAACAAAATTATAAATGGATGCCGTACTCATTAGGCATTGTCTATGGGCAGACCCTAACCCTATAGGCAAATAAAGCATGACCAAAAGCAGCACATTGGTAGGATTAAAGCTATTTTGCCACAATAGTTGCAGGGCACAAAAGCCTCTAAATACACCAATGCAATGATTTTGAATCAGGTTTGATTTGGACATGGAAGGCTCCATTAAAGATATCCTTGTAAGGAGCTATGTTTGAAGCTCTCAACAGGCTTGATCTGTTTGGCCCCCTCCTCTTGTGAACAGCACTGTTGGATCCATTGAGCAGAGGCAATTTGAAGAGTTCCCAAGGACCCAGGTCACTTCGACTGCCATGAACAAAATTATAAATGGATGCCGTACTCATTAGGCATTGTCTATGGGCAGACCCTAACCCTATAGGCAAATCTATAGTTTCCTATTTCATGAATCATACAGCATTATCCACAATCATAACTCAAACAGAATAAGTCATTCCCATCTTAAAATTCACATCTCTATTGAATATCATGCTTCTCAAAATGCAGTTGATGTATTCGGAGAGTCTGACAGTAAAGCCAAATGCTTGTTATGCAGTATGCCACTATAAATTAAAATGGAATACATGTCTCCAATTATTTAAAAAAATAATTCTGTTAAATATTATAAGATACACTTCACTTATAGGACATATCCAAAGTCAGTACGGGTAAAAATATCCTAAGCTAATAGCATTTAGGTAGGAAGCATAGTCATCTCATGAAAGAAAGACATACAAAACACATCACTAACTGGAACAAGTGCCTCTGTCCATTCATGTGCGTGTACATATGGATGTATAATACACAAAGTTATAAATATATAAATAAGAACCTGAGTGCGGAGTTTGAATTCTGCAGCAAGGTCTTCTAATGGGATGCACTTATGCTTCTGCATTGTCCACAAAAGAGTTGTCAGATGGGATCAAAGTATAAGAATAAAAAGTTATGAAATTCAAATCTCTTCTATGCCCTAACTAAACATTGATATAACAGAAATCCATGAATCAGGTTTGATTTGGACATGGAAGGCTCCATTAAAGATATCCTTGTAAGAAGCTATGTTTGAAGCTCTCAACAGGCTAGATCTGTTTGGCCCCCTCCTCTTGTGAACAACACTGTTGGATCCATTGAGCGGAGGCAATTTGAAGAGTGCCCAAGGACCCAGGTCACTTCGGCTACCATGAACAAAATTATAAATGGATGTCGTACTCATTAGGCATTGTCTATGGGCAGACCCTAACCCTATAGGCAAATCTATAGTTTCCTATTTCATGAATCATACAGCATTATCCACAATCATAACTCAAACAGAATAAGTCATTCCCATCATAAAATTCACATCTCTATTGAATATCATGCTTCTCAAAATGCAGTTGCTGTATTTGGAGAGTCTGACAGTAAAGCCAAATGCTTGTTATGCAGTATGCCACTATAAATTAAAATGGAATACATGTCTCCAATTATTTAAAAAAATAATTCTATTAAATATTATAAGATATACTTCACTTATAGGACATATCCAAAGTCAGTACGGGTAAAAATATCCATTCATGTGCGTGTACATATGGATGTATAATACACAAAGTTATAAATATATAAATAAGAACCTGAGTGCGGAGTTTGAATTCTGCAGCAAGGTCTTCTAATGGGATGCACTTATGCTTCTGCATTGTCCACAAAAGAGTTGTCAGATGGGATCAAAGTATAAGAAGAAAAAGTTATGAAATTCAAATCTCTTCTTTGCCCTAACTAAACATTGATATAACAGAAATCCAATGTTGTAATCAATATGTTCATTCAATTGCAGGACTATGCATTGCCAAGCTAGATTAGCAAGGCTGCAAGGTTTCCCTGTGTAAGACAAGCTGGATCAGAAACATCAAGTTTCAATGATACAGTAGATACTTGTGTCCCTCAAAAGAACTTGGCAAATGTGGGTCAATTGCATAGAAAAGCAATTTTATGATTAACCTCTTTAATTATTATTTGGACTATGGAGAAGAGGTTTCAATCAGATAATAGTTTCAGAGGTATTTCATCACTCAAAGCGAGTCCCTAGTTATCGATGAATTTCCCATGTTACTACATTCAAAAATTATAGAAAATAATGGAATTAGCAAGATCCTTCACTTATAAGACATACCGAAAGTCATAGTAAAAGTAACAAAGTAGCCTATAAGGGTGTTGAGCCTATAAGCTCTTAATACAAGTCCATGTCTGTTTCACATCTACGACCTAAGAAATTCATGAACAATCAAACAAAAACTGAAAGTAGTCCAACATTGAAGAACCAAACAGAAGACTTCAAATACAGTAGGAAATTCTGGACATAAACCTCCCCTACACCTGTTTCTGTTGTCAAAACATGGACGATCATATTTGGGATTGCATTGTTATCGGTGATAATGATGTGAATTAAATATCATTCACAAAAAATAAACAGTGATATCTTGTGATCTATACCAGTGCCCATCAATATATTCTCTAATTATCTATTGGGGTTCTGATGTGTATTTAAATGATGGTCATTAATCATTGATAATAAATCCGAGGAGTCATTGAACATGTACCCTAATTCCGGGTTCTGATGTGTAATTAAATGATGGTCATTAATCATTGATAATGAATCCGAGGATTCATTGAACATGTACCCTAATTCTGGGTTCTGATGTGTAATTAAATGATGGTGATTAATCATTGATAATAAATCCGAGGAATCATTGAACATGTACCCTAATTCTGCATAACCTAGTTGCAGGATTATTTCATGTATTAGTTGGCCTGCACACAAATATGTATAAAACCATATGACATGAAAGAAGCCCTCTGCTAAAATAGATTCAGTGAAGGTTACTCCCTATAGCAAACCAATATTGGATAACTTGTGTCCGGAAGGGAGTTTGACATGCACTTTACACAGTTTAGCAAACCAATATTGGATAACTTTGTGTCCGGAAGGGAGTTTGACATGCACTTTACACAGTTTCTTCCCAAGGAGAAAGTAAAATAAAGGATGATACCAATGGGATCATGGTTCAGCAGTGAGATCGTTGGTGTGTTGGCCAGCCACCAAGATTCAATTCTTTGAGGGGCACACATAAGTTGTTGGAGATTTGAGGTTATTTAAAAAAACAATAAGCCCACTATAGCTACTAACTGTCTGCCTTGAGGGGAATTACAGACCTATTAACTGCCCTCATAATTAGGAGGGAAATTGCAGACCTATCAACTGCCCTGATAACTACGAGAGATGCTGGTGAACTTGTTGTTTCTTTCATTAATGATTTGATGGATGGAAAATCACAATTCTGAAAACTGCAATTTTACCAATAAAATGGAAATGGATTTGTAGACCCTGTTTTCATTGGAAAAGCTCCTCACTGCAATTTCAATAATCAAAGAATTGTAATTCAACCCTGCCATCACAATTCCGACCAGAAAACTCACCTAAAAGAACGGGATATTTGCTCCTTAATTATTGATTATTAATATTGTTGACAGATAATCATATTGGGTAGCTCTATCTCTTCTTCTTCTTTGTTATTTTCAACTTGAATGAACAGTCTAATTTTTTAAATGGCATCTAAGGAAGAATCAGCTGATGTTTAAAAGTATGTGAACAGATAATGATGGATTGCATACTGATGACAGAGTGGTGGTATGGTATGTGTGAACACAGGAGGGTTGAGAGGCTTCGACAATGTGCTATGGAAAGTGCAAAAGTATAGAGGAGGGAGGAAGCCATCTATTCAGTTCACTTACCACAGGGTGGACGGCGAACAAGGTGAGCCATCTAGATTTAATGTGGATTCAAAATATGGGTGGGAGGCCTAATTCTCATCTCATTCTTGTTGTTATTGTACAGAAGTATTTAAATTTAAACATCTTGACATTTTCCATTTTACTCATATAAAATATTAATCATTATGCTGATGCATATATAACCTGCAAATTAAGCTATTGACTTCCATTAACATGCATGTAGCGTTCATTTAGAAAAATAATAAGCAATGTTTTGGAATAGTTGCTGATCTCATCTAATCCCATCCCATCCCATGTAGAAGCCAAGCCTGCATTTCTACAGATTTTAAAATCCCATCTCCTTGGATGGGGTTTGGTTGAAATAAGGGATTGTGGGTTTCCAAGTTGAAAATACTGGTAGGTGCTAAAGTGAAGTGATGGGAGATTTTGAAGCATGGAATGAACTTGATGGGAATTGTAGACCTACTAACTGTCTGCCAAGAGGGGAATTACAGACCTATTAACTGCCCTCATAATTAGGAGGGAAATTGCAGACCTATCAACTGCCCTGATAACTACGAGAGATGCTGGTGAACTTGTTGTTTCTTCCATTAATGATTTGATGGATGGAAAATCACAATTCTGAAAACTGCAATTTTACCAATGAAATGGAAATGGATTTGTAGACCCTGTTTTCATTGGAAAAGCTCCTCACTGCAATTTCAATAATCAAAGAATTGTAATTCAACCCAGCCATCACAATTCCGACCAGAAAACTCACCTAAAAGAACGGGATATTTGCTCCTTAATTATTGATTATTAATATTGTTGACAGATAATCATATTGGGTAGCTCTGTCTCTTCTTCTTCTTTGTTATTTTCAACTTGAATGAACAGTCTAATTTTTTAAATGGCATCTAAGGAAGAATCAGCTGATGTTTAGGGCTTTGATTTTACCAGGTTCATATCACTCAAGGAGACTATGAGGGTACAGCTGTTATTGTCTCTTGGATTACACTCTCCATGGTGAATGAATGTCTGGGTGCCTTCCTCTTTTTGCAGCTCTGCATTTATGTCGCTAACCAAAGGCCTGTAACAAAATATTGCATATATGTGGATAACTAAAAGTCTATAACAAAAGTGTAAAAGTATGTGAACAGATAATGATGGATTGCATACTGATGACAGAGTGGTGGTATGGTATGTGTGAACACAGGAGGGTTGAGAGGCTTCGACAATGTGCTATGGAAAGTGCAAAAGTATAGAGGAGGGAGGAAGCCATCTATTTTGTTGTCAAAACCTGGATGATCATATTTGGGATTGCATTGTTATCGGTGATAATGATGTGAAGTAAATATCATTCACAGAAAATAAACAGTGATATCTTGTGATCTATACCAGTGCCCATCAATATATTCTCTAATTATCTATTGGGGTTCTGATGTGTATTTAAATGATGGTCATTAATCATTGATAATAAATCCGAGGAGTCATTGAACATGTACCCTAATTCCGGGTTCTGATGTGTAATTAAATGATGGTCATTAATCATTGATAATTAATCCGAGGAGTCATTGAACATGTACCCTAATTCCGGGTTCTGATGTGTAATTAAAAGATGGTCATTAATCATTGATAATGAATCCTAGTTGCAGGATTATTTCATGTATTAGTTGGCCTGCACACAAATATGTATAAAACCATATGACATAAAAGAAGCCCTCTGCTAAAATAGATTCAGTGAAGGTTACTCCCTATAGCAAACCAAAATTGGATAACTTGTGTCCGGAAGGGAGTTTGACATGCACTTTACACAGTTTAGCAAACCGATATTGGATAACTTTGTGTCCGGAAGGGAGTTTGACATGCACTTTACACAGTTTAGCAAACCAATATTGGATAACTTTGTGTCCACAATAGTTGCAGGGCACAAAAGCCTCTAAAGACACCAATGCAATGATTTTGAATCAGGTTTGATTTGGACATGGAAGGCTCCATTAAAGATATCCTTGTAAGGAGCTATGTTTGAAGCTCTCAACAGGCTTGATCTGTTTGGCCCCCTCCTCTTGTGAACAGCACTGTTGGATCCATTGAGCGGAGGCAATTTGAAGAGTGCCCAAGGACCCAGGTCACTTCGACTGCCATGAACAAAATTATAAATGGATGCCGTACTCATTAGGCATTGTCTATGGGCAGACCCTAACCCTATAGGCAAATCTATAGTTTCCTATTTCATGAATCATACAGCATTATCCACAATCATAACTCAAACAGAATAAGTCATTCCCATCATAAAATTCACATCTCTATTGAATATCATGCTTCTCAAAATGCAGTTGCTGTATTCGGAGAGTCTGACAGTAAAGCCAAATGCTTGTTATGCAGTATGCCACTATAAATTAAAATGGAATACATGTCTCCAATTATTTAAAAAATAATTCTATTAAATATTATAAGATATACTTCACTTATAGGACATATCCAAAGTCAGTACGGGTAAAAATATCCTAAGCTAATAGCATTTAGGTAGGAAGCATAGTCATCTCATGAAAGCAAGACATACAAAACACATCACTAACTGGAACAAGTGCCTCTGTCCATTCATGTGCGTGTACATATGGATGTATAATACACAAAGTTATAAATATATAAATAAGAACCTCAGTGCGGAGTTTGAATTCTGCAGCAAGGTATTCTAATGGGATGCACTTATGCTTCTGCATTGTCCACAAAAGAGTTGTCAGATGGGATCAAAGTATAAGAAGAAAAAGTTATGAAATTCAAATCTCTTCTATGCCCTAACTAAACATTGATATAATAGAAATCCATGAATCAGGTTTGATTTGGACATGGAAGGCTCCATTAAAGATATCCTTGTAAGGAGCTATGTTTGAAGCTCTCAACAGGCTTGATCTGTTTGGCCCCCTCCTCTTGTGAACAACATTGTTGGATCCATTGAGCGGAGGCAATTTGAAGAGTGCCCAAGGACCCAGGTCACTTCGGCTGCCATGAACAAAATTATAAATGGATGCCGTACTCATTAGGCATTGTCTATGGGCAGACCCTAACCCTATAGGCAAATCTATAGTTTCCTATTTCATGAATCATATAGCATTATCCACAATCATAACTCAAACAGAATAAGTCATTCCCATCATAAAATTCACATCTCTATTGAATATCATGCTTCTCAAAATGCAGTTGCTGTATTTGGAGAGTCTGACAGTAAAGCCAAATGCTTGTTATGCAGTATGCCACTATAAATTAAAATGGAATACATGTCTCCAATTATTTAAAAAAATAATTCTATTAAATATTATAAGATATACTTCACTTATAGGACATATCCAAAGTCAGTACGGGTAAAAATACCATAATACCCACTTACTATTAAGCATTGTCTCCAAAGGAACTTGAACAATATGATAAAAGACTGATCTTTTACTTCTATAATATACATAATGTTAAATATATGAAAAACACTTTCTGCTTTCAAGTAAGACCCTATAGTTGCTGAGTGGCCAATGTACAATTGATGGAAGAGGATTTTCTATCATGGTCCATGGATGAAATAGAAATGAAGCAAAAACTCGGAAAGGAGATTAAGTTTGTTACCGGAGTTGAAGCAATACAGAGAACGTCCAGAAATGTCCTTCAACACTGAAAGTTGAACAGCAACTACAAATTAGTTTGCAACTGGTTCAAACATAGTAAAAAATGGATATTGTCAGATAAAGGTAGGGAGAAATTCAATAACAAAACAGAGATTAAACTACGTGGAAGATGATCCGAGGACAAGTAGTTTAATATCATGTTTTAATATAATTTGATGGTTAAAAAAATATGTTGCATCATTCAAAAGTTATCAATTCAAATTTACAGATAGAATATTAATGACTTTGCACACTAAAAATAGAATATGCATAACTTTGCAAACTTAAATAGTGATTTCAGAAGTAAAATATATAAATACATTTTATGAGTCAAATTACTTCCAAAGCTAACAAGATTGGATCTCGTTACAAGAACTTCCAGCCACCTTGTTGTAAGACCTTCATATTTAAAAACATTTTACCCTACTTATACTCTGTAATTGAGAGTATAGCTAGAATATAAGGCTGTACTTCGTTACATGGGAAATATATATATATATATATATATATATGCACATCAAAGTCTGATTGAATAACCTGAGAGCATAGTTCAAAACACCAAGTTGAAGCCTAGATTTATATTTAATGTTGCACAAATTTGGCATAAAGCATAGGATAAACCACTGACAAAGTTAACAAAGCCTGATGGAATAACCTGAGAGCATAGTTCAAAACACCAAGTTGAAGCCTAGATTTATATTTAATGTTGCACAAATTTGGCAGAAAGCATAGGATAAACCACTGACAAAGTCAACAAAGCCTGATTGAATAACCTGAGAGCATAGGTCAAAACACCAACTCAAAAGTCTAATCCACTGCCATGTTGTGTGAAATTCCAAGGCCAATGGGAGAGAATCTCCAAAAGTGGTTTTCTAAGTTTGAGACTGGAGAAATTCTTGATGCAGCAGATAAAGCTCATGATGGGGATATCACTGATATGGTTTAGGCACCTCAGCCTCTTGCAACATAAAGTGGTCTCACAACTATTTCAGCTACGACCAGCAATGAAAAAAAGGTGAAATTTTGGAGTTGTCTCTGTTTAATTGAATGGACTGTGTGCCTTGACAAAAAAGTAAGTGACCTGTTGAGGTAACATATGAACAACTCAATTACGAACACCTAGCAGAAATATCTTCTCATTATTAATTATGGATATTCTACATGGAAAATGAAGTAGATAATGTAGCTCTGAGATGATGAGAAAATTATTTGTTGAATATAGAATGTTAAGGTAAAGAATTTAGTTAAGAGGTGAAAAATATATTCCTCCAAAATAGGATAAAGGACAGCTGGTGAAGATAGGTGGCAGAGGATCAGTAGGCAGAAGATTACTTAAGATTTAAGTTGATTGTGTAAATGGACAGCTTCTGTGTGAACAACAGCTATTGTTTGCATCTCATTAGGTTCAGTGATATTACTGTGTGTAATCACCATCGCTCTGAGAGTTTTTTGGAGAAATCTTGAAGCCTAGTGAACAAATCTTGAACCAGAAGTAGAAGAAGTACCTTTTGGGGCAGACCTTGGGTTAACTTTTGGAGCAATTTGGTAACTTTCACATTCTGAGCGATGAAGAAGTGCACAAGGGAATGAAAAACAGTGAATTGAAGAAAATGTTTGAATAACATAGCTTTCTTCCTAATGTTGAAAAAATTGTTGCATAAAAAGAAACCGCACCTGAATCAAAATCTGATGCTAAATTCTGAGGATCTGGTATAACAGTAGATTCTACACAAAATGGTGAAACCATCTGAGCTCTTCATCAGTAAGTGAATCATGGAAAGGTTTCAATACCATGTTTTTTTGAGGCATCTCTATTAGAGATCTTAGTTCCTGGTCGGAAGCTACAAAACAGAGCTTTGCATGGAGATCTTGTTTTGTTTAGAATCTAGTTTCATGGTTTCAATTTGCATTGATATGGAAAATTAATTGTTGGTACCATCTTGATGAAGATCCCAAGTGTTTGAAGTAGTTACCAATACCTTTGTAACATGAAAAGGGGTTAGTTCTGCATTATGACCGGATGACTCTCTCACTAGATGATTGGGTCATTACAGTAGCATTTAATTTTATGTTACAATGGTTAAGTTTTGAGACTGGAGAAATTCTTGATACAGCAGATAAAGCTCATGATGGGGATATCACTGATATGGTTTAGGCACCTCAGCCTCTTGCAACATAAAGTGGTCTCACAACTATTTCAGCTACGACCAGCAATGACAAAAAGGTGAAATTTTGGAGTTGTCTCTGTTTAATTGAATGGACTGTGTGCCTTGACAAAAAAGTAAGTGACCTGTTGAGGTAACATATGAACAACTCAATTACGAACACCTAGCAGAAATATATTCTCATTATTAATTATGGATATTCTACATGGAAAATGAAGTAGATAATGTAGCTCTGAGATGATGAGAAAATTCAACCTAACAGTGATGTGCTAGCATTCACCGAAAATAAACAGTGATATGAAAGCAAGATCCAGAACAACCCCAAGTCAGTGTCAAGTCAAGTCAGATAAGGTTTGTTTTGATAGCCATTTCATTGACTTCAAAAGGAAACAATCTGTCAAATCCCTATAATGGATGTGACATTTCAAAACAAAAAGCAATGCTACCAAGGGATTGGAAAAATTTACTCAAGGAGGGCAAGAGATTTGCAAATGTTAAGATATCCCAATTATCGGAGCAGATAGAAAAGTAGGGTCGGTTCTAAATGAAGAGTGCCCAAGGACCCAGGTCACTTCGACTGCCATGAACAAAATTATAAATGGATGCCGTACTCATTAGGCATTGTCTATGGGCAGACCCTAACCCTATAGGCAAATCTATAGTTTCCTATTTCATGAATCATACAACATTATCCACAATCATAACTCAAACAGAATAAGTCATTCCCATCATAAAATTCACATCTCTATTGAATATCATGCTTCTCAAAATGCAGTTGCTATATTCGGAGAGTCTGACAGTACAGCCAAATGCTTGTTATGCAGTATGCCACTATAAATTAAAATGGAATACATGTCTCCAATTATTTAAAAAAATAATTCTATTAAATATTATAAGATATACTTCACTTATAGGACATATCCAAAGTCAGTACGGGTAAAAATATCCTAAGCTAATAGCATTTAGGTAGGAAGCATAGTCATATCATGAAAGCAAGGCATACAAAACACACCACTAACTGGAACAAGTGCCTCTGTCCATTCATGTGCGTGTACATATGGATGTATAATACACAAAGTTATAAATATATAAATAAGAACCTGAGTGCGGAGTTTGAATTCTGCAGCAAGGTCTTCTAATGGGATGCACTTATGCTTCTGCATTGTCCACAAAAGAGTTGTCAGACGGGATCAAAGTATAAGAAGAAAAAGTTATGAAATTCAAATCTCTTCTATGCCCTAACTAAACATTGATATTTCAAATCTCTTCTATGCCCTAACTAAACATTGATATAACAGAAATCCATGAATCAGGTTTGATTTGGACATGGAAGGCTCCATTAAAGATATCCTTGTAAGGAGCTATGTTTGAAGCTCTCAACAGGCTTGATCTGTTTGGCCCCCTCCTCTTGTGAACAGCACTGTTGGATCCATTGAGCGGAGGCAATTTGAAGAGTGCCCAAGGACCCAGGTCACTTCGACTGCCATGAACAAAATTATAAATGGATGCCGTACTCATTAGGCATTGTCTATGGGCAGACCCTAACCCTATAGGCAAATAAAGCATGACCAAAAGCAGCACATTGGTAGGATTAAAGCTATTTTGCCACAATAGTTGCAGGGCACAAAAGCCTCTAAAGACACCAATGCAATGATTTTGAATCAGGTTTGATTTGGACATGGAAGGCTCCATTAAAGATATCCTTGTAAGGAGCTATGTTTGAAGCTCTCAACAGGCTTGATCTGTTTGGCCCCCTCCTCTTGTGAACAGCACTGTTGGATCCATTGAGCGGAGGCAATTTGAAGAGTGCCCAAGGACCCAGGTCACTTCGACTGCCATGAACAAAATTATAAATGGATGCCGTACTCATTAGGCATTGTCTATGGGCAGACCCTAACCCTATAGGCAAATCTATAGTTTCCTATTTCATGAATCATACAGCATTATCCACAATCATAACTCAAACAGAATAAGTCATTCCCATCTTAAAATTCACATCTATATTGAATATCATGCTTCTCAAAATGCAGTTGCTGTATTCGGAGAGTCTGACAGTAAAGCCAAATGCTTGTTATGCAGTATGCCACTATAAATTAAAATGGAATACATGTCTCCAATTATTTAAAAAAATAATTCTATTAAATATTATAAGATATACTTCACTTATAGGACATATCCAAAGTCAGTACGGGTAAAAATATCCTAAGCTAATAGCATTTAGGTAGGAAGCATAGTCATCTCATGAAAGCAAGACATACAAAACACATCACTAACTGGAACAAGTGCCTCTGTCCATTCATGTGCGTGTACATATGGATGTATAATACACAAAGTTATAAATATATAAATAAGAACCTGAGTGCGGAGTTTGAATTCTGCAGCAAGGTCTTCTAATGGGATGCACTTATGCTTCTGCATTGTCCACAAAAGAGTTGTCAGATGGGATCAAAGTATAAGAAGAAAAAGTTATGAAATTCAAATCTCTTCTATGCCCTAACTAAACATTGATATAACAGAAATCCATGAATCAGGTTTGATTTGGACATGGAAGGCTCCATTAAAGATATCCTTGTAAGGAGCTATGTTTGAAGCTCTCAACAGGCTTGATCTGTTTGGCCCCCTCCTCTTGTGAACAGCACTGTTGGATCCATTGAGCGGAGGCAATTTGAAGAGTGCCCAAGGACCCAGGTCACTTCGGCTGCCATGAACAAAATTATAAATGGATGTCGTACTCATTAGGCATTGTCTATGGGCAGACCCTAACCCTATAGGCAAATCTATAGTTTCCTATTTCATGAATCATATAGCATTATCCACAATCATAACTCAAACAGAATAAGTCATTCCCATCATAAAATTCACATCTCTATTGAATATCATGCTTCTCAAAATGCAGTTGCTGTATTTGGAGAGTCTGACAGTAAAGCCAAATGCTTGTTATGCAGTATGCCACTATAAATTAAAATGGAATACATGTCTCCAATTATTTAAAAAAATAATTCTATTAAATATTATAAGATATACTTCACTTATAGGACATATCCAAAGTCAGTACGGGTAAAAATATCCTAAGCTAATAGCATTTAGGTAGGAAGCATAGTCATCTCATGAAAGAAAGACATACAAAACACATCACTAACTGGAACAAGTGCCTATGTCCATTCATGTGCGTGTACATATGGATGTATAATACACAAAGTTATAAATATATAAATAAGAACCTGAGTGCGGAGTTTGAATTCTGCAGCAAGGTCTTCTAATGGGATGCACTTATGCTTCTGCATTGTCCACAAAAGAGTTGTCAGATGGGATCAAAGTATAAGAAGAAAAAGTTATGAAATTCAAATCTCTTCTATGCCCTAACTAAACATTGATATAACAGAAATCCAATGTTGTAATCAATATGTTCATTCAATTGCAGGACTATGCATTGCCAAGCTAGATTAGTAAGGCTGCAAGGTTTCCCTGTGTAAGACAAGCTGGGTCAGAAACATCAAGTTTCAATGATACAGTAGATACTTGTGTCCCTCAAAAGAACTTGGAAAATGTGGGTCAATTGCATAGAAAAGCAATTTTATGATTAACCTCTTTAATTATTATTTGGACTATGGAGAAGAGGTTTCAATCAGATAATAGTTTCAGAGGTATTTCATCACTCAAAGCGAGTCCCTAGTTATCGATGAATTTCCCATGTTACTACATTCAAAAATTATAGAAAATAATGGAATTAGCAAGATCCTTCACTTATAAGACATATCTAAAGTCATAGTAAAAGTAACAAAGTAGCCTATAAGGGTACTGAGCCTATAATCTCTTAATACAAGTCCATGTCTGTTTCACATCTACGACCTAAGAAATTCATGAACAATCAAACAAAAACTGAAAGTAGTCCAAAAAATCGCCATCCTTTCTTTGACAGTTCAACATTGAAGAACCAAACAGAAGACTTCAAATACAGTAGGAAATTCTGGACATAAACCTCCCCTACACCTGTTTCTGTTGTCAAAACCTGGATGATCATATTTGGGATTGCATTGTTATCGGTGATAATGATGTGAATTAAATATCATTCACAAAAAATAAACAGTGATATCTTGTGATCTATACCAGTGCCCATCAATATATTCTCTAATTATCTATTGGGGTTCTGATGTGTATTTAAATGATGGTCATTAATCATTGATAATAAATCCGAGGAGTCATTGAACATGTACCCTAATTCCGGGTTCTGATGTGTAATTAAATGATGGTCATTAATCATTGATAATGAATCCGAGGAGTCATTGAACATGTACCCTAATTCTGGGTTCTGATGTGTAATTAAATGATGGTGATTAATCATTGATAATAAATCTGAGGAATCATTGAACATGTACCCTAATTCTGCATAACCTAGTTGCAGGATTATTTCATGTATTAGTTGGCCTGCACACAAATATGTATAAAACCATATGACATAAAAGAAGCCCTCTGCTAAAATAGATTCAGTGAAGGTTACTCCCTATAGCAAACCAATATTGGATAACTTGTGTCCGGAAGGGAGTTTGACATGCACTTTACACAGTTTAGCAAACCAATATTGGATAACTTTGTGTCCGGAAGGGAGTTTGACATGCACTTTACACAGTTTCTTCCCAAGGAGAAAGTAAAATAAAGGATGATACCAATGGGATCATGGTTCAGCAGTGAGATCGTTGGTGTGTTGGCCAGCCACCAAGATTCAATTCTTTGAGGGGCACACATAAGTTGTTGGAGATTTGAGGTTATTTAAAAAAACAATAAGCCCACTATAGCTACTAACTGTCTGCCTTGAGGGGAATTACAGACCTATTAACTGCCCTCATAATTAGGAGGGAAATTGCAGACCTATCAACTGCCCTGATAACTACGAGAGATGCTGGTGAACTTGTTGTTTCTTCCATTAATGATTTGATGGATGGAAAATCACAATTCTGAAAACTGCAATTTTACCAATAAAATGGAAATGGATTTGTAGACCCTGTTTTCATTGGAAAAGCTCCTCACTGCAATTTCAATAATCAAAGAATTGTAATTCAACCCTGCCATCACAATTCCGACCAGAAAACTCACCTAAAAGAACGGGATATTTGCTCCTTAATTATTGATTATTAATATTGTTGACAGATAATCATATTGGGTAGCTCTATCTCTTCTTCTTCTTTGTTATTTTCAACTTGAATGAACAGTCTAATTTTTTAAATGGCATCTAAGGAAGAATTAGCTGATGTTTAAAAGTATGTGAACAGATAATGATGGATTGCATACTGATGACAGAGTGGTGGTATGGTATGTGTGAACACAGGAGGGTTGAGAGGCTTCGACAATGTGCTATGGAAAGTGCAAAAATATAGAGGAGGGAGGAAGCCATCTATTCAGTTCACTTACCACAGTGTGGACGGCGAACAAGGTGAGCCATCTAGATTTAATGTGGATTCAGAATATGGGTGGGAGGCCTAATTCTCATCTCATTCTTGTTGTTATTGTACAGAAGTATTTAAATTTAAACATCTTGACATTTTCCATTTTACTCATATAAAATATTAACTATTATGCTGATGCATATATAACCTGCAAATTAAGCTATTGACTTCCATTAACATGCATGCAGCGTTCATTTAGAAAAATAATAAGCAATGTTTTGGAATAGTTGCTGATCTCATCTAATCCCATCCCATCCCATGTAGAAGCCAAGCCTGCATTTCTACAGATTTTAAAATCCCATCTCCTTGGATGGGGTTTGGTTGAAATAAGGGATTGTGGGTTTCCAAGTTGAAAATACTGGTAGGTGCTAAAGTGAAGTGATGGGAGATTTTGAAGCATGGAATGAACTTGATGGGAATTGCAGAGCTACTAACTGTCTGCCTTGAGGGGAATTACAGACCTATTAACTGCCCTCATAATTAGGAGGGAAATTGCAGACCTATCAACTGCCCTGATAACTACGAGAGATGCTGGTGAACTTGTTGTTTCTTCCATTAATGATTTGATGGATGGAAAATCAAAATTCTGAAAACTGCAATTTTACCAATGAAATGGAAATGGACTTGTTGTCTCTTCTTGTGGTCACTCGTTTTAGTGACCCACTGGTGCTCACTAGAGCTGAAAATTTTCTTGTCCTTTCCTTTGGAGCAATTGTATGTATGTGGAAGGAAAGTAAGTATGATAGCGCTACTGATTTGCCAGACCATTGTTATGTACTTTTTTAGGTCTGAAGATGTGTAACTTGTGGTTTAGCTTGATACATTCTCTTTTATACCACTTTACTTTAACTTTGTCTATATCATAAGTCTAGTAGCGATTTAAGTGTATGTCTGCATGGCAGAACTGCATTGGGCTTGAACTTTTATAAAAAAATACATTGTATTTAAAGAAATATGATGTCCAGATAGCATAGAACTCGAAACATCGAATTTCTTTGCTCCTTGTAGGCTTCAACCAATATCTCTTTTAGAGAAATTCAACAACTCTAATTTAATAATCCTATCGGCATCTCTTTGTACCTTTTGGGACAATTGATAGTTAATTACATGTGAGTGACTGAAACTTTCAATAAAATGAAAATTGAATATATATATTAATTAAATAATTAACGAAGAACCTGACACATCGTATCAACAACGCATAACATGGCCGACACCAAAAACTCAAATCATTAGACGTGACCACAAAACCAAAAGCATTAGATTCCAACGTTTCTTTTTATATAAATTTCTTTAACTGTACAAAATTTACATTGTTACATTGATCTATGCAATATTTTCCTGGGTCAAAGTTAAATGCCCCATTTTTCTTCTTTTCCCAACTTTTATCTCCACTTTCCCACTTTCCTTTTTTTTTCTCCAAAATCAAATCAATCAATACATCGATTTCTCTCTCTGCTTTTCTTCCGCACGATTAAATTTCTATGAATATATGGAAGATTTTTCGGTCTCCATTCTTCTTTTTCTCTGATTTGTTTATTTTTCTAAGTATGCAGCCAACAAAATTTCAACGAAGTTCCAATGGTTTAACATTTTGTAAATGTGTCCTTTTCCTTTAACAAACCCATTACTCCCTGTCTTGTTTTCCTGAGCGTGTAGAATTTATGTAAACAACACAAAATTCCAATTAAATTTTGTAACTAGATTTTCCACCACTTTCTTCACCAGCTTGACTTAACTGAACAAGTCACCACGCCATTTTCTCTGAATTTTCACACACACGTCTTTATATGAGAACTGCTACTGTGATTATAAATATATGGTAAATAAGTTGGAGAACTGCTACTGTGGTTATAAGTATGTAGTAAATAAGTTGGAGAAGATGTATTGTTCTGCTCATCAACATCTTCTTTCTTTTCCATGGCCCATCGTATCAAAGCACAACATGACACCATTAGATGTGACCACAAAACCAAAACAAACATTGGATTCCAAAACCAAAAATAAATTATAATAATTGGATTCATTTCTTCTTCATTCCATTCATTATGTGTAAATCCTGTTATGCTTTTTCTTACTCCGACATCCTCTTTTTGCCTACACTCCAAGCATAATATGCCAACGCAAAAGCTGCGAGATGCCAACGCAAAAGCAACACGCAAAGCATAAATGCCAAGAACAGTCTTGGCTGCTGTGGTCCCAACGGTGGGGACTTGTACTGCAACAGCCTCCACAGGTTTAGTGACCTAATCTGATTAGCTAAGGAGTCTCTACAAATTTAATGATCCAATCAGATTTAATAGAGATTTTTAATCTGAGTTAGTCCCAATCAATTGACTCTTAATCATAAATAAAAAATCATAAGATGCTGTTTGATTAAAAAAATCAGAAGATGCTGTTTGACAGCACCTCAAGGTGAAGAAAAAGCATCTTGAAAAAAATACCGCAGTTTCTCCTAATTTTCTCTCAGTTCCTGCATACAAGTTAGTACCGCAGTTTATCCTATTTTCCTCTCTGTTCCTACATACAAGTTAGTTGCAAACTTTTGTCTGCATATTCATTCTGTGCTCTGCTGTGCTTTTGTTTGAAGTTGCAAAAGCCGTGTTTCTAAATTTATCTGCACACCATCAACAACTTTTTTCATTGCAATTTTTGCCGTAATTTCTTTTCATCTCAGGCTCCTAGCTTAATCTAAATTTCTCTGCACAACATCAACATTTTTCATTACATTTTTTTCTGAGAATTTCTGCTATTCTCACACTCTTCGCTAATCTCATCCCTCGCAAGCTGCTTCGGTAGCATCGAACATCCTTCGACCCATCACCTCTATTTGTATTTTCGAATCAGCAATGGCTCAATCTTCCTCAGCCTCCGCAACAGCCTCCACCGCTCCTGATTCCGACTACGATGTGTTTATTAGCCATCGTGGTCCGGATGTCAAGAAAACTTTCGCCAGCCATCTCTACCGGAGCCTGAAATCACATGGGTTGCGAGTGTTTCTAGATCAGCCTGAGTTGCAACGGGGAGAGTACTTAACTCCTCAGATTGAAGCGGCTATTGGATCTGCCTCAGTCCACGTGGCTATTTTTTCCAAAGGATATGCCGAATCAACCTGGTGTCTTCAAGAACTGGTCTTAATGTTGGAGTCAAATTTTCCAGTGATACCAGTGTTTTACAACGTGAAGCCTGCGGAGCTCCGGTGGACGCGGGGCACAAAAGGAGGGTATGCTAAAGCCCTCGCGGGACTAGAAAAGAAGAGGACAGCTGATCCTGAAACTGGTGAAAAGAAGTTGCGGTATGAGGCCAGCCTAATTAAAAAATGGAGAAATGCGCTTTCTGAAGCTGCAGGAATAAGCGGTTTTGAGCTGGAAGCGTGTAACGGGTGAGAACTTAAACACTTCTCTGGTTATTGTATTATTTTATGTTAGGTGATATATGCATAGACTTTCTTTTCTCATTACTTCGCTCTATTTTCTTTTTTCTTGTGAATAACCAGCGATGAGGGAAAGCTGTTAGATGATGTGGTTGAAGGGGTTTTAAACAAGGTGAAGAAACCAGCTAAAGTAACCGTTTCTTCTGCACCACTGCTTCAGCCAGTACCGCAGTCGGGCTTTGTGGGAAAGCGGATCAAAGATGACCAGGATCGATTGCAGAGATGGCTGGAAAATGAAGATCATCAATTTCGCATAATTGGTGTCTACGGCATGGGAGGCATCGGCAAAACATCTCTCCTCAAAACACTCTTCAACGTCTACAAGAAACGTAACTTGTTCGAAACCGTAATTTGGACAGTTGTTTCTCAGAATTGTAGCATTTCAGGGTTGCAGGCTGATATTGCAAAGCAAATCAATTTAGATCTTGGGAGCAGATCCAGTAATGAGTCAGCAAAGATGGAGCTCTATGCATCTTTGAGGGAAAAGAAATTTCTTCTCATATTAGATGATTTGTGGACGGAACTTCAACTGGACGAAGAATTGGGCATCCCTGTGGATAATGATAAAGGTAGCAGAGTCTTAATCTCTACGCGCAGCTTTGATGTGCTTAGAAAAATGGGGGCAGATGAGTTCTCCAAGGAAATACAATTGCTATCCAGGGATGAAGGGTGCCAATTGTTCTACAGAGAAGCTTTCAAAACCGGCCATGCACCGACAGAAGATATAGAGAATGTGGCCACACAAATTGCGGGAGAGTGTAACGGTCTGCCGTTGGCCATAAATGTTGTAGCGGCAGCCATGAAGGGTAAGACTAGTGTAAATGACTGGCATCTTGCTTTGTGTCAGATCAAAAATATGGATCCTACTTTTCTAAGATACAGCGGCATTGATCGAGGTCTCTATTGGCGGCTTAAATGGAGTTACGATTGTTTGCCTGACTCCGTCTTGAAGAACTGCTTTTTATATTGTGCTACCTTTCCTGAAGATTGGAACATCAGTGTAGAGGTCTTAGTGGAAATGTGGATAGGGGAGGGGCTGGTCAAAAGCAGAGAGACCAGCTATTTAATGGACTTGGGACTCAGGTATGTAGATTTATTAGTAGAACGCTGCTTGTTTCAGAGTTTTTATGATGAGAATGGGTCTAGGAAGATACAGGTCCACGACGTTGTCCATGACTTGGCAATGTATATTGCTGAGAATGAAGAGCAATGTCTCTTCAGGACACGTCAAAACCTCCAAGAGTTTCCGGCCGCTGAAAAAGGGATCCATAATTGCAAAAGAATAGCAATTGGCCATAACAATATTTCTGATTTGCCAACAGATTTCAGCTGCCCCAACCTCCTCTATTTGAACTTGCAGTATAATGAAAGTTTAAGAGAGGTTCCAGATGGCTTTTTAGTCAATCTCACCTCTCTCAGGGTTTTGGATCTGTCTGGCACCAAAATAGAATCGTTGCCCATGTCACTGTGGCATCTTACACAGCTCCAGTATCTCGATTTGGCGGAGACCTTAATCAAAGATGTACCTGAAGACATATGCAGTCTTTCTCAGCTTCAGTTTTTGCGTCTTCATAGCTGTAAAAATCTGGAGTCATTGCCTCCTAAGATAAGAGAGCTTCAAAATCTCAAGACTTTAGATTTAAACTATTGTTGTAGCTTAACAGGGATTCCCCGAGAGATCTCTCAACTTACATCATTGAATACATTATTATTGTGGACATCAGAGACAGCGGAAAACAGTATAATGGAGGTGGAGGAAGTGAAGAGTAGTGTTTGCAGTTTGAAGGATCTCACAAATTGCTCAAATTTAGTGCGGCTTGTTGTACATGTAAAGGCAGGAATTGAAGCCGAGGGAATACAGGCAGGAATTAAAGTGGGTATTATGGGAAGTTGGTTAGAGATGAGGGACTTGACATTGATATTCGATGTGGAAGACCATGATGTGGTGGAGGATCTCCCCGGAGACATGCAGAGGATGAAGAAGCTACAACGTTTTTGGCTTGGAAATTACCATGGCAGAAGTCTACCCAATTGTATTTGCGAGTTTTCACAATTGGAGAGGTTACATTTGTGGAGATGTTTTCAACTCAGGGATCTTCCTCCCTTGGAGAGGTTGCCAAATTTAAGGTCATTGTCATTACATGGCTGCACTAAGTTGAAGGAGCTGGGAATAGGGGCATGGGGAAGTGTGAGGGGATTTCCGATGCTAGAAAGTTTGAAGCTGGAAAAGTTACCTATGTTAGAGAGTCTGGCAAGTTCATCATCAGATATTGTGTGGAATGAACAAAGTCTGCCTAAACTTCAAGTGTTGACCATAAAAGATTGCCCGTCATTGAAGGGATTGCCCCGAGGGATAGACAAGCTACCAGATTTGGAAACCATAAAAGTTCAACAAAATTGGTGGGAAAAGAATGATGGTGAAATTTTCTTAAAAGAAAAATTACATCATTCAATTGTATTCATGGAATAGAATAGTGTAAATATTGAAACAAAAAAATTTAATCATATTTGTCTTTTCCATTTATGTGATGTATTTCATAAGAAAAAGTATTATTCTTTTAACAAATAAATTATCAATAATACTGATTTTATCATTTTTAATTTATATTATTTTTTGCACAGATTCTATTTAAGTTTATTAAAATGGTAAAAAAATAGATATTTAGTAGAATATTTTAAAAATCAAAAATTAATTTTGAAATTTTAGAAATTTAAATTATTATTTTTTAATTAATTCATTTAAAAGAAATTAAATTTGTTAACTTTAAAATTGAATTATAAGGAAAAAAATATATTTAAAAAACAAAATAAAAAATAAAAAATTCGTAATACACAAACCATTAATAAATAATACTCAAACTTAATTGACGATTTGTGTTTCAAAATTCATTATTTTACCAATATAAATTAGTTAACCTCAGTTGGTTAGAATTCATTATTTTACAAATATTTGTATACCAACAGCGGAATACCGTTTCTACTTCGACGTTTGAGGCATTGCAGACAAACGTTGACAGAGAATATTGTACAGATTGGTTTTTAAAATTCAGGGCAAAAGTGATTTATTGGTTTTTCACCTAATTAAAATAATAAGATTTTTATTTTATTTGATATTTTTATTTTTAGTTAAAATAATAAGATTTTTATTCTATTTAAAAAACAAATGAGTAGACACAATTAATATTATGATAATTTAATTATTTTATAAAATTAAATATATCTAATCTCATTTAATTTTTTAAATGTTAAATGGTTAGTAAAATATATATCAACTAAAATTTCAAATATAAATTTGGTTTCATATCAATTTTTACATGTAAATTTTATAATTTCAATGTCTTTTTATAAGTGATTTCAAGTGTGTAATGAAAATGAAATGATAAAAGTAGATGTTGGTTTGAAAATATATTTATTGGTTATATTCTTTAAAAATAATTAATAAAAATAAATAAAAGAAAAACCAAAAGAATCTTTTGTTTCCTTAGTTGTGTTAAATATTTTGAATTAAACATATTGAAAATCAATTTGGAATTCAGATTTAACTTTGTACAAAAAAATTATTTGTTTTTCATTTTTTGTTTTTTATTTTTCATTTAAATATGATTGAAATATAATATTTTATAATAAAATATGGTTTAAAAAACCAATGAATTATATATTAATGGATGAAATTTAGGTTTTGATTTAAAATGAGAAATTACTTTATTTGTCTATGTACAAATTACATTGCGTCAAGTTTTCTTAATAATTAGGATTTTGAAATTTAAAAAAAAATAAATAATAACTTTGGGATATCTATAAATAAAATTAACTTCACATTTGTCTTTTATAAACAATAAAGATTCAAATCAATGACTAGATTCACGTGTAAGCACTAGACTACAAGAAACTTTTAGTAAAGGACATAAAGAAAGAAACATATAGAATGATGAAGAAACTTACTTAATGAAAGAAACATATAAAATGATAAAGCAACTTGAAGAAAGAAACATATAGAATAATGAAGCAGCTTGACATTTAAAACATGTTTAACTAACGATAAAAATTTAAATCCAATTATTTCAAAGTTAGAATGTGACATGATTCCCATAGCCTCATATATATATTCAAACTTGGCACTATAAAGATATGTGATTTGGTTAAACTTCATTTCACTTTAATAATGAGTGTCTAAAATTGTTGTTGTTTTCGTCATCTATTCCACTTCACAACATTCTTTGAATATATGGTAGTTGTTGTTAAATATGTTGCAAAATCAATGTTCCAAGAACAATTTAACATGCATTGTATATATACTTTTGTAAAACCTTAAGAATGAAAATAGATCTAAATTTACTAAATAAGATCTCAAGAATTATATATCTATATCTATCTATATATATATATATATATATATATATTTGCTATCACATATAATCATACATGTGTCATATTATATTACCCTTCACTAGCATTAAAATATCATATTGTGATACATTACAATGTCATAAGATAAATAAATTAATTATAAATAGTAAAAGTTAATTAATTCTAAAAAGAAATATAAATTATAAAATATGTACTTTGTAAGAACCATAAAAAAGACATGAGATGCCCCATAGGCCCAACAATGAGCATAATTTAAGAGATTATTTAATAAGCATGATGTAACAGATTATTGGTTACTCAAAAAATTATAAACTAACTTAGATTCATTTTAGCTTTGGATTACAATGATTAAATTTTAAGATGGATATCGACTAGTTGTAAACATAAGCATAATATTGTTGGACAATTGGCATTGTCTAGATGGCCAGTGGCCAAGTGAAAATATATGCAAGTGTGTTGCCATTAATGTCAACAGTCATGCCGAGAAGATGTGTTGGGTAGTTGGCATTGCCTAACTATTGGAAGGAGTGTTGAGATTGATGTCAACTAGACTAGCTTAAATGCTTGTCGCAATAGATGCTGGCAGTGATGGCCCAGGAGGAATCTCATGGTAGTTGTAGGCTTCATGTAGAGAATCATCACATTAGAAAGCTTACTAAAGAAGCCATAAAATGATCACCTTGGTGGTTGTGAGTTCAGTTGTCCAGAGAAACGAGGTGCGGAGATTTTACATCAATTTTGTAGGCAACAGATGGGCTGAAAGCCTATATCAGACCCTCTCCATTGGAAATTTCTTTGAATAAGCTTTCCAACAATATGCGAAAGTTCATAAATGGATTCCTGGATCAAAAGATATGGTATGTTGAAGTTCGGGGTTGTGATGCCTTGAGGAGAATGAAATATCGGAATATCGACACTTAGGATATCGGAGTATTGTCATATTGGAGATCAGATGGTCAGAGGTCTAGCATATCGACACATCAGAATATCAGCACATCGGCATATCAGAGAACAAGATGTCGTAGGTCAGCGTATCAGTGCATCAACATATCAGAGAACAGGATGTCAAAGGTTAGTGTATTGACATATCATGGATCGGAATGCCAGAGGTTAGCATATCGGTGATATCGGAATATTGGAGGTTTGGTACATCAAAGTAGGCTGTATAGGAGGTTGGAGGATATTGGAACCCCGGAGACCTCAAAATTCCCCTAATGATGACACTGATGACATGGATTGCATGATGACGTGACAATGCCAAGCCATTCTTTGTTTCTGCTTGTTTTGTGTCTTCTTGAGAATGATCTGTTTTCTACCTCCATGTGGCTTAGAGATGAAGAGTCTTTAGTGTTATCAGGTCTTGGGATGTGGTTGCAAAATGATGTCATTTTGTTTTCTCCTGATTGATCAACTTGTATCTTTAAATACAGAGGTGTCTTCTAGAATGATTTCCTTCTCCATCTCCCTCTTCATCATCTTGTCATAGCATGATAGAGTACTTGCATATGCAAGTCACTCATGACAACACAACATCAATCCAATAAAACCCCTAGTCTAAGATGTTGCATGATGATCCATTAGCTAAGCTGGAACTGGGTGGAAGCCTGAGGGGGATGCTCATTGATTGTGTAACTACGCAGCTCAAGCAGTCAAGGGTCAAGTTTGAGCCTTAAGACTGTGCAATTTGTAGTTCAGGCTATACTAGGTTTAGGATTGTGTAGTTGGGGAGTTCAAGGAGCTAGGCTGAGGGCTTAAGCATTGAGTTTTCCCACTGCTCAGTGCTAGAAGGATAGGGATGCCTAGTGATTGTGAAATTAAGTATTTTAGGACCTTAAGGTTGAGGCTTGAGGACTGAGACTATGGAATGCATAGTTCATCCCTAACTGGAGGGAAGGATTGTGTAGTTTTGGAGCTTAGGGGTTGGGTTTGAGCACTGAGATTGCACAGTGCGCAGTTTTGTGAGGCAAAAACTATGCATTGCATAGTGCCAAGAGGCAAGGCTATTGCTTCATGGATGAGATTGCGCAATGCAAAGTCCAGGTTAGCTGAAAGAGGCTGAGTGGACCAGTCAGGGATTTTTCCCAATTTGACTAAGTGTCATATCAGTGAAAGAAATATGGGTAAAGGCATGACTCTGAACATGATCACACCCTTAGATTATTTGACGACACAACAAGGAACACTCAAACCGCATGAACAACATCCTCTACTCAATGCGACAACTTTGCAATGACTTACGCCAAGTGTGACACCAAAGATACACTTTGCGACGGCCGTGAAAACACTTGTGCGACAGTGCTTGAAACTTTGGAAATGAGTGCGACACATCTTTACATGGTAAGGCCAACTCATTTACACAAATATTTCCGCTTTAAACCACCAAAACTAGCTTTTGTGCAATGTGTGACACTCCAAATGATAAAAGATGACACTTTGATTTCCTTACAAGTGGGACAAAGACACTTCAAGAAAACACATGCAATAACTCTTAATGATTGCGATGCCAATACGTAAAATCAAAGTAGGCTTTGAAAATTTGGGTGTAGGCTAAAATTTTGGAGGGTTTTGTAGCAGCGACAATAGAATTATTGTGAAATGCATGACCTAATAGATGTTATTGAAACTATTGTGAGAGGGATTTAGAACTTCTTGATGATTCTCAGATAAGTTTCAAATCTCTATGTTCATATATGCATTCATGACCTGTAGATTTCATGGTCAACATGTGTTTGACAAAATGTTTGTCATGGTTAGGCCTTGTTTGTAAATTTATTGCCTAAGTTTTGTATGGACGGATTTGTCTTTGTGTCATTCATTGTTTTGGAAAGTTTCATCAAGTTCTGGGTAATGACATGGAGTCTATCCTTGAAAAGGTGGCACATATTTCACAATACCAGGCACGAAACTATGGAATTAAGACTGCAATCTCTCCCTTGTATGCTTATGAATGTGACTATAGGCTTTTAGTCGCATGGATGTTGGCTTGTGCATGTGAGTGGGACAAAAATATGTGAAAAACAAAGTTAGCTCAGGGTCTGGGCACCTAGAAGGGTGGTTTAGCCTTTGGGGGTCCTATAACACCTGAGGGAAGTCAGTAAGGTTTTGGTTTGTCAATTCCACTTCCTTAAGGTGATATAAGAGGTTGAAACATATCATAGTAACTTTTTGTCACATGTTTACCCTAGTGGGCTGGTTAACTTGGGTAAAAGTGGGAGGAGGATGTTACAGGGTGGTATTAGAGCTCCCAGGTTCAACGTTTGGACTGGATGGGCAAAATGTGGTTTTCATGCATGCAAGTCAATTGTCTATGTGATTGTTATGCATGCACTGTTATAGTCATTGTTGCAGTTTGTGGCATCATGATGCTAACGTGTTCCCTGAGATAGAGCAGGAGATGCAAATCAACAGAACAAGGTTGCAACACTAGACTTCGGGGTAAGAGTAGATCCTCATATAGGTATTGTATGTTTGGCATGCAGGTATGTTGGTTAATCATTGTTATAAGAATTATGGTTATATAATGTCTGCCACTATATTATTGTTTTGATGATATGTAAACTGCCATGGATATTCCATTGGACAGTTCGTCACAATAGATCTGATAATAATTTATTAAAATTTTGAATTTTTACACTATTACAATTTTATTAAACTTCTAGATCTATAAATTTAAATGTAATTAGTGCATGCTTGTAAATTGAAATTATGAATAAAACTATAGAACAAAAAAATAAGCTCACAAACACATATAAGACACAAGATATACTATAGGAAACCCTTTCAAAAGAAAACCCAGCTGAAAGGTGAGGTCGCTTTGCTCTCTTTCTTTGTCTGGAAATATGGTTGAAAGTACAAAGGAGTAATGTTTGTGGCCCACAGGATGCTACAATGCACAAATCTTCTCTATGTTCTCTATCCCCTATCTCTCATGACTATATTTGCTCAACTATGGAACAAAATGCTCTCAAAAGAATGGAATACCTCTTTCTCCTAGTGGCATGTTTATAACACACCCCAATAGCCTACTAGTGGCTAAGGTTTGAAAACATCAAATATTAACTAGAGCTACATTATAGTCTCTTCTATAGTATTTTACATCAAAAACATGTAGCTAGCCCCATTTCCATGAACAATGGGGGTTGACGTGACATCCTCCTGAACTATAGGTGTGAAAACAGGAAGGTCAACTTCTGAGTGGCATAACTTTGCATGCAGACTGCGATTAATGTGCTTCTTGCACCATTGGAAATATCTTTGTGTGTAGAATAACATGAAAAGTTGCATGCTACAATAGAAAATATTTACTGCCAAAAAATTTCATTTGATGCCTCAAAACGCTCTCGAAAGGTTTCAGACCCTGTTTTGCCAAACTATGTCTCGCCAGTAAAAATGGTCCTGTGAGCTGATTCCTTCACTTTTTCCACTCCAAATGCATCAAGATGGATGAAAAAAATACAATGATCCAATCCATATCATGTGAATACTTGTATGATAAGTGCTAGTTGATTAGTGTGGTCATATGCACATGCGTTAGATAGTCATGAGGATAGTAATTTGTTCTTATATGCATTGTGGTCTTATGCATGATGATTATGGTCTTTGCAACTAAGATATTAATGTTATATGTATCGTGCTAATCTAGATTTTCCTATGTAGATGGTTATGGTTATGATATCCATGTATGAGTCAATATATTTGTGATATTATGTCGTACAAATTTGGATTGACTTGTGTAGATGTGATACCCTCCCCTAAGATACATTGAGGTATGAGTTTATTATGTTGTCTTTTTGGTTTATCTAATATGGTACATTTATAGATTGATTGAATGTTTAATTAATTGCATGATATGAGTATGTCTCTATGTTACACCAGACAATCCCTCTTGCGGACAAGAGCGACCTCCCTAGAACCTAAATGGAAACTAGAAACAATCATGACAAATGAACTAGCTCTTTCCCTAAGTTGAACTTCTTCGA
This sequence comes from Pinus tabuliformis, assembly GCA_031772625.1. NCBI lineage: Eukaryota > Viridiplantae > Streptophyta > Pinopsida > Pinales > Pinaceae > Pinus > Pinus tabuliformis. Next base: position 742,413,514 of record CM062819.1, on the reverse strand, counting down.
ATTATAAGTAGTCTAGCTAATGGATAGACCTCTTACCGGTTTCGCGAAATGCCTGATGAAGATCCCTGGTTGTGACTTGATGCAGCTCTTCAATGCTTGATAAGACCTACAAACATAAACTATAAAATGATCAAAATCACATGTGATATAATAATTCAAACAACTTAGCCTAATGATCAAGGAAATTAGGGATTGAACTTGCCTTAATGAACATAATAAACAATTGAAAACTATTCATCATTCACAAAAGACAAAATCAATGGGAGAAAGTGCTCATTTGTATTAATCAAAAGATAAGAGGAGCCTTACAACCTTTGCCTTGATGCCATGAGGTCCCTCCCAAATGCCTTCAATCTCCTCCTTAGATAACAATCTCTCCAATCTCAAACTAACAACATAAGTTTGTATTCTCTGAATTCTAACCTCCTTCATCCCTCAACCCTCTAGTCCTTTTATAGATCAAAGAGGAGGAAGTTTTAGATCCCTAAGAAGAAGATGAACCTCCTTTAATGAGGGATTAGGTTACCATGAGAAAAGGGATGGAGATGAATCTTATGAGGGTTATAGTTCGAATAGTCATCACCTGGAAGCATTCAGTTGGGAAATATTTGACCAACTATGTTTCTAGAATGTACTTTTTATTTTTACTTTCTAGAATTCACCTGCGCAGATTTATAGTTACATACAGAGCGCAGCTCTGCGCTGTTCTCAGTGTCAATTTCAGCGCATGCACGGGAAACGCTGGAGAAATAGGCGCAGGTGGAACTTAACAAGGTGTGAGAGCTATTTGACCCAAATTTCTCATGTTCTTCAACATATTTTGAGTTTCTGTATTCAAGCTTCTATGATCCATAATGAATTAAACAAAGTCTTACGGTAGAAATCACATGAGAGAATTTTTTTTTGGCCAACGCGTTTCGAACCAACAAGTGTGGTTCATCATCAGGACTAGATGAAGAGGCAGACCATGGAAAAGGCTTAAATAGAGAGCAATGTAGAGACATAATTTCAAGTAACGGCTATATTTGAACAATAATGTTTAAATTATAATATTAATTTATTAATATATTAAAAACAAATATTATTAAGTAACAGTTATATTAAACGCTAGTTTTTGAAAAATAATATTTAAATTAATTTATTAAAACCAAATATTACTGGTTTTTGAAAAATAATATTTAAATTAATTTATTAAAACCAAATATTACTAGTTTTTGGAAAATAATATTTAAACTGTGATATTAGTTTATTAATTTATTAAAAACAAATATTAATAAGTAACCACTATATTAAATAGCTAGTTTTTAAAATAAATAAATAAATAATCAAAGTAAAACTTTAAAGGAGTGGAGTAAAAAATTATAAAAATGAGTGAAGACCCTAATCGAGACAAGATCATTTGATAAATAAAATAACTAATGGAAATAAAATAAAATAAATTAAAAATAATTAATGGAAAAATAAATAAAATAAAACAAAATATACACAAGTCAATATATCTATATCAATATATATATATATATATATATATATATATATAACAGAAACACACACACACACACACATATCCAAAGAAAAACAATCAATAAATATTTTGAGTTGTTTAACTTTTAAGGGAGTTGGTTTCAACATGTTCATGGATGGTAAAAATATCCATAAACTGATCAAGTGGCATGGCGACAAATTGACGTGTAACATATTGCCCCCTAAAGTGTGAAGTCTGAAAATAAGTTTAAAAGATTGAAGCGCTTTATCATTCCAAGGATCAGATCAGAGGCAATGGTCAGAAACCTGCAGGGGACATTTAAGGGAACACAATGCAAAATATATATCAAAAACCATCTTTGAGGTAGGCATTCCCGTACTCATAATAAACCGAACTCAATGAGAAAGCATGGAAAAACTAATATCATATAGATGGTAGACACAATAAGGACACAACCATCTATCTACCTAATCATGAATATAAAATATCCTCACAACCTGGATTGATGAAACTAGATCCAAGGTCTTGATCTCCATCTCTTGATCCACAGTACGATTCAAACCATGCGAGTGAATGTCTCGAAGTCAAACATGGCATAAACCACTTGATTACTGGTCAATGATGTGAACCGTTAACAAGCGCGAGAGAAACAACCAATAATGACAATGGTTATCAAGGTACTCCCAGTACAATCTATGAAGTGTGAATATGTGATCTTAAGTCGAACACTCATAGAATCGTCGATCAAAGGCCAATGATGAGAACCTGTCGTTGAAAGCAAAAAACCTGCCATTAAGGCATGTAGGCTTCAAGGTACTGAAGGTTTCTAAATCAGCTTCCTAGATAATGAGCTAAAGTCGATAGGAAGCGATTCGTCGTAAGAAAGCCTACGACACGAAAGATGATACCAATTTTTGAAAATAATTGCAAGGACTGACTCAAGGACGTCCAACGCGAATGAAGGTAAAGATTTTGCAAAGGGATTTGAACCAAGGTTGAACTTCTCTTGAATGCATAACGACACTATAACGATTTGGTAGCATTTGACTTAATGATACCCAAAACCATGAAGACTTTCAATGAGGTTGATTAACTGTAAGGCAAATGGATTTCCCAACCCGGACATGAATGTGACAGAGCGTTGTGTTCAAGAGCGACATGCTACCTTTTAACTAATGATGTAGAATGGACACTTTCCCCAATTTCCCCCCACCATTACTGGCAAGTACCTCTTTATTTTTTACAAGATTGAGGAGGATAACAGATGCTTGGACTATAAGACAAAGTATTTTTAATGAGCCCTAAGAAGGAATGGTTCGGTCTCGTCATGCTTAACGAGTCCTATATTGTTTAATTTTTTACAAGTCTAGTAAAGGGGTAACTCGATGTCGTTTTCTTTTAAGAGTTTGAAAAAGACACAAAAAGAAAACTCATTCAACTCTTTAACCATAAAATTTTAACGAGCCCGGAGAAAGTAAAGCTCAACGTTTTTCATTTTTAGAGAGTCAGAAGAAAAACATAAGTAGACTCCATCAGGTTCTTTTTCGTTAGTTTAGTCTCTTAGGTCCAAAAAGGATAAAATAATACAAGAGATAACTCTATTGACCATGTTTGATCAACGTATACCTTTTTCGTAAATAGTCTTGGCTTATTCTGTAAAAGGGGTAAACTTATACTTAGTGGACGGTTGTTCATTTACTTTTACGAGTTCGAACAAGAAAGTACTCGACAGTCTTTTCGTTTTGAAAAAGTCTAAAAAGGGCTTAAAAGAAGACTCCATGATTTTCGCTTTTCGTAATTTTTTAAAGAGCATAAAAAGCGATAAAAGTCTGCTAAAATGTCAAAAATGATTTATCTTGACTCCATAAATGATCCTGCACATTTAAACTCAATAACCCATCATAACTGCTCAAAAAGTTGTTTTCCTTCTTAAAAAGATTCAAAATATAAAAAATAATATATATTTTTTTAAGCTAAAAAACTTATAAAAGTGGGAAAAAGTAATTTATTTTTACCATTTGCATTTTCACCAGTTCATAGCAGAGAGAGGGGTTTTTATTGTGAAACTTCCAGGATTGATTATGATCTAACCAGTGGACGAAATTGCGCACCGTTTCTTCCAGGTAGAATATCTATCCATAACTTAGTTTTTTATTCGTTTATTTTTTCATTTTAAGCTTTAATTTGGTTTTCTAGGACAAATATTTGTCCCAAAATGTGCCCTCGGCCCTGTGCGGGTTTCATTCAATCAGGCCTGCGCAGGCTGATAAAATTTTCCATATGAAAATTCTTGGCCTGCAGGCAGAATTCTGCAGGAAATTTCCGCGTAGCTGCACACTTTCCATAAAAGGGCGGTCGTGCAAGCGTCATGAACTATTTTTAAAACAAATTTTGAAGCCCAAAAAACATGAAATGAATTTCAAAAAATCTTTTAACTGCTTTAAAATGGTCATTTCAGGTCATTTGTTTGCTAAAAAATGGAATGGAGGGAAAGAGAGCACGAAGCCAATGATGTGGCTGCTTTGGCAGATTCGGCCACTTTGCAGGCTCTCAAGACTTGTGGCCTCTTGAAATAATGACTAATCCTTGGGATGAAAGCCCAGGTAGATCTGATGACATGGTTGGTGAGGACCTGGAATGTCTAGGAACACTGTTTTGTGATTGTTGATCATCGCCTCACCATTGATGCTGATGACATCCATTTCCTGACTGGTTTGTCTAATCGGGGAGTTGTTCTTTCACTATTTGGATTGAGAGCAGGGGGAGATACTACTGATGGATACCTACAACGCTTTTGTAGGGGTGCACTACCCAAAGATGGATGGATTGACATTCAATCCATCGAACTTTTACCCTTGAGGACCATTGCTTTCATTGTTTGCAAACTATGTGGAAATGTTGCCCTTCATTTAGCCACATGAGTACAGATGCAGATGGTCGTGGAATGCTGGGAGTCCACGGTATACAACTAGTGTGAGGCAGTAGTGGTAAATATGAAGGGCCAGTTGAATAGGTGCAATAATGGTAAACTGAAAAATTTCGGTTATGGTGCCATTCTAGTTGCTTTTTCCCTAGAGAGGGTTCTTATTCTTCGGCCACAATAAATTCCAGCAGATGAGGGGGGTTCGAGGGATCCATGCTTGATGAGGTGGGTTGCACTGATGGCATGCCATGATGGTGACGGTCCTGTAGTGAGGTATACATCATAGTTTTTTGATTGGTTGAGCCAGCAGATTGTTCCCATCGAGGACTTTTCATATGTCGGGATGGATTACAGAGGTGTTGACGGTGCTGGACCCACCAACATGTAAGGGGATATCCCTGGTAAGAAGTCCCAATTAGACCTTAGACCGTTTGGTGTAGGAGTCCCAGTAGTGGGTCGTACGGTAATGCCTTGACTGGGATTTCGCACAAAGGCAAGTAAGATGTCCTTGTTGGTAGCAAGGGTGTGACAGTTACAGTAAGTCAAGGAAGGTGCATGAGAGGTTCTAACACACTGAGGGTGAGGTGAGTGCACACCTTGGAAACCTGTAATAGTACGTGGCTTGGAAGGCAATACATGAGCAAAGATGCATCACAATCTAGAAAGCAAGTTAGCGAGCAATCCAAAGTGATGGTTAAAGCAAAATCACATCTTAGAAAGATTCATACATACTTATAAAGAATAGTCCATACATGCATGTGTGAGAAAACAAATACATATATCATTTAGAGTAAACTAGATAGCATAGAATATAATACAATATATGCATGAAACTTTTTGGATCCGTTATGTTAAGAAGTGTAAGTTCCAGGCATACAATACATCAATTTCTAACCACTAGTTCTGACAATGGAACGTTACAGCCAGAACCACCAGCTCCTCCAAAGAGATATACTAGCTTTGCGAAGTGGAGAAGCAAAGGCTCGTTACAATACTATCCAAGCTCTCTCCAAGATAGTCTTATCAGAAGCTTGGCTGACCAAAAGCCTTTACAATGAGTTATGAGGTTCTATTTATAGAAAATGGTGGGTTGAACCTTAACATTCCCCTTTGTGACAGTTCATCTACCCCCATGAATCTTCATCTACCCTACGACTGTTACATCCAACTATCGACACTTGAGACCAACTCTTTGACATGCTTGTGATGGTGAAGGTGGTGAGTTGATGACAAGCTTGGTCGTCCGCAATGGTGTGCATCCGCTCCATGGTGACATCTTGCTAAAGGGAACTCTTGCCTTCGTTGCATCCAGGTGCATTGGTATGACTCCTCCATCCAACTCGTCTGCTAGCATGCGCATGGTATTCTTAGGTGCCGCTGAACCGGAAACACACTAATGCATAGTGTCCGTGTTGATCTTCCAATGAGAAGATGGTGCTCCCATATTCTCTCTCGCATCCTGCAACAATTTGTAAGCTTCTCTTGTGCGCTTTCATCCATCTATAAAAGACTCTGCTTGAGTGGATGTCTCCACTCCTGGAACCTCTGCATGCGGCTTCTCCGCATCAGTCAGAGGCTCCTCTTCCTTAGGAACCAACAATTCCTCCACAGCCTGTAGTTGGAGCTCCCTCTCAAAGGGAAACTCACATGGCCTTCTGCTCATCAAACTTGAGATCTCTTTGAACCACTGTCCTCCGACTGGTAGGCAAGTACACCCGATAGTTGTGAGGTGTATCAGTGTACCCCGCAAGTATCCTCAACTCTGCTATCGGCTCAAGCTTCTTCCATGCATCATTTGTCATATGGCAATATACTGATGAGCCAAAGATCCTGAAGTGACCCACATTTGGTCTCTTACAGGAGAAAGCTTCCTCTAGTGTCTTCATCCCAAGTATGCAATGTGGGCTTCTATTATGCAAATAGACCGTTGTGTTGCATGCCTTAGCCCACAAGTGAAGTGGTAGGCCTTGGTCATGTAGCATTTACCGTGCTTCCCCTACAATAGTTATGTTTTTCCTCTCGGCCACCCCATTCTGTTGTGGGTTATGAGGTGCCGTCAACTCTCTTTTAATTCCTTCCACTGCACAAAAGTCCTTAAACTCTTGAGAGACATATTCTCCACTGTTATCGCTTCTCAGGGCCTTGATCTTCTTCCCTGGCTCTTTCTTGACCAAAGCTTTGAACTCACAAAACTTTGTGAAGGTTTGGTCCTTCTTCTGCATGAAATAAATCCAACATTTATGAGAATAATCATCAATGAAAATCACAAAATACCTTTTCTTCGCTGTGGATGCCATCGAGAATGGTCCACACACATTAGTATGAACTCGCTCTAAGGTAGCCTTTGCTTGAATGTCTCGATCATGAAAGGAAGACTTGGTGTACTTTCCCAAGGTACAACCTTTGTATGTGTCAACTTTCTCAAGGTTACCTTTTGTAAGTCCCGTAGATATTTGTTGCATTATCTTCAAAGTCCCATGATGCAAATGGCCCAACCTCCTGTGCCACAACTTGCCAATGTCTTGGCTTTGCACCAATTTTGTTTTCGTACTCAATCCTGCACAATCATCTACCTCTAGTTTATAGATATTCTTCACCTGAATCCCTATCCTTTTGGTCTGACCCATGGCTATGTGTCTTAGGAATGCATTTCCTTTACTGAAGACAACATCGCAGCTTTTGTCCTCCAACATCGTGACCGATACCAAGTTCTTCTTCAGTCCAGGCACATACTTCACATCTGTCAAGGTGATAGGAGCTCCATGCTTCCTCTGAAAAACAACTGTGCCCACTCTTGAAACATTATACCTTCTGTCATCACCCATCTCTATGTGCATCTTGAGGTCTTTCTCCTCCAAGGTACTGAATAAAATTTTATCAACGGTCATGTGGAATGAGGCTCCACTGTCAAGATACCAAACACAACCCATCATCGATGATACCATGCATGCGATGAGGGTAAAGTCCATTTCGAACTAAGAGGCTAATGCCTCACCTTCCGATCCTTCCGAGGATCCCTTCTTGGACTTCTTCGATGGGAAATTAGTCACATAATGTCCCATCTTGTGACAATTAAAGCATCTCACTTTAGACATGTCACCCTTCTTCCCTCCATGAGAAGAATTCGATTTGGAATGGGAAGCCTTCCCCTTCCCTTTCCTTGCCTTACTTACTAAGGCCAGATTTTCTTCATCATCATTCTTGGATGAAGAACCATCTCGTGTGCTCCTCCTGATCTCCTCCTGCATAAGATCCGACCACAGTCGTTCCCAATCCAATAGTTTCTCCCTTCCATTCACAGAGTCCTGGTAGCTATTCCAACTCTTTGGAAGGCCAAGGAGAGCGAGGCTCACCATATCATCATCAACAGTAGTTATTCCCACACTGCCAAGCTCATCTCTGCAGGTGGTGAGCTTGTTTAGATATGTGGAAATATTATCACCCTTCTCCATCTTGATTCTTTGAAGCTTATCCTTGAGCGCCAATTTCCTCTGGTCGCTACTATTCTAGTAGAGTTCCTTCAATGTCTTCCACATTGAAAATGGAGTATCCTTCCCATGGAGACTCGAGACAATATTGTCTCGAATTCCCTCAAGGATGATCTGTCTCGCCTTTGCCACACACTTCTTCCACTCAACCAACTCTTGTGCATTAGTTGAAGCTGGCTTTGAGTTTTCCAAATCAATGAAATCCTTCAAGCCATTGTCTTCTAATACAGCCTCTATTCTATCTTTCCATGCTATGTAATTCGAGCTACCTTCCAAGGCATACTCGAGTCTCAAGCCATAGAACACCATTGGCCAACCTTGAAATATGATATGAATTCGATTTTCACCTGGAACCCCGAACTTCAAACTTTGAATTCTCTTCTTAGCATACTATTCACAACTCTGATACCATGTATAAATTCTCTTCAAATCCAGCTATGATAAATCTAGCTCTGGTACCATGTAGAAAATCTGTTGTAGGTTAACCCGACAATGAAATATAAATCGAAGCAGAATACTATAACATACTACTACTATCAATTTGCGGAAGCTTAAAGATCGAGCTGAACAATATAACTAGAAGAAGAAGAATCAGTGCACAATACACATGAAAATACTTCGGGGAAAGCCTCAGCTAAAAACCCCACTATCTTTATTATCATACAAGGTGGAAATACATAGGAATTATACAAAGCCTTAGCTCTCACAGCTAGCCAGCTCTCAGTACAATCCTCACAGATGCTCACAGGAAAACTTGGCTTCTATCAAGCCTTCTTCTCTGCCCTCCAAGCTCTTATTTCCTTGTGATGTTCCTCTGGGATGATTCTCCCTCAACCAAGTGGATGATCACTCTCACACATTTTCAGAACTGCAATCCTCAAAGAATGATTCTTGATTGCATGCATGAGTTTTCTTTAGAAGAAAACACATGCAACTGATAGTACATTGTCCTTGTCTTTAATCTCAACTGGGCCTTTCTCAGAATAGACATGCATGAGTTTCTGATGAGGGAATCTTTAGTTAACTGGAGTATGCTAGTTGAGTGCATGCATGCATCAACTAACTGTTAACTCTCTATTAGTTCCTCAAACACTTTGGAACTAATTTAACTAGACTTAACTCAGTAAACTGAGTTAACTAATTACAACTCAAATATAACTTAGTCTTATCTCCTTAATTTAAGGGACAATTCTTGCATTACTTCAGAAAGACTTCTAACTTGAATTTCTACAACTAATTAATTCAACATGAATTAATTAATTATTTCCAAGTAGCTGGTAAGACTAAATACGATTTTAATTCACAATTTAATTCAAGGACAAATTAAATTGGAATATTCTTGTTGCCACATTTCAACATAATGTTAGTGGTTGGAATCGACTCCACGTCATGCAAGCATGAGACTAGCTCAATTGTCGATTCCTTTAGACATAAAAGAATAATAATAATAATAATAATAATCCAATATATCTCTTGGTACTTTCCTATTTTTTGATGTCACTCCTAAATATTTTTGACACAATTCAAGAATGACATCATAATACTACTTGGATACATATCCCCACCCATCACATTCAAGAGATCAATACAATTGTCATAAATTTTGCACAACAACAAGACACGTAGTGTTTCTGGAGCCAATTTTCCTTGTCTTTATCACTCTTGGTCGTAATTAAACCATTCAACATGGTATGCCATGAATTCATATTCATTTTGAGTCATTTTGAATACTTCCTCCATACAATCATTGTCCTTACAATAATATTGATATTTTTCTAGGAACTTCCCTTCATTTATGCCCAAATGTGGATACTATCTCTACCAAGATGCATGAACTATGCTGCAATGCATAATTCTTGAGAACGACAAGAAAAATATCAACTTTTTGGCATCTTATGCATAATCGTAGCACCTACAGAGAACATTAAGCTCAAAGAGGAAGGTGTTTGGATCTTCTTTCTATAAAAAATGGAAGTTGGGCAAGGTTGAATACAATATATTATTTATCGTAGTTCCTTCTTATGATTTTATAATTGGAAATTCAAAAGTGGATGCCTCCTCCTTAATAGGATCCTCTCGAGCCAATGAAAATTGCCCTCTTCCTCTAAAGGTTCTTTGGGAGAGTTAGGAAGGATCGAATCTTTGGAATGGAATTATTCTTCTATCTATCCTTTAGGGAAAAATATCTCTATTTGTATAGAAGATGAGGCTTACACGATAGCATTCCCCTAAACAAAACATTCAAACTTATTTTTGGCAAGAGAGCTATCTATGGGATTTAAATAGTTAGGTCGAGTGTGCCCTTTTTCCTCTTGTGATTGTCGTACACTGGTACTTTTGTGGGGATTTTTAATAGAGGTGTTACACTAAAATTTGTCACCATGACTATCTGCAGTTAGTATGGCTTCATCAACTGTCATACTATCATCCTTGGAAAGTCTCATACCTCTGCTCCTCATGTCAAACTCCAAGAAAGAGAGAAAGTCCTTAAAAAGTCAATTAACTCTGGTTATGCAGTTTCTCTTAGCCTTACCTGCGTGTACGCACCCCAAGTTCACAATACCTGCGTACTTGTACGCTCTGTCTATAAAAGGGTGGGTGCGTACTCCTGTAAAGGTCAAAAGGCACAAGTTTCACTTCAAAAAAGTTACTTGTGGTCATTTCTAGAGCATTCTAGAAGATGGTTTGACGTGGATTGAGCGCCTCCAGATGGTTCATGCATCCCTATGTAAGAGGAACTTATCCCATGAAGAGGGGAGCTATCCCATTGAAAGAGGGGCTTATCCCATTCATGGTGGACCTGATTAACTTCCTCCAAAGCACTATGAATACAGGCATTGGGCCAGAGGGAGGAGAGGTTGAAAGCTAAACATTCCTAAGGGTAGATGCTGTTGAAATTAAGACTCCCTTATAGAGCTTGAGAGGAGAGATTCCCATCCTTTCTTAGCTTCATTTGGAAGTGGGTGAGCTGATCAAAGTAAAGGAGAACTCTTGCTGGACCCTGGGAGGGACCTGCACAACACCAAGGCACTAGTTGTAATGGTTTCTTTTGTTTCCACTTAATACAATTAAGCTCATTTTTCTCAACAAGTTGTTATACATAATTTGTTTCATATACTCCTTAGTCTTTATGATGAATATGTTTTATTTTATGAGTTATTCAGGTGCTATGTAATCGTTTGCTTGTTAGTGAATGCAGGTTTCGAAGAGAAGGAGGAGCTCATCCGGATCGGAGAGGCTAGACTGCTACAAACAGCGTGGGACTAAAGGTATGTTTTAAACACCTGACTACTTGTATTTTAAATGCATGTTTAGGGAAAGATAGTGTTTAATTGTCTTGTTTGTCACTAGAAAGCCTTAGCTTCTAGGGAGGTCGATTTTGTCCGCAAAATTGACTCTTTCCGCATGACAAAATGGCGACTCCACTGGGGAATTCCATGATTTGATTGATTTCTCTTTTGTGTGAAACTTTGATTTGAGAAGAGTTGTTTTCTTTCTGGTTTTTGGCTGTTTGACTGTGCATTTGGGTGGAATAGCTTAGGGTTAAGTTAGTTTTTATTTTTCTTGGTTTTGCTAGCAGTACGCACCCTCTGCGTTAAGCACAGTGCGTACCTGTACGCACTTTTGCTATGTACACAGAGCATGGCCGCACCTGTGCAAACAGGATGCCTGTGTACCCCTGTCAAAAGCCTAGAAAATTTCAATTTCTTCTTTTTTATCTTTTAGATTTTGTTTATAGCTTGTTTTTGCTGCCCAGATCCACTGTTCACCTGTCAAAAGTTTTCATCTTGGCTAATTTCATTGGCATTCCTGCTTTAAGCTTTTATCAATTGGGTGTTTTGAGTCTCTTTTTTGAGAAATTCTAAATTTGATTTCCTTTGGTCATTACTTGGAGGTTTGTCTCAATCTTTTCACAATTTTGCATCTCTTTTTTAATCGCCTTTGAGTGTTTTTATTTTTTGATCTTTGGAACTCTCATCCAATTTTCTCGACTTGCACTTGATTGGTTCTTAGATTACATTGGAATCATCTTGTGTTTGAGAATTCTCTTGCATAGATCACATTTGCGTAATTAGAATTCTCATTTTCAAAATATGAATGAAAATGTGCATAGATTACATTTGCATACTTTTCAAGTGAATTGTGCATAGATTACAATTGCATAGTTTACATTCTGAAAAATCAATCGTAGATTTAGATCAGTTTTCTTTGATTTGAATTTACACAAAAATAAAAATAAAAAAAAACTATTTTGGAATTGATTTGCATTAATTTTTCTTGATGAAATTAGTGCATTAGAGAATTTGTTATATTTTCTCTTAGTGATCAATTTTTTGCATTGTTGGAAGTGAATGGAAACTCTCTCCTTACTTTAATTAGGATTCATCGAATTGAAAAGATCACATTATCATATTCGATTGCATTCAGTTGAGTCGGGTCATAACACCATTGGTTTCATATCCATTTACCCATTTGAGTAATAACAACCTTAATAACACATCGCTTAATTAAAATTCATCTAGTAATTTTTACATTTACTAGGGCTCTGAAACACCAATATAGATCAGGCTAGTGTCTTGGAGTAGGAGAGTAATTAACTCTCCAAGACAGCAAAACCAAACAAGTAGCTCATCTTGTGGTAGGATAAATCCAACTGTTTCATTTGTACTCTGGGGAAGCTCCTCTTAAAGGAGAAGCACGAGACCGTGTCCGAACCAGTGAGGGCATCAATCCTCCTTCATTGGGAAAGACGCCAGATACGCACGTACTACAAATGGTAAACCTCGGATTATTGTCGAGGAGCCTGGGGTCACTTGTCGGTAAACCTTGTATTATTGTCAAGGAGCCGGCAAGGGGATTGAGCTTGTTACTCTGCCCTTGCGTGCTATCGGGTCGTAGACTGTTCCCCCAAGTATATTTGTTGTTGTTGGTAACCTTAGTGACCATTATCTTTAGGGTTCTACCCAAGGTGACGGTGGAGGGAAGATCCCACTGTACTTGGAGCAGACGTCGGCTAGACTCACTTGGATTTTCTGGGGGGTTCACTTCACTCGAGACAGTTAAAGTGGAGGAACTTGGTCCAGTCTATTCATTAAGCAGGTTGACGGGGTAACTGTTCCACCCGCCACTTCTGTACTGAATTCTGCGATGTTGGATTTCATCACCAACTAGTGTTTTCGGTCTGGAAGGTTACTGTTTGTGTGTGGTTTGACTCCTAGATTTGATAGCGCATGTTAATTTGTTTGTTTTTACTTTTAGAGACCATAGGTGTGAATTGTGAATTTTAATTGTTAGGTGTGAATTGTCAATTGTTAATTTTAGTTTTAAATTGTTAATAAAATTCACTGAAGTTGAATATAATGGCAAATGTTCCGGAATTTACCAACCTAGGAACCCCTCCTAACGAGAATCCTAGTACTTTTCCTTATTTCGGAAATGTTGGTCCTCCTTATATGGCTACTTTGTCATTACCTGGATTTACAATAGGTTTACCGATATGGTTATTTTCAACTTCGTTGGCCCCGAATACTCCAATTGTTCCACCTCAACCGAGTGCTTCACCTCAACAGAGTTCACCATCTCAACATCACCAACCTTCTGTTGACCCTTTACCTTCTTCACCTAATTTTTCTTCCTCCATTTCTTCCTCTTCGCTTGGTAAAAGCCTTGATGCTAGTAACCAGGAGGCTAAGAAGAAGAAGAAAGGGAAGAAGAAAAAGAAGAAGAATAAGCAAGATAAGAAAGAAGTCAACCAACCAACCACAACTGTAAGTGTTAGTTGTGTTGAGCAAAACTCCGACATGCATCGTAAACCCAAATACCCTTGCAGGCTTTGTAAGGGTTACCACTTCCTTGTCAATTGTCCTGGTATTCCAAAGGTCTTGGAAGTATGGTCAGAAAAATCTCATCAACTTTCCATTGATCCATCAACCAGTGATAGTCAGGTTCCTGGGAAAAAGGGTAAAGTTAGGTTTCCTTGTAAGTTATGCAACGGGAGTCATCAAACTCACATTTTCCCTCACATGGATGAAGCCTCAACATTGTTGGAAAACCTTACTGTTCCACAACAAGAATTTCCAACTGGTTACTGTAAACTTTCTCCCAACCTACCGTCAACTGACGGAGTGACTGATCTAATTTCAAGTACAGTCGATCACACTCCTCCATTAGAGAGTGAAACTCATGTCACTCAGGTTGATGATCCATTAGTTGATCAAGTGTTCAATTCAATTTCACATTCGATCGATCCCACTTTCCCTTTAGAGAGTGAACTTCATACCACTCAGGTTCTTCTTGTTACATCAGATTCTTCTATGCCGGGGGGCATTTCACCTGTTTCTATGGAACCCCCTCCAAGTACTGAGGTCTTTTCCTTTGACTGGAATAGACTGACAGAACGTCGTCTTCCTTCCTCCATCCCTTTCCAAATCATTGTCAAGGCTGGTGGTAGGGACATACATCATACTCAGGTAGATGAAGGTGCTTCTGTTAGTATTTTATCCTCGACTATTTGGAAAGCTTTGGGTTCCCCTCAGCTTGCGCCTATTACGCATAATCTGAAAGCTTTTAACAAAACCATTAGTGAACCTTTAGGGATCCTTCCTAAGTTTTCTATTACCTTGGAAGGTAAAACTGTCTGTATTGATCTTATGGTAGTCCGAGGTCCCTTGGATTTAAATTTACTCCTTGGGCGAGACTATGTTTATGCAATGAAAGCTTTCGTATCGACAATCTTTCCGTGATGTCTTTCCCTCACAATGGCAGTATTGTGACTGTAGACCAGCTTTCGTTCCCTAGTCTTTTTTCAACTACCAATAATATGACATCCCTAAATGTTCCTGATTCTAAAGTGGTATCTACCCTGCCACGGGTTAATTGTGGCAACTAGTCCCATGTTTTCAGTTACCGATGTAAGTGAGCCTCTCACTGTTTTCTCATCTTCCATTGATTTAGATCTGGTAATTGACATGGAAAACTCTATGGGATTACTTGAACACGATGTTCTTATTCCTTTTGAGTCCCTTGACATGTATTCCTTCCAGAGAAGTATTCTTCCTTCTGATGAAGACCTCTTGGAAGCCATGATCAAGGTGTGTCCATTGACATGTCTTTCTTCCAATTGGAAGCCATGATCAAAGAGTGAGGAAAGTTCCTTTTACTGTGTCAACCTCGTTAAAAAATGAATCAGTGTGTGCGAGGATAGTTCCTGTTACTGAGTCAACCTCGTTAAAAAATGAATCAAGTAAGAGGATAGTTCCTGTTACTGAGTCAACCTCATTAAAAAATGAATCAGGTAGATTGTAGGTTATATAGGTAGATTGTAGAGAGTAGAAATGAGGATAGTTCTTTTCCTGTGTCAACCTCATTAAAAAATGAATCAGTTAGTTATGAGCATAGTTCCTTGTCTTGTGTCAAGCTCGTTAAAAAATGAATCAAGGATTTTAGAGCATAGTTCCTTGTCTTGTGTCAAGCTCGTTAAAAAAAGAAACAAGGAGTCATGAGCATAGTTCCTTGTCTTGTGTCAAGCTCGTTAAAAAAAGAATCAAGGTTTTTAGAGTAAAGTTTTTTTTAGGTAGATTGTAGAGAGTAGTCATGAGCATAGTTCCTTATCTTGTGTCAAGCTCGTTTAAAAAATGAAACAAGGGTTTTGAATGCAATGAAGCTTGGGGGGCATGTACCTCGTTTTGCGTCATTATGCTGGGGGCATGTGAACTGTAACAAGCATAGTTTTTCGTTTCAAGCTTGCGTAAACATGAAACTGAATCTGAGCATAGTTCTTTTCTTGTGTCAAGCTCGTTAAAAAATGAAACAAATCCTCCTCTACTTGAATCGAGAGTTTGACTAGATCTCGTAAATGTTAAGTTGTATATTTAGGTTAGTTATTTCAGTGTTTTTGCATAATTTTCTTACAGTTTTAGGTCGAGTCTTTCAAACGATCTCGTACATGAACCTTCATTCCATCCAGCTTGTACTTAGTTGAATGAAATGAAGATGGGGGGCATGCGCTCTAGCAATTACGCTTAGGGGGCATCAAGCATAGTTTTTTCTCTGTTTCAAGCTTGTGTAAAAATGAAACTACTCTGAAGCATAGTTTTTCTCTGTTTCAAGCTTTTGTAAAAATGAAACTTATCTCGAGTCAATTTCAGTTATTTTCAAGACTCGTTAAACTCATGAAAATCCCGAGATTATTTTGCTATCTTTCATTCTCGTAAAACAAATGAAAATGCCGAGTTCTTTCCATCTTTTCCTGCTCGTAAATTAAATTGAAAGTCGGCCATATGAGTACATTTTTATCATTTTTTCGAACTCGTTAAAACTTACGAAAAAGTGAAACCTTGGAGTTCTCTTTTAAGCCCTTTTCAGACTCTCAAAATATGAAAAGATTGCTGAGCGTTTCTTTTACACTCGTTAAAACGGAATTAAAAGACGGTCCTCTTACAACTCTTTTCTGACCATAAAAACATGAAAAGATTGCTGGATTTTTGTCGTTTCAAATTCAATATTGGAAATAAAACGACGTGTCCTTGATCGCTTTTTACTTTTCAGATCAGAGACACTAATCATGAAAGTACTCCTTGGTCGTAAAAGATCAAGCGGTTCTCTCAAGTATTATTTTATACTTTTTCGGGCTTGGGAGACACAAATTTACGAAAAAGTTCAACCTTGGAGTCTTCTTAAGTTTTTCAGACTCTCTAAAATTGAAAAACGCCGAGTTTCTCCTATACTGGACTCGTTAAAATTTCACAGTAAAGGACCTATTGGATTACAAACAGGAACGAACCACTCCTTCTTAGGGTTCGAATCTAAACTAAGTTGGACTCATCCAAAGGATGAGCTTATAATCAAGCATATGTATCCTCCTCAAGCTTGTAAAAAATAAAGAGGTACTTGCCAGAAATGGTGGGGGAAAAGAGAGAAAAATGAGCCTATTTGTTATCCTTTCTCTCAGAAGAAACCTTATCACCACTCTTGAACACGACACTTTTCATTCACATGGGTTGGGAAATCCTTTGCCTCACAGTTGATTGAACCACAGTGAAAGTCTTCAGCCGGGTATTAACTTTGGGTCAATTGTCACCAAGCCATATGTCGTGCCGTTATGTGTTCAAGAGGTTACTGCAAATAAACCGTTCATCTGCAAAATACTCGTCATCCATCTCGACCATCCCTGAGTCAGTCCTTACTGTTATAGACATTTTTGTGCCTTACAGCATGAAGCATGAAATGTCAATAATCTGAGGGATCAAAAGTCCCTAAACATGTTGTTCCTACCCCTAGAGGAACAAGGTCAGCAAACCACAGCACTGAAAATCAGCTCTCCACCTGAAAACACTCAAAAACAAGCTAATTCTGAATCATGTCAACTGCTCCACTGAGCATCTGCGCTGAATGTCAACTGCTCCACTCTATACCTGCGCTGAATGTCAAATCTAATGAAAGCTACCTGCGCTGGGCGAGATTGGCCAAGTGGCACAGTCATTCTGCAAGGTGTCAAATGCCCAGGAAGCTTCCAAAATGACACTTGGATCAGGGAATTCGCCTTGTGATGAGTAAGAGGATCTAGATCTCCAAGTGGAAGCAAGAAACTCCAAGTGGACTCAAGAACTGAAGTATAACTGAAGTGGGAGAGGACACTAGTCAGCTTCATGCCAGCCTCAAGCTGACTCATCCTTTCTCCAAATCTCCTATATATAGAGCTCTCTCATGAGGTCTAGGGAGGCGGGAATCTGGTGAATGTAAGGAAGTGTTGTTGGTTTGAGTATAGAACTATTGGGTGATTGCTTTGAAGGAGGTGAAGAGGAGATTTCTTTCTGCTGGGAGGTGTTGCTGGATTGGGCCTCTTATGGTTGTAACACTCTCAGAACTTTACTTCTTCCATTAATAAAGCATTTGAGGTTCTTCTATATGCATGTGTCTCTGTGGCGTATTGATGCTTGTATATTTGATTTATTCTAATCCTTGAATTAGTTATGGATGTATGCTTCTTGTAGTTTCCCTTTCTTGTGCTTTTGCAGGATCTTTGTGTAGCTGGGCCAGTGAAAGAGCAAGGAGCTGGGAGCAAGTAGCAAAGAGGGAAGATTGGATCAACCATTAGCGGAAGATAACGGTTAGTGGATCCCTTTCTCCTCTCTCTTACATCTCATAAAGAAGTAATCTTGAATAGCTTTGCATTCGGTTGTTGCTGAGGTACTATCACCCTTAGAGTGGGATAGTGTCATTCCGTTGGTGAAGGAATGGTTGAAAATAAAGATAAGCATGTAAACCATCACACATTCAAAGTTTAAATGTGTTGAAGAAAAAGAAAAGAGTCAAAGTGCAAGACAAACTTTCTATGGATGTACCATGGTGTTGCAACACATTGTGCGCGGACGATGAGCATTTACACTCTTTTGACCATGACAAACAAGCAAACATGAAAAAGGAAGACAAATTAATTTTCACAAGAGTGTTCGTTGTGTATGATTCCTCCAATGCATGAGCGATTGGATCGTGTAGTAAAAGTGGAGGATGTAAAATCTATGGATCAGATTGATCTTTAATGTAAATAGGAGAGTGATGAGGAGCCTAGGGTGTTTCAATATTTATGATCAGAAGGGGAACTGACCTCAAGACAAAAAGAAATTGACATAAGCATCAACTCGAGTTGAAGTGCCTCGACATCTTGAGGGGTTTCCACTTCGTTAACAGGTGGATCATCAAAGATCAGTGGCTTAGAAAGATCAACGATGAATGAATCAACATCATGAAGGAGTAAAGAGATCATGACAACCACAATAATAAAATTTGATATGTTCATCGACATCCTCATGATATGATGAATCATACAGAGGGGTTGATGGGAAACAAGGATGTTCACCCTCTATGTTTCTGAAAATCACAGATGAAAGATTGCTTGGATTTGAAAAGAAAGATGTGTCCTCTCCGCGATGAAATGACGGTCTGACATCTGTTATATTATGTAAATGATCATAAGTAGATACAACGGTGATGATTTTTCGCAAGGAAAATAAAAAATGGCAGAATCACGACAAATATCAGGAAACAACAGATTGGTGCGGATAGAAGGAGGTCATCCTTCACCTCGGGTTGTTCTTCAGATTCCCACACATACTCATCATAAATGATATCGCAGGTTGGTTGTGTAACACAAATTCCGTTGAAAACTTGATCCTTGTGAACAGCGAATATGAAGTCCAAAACGAGAGAAAACAACACAGTACAATCCAGAGGATCAACAGAATGAGAGAACATAGGTTGAGAGAATAATTCAACAGATGTGTGTGAGACTTCTCCCACCTCGCACTGCAGAGCTAGAGTTGTTTGATGAGAAGTAGACATAGGGTCAAATGTGACAAAAATCTTGTCCATCTTGGATTTAGTAGCTCTAACACTAAGGTATACTGGGAGAGGTTCGAATGATTCTAAGATATGTGGATTTTTATATATGTGAAGAAGATATTGAAACCTTCCACTAAGAAATTTCCAATCAATTTCATCTTCGGGGATTTGAAATGCGAGATTATGAAATCGATTCCAAAATTGAAAAAGGGATTCATCAAGTGCTTTCCGTAATTCCAAAATTTTCTTATTGAGTGCTTTAGGATCATAACAATATAAAGCACGGGCCAACTCTGAAATAAACTGATCGTAAGAGTGAATGGATGTTGTAGGTAATGTGACACACCATTGCAGTGCGTTCCCTCGGAATGTGAATGTGAATAACGAGCAGGAAATGTGATCCTCATGGATTTCATTCCTTTCATAGAAGCCCATGAAATAAATTCCATGTCTAAGAAAGGTTGCTCCCCCTTCACCATCATATGTATTACGTGACAAGTCATTGTAGAGATCATCTAAGACTTCAAAATCACATCCGTGAGAAAGACATGTCAGAGGTTTGATTTTAATGTAAGTCATGAAAGATGTGCAGAGATTCAAAACAAACTTTCAGGACTCAGCTTGTTATCTAGCCCTCCTTCTAGCTCCATAAATGTTGACGGCACTGGACCCGCCAACATGTCAGGGGATCTCCCTGGTAAGAAGTCCCAACTAGACCTCAGACCGTTTGGAGTAGGAGTCCCAGCAGTGGGTAGTACAGTAGTGCCTTGACTACGATAGCGCATAGAGGTAAGTAAGATAACTTTGTCGGAAGCAAGTGTCTGACCTTGCGGCGAGTCAAGAGAGATGCATGGGGGTTCTAACACACGAAGGGGAAAAGGAAGTGTGTCCCTTAGAAGCCTGTAATAGTACGTAGCCTGAAAGGAACACACGAGAAGAATGACATCACGGGATGGAAGTGGAGTAGTCCACAATCCAAGGTGACGGGTTAAACCAACAAGACGTCTCCAACAAGATTCATACAATCATATACAAAATAGTTCATACACAAATGCGTAAGTTAAATAACATACATTGCTAAAGCAACCAAATTAGTCCAAAACAATGTAAACTTTGAAATGGGAACTATAAACTCAAAATGGGAAAAGGTAGCTTACCTTTCTAATTTTTTGAGCCTCTCTTGAGATTCCTCATGACCTTAGCTTTCTCTTCATTTGATTCACAACATGAGTCATTATGTTCTTCCTTGGGCTTCTTATCTGCTTTGAATGATGACTCCTTTGTTGTAGGATTTCCTTTATAAATTCTCATCTCATAGGTAGTAAGAGTGGCAAGTAGTTGGTCCAAAGTGAGAGTCTTCAAATTTGTCATCTCCTCAATATTTGAAACTTTAGGATTAAATTTCTCATCAAGAGATCTCAACAACTTTTGAACTTCTATGATATCTTTTAACTCTTCGTCAAGACCTATAATTGTATTCACAATTTCATCAATATTTAGCAATATCGTCATCATCATGCATCTTCAAAGGCTAAAATTTCTTTCTAAAAATTTGAAGTTTGGCTTGCTTTACCTTGCTATCAACTTCATAGCAGCTACTCATCTTGTCCCAAATAGATTTTGTAGTAGTTCAATCCATGATATTGACTAGTTCTAATTCAAGTAGGCCAGCAAGTAGAGCATTCATAGTTGTAGCATTGCATGTAAATTCCATATTTTGATCTCTAGTAATTAGGGCTTGAGGACTTTGATATTCTTCTTCCACTGTGTCCCATACATCAACTCTAAAAGATTGAATATATTTTTTCATCCTTACTTTTCAAAACACATAGTTTGTTCCATTGAACATAGGTTCCCTATTGGTGAATCCTCCTTCCTAGTTTTCCATGGCCAATGATATTTTTTCCAGTTATTAAACTGATTATGAAGTAACCTGGGGTTTTGATACAAATTGTTAGAAACAAGTACAATACTAAGAGAGGGGGTGAATTAGTTTTGCGAGAATTCTAAAACTTTGTTTCACAAGAAAATAATATGAGGACACCTATAAACACTTCAACAACCATTCATATAATCATTACAAGAATCAAAACAAGAAGCAGAAATTAAACATATAGATTCCTTAAAATTTTCTTCAATTACTTTCAAAAAGGAAAGCTTCAACTTGTTGTTACAAATTTCTCTATCTCCAACCAAAAGGAAGCTACTACTCCCTAATTTATCAATTACTACTAAAAGGAGATATAGCCCCTGATTTATCTGCAGCTACTGAAAGGTTATTATACCACTGATTATTTACCAACCATTACTGGAAGGAGATACAACCCATGGAATGCAAGTTGTCACTTGCTTAACCTCATTAATTCATCTTTCATTCCATTTTAAAACTCAAATCATGAAGGTTGCTTCCTTTCATAAAATAAATAAATTCCTCCTCGATCATGCATACTAATCACCAAAAAATCACCTCCAACATCGTCTTATCTTCGATCAAAATGCACAACACCAACACTAATAGAAATAGCATCAACTTCAACAACTATTTTCTTCGTGTTATGTCAATTCTACTTATATAGAATCAGGACTAATATTATTAGATCTAAACACTTTAGTTATCTTCATTTCTTTTTCATCCATAAATTTTTATTTTTGTTTATTTCACACTTTTGTCAAGTATTCTAGACGCATTCATCAAGTTTTCAAACATTGTTTGTTTTATTTATGAGAAAAACTAAGTTAAACTACCAATTTCATAAATTCTGGTGAGTTACAAAATTTAGCAATGACTTTCTAAATTTGGCGAACTACTAGATTTGGCCAATTTTCCAAATATACTGCTAAATTTGTCCATCCCTCTAAAAATGCTACCAACTTGTTCATGTTATGTTTTCAAAATTTAGTGCACTATTGTTTATGGTGGAATCTGTTGGCACCTAAATCTGCCCTAGGCTGAAGGAAGGCAAAATTCAGGGTAACCACAAACCACGGTCAGTCTGGTAGCTAGCCCTACCAGAACAGGAGAGGGCTCTCTCCTAGTCATGCTTAGAGAATAGATAAGCAAAAAATGGTCTGAGATGACTTACAATGAAATATTTACCTTAGGCTAGTAAGTGAACAGGGATTTGGGAAAAAAAATTCATGAATGAGCGAGCTTCTGGGATGGTATGGGACCAACGGTCAGCAAGGAACAAAGAATTTAATACAAAGGCACAGATTATTCCGTGAGGCAAGGTAGGCGGAAAATGTAGCAATTTAGTTTGAGGTAACATGGAATGAATAGATTGCTGAAGAAAGTGAAAAGGGCATAGTTACATGAATCCTTTTCAATAGAAGAAGAACACTGAACATGAAATTTTCCCACAGGCAGAGCAATAAAATTGAATTCTACCTAATCTCACTCAGAAAATTTCACTGGAAATGAACATGAATTGAATTATGAAACATAACGAAATACATATGAAAACATAAGAGACACATTTACTACACTCACAACCACAAGAATCTCATGAAACAGAGCCGCTACCTTTCATTAATTCTCTGTCAAAAATACACAGTGGAGAAACAATGTTTCTTTCCCTGGCTTGGGTGACCATTTGCCTTCCTTCGCCACTTGGATAGAAGCCAATCTGGAGAAAAAACACTTTAAATGCCACCTTTGGTGCCAAAAAACGGAAGTGTAGATGAGTGGGCCCGCTTGGAGAGGTCGTGAAACGGAAGCAAATTGGGCAATTTTTCCTCTGTGCGCCGCGCCATTTTCTCTGTGCATCGCGCTACTTTGGGGCCTATTTTGGGGCCCTTTCAGGTGTCCAAAATGTGCCCAAGTGGGCGTGTTGGAAATCATATCTCGTCTACTTTCTAACCCCACTGGAATTTTTGAATTTGGAGTTCATTTTCCCTATCAAAAGTCAAATCTCCCAAGACTGGTCAAAATGTGCCAAATGAGGCTACCTCAAGGCAGAGTGATGTTGCAGCCAACTTTTGAATGCCTTCCTCAACTCCAAATTGAACTCATGATAGCTCATTGGAAAGCTCTTTGTGTCTAGTTATCATTTGGCTCATCACAAAAGTCATTTGGCCAACTGAGCTAGGTGAAAATTTGATTTTTCCAATGTCACTTCAGAGATGCATCAATTCTCCCGAGGCAACTATATTTTTGACATTTCTCCAAAACCATGACACCTGTGTAAAAAGTGAAGGATTTTTTTCTTCCTTGGCATGTTTTGGACAAAAACCTCTCTCAGTTTTCCAAAATTCATCTTTTATTGCTCAGAAACCTCATTTGAGTGAAACCTATCCCGATGTGTGGAACAAGGGATTTGTTGAAATGAAGCGAAATGAAGGGGATAGGGAGTTTCTAAATTCTTGAGGAAATTTTTGGAAGTAGGGAGGGATGTTAGGAAGTAGGGGAAAGTGGAATTTCAAATATTGAGTGAGGGGAAGGGGTCCAAACAGGCAAAACACAGGTCCAACCTAGAAAATTGCAAGGTTGTAGCAAGAAACTAGGTTTTGTGAAAAAATGAGGAATTTGGGGGATCTCAGTGACGGGAGGTGTTTAATAAGGTACATTAAGGATATGGGAAGGTGTAGGAACATCAGGATACCAATTTTTTCGATGCTTTGACCGTCCAAGAGAAATTGCCTTCAAAACCCTAGGAGAGGGAAATGACCTTTCCTAGACGCAACTGAAGCATGAATAAGGTGTAAAATGACCCAGCGGAACTTGACATGATAATGACAACCCTCTTAATGATGGTACACTCAGTTGAATGGTGACATGGACCGACATCTGGACAACTTTGAAAGGAGTGAAAGCAAACCCTAGACCTAATGCCTAGTGATCAAATTTTACTTGAAGACTCACTGAAATGACAAAATTTGACCTTGACACCTTAAAACCACTTTGTAAGAGCATGTTTGATCACTGGAGGAAGGCTGGAAAGATTGACACTAAAAGAATCCACCAAATTTGGCACAAAATTCCACATTTCCAACCTATTCATCGGAACAACTGCTAAGCCCTTGTTATTAGCCTGTTACCCACCACCTATGGGTGACACCCATAGGAGAAAATTTTTCTCCTAGCTAGTCCTCAACCAGTAGCCAGTAGCCCCTTGCAGCCACCATATAGCTTGAGGTGCCACCATCTCCACCACGTGATACATTCATTTGGTCTATGTCCCGACCTCAAAGGTATGGCTTTTCATTGTGTAGTTGGGTAATCTTGTTTGCTTATCATGGACACTTTTGGGCATGGATTGGTGGGGGGATTAGTTGGAAAGAGTGGTTTAGGTCTATACTCTTGGCTTATTTTCCCAATTTGATGATTAGCCTTGTATCTTAGTCTCGTGGGATCTCCTTTACTGGCTACTAGCTTTAGGGTTGGCACTACATGGAAAATACCTATTTTGGTTGCATGGTCTCACTTCCCGACACCATATACATCACTACCCTCCACTCATTTTAACCCCATTCATCACTTTTCCCATATGGGTCCACATTTTTCCATTGGGTCCATAAGGAGTTGGCTTCCCCTTCCCTTGTCCACACTTTGGGTCGGGCCTAGAACCATGCCTCGAAGGTTGATGCAGCTAAAAGAAACAAAAAATCATAATTTGGCCACTCTCAATAGGAAATGTACCATAAAATGCAAAATATGGACGAGGCATATGCATTTAGAACGTGGGCAAAAGCCAAGCATGAGCTCTACCCCTCTCATTATGGCCATCACCCTGGTTCCTAGGTCCCCTCATATTGGCCCCTTACATCATTAAGGAACCCATGATTGTCCCAACCCCTAATGGGCAATGCACTGCCCCACCTTAAGGGGGAAATCAATTCTATAACCCACACATCATGCTCTCATCCCCTTGAGCCCCAAACAGTTATAAAAGAAAATAAATAAAAGGAAAAAAACATATGAAGAAGGTTGGAAAAACAAAAGTTGGGGTAACGCATGTACCATGATTGCTCCCTCTTACATCCATAAACCCAAGTGTGGGCTTCCCTTATTATAGATACCCTTGTACTATGACATGTGGCTTGGAGCGTTCCCCTGATGCCCCATTTTGTTCCACCATTATATCACATGATACCTACTAATTTATGGATGTCTCATGGACATGTCACCCCCTTTAGAAGTAGAAACCACCTAATAGGATCGTTTTATGACCCCATTATTGAGCTTGGAGACACCTATACATGCTAAAGTCCACTATGGATGAGCATACCACCATGAAGTTTCCATTTGATTCCATGATTTTTAAGCTCTTTTACTTCATTTATATAATGATTTTTTGTGTTGGAAGGAAAGGGGATGCATTGGTTCTTAAGCAGGATTGCAGGTGGGTCTCCATTTGGGGTTTGGTCTCCCTATACGAGTACAAAGCCCTCCAGAGGGTTATATTGGCACTTTTAGGGTGAGCGTTGAGAGCTATGGGCCACCACCATAGCAGAAAAAAAATTGCCACTTCACAGATACCTCAACGCCATTCATTGATTGCTCACATTCTACCTTTTGGATGAAGATGATGCACCTAGACCGCCATGACTAATAAGCTTCACACTTGCACCACACACATTACAAATGTTCTAGGACCCAGCTGAGGATCTGTCTCACCATGGGAGATAGAGAGATGGCTTATGTCATCATTCTAGCCCTTACAGATGGTAAACAGGCATTATTGATCCACTTGGAGACCCATGAGGATGTTATCGTACCACCACACCCACTTAGGGACACCACTTTTGATTTTCTTAGACATCAAGGGGCCACCCCTTTGATCACTATGTTTGGAGCCTATTATATCACCTTAGCACACTTCAATGGCCCAAAGTCTCATTGTATCTATTATCTTTCCCTTTTAGAGGCTTATCTTTGTATTATGGAGCTATCTTGGTGGGTTTGTCACCAAGTTTTGTTATTCTTTCACATTATTTTATTATTAAGGGGCATTATTAGGCTAATAGTCTATTCGAACCCCCTTATGGATTGTATAAATAGATGAGATGCTCATTCATTTCTCTCATCACATTTTTGGATTGGACTATCTCTTCTTGAGAATTTCGGCTAACCTATTTGATGGATGAATTGGAGATCTAATGCATTTTGATGTTTGGAAAATATTAATTTCTTATCTTGGAGCTTGTATTTTTTTGCATCTTGATGATTGAGTTAATTTCGCTATACTTTTGAGTACCTTTTCATGCTTACTTGTAAATTTTGTCTCATAAAATTTTCTATGGAACATTTTCGTTCATGAAGTTGGTGTAGCTATTATTTATCTTATACGAAGTTGTTGGGCTTGTCTTTATGAGGTATTTTTCATATGATTATTTTAAATATGGTGAATTATTGTCCTATGGGTACATGAATGCTCATGAATTGCCTTGATAAGTCATCATTTACAATATAAATAAGTATACATTTCCCTTTGTAACCTAGTTGTTGCTTAGGTCATATGAAGTTGTTGGGGAACTCCTTGATTGGAATTAAGCCTATCTAAACATTGATTTAATTTTACTCCATTCTCCCAATTGGCTAGGCACTTATCTATTCCTAAGGTGATCACAAAAGAATATTCTTCTCACCTTCTCTTCCTCTTTCTAATCCCTAACTAGTAGGCCTCCTAGGGAATCACCTAAAATCATTTCTAGCCAATGAAAACACTTGAAAATTTGTGAGCTTCTATGCTAGGGTCGTTTTGAGGGGTCCTCCAATTTTGAGATCAATCCTATAGTGGAATCCCAATATATTGCAAGCCCTAGCCCGAAGATTGTTCTTCTCCCTAGGTTCCCTTGGGTTATTGCCTTCATTTGGATCATTGCATTTGAATTCAAAAATAAAAGTAGTCCTTTGATCCTATTCTCCTCCCTAACTAGGTCAATCCCCTTTATTGTTGATCAACTCCATACCCTTTACCTAGTTTGGGTCCACTTGGTTTCTTTGTGGTCCCACAACTTTGTGACTCAAACTCCATGAGGATTACATAGAAACCATTTCTCAGGATTCTCATGCCCAAGATGCACCTTGTTAAGTATTAATCATCAAACCTAGGCCTAAGTATCTTCACATCCCTTCTAAGAGAGCCATCTATCTTGCTTTCAGAGTAATAAAACCCATTATCTGAGCCTCTCTTGTGAATAGGATTTAGGAATCAATCCACCTCCTATCATTGATATATCCATCCTTGTGGTTCCTCTCATACTAGGACTGCTCCCATAGGTGAAATTCATTAAAGATCAGGGAGCTTTATATAAGGTGATAGTGGGTTATCGCTCCATTTTTTCCACTTGACTTAGTAGTTTCTTTATACTAGATCCCTTACTAGGACCCCTACTAGTTTTAGAGATAGAATAGCCCATAGGCTTAAATCATGACTATAAAACGACATAGCCTTGAGGGATTTACACTACAAAAACCTCTGAAAATAACCATTGGTTCGGTGCACCCTCATTCTGAGCTTCATTGGATTAACATACTACATCAAATCTTTCTTCCCTTGGTTACCTCGAACACAGAACTAGATCCTGGAGTGCCTTCTATCATCTGATAGAACCATCAACTATTTTCAATTTCTCTATCTACCAGGCCCATCTCCTCAGAGAAAATAAATTTTGCACCTTTTGAAACTTCTTGAGTCATTCCTCTAGGGTTATGTGTCCATCTGGGATCACCCTTACTTCTATGTGCACAATTTATATTGATTTGTCGTTCACGACTTATGTGCCACATCATCTGCCACCATGTCCCGATGCTTTGTCCGTCCAAAGAAATAATTTGTTTCTCATCCATAAATCTCTGGCATGCCTGAATTTTAGGGACTGAGGTGTTGTGCCTTGTAGGGAATTCAAATTTACACACAGACCAATAAGAAATCTAACAGGTTTACGTTAGTGCTACCAACTCTACCATTGAAGAAAATATGTCATGCGTCACTCACTAAGTGGTTCCAATTGTCACCTATTTTTGGCCCAATTGGCCACCCAAAAATGCCAAACATGCATGCCACATGTCACATCCTCATTGGTGCCATGTCATGTTGATTTCATCATGCCACTATGTCTCCATAATGGCTCCACCTGTTCTATCACATCATTTCTCTCATTCGATGATAGTGCACCAATTGTCATTCATCCATGTCATCCCAACACCACATCATCCTGGAGGTTTTGACTTGCGCCTGCCTTGGAGAACTCTGGGAAAATTGACCAAGGTGATGTGTCTAATATGGGTCTGCCTTGTTTCCACTGCACTCTTCTATAATTGGACCACCTTGCCACCTATTTGTGCCACCTCATCCCAACTTCCTTATCCCCGATACTTTCACTCACGCCTGCCTTGGAAAACTCTGGGGAGAAACTTAGGGGATGATGTGGCTTCTGGGGTCCCCCGCTAAATAACTTGTGGCAATCAACATGCACTCTCACTATATCGTTATGACATGTCCTTTGACATGGAATTTGTTGATGGTTTTTGCAGACCCCCCTTTTGTGGTTTCATGGTAAAGGGGCGAGGGTTTCCTACTTTCAACAAGGATTTTCGATCACACAATCGATGGTTCGAGAAATCCAAACTATCGCAGACCCCCCTATTATTTAACCTGTGGGAAGGCATGGACCCCCGCATAATTTACAATCATTTGATGGGGATGTGTGGCACGTGATCTATACATGAACATGAATGTTATTTAACTATCATTCACTGTCAACTACTCCAGCAGCCTTTGCAGAACCACCAATTTTTGAGTGTGCTAACCATGTGCTAAACACCATATTTAGCTATGCAACTCCTGAAATTTTTAACCTGTAGCCTTTGACCTTGAATATATTTTCATCCAGGGGGTCTTTTTTGGCCCTCAATATATTTTTTGAAATCTATTTCGAAGCTCTATCCATGTAAGCAACTTCCAGAGATTATGTTCTGACCTTCTATACTAAAAATGACTCCACATTCTCTGCTCTTTGATCAATTTGTTGGCCCCCATCTTTGCCTTTGACATCAATAAAAATTTATGTCTAACACTTTTCTATCTTCTTCCAAATGTACCTTTATGTTGATGATGATGCTCTCTCATTCTTAAACTTTCTTGTTAAGACCTTTAGAGTGTTCTTTTAGTTGACTAAACTCCTTTTCCAATGTCTTGACATACTTCCTTTCTACCTTTAGATCCTTTAGAGCACTAATCAATTCTCTTTCTAGACCTACTTCTCCTTCGAATTCAAATTATTCTTGATTTTCCAATGCCATGAATAAGACCCTTTATGGGTCACTGTACCTTTACCTTGCTTTTCATTTCTTTTATGAATTTTCTTTTTCTTAGGAGCTTCTTCTTCCTCATCATTGTCTGAACACTTTGCATAGGGACATTTTGAAGCAAAATGATGAATTCTACTACAATCATAACATTTCAAAGGAATATTATATTTGTACTTTTAGATTACTCTCTTAAGCTTCCTCATGAAGTTGGCTATTTCTTCATTTGAGTCCTTAATATAGCTACAACTAGTCCGATGAGTGCGAGTGATTCGGAAAGATGGGACTGGAACCCAGGGGGCATGCATCCTGGTCTGCTTCAGGCAGAGGAAACCTTGGGTATAAGGTAGAATTTCCGCGAGAGAGTATGACTAGTCCGTACCCCGTCCGTGGATGGAAGAGGGGTTGTTCTGGAATAGGATTCTTTTGTCAAAGTTACGTGTTTGACAACAGTCATTCACCTTTGTCCTATCTGAAAAGATTAGTAGACATCGCCAAAGGAAGAGATTGATTTGCGGCAGCAAATATAACCGTCTTTGGGTAACAAGAAAGAGGCAAGCCTCACCCTTTAAAACAAATGTTTTATCGGATAAGTAGGGGCAGCCTTGAAATTGTACTTTATACCTGGGGGCATGCAAACCTTTTGGAGTGCAAGCTAGGAGCAGTTATTTATCTATTTTTAGGATTAGCCGTTTCCGAACTTGCATAAAGAAAGGATGAGAAGGAGCATAGCTTATGTGAGGTGCAAGCTCTATAAAAATTGGAATCTTGCAGGAGACATTTCTTATCTTATGACTGGGATTATCGAGCAGTTTTACCACGGAATTTATGCTCGTTAAAAAATAGAAAAGCGAAGATACGAGCAGTTTTAGCACATAGTTCATGCTCGTTAAAAAATAAACATAAGATCGAGCAGTTTTACCGTGGAATCTATGCTCGTTAAAAAATAGAAAAGCGTGAGCAAGAGTTTCCTCCAGAGTTTAAGATCATTAAAAAATGAACCTATTCCAGTAAATAACCATAGTGATCGTAAATTTATTAGCCATAAAAAGCCTTGGTCGTGTTTGCACCCGCCACCTCCATTCCATTTGGCCAATCGTTCACCTCCATATGATTGTTTACCCATTTTGAGGAACAACTGCGAAGAGTGATTTCACTTAGCCATCCTTGTGACACTGCCGTGATTGGAAAATTCCAACCTGTACCTGGAATCTGCTGCTATCCCTGTTTATCACTCGTTCCTCAAAAGACGAGTCTTCTTTGAGCTCTTTTCTCCTGACTCGTAAAATATGAAAAGTTTGTCGAGTTTTGGCCTTCCAGCGCGTTAAAGTGACCGGAAGAGCTATCCCTCCTCTAGATTTTAATCTTTTTGGACCTGAGGGATTATTACACAAAAAGGTCGAGTGCTTGTTTTATTTGGCTCGTTAAAGTTACCGAAAACTCATCCCTTCTGTATTGTTTTATACTTTTTCGGACTTAAGAGATTAGATGACGAAAAAGGAATTTTGGAGTTAACTTTCTGTACCTTTTCAGACTCTCTAAAAATGAAAAGGACCGAGTTTTCCTTGTCGTTAGACTCGTTAAAATGATTAAATAGCGACAAACTTGTCTTTAGACGAGAACGAGTTTCCCTATCGCTAGGCTCGTTAAAACATAGCGATGGGCTTGCCCGAAGGGCAGGTTATAGAACAAGCATATGTTATCCTCCTCAAGCTTGACAAAAATAAAGAGGTACTGGTCAGAAATGACTGGGGAAAAATTGGGAGAACCTCGAAGCTTTAATGGTAGCAAGTCGCTCTTGAACATGACACTTTGTCCTCCGTATCACATCGGGTTGGGTTGTTTCATTCACCGGTCTCATCACCATGGTCTTCGCCAAACCATCCACATTTGGGGTAATGCTACCGATCCATCACATCAGTGTCGTTATATGTTCAAGAGATGTTGTTCAGAAAGAGTCAACCGTGTCCCATCCATTGCCATACATTATCCTTCATCCACCCATGATCGCCACCCTGAATCATATTTCACAGATTGTTTTCACCTCCACTAAAATCATTAGCTCCGTTCCGTGTCACTGATGTGGGATTCATTAAGGCCCTCCTTTGACGGATCACTTCTTGTCGACTTCAGCTCATTATCCAAGAAGGTTATCTAGGAACAAACCCCCTCAGTACTTTGAAGCTTGCATGCCTCAATGGCAAGTTTCTCACTTCCGGCGACAGGTATACATCAATGACCTTCTACCAGAAGATTTTGCATGGTGTTCGATGCCAAGTCCTTTATTCACACCACGTGAATTGTACTGCAGTACCTTGAGGGTCATTGCCATTATTGGTGATTCCTCTCGCGCTTGTTAACGGTTTACATTATTGACCGGTAATCAAGCGATGTCTTTCCATGTTCGACTTCAGCGCAATTCTCACATGGATCGACTTGTACTTAGAGTGAAGATCGAACGATTTTTGAAGACCCCGGATCTAGTTTCATCCATCTGGGCTGCGATATATATTCAGGAAATATAAAGACATTTGATATGTACATCATTGGAGCAGATGATCATCCTACTCAAAGGATGATAATTTCAGCAGAGAATTATCAGTCTACCATCAGACGATCGTCTGCTCTATGTACCAAAATGAATTTATAAAGCTGAGCATGGGAATGCCCGCCTCAGCTAGATCAAGAAAGCAGAATGAAAAATAATGTATTGTATTGTATTTTATTACAGGGCGCCTCTCAGCGATTGAATGAACTTCGGATCCTCCTGATAAAGCATTTCACCCGATAAACGACCTCATACTTTAGGGGGCAACTGTTATAGACATTTTTGTGCCTTACAGCATGAAGCATGAAATGTCAATAATCTGAGGGATCCAAAGTCCCTAAACATGTTGTTCCTACCCCTAGAGGAACAAGGTCAGCAAACCACAGCGCTGAAAATCAGTTCTCCACCTGAAAACACTCAAAAACAAGCTAATTCTGAATCATGTCAACTGCTCCACTGAGCATCTGCGCTGAATGTCAACTACTCCACTCTATACCTGCGCTGAATGTCAAATCTAATGAAGGCTACCTGCGCTGGGCGAGATTGGCCAAGTGGCACAGTCATTCTGCAAGGTGTCAAATGCCCAGGAAGCTTCCAAAATGACACTTGGATCAGGGAATTCGCCTTGTGATGAGTAAGAGGATCTAGATCTCCAAGTGGAAGCAAGAAACTCCAAGTGGACTCAAGAACTGAAGTATAACTGAAGTGGGAGAGGACACTAGTTAGCTTCATGCCAGCCTCAAGCTGACTCATCCTTTCTCCAAATCTCCTATATATAGAGCTCTCTCATGGGTCTAGGGAGGCGGGAATCTGGTGAATGTAAGGAAGTGTTGTTGGTTTGAGTATAGAACTATTGGGTGATTGCTTTGAAGGAGGTGAAGAGGAGATTTCTTTCTGCTGGGAGGTGTTGCTGGATTGGGCCTCTTATGGTTGTAACACTCTCAGAACTTTACTTCTTCCATTAATAAAGCATTTGAGGTTCTTCTATATGCATGTGTCTCTGTGGCGTATTGATGCTTTTATATTTGATTTATTCTAATCCTTGAATCAGTTATGGATGTATGCTTCTTGTAGTTTCCCTTTCTTGTGCTTTTGCAGGATCTTTGTGTAGCTGGGCCAGTGAAAGAGCAAGGAGCTGGGAGCAAGTAGCAAAGAGGGAAGATTGGATCAACCATTAGCGGAAGATAACGGTTAGTGGATCCCTTTCTCCTCTCTCTTACATCTCATAAAGAAGTAATCTTGAATAGCTTTGCATTTGGTTGTTGCTGAGGTACTATCACCCTTAGAGTGGGATAGGGTCATTCCGTATTGGATACTTTTCCCAACAACACTTACAGCTACATTTCTTCAACTTGATTTATGATTTTGTGTTGTGGGCTTGCCTACGATGGATCGCTTTCTATCGACATCAGCACATTATCTAGAAAGATGATCTAGAAATCGTCAGTACCTTGAGATCTGCTTGCATCAATGGCAGATTTCTTGCCTTCGACGACAGTTTACATCATTGACTTTCGATCGAAGGATTCCGTGACATGTTCGACATCAGCACATTCATTCACATCTCATGGATTGTACTGGGTACTTTGAGAACCATTGACATCACTGGTGGTCTCTCTCACACTTGTTAACAATTTACATCATTGACTGGTAATCAAGTGGTTTCTACCATGCATGACATCAACTCATTTATTCGCATGGATGGAATCGTACTATTTCGGGAAGTAGAAATGAAGACCCTGGATCTAGTTTCCACCATCCAGGATGCGAGGAGTTTTGTATTCATTATATAGTAGACTAACTATAAACAGATGGCTGCGTCCATACTGTGTCTACATGAGTCTATGATTATGATGTACTGCGAAATCATTCCTGTATCAGAGCAGTAGTTAGTTTGTTAGTTAAAGTTTTTGATCTGAGTATGGGAATGCCTACCTCAGCGATGATATGATCTCATACATGTATTTTGTGTTGAATACTTGCAAGTTCCAACCGGGCTCTCCACAAGATAATCCTTGAAATGATAAAGTACTTCACCCTTCCTAGATGATATGAAATCCTAATCTACTACAGGCTTCGCACTTTAGGGGGAAATCTGTTACACTAAAATTTGTCACCATGACTATCTGCAGTTAGTATGGCTTCATTAACTGTCATACTATCCTCCTTGGCAAGTCTCATACCTCTGCTCCTCATGTCAAACTCCAAGAAAGAGAGAAAGTCCTTAAAAAGTCAATTAACTCTGGTTACGCAGTTTCTCTTAGCCTTACCTGTGTGTACGCACCCCAAGTCCAAAATACCTGCGTACTTGTATGCTCTGTCTGTAAACGGGTGGGTGCGTACTCCTGTAAAGGTCAAAAGGCGCAAGTTTCACTTCAAAAAAGTTACTTGTGGTCATTTCTAGAGCATTCTAGAAGATGGTTTGACGTGGATTGAGCGCCTCCAGATGGTTCATGCATCCCTATGTAAGAGGAACTTATCCCATGAAGAGGGGAGCTATCCCATTGAAAGAGGGGCTTATCCCATTCATGGTGGACCTGATTAACTTCCTCCAAAGCACTATAAATACAGGCATTGGGCTAAAGGGAGGAGAGGTTGAAAGCTAAACATTCCTAAGGGTAGATGTTGTTGAAATTAAGACTCCCTTATAGAGCTTGAGAGGAGAGATTCCCATCCTTTCTTAGCTTCATTTGGAATTGGGTGAGCTGATCAAAGTAAAGGAGAACTCTTGTTGGACCCTGGGAGGGACCTGCACAACACCAAGGCACTGGTTGTAATGGTTTCTTTTGTTTCCACTTAATACAATTAAGCTCATTTTTCTCAACAAGTTGTTATACATAATTTGTTTCATATACTCGGTCTTTATGATGAATATGTTTTATTTTATGAGTTATTCAGGTGCTATGTAATCGTTTTATTGTTAGTGAATGCAGGTTTCGAAGAGAAGGAGGAGCTCATCCGGATCGGAGAGGCTGGACTGCTACAAACAACGTGGGACTAAAGGTATGTTTTAAACACCTGAATACTTGTATTTTAAATGCATGTTTAGGGAAATATAGTGTTTAATTGTCTTGTTTGTCACTAGAAAGCCTTAGCTTCTAGGGACGTCGGTTTTGTCCGCAAAATTGACTCTTTCCGCATGACAAGAGGTAACAAATCTACCTTGTTGATCTATAATTTTTTATATGGGAATTTAAAGAGATGCTCTTTCTAAAAAAAACCAACTTAAAGAAAAAATTGAATAAAAACACATCACACCAAGCTTGTAAAAGGAATACACTTGGGTGAGGTAGAAGAGGGATCCCGACTTATTGAGAGAATAAGAGGTTGTCCCTTTAGAGAAGTATGTTATATGTAACTCTGACATACTTGTTATGGTTTTTCACCTAACCTTACTCTACTTGACTGAGCTGAAAAGGGTTAACTGAATATAAAAAACCGATTAGAGTAGGCGGTACTAGTTAAAAGTGTAAGCGTTATGTTTTCACCAAGATTCACTCTGAACATAATGCATTTTCCATCAGGGTATGTAGTGTCCTATCTAGGGTGCTAGATTAGGCTATATTTATTATCGACCAGGATCAGTAAACTTCAAGGCATGCGTCTACAATCTATAGACATAAAGGATTCCTAACTAAGTGTTCGTGATGGTAGGTTACAGAACTTCTTTACGGAAGGTTGAGGTATGCTCCCTATCACCTGGACACTCAGGTCACTCAATTCATCTACCTATTTTAAAAACATTGTGTATTACTTAAACCAAGATTTCAATCCCCTTATGAGGATGTTGTGCATAAAACCCTTGTTCAGTGAACACTCAACATTCAATGGTTATCATTCATGAAAGATTGAAACATACTAAAATCATAAGCACACTTAAAATTCAAATACATGAGAAACAGGGTTCATGAAGATGCTTTCAAAAATAACACAAGATCAGATCCCTTACAGGATACAATTCAACGATCTCAGCGATGAATCCTTCAAGCCACCATCATAAACATTATTCATACGAATTGCTAATGAAATCAACGAAAGCATAAACCAAACTCTAATCACTGTGCATACTATTGAATAATCAGAAGTTGCAAATGAAATGAAATGACAGTATACCCATTCCACGCAGGGCCCGTCTACGTTTCAAAAGTATACTGGATTGCGCTCAAGCAACTATAGAATCAACGCAATAAAAAAATCGTGACTGCAACTGAGTTCTGGTATTAAGTTCAAAAGCTCTGTTTTTCAAAACGATACACTGATAACAACTAACCAACAACACGTAACTGTGTTTACATATGTCTTTTTAAAAAACTCACACCGTTTACATTTTGGAATGAATGTACATTCGTTATGCAGCTGTTGCCGCTTTTTTTATGGCATAGTTTTTAAGTTGTTTCCATTCTGAACCGATTTCAAAAAGGAACAAAACTAAATCGGTTTAGAACCCTATGCTGTTGCTGCTTTTGTCACCAACATGTTGTGCTTTGACCATCATTGACCGCGCATTCAGGAGTGTTGGTTCTGCTGTAGGATAGGTGTTCGTCCATGCTTGTACATTCTATTTTTCGTCCCTACCCTTTGCTTTAGCTTAGCTGTCGTGCCATATGTCAAACAATAAACCAATTACAGGATGTTGCAACTTCCTGTAGTCTTTTTATCAAAAATCCCTAATTCTTTAACATAAAACTCATAAATCAATTCTAATGCATTTAACAACTATAATACTGTTAACTAATCAATTTCAAGGGGTCTAAGAGATGTATGAAGGAAAAAGGTAGGAAAACGATGTGTTTCAAGAGGAAAAAGGAGGTCAAGGAATGGTACCAACATCTCTCCCCAACTTAATGAATTAGCATGACCTCATGCTAACCCCGATGTGCTTCCTCTGAACTCTGTCCCTGCCTGTACCTCTGCTGCCTTCAACAATGTATCCACATTCTTCTTCACCTGGGCATCTTTCTAAACATGGAGCTCATGCTTTAAAATTTTGTACTTTTCCTTGAGGACCTTCTTTTGGTTGTACCATTTAGTGGCCCACTTACAAATATATGTTTGTTCAGCTTCAAGTTCCTTGATTTTTTCCCTTAACTTTTCATTTTTCTGTTGAGTCTCTTTACTTTGTGCTCTGAGCATTTCATTTTCTTTCTTGATAACTTTTTCCAGCATATTGGCCTCCATTAGTTCTTCCTTTAACTTCTCAATTTGCTTCTCCAATTTCTTCTGTTTCTTAATGGCAGGTTGTGAATCTTTTTCTTGCCTGTTATTGCTTTCAACCTCCATCTCAGCTACTGGTCCAGGTTGTGAGTGGGAACTACTTTCAATATCCATCGGTATAGGTGCATTTGATTCAGGCTGGTCTTCTTGTAGCTGGGCCTTTGATGCTCTCCTGGTTCTTCTTGTATAGGTGGTAAAAATTTTATCTTGCTCTGCTTCCTGAGCATCTTGTTTTCTCATTTTCCTTGTCCTCAGATTGCTAACAAGTGGAGGTACCTTGCTTTCTTTGTGTATAGGAATCTCTTCATCGATATCATTCATAAATCCTGAGTTCTCCTGTGGTTCTTCCTTGTCCTCTTCATCTTTAATTTGGTTAGCAGCCAAGAATTCCTTCCACGTTTTCCCTCTTCTCTGTAACTCATACTCAATAAGAATTTTAACTAGCCCAAAGTGATATAAGCTCTTGTCTTCGTTACCTTTCTACTTTTGGATGGTCTTCGACATTTTGGTTAGGCTTTGCAAGAGGAAGTATGGCAGACTGATAACACACTGCCCTTTCAAATGTAACAGTAACTTGATATGGTACAAGTAAACAATACTGTAGCGGCCTTCACAAGTCACAAACTTTTGGATGATATAGACCATCTCGTCCCAGGGATGCACCAGCCAACTCCTTGGGACGCCTTTCTTCCAATTAACGGATGAAACCCTGGATCTGGACATAAATTGAGTCCATGATTTCTCTTTAAATTGATTTGTCTTGATGACTTCTCTCCTTCTCTACCCTGACTGAGCTATGGGTCCCATGAAATCTGTGTAAAATTGGCTATTATGATCTCTGAATTGAAGTAAAAAATTTTTGGTGACCTCTTCATTACTTAAACTTTTTCTTAAAATGTGGCAGCCACTGCTTTATTTGTTTTTGCATTCGTGATTGTGGTTTCCTATGCTTGCTGACCCTATTTCATCCAGTTGGTTCAACTGCTGAATTCTTGTTGTGCTTGGTCTAGGTCAATTTGCAAATCTGCAAAGCAAGTTTAAAAGTATGTATTTGAAACTCAATAGGAGGCATTACCTCTTTGCCATACACCAACTGATATGGTGTAAATCCTGTAGTATTCTTCCACGTAATTCTGTAAGCCCAGAGTGCATCTTTGAGCTTCTCTTCCCAATTCTTTCTGTTCATTGCCACAGTTTTAGTGATGATCCCTTCCAAAGTTTTGTTTGTGGATTCCACTTGCCCATTGGCCTGTGGATGGTAAGGTGTACTTCTTCTGTGCTTGATTTGGTATTTGTCTGTGATGTCCTTCACTAACTTTGAAGTAAATTGAGTACCTTGATCAGTCACTATCTCCCTTGGTACCCCATACCTTACAAAAATCTCTTCAAAAAGGAAGTTTACCACTGTTTGTTCGGTGGCTCTAACTAGTGCTTTTGCTTCAGCCCACTTTGTTACGTAATCAGTACATACTAAGATGTACTTCTTACCATTGGAGGTTGGGTTAATGGGTCCTATAAAATCTAGAGCCCATTTTTCAAATGGCTCTAGGTGAACTTGGGGCTGAAGTGGCATCTCATCTGTAGCTGTTGGCCTACCCATTCTTTGGTAGCTATCACAACTCTTCACGTACTTCTTGGAATCCTTAAAAATGGATGGCCAGTGGTATCCAAGACTAAGAATTTTGAATGCTGTTCGCTTAGCTGCAAAATGCCCACCACACGGTTCATCATGGCAAGATTTTAAAATATCAATTATCTCATCATTTCTTACACATCATCTAATAATCATATCATAACCAGTGTAAAATAAATCGCCATTAATCCATGAGTATCGAGCACTTTGTTTGACTAGTCTCTTCTTTTCCTTTGGAGTAAAGTATGGAGGTGTCCTTCCTGTAGCCAAATAATTGGCAAAGTCAGCATACCAAGGATTCACTATGGAAATTGCAAATAAATTTTCATCTGGGAAAGAATCTTCAACCAGAACAACCTCACCTGGATTTTGCAGTCTAGAAAGAAAATCTGCCACCTGATTCTCTTTACCTGGTCTATCTAACACTATGATGTTAAATTCCTGTAACAATAATAACCATCTGGTAACTCTGCCACTAGTTATTGGTTTATTCATTAAATGTCTAATGGCGGAATGGTCAGTATGTACAAAGACTTCATAACCAGTTATATAATGTCGGAATTTATTCACAGCATATATGATGGCAAGTGTTTCCTTTTCCGTGACTGTGTAGTTTAATTCTACAGGTGTTAGATTTTTGCTAATGAAATGAATGGCATAATTGCAAGATTCCTCTTTTTGGCCTAATGAGGCACCTATTGCAGTGTCAGATGCATCTGTAAAGATATGAAATGGTAGGCTCCAGTTAGGCCCTCTTAAGACTGGTGCGGTTGATAACTTCTTTTTAAGTGCTTCAAATGCTTGCTGGCAGTTCTCATTCCAGTTGAAAAGTACATCTTTTGTTAGAAGCTTAAACAAAGGTAAAGATATTTTACTAAAATGTTCAATAAACCTTCTGTAATGGCTTGCATACCCAAGGAAACTTCTTACCTCTCTTTGATTCTTTGGAATTGGCAAATCAACAATGATCTGGATTTTTGCTGGATCAACTTTAATGCCTTGAAAAGAAATATAGTGGCCTAATACTATTCCCTCGTTTAACATCATAAAGCACTTTTCATTGCTCAGGGATAGATTAGCTTCAATACATCTTTTCAAAACTCTTTCAAGGTTCTCTAATGCATGTTCAAATGAATTGTCGTACACTGAAAAATCATCCATGTAAACTTCAACACAATCATGAACTAAATCAGCGAAAATAGCTAATACAGCTCTCTGAAATGTAGCTGGAGCATTTCAAAGTCCAAATGGCAAAACGTTATAAGCATAAGTGCCCCAAGGATAGGTGAATGTGGTTTTGTCCTGGTCTTTTGAGGCTATCCTGATCTGGTTGTAGCCACTGAAACCATCAAGAAAAGGGAATGATGATTTCCCAGCTAATGTGTCTAACACTTGGTCAATAAATGGTAGTGGGAAATAATCTTTGAGCGTTGCTTTGTTCAATTGTCTGTAATCAACATAAATGCGCCACTTACCATTTTTCTTGGACACTATAACCAATGGGGATACCCACTGGCTGTCAGAAATAGGATATATAAAATTAACTCTCAACAGTTTTTGCAATTCTTCTATGACAATATCTTGGAGCATGGGGTTCATTCTTCTCTGCGGTTGCCTGACTAGTTTGATAGTACTATCTGTATAAATATGGTGAGTGCATGTGTCAGGGTGAATCCCATGCATATCGGTGTAGTCCCAAGAAAATGCTTTCTGGTATTTTCTCAATAGTCGAATCAATTTCTCTTGTTGAGATGAGTCTAGGTGATTGCCAATGTTCAGAGTTTTCCCTGGACTAATCTCTATGATCTGACTCTGTGTGTTTGTGATGGATTGAACTAGAAAAATATCGTGAAATGTTGTTTGCAAAGATTGAATGGTGCATGTTTCCTGAAAATTTTGGGCTAAAAGCACATCTGCAGCATGATATTGGTCGTTTCTCAAATTTTCGGAAATATCAGGTTGAGAAAGGAACAAGTCTACCAAATCATTATTATTTTGTTCTTGGCAATCATAGATTTGGTCAATGCTAAAAACAGATTGTACTTCTTCTTTATCATTGTATTTATCATCAAGCCAAATTATGTGTTACTGCTGGTGATTGTGCCGATGGATAAAGAGTGAGTTGTTTTCTTTCAGTTCCTCATGAAATGATCATGTTGCCTGATCAACATCCTATGAATGCATCAGTAGTCGCTAACCATGGTCTACCAAGGATGATAGGGTTCCCTCCTAAATTGGATTTGGGTTGAAGAACTAAGAAGTCCACTAGATACTCCCAAGAGTCTAGTGAAACAATTATGTCCTCCAAAATCCCTTCAGGAATCACTTTAGACCTATCAGCTAGTTCTAGAACAATCGTTGTGTGTTGCAAATTTATGAGTTGGAGTGTTCTCATGGTTTCAAGAGTCATGACATTTATTGCGGCCCCAAGATATATTAAAGTGTTTGGAATCTGTATGTTGTTAATGATTGTAGTAACTCTGGGGATACTAGGATCAACATACTTTTCCATTGAGATGGTATTTGTCATAAGGCCAGCTAAATGTCCTATAACATGAATGGTTTGTAGATCAATCCTTTTCCTAGTGGGCTTCTTAAGACACATTTCTTTGATTGCTTTAATATATATGGGAATGTCTTTTATGGCTTGCAGTAGCGGAATTTTTATATAGACATTCTTGAGCTCATCTAAAACATCAAACTGTGGTATAGACATTGGAAGTTTCATTTGGACCAATCGATCTGGAAAAGGTGGATGTAATGGTTGCATTTGCTTATCTTTGGTATTATCGTTCAGTTTTCTGTGATTTGTCATTTCCTTTTCATTTTCTGTGTTTTCTTCTTGTTTATCAGTTGTTGGAGAATCTTTATGGAGTACCTTACCAGACCTCAAGTTGATATTTTTCAAGGGTAGTGTGGGATATGAGGTTCCCTCTTCTACATTGTAGGCTGGCCTCTCTGCTCTGTTATTTGGATTTGGGACAGTTTGAGCAGGAATTTGAGTAGGTCTGGGAGGTTGTGAGTTAGATGGAAATTGCAGTTGTGGTGGATTTATTGGTGGAGGAGCAGGCAGTGCTTTTTGAGTAGGTTGAGGTTAGTAAACAACTTGCTGCTGAGGATATTGCTGATATGGTTGAGGATGTGATGAGTATGGATGATGATATTGTTGATATGGCTGCGAATATGGTTGGTATGATTGAGGATATGTATGATATGATTGAGATTATTCTTGAGATGGTCTCCATTGTTGTTGTGGGTGATTTTGGTGCTGCCATGGCATGGGTACATTCCATGAATTATGAGCATACATTTGATCATTTACAGGAAATTGCATATTCTGATTTGGAAACATACCTTGAGGTGCTGGTCTTGGATGCCATGGTCTCTTTGTGCCCATGTAATACACATTTTCCATCTCTGCATTAGCTTCCATATTATAGTTCTGCAAAACCTTAACTTTAGGACAATTAAATATATCATGATTTTCAGTACAGAAGGCACAAACTTGGATGTTTTCTAATGGGCAGTCTTTTAAGGCATGTTTCTTCCGGCATTTTGGGCAGAAGATAGCCATTATCTGATCTTCATCGTCTTGTTTCTTCTTAGCTTTTAGAGTGTCAATTTGGTTCCCTAAGGTGCTTAACAGATCTGTTTTAAATTCTTCTAACAGATTCCCTATTTCATTCCTTGTGACACTTGCTGAAGCAGATTTTGTGACTTTGGATAACAGGGTTATTTTTCCAATTTTATCTTTTCTCCTTGAATACTTTTCGCATAATTCAGCGATTTCTTCAAAAGGTAAGGTAGAAATGTCACCTTTTCCCATCAAATTAAGATCATCCATGTATTCCTCTCGGATGCCTTTCAAGAATATTGTGCGAATCAAATCAAGAGGCATAGTTCGGTGTTTGGATTTTTGTAAGTTGTAGACAAACCGTTCTAAGTATTCCTCTAAGGTTTCATCCTCTTGCTGATTCATTCTAAAGATATCATCTTTGGAATCTTTGGATCTACAATAAGGTTGATATTTCTTTAGAAATATTCTTCTCATGCCATCCCAATCAATTATCGCATGCTTAGCAAGCCCCATGAACCATCTTAAGGCTGATGCCTTTAATGTCGCTGGGAAGAGTCTAAGCCTATGGGCATCATCTGTGTAACCATATGTTCAGCATACAATGTCAAACTCGAACAAGAATGAGTCTGGGTCTTCTGAAGCCATACCATAAAAGTTTGGTAGCACGGATGGAGGTATATTTTTCATTTTGATCTCATCATCTTCTTGTGGCTCTTGAATAGGAAACTTAAAGGTTGACTCTTCTTCATATCTTCGTCCTTGATTTGGTACTGATCCATCTCCTTCCTCAGCCATTTTAATAGGTTCCTCTGTGTCAGTGTCTCTTGTTTCAAAGAGAAGATTAAAGAAAGATTGTTCGGTCACTGTGCTACTTTCTCCTTGTATAGAGGATCTAGGAAAGTGTTTCTTCTGCGATTTGTGTGCTAATAAAATTTGCCTCTCGATGAGAGTAAGTCTTTGCCCTGACTTTAGTTTATCCTCTAATGCTTGTATGGTGACTTCCTCAGCTGGTGTTGTATTTCCTAAAGAGTCTGCTCCTGTTGATAGGTTAGTTTTTGGATGGGGGATTTTTATAAATCTACCTTGATTATCTCTAGATCTAGGCATAAGTGAACATGATTTCTAAATCTATGTTTTTGCTCGTTTTTGTTTATTGACTTTTTTTTTCTTTTTAAATCCTTAACTACGCCTCCCCGGCATCGGCGCCAAAATGTAGTGTCCTATCTAGGGTGCTAGATTAGGCTATATTTATTATCGACCAGGATCAGTAAACTTCGAGGCATGCGTCTACAATCTATAGACGTAAAGGATTCCTAACTAAGTGTTCGTGATGGTAGGTTATAGAACTTCTTTACGGAAGGTTGAGGTATGCTCCCTATCACCTGGACACTCAGGTCACTCAATTCATCTACCTATTTTAAAAACATTGTGTATTACTTAAACCAAGATTTCAATCCCCTTACGAGGATGTTGTGCATAAAACCCCTGTTCAGTGAACACTCAGCATTCAATGTTTATCATTCATGAAAGATTGAAACATACTAAAATCATAAGAACACTTAAAATTCAAACACATGAGAAACATGGTTCATGAAGATGCTTTTAAAAATAACGCAAGATCAGATCCCTTACAGGATACAATTCAACGATCTCAGAGATGAATCCTT
The DNA here is from genome assembly GCA_031772625.1 of Pinus tabuliformis. Classification (NCBI taxonomy): domain Eukaryota; kingdom Viridiplantae; phylum Streptophyta; class Pinopsida; order Pinales; family Pinaceae; genus Pinus; species Pinus tabuliformis. The sequence goes on along the minus strand of CM062819.1, from coordinate 742,369,386 downwards.
CAAGCCACCATCATAAACATTACTCATATGAATTGCTAATGAAATCAACGAAAGCATAAACCAAACTCTAATCACTGTGCATACTATTGAATATTCAGAAGTTGCAAATGAAATGAAATGACAGTATACCCGTTCCATGCAGGGCCCGTCCGCGTTTCAAAGGTATACTGGACTGCGCTCAAGCAACTATAGAATCAACGCAATAACAAAATCGTGACTGCAACTGAGTTCTGGTATTAAGTTCAAAAGCTCTGTTTTTCAAAAACGATACACTGATAACAACTAACCAACAACACGTAATTGTGTTTACATATGTCTTTTTAAAAAACTCACACTGTTTACATTTTGGAATGAATGTACATTCGTTATGCGGCTGTTGCCGCTTTTGTTATGGCATAGTTTTTAAGTTGTTTCCATTCTGAACAGATTTCAAAAAGGAACAAAACTAAATCGGTTTAGAACCCTATGCTGTTGCTGCTTTTGTCGCCAACATGTTGTGCTTTGACCATCATTGACCGTGCATTCAAGAGTGTTGGTTCTGCTGTAGGATAGGTGTTCGTCCATGCTTGTACATTCTATGTTTCGTCCCTACCCTTTGCTTTAGCTTAGCTATCGTGCCATATGTCAAACAATAAACCAATTACAGGATGTTGCAACTTCCTATAGTCTTTTTATCAAAAATCCCTAATTCTTTAACATAAAACTCATAAATCAATTCTAATGCATTTAACAACTATAATACTATTAACTAATCAATTTCAAAGGGGTCTAAGAGATGTATGAAGGAAAAAGGTAGGAAAACGATGTGTTTCAAGAGGAAAAAGGAGGTCAAGGAATGGTACCAACAGGGTATCATCGACTAAAGACAACAAGCTCTTCATAAAGAGAGAGGACAATAGATAACAAAGTGTTGATAGCTATACAAGTCCTCGTGTACTTCACCCTGCTTGTCTCAAGAGCCAAACATAGTTTCATGTGAAGTTAAACCTACGGGTGCAAACAAGCAAACCAATAAGAAAGCAAAGGGCCGAAGTAAAGAAAAAGAAAAACAAGCATAGAAAAACATGCAAGAAAAGAAAAGAAAGAAAGCAAAGTAAACAAGAAATAAAACACTACTCCTACTCCTAAACTAAATAGTGCATGGACCTACTCACGTAAAGTGATATTTCTAATGCAGCCACCGACGTATTGGTTGACCCATGTTGGTGAAGGAATGGTTGAAAATAAAGATAAGCATGTAAACCATCACACATTCAAAGTTTAAATGTGTTGAAGAAAAAGAAAAGAGTCAAAGCGCAAGACAAACTTTCTATGGATGTACCATGGTGTTGCAACACATTGTGCACGGACGATGAGCATTTACACTCTTTTGACCATGACAAACGAGCAAACATGAAAAAGGAAGACAAATTAATTTTCACAAGAGTGTTCGTTGTGTATGATTCCTCCAATGCATGAGCGATTGGATCGTGTAGTAAAAGTGGAGGATGTAAAATCTATGGATCAGATTGATCTTTAATGTAAATAGGAGAGTGATGAGGAGCCTAGGGTGTTTCAATATTTATGATCAGAAGGGGAACTGACCTCAAGACAACAAGAAATTGACATAAGCATCAACTCGAGTTGAAGTGCCTCGACATCTTGAGGGGTTTCCACTTCGTCAACAGGTGGATCATCAAAGATCAGTGGCTTAGAAAGATCAACGATGAATGAATCAACATCATGAAGGAGTAAAGAGATCATGACAACCACAATAATAAAATTTGATATGTTCATCGACATCCTCATGATATGATGAATCATACAGAGGGGTTGATGGGAAACAAGGATGTTCACCCTCTATGTTTCTGAAAATCACAGATGAAAGATTGCTTGGATTTGAAAAGAAAGATGTGTCCTCTCCGCGATGAAATGACGGTCTGACATCTGTTATATTATGTAAATGATCATAAGTAGATACAACGGTGATGATTTTTCGCAAGGAAAATAAAAAATGGCAGAATCACGACAAATATCAGGAAACAACAGATTGGTGCGGATAGAAGGAGGTCATCCTTCACCTCGGGTTGTTCTTCAGATTCCCACACATACTCATCATAAATGATATCGCAGGTTGGTTGTGTAACACAAATTCCGTTGAAAACTTGATCCTTGTGAACAGCGAATATGAAGTCCAAAACGAGAGAAAACAACACAGTACAATCCAGAGGATCAACAGAATGAGAGAACATAGGTTGAGAGAATAATTCAACAGATGTGTGTGAGACTTCTCCCACCTCGCACTGCAGAGCTAGAGTTGTTTGATGAGAAGTAGACATAGGGTCAAATGTGACAAAAATCTTGTCCATCTTGGATTTAGTAGCTCTAACACTAAGGTATACTGGGAGAGGTTCGAATGATTCTAAGATATGTGGATTTTTATATATGTGAAGAAGATATTGAAACCTTCCACTAAGAAATTTCCAATCAATTTCATCTTCGGGGATTTGAAATGCGAGATTATGAAATCGATTCCAAAATTGAAAAAGGGATTCATCAAGTGCTTTCCGTAATTCCAAAATTTTCTTATTGAGTGCTTTAGGATCATAACAATATAAAGCACGGGCCAACTCTGAAATAAACTGATCGTAAGAGTGAATGGATGTTGTAGGTAATGTGACACACCATTGCAGTGCGTTCCCTCGGAATGTGAATGTGAATAACGAGCAGGAAATGTGATCCTCATGGATTTCATTCCTTTCATAGAAGCCCATGAAAGAAATTCCATGTCTAAGAAAGGTTGCTCCCCCTTCACCATCATATGTATTACGTGACAAGTCATTGTAGAGATCATCTAAGACTTCAAAATCACATCCGTGAGAAAGACATGTCAGAGGTTTGATTTTAATGTAAGTCATGAAAGATGTGCAGAGATTCAAAACAAACTTTCAGGACTCAGCTTGTTATCTAGCCCTCCTTCTAGCTCCATAAATGTTGACGGCACTAGACCCGCCAACATGTCAGGGGATCTCCCTGGTAAGAAGTACCAACTAGACCTCAGACCGTTTGGAGTAGGAGTCCCAGCAGTGGGTAGTACAGTAGTGCCTTGACTACGATAACGCATAGAGGTAAGTAAGATAACTTTGTCGGAAGCAAGTGTCTGACCTTGGGGCGAGTCAAGAAAGATGCATGGGGGTTATGACACACGAAGGGGAAAAGGAAGTGTGTCCCATAGAAGACTCTAATAGTAGGTAGCATGAAAGGAACACACGAGAAGAATGACATCACGGGATGGAAGTGGAGTATTCCACAATCCAAGGTGACGGGTTAAACCAACAAGACATCTCCAACAAGATTCATACAATCATATACAAAATAGTTCATACACAAATGCGTAAGTTAAATAACATACATTGCTAAAGCAACCAAATTAGTCCAAAACAATGTAAACTTTGAAATGGGAACTATAAACTCAAAATGGGAAAAGGTAGCTTACCTTTCTAATTTTTTGAGCCTCTCTTGAGATTCCTCATGACCTTAGCTTTCTCTTCATTTGATTCACAACATGAGTCATTATGTTCTTCCTTGGGCTTCTTATCTGCTTTGAAGGATGACTCCTTTGTTGTAGGATTTCCTTTATAAATTCTCATCTCATAGGTAGTAAGAGTGGCAAGTAGTTGGTCCAAAGTGAGAGTCTTCAAATTTGTCATCTCCTCAATATTTGAAACTTTAGGATTAAATTTCTCATCGAGAGATCTCAACAACTTTTGAACTTCTATGATATCTTTTAACTCTTCGTCAAGACCTATTATTGTATTCACAATTTCATCAATATTTAGCAATATCGTCATCATCATGCATCTTCAAAGGCTAAAATTTCTTTCTAAAAATTTGAAGTTTGGCTTGCTTTACCTTGCTATCAACTTCATAGCAGCTACTCATCTTTTCCCAAATAGATTTTGTAGTAGTTCAATCCATGATATGGACTAGTTCTAATTCAAGTAGGCCAGCAAGTAGAGCATTCATAGTTGTAGCATTGCATGTAAATTCCATATTTTGATCTCTAGTAATTAGGGCTTGAGGACTTTGATATTATTCTTCCACTGTGTCCCATACATCAACTCTAAAAGATTGAATATATGTTTTCATCCTTACTTTTCAAAACACATAGTTTGTTCCATTGAACATAGGTTCCCTATTGGTGAATCCTCCTTCCTAGTTTTCCATGGCCAATGATATTTTTTCCAGTTATTAAACTGATTATGAAGTAACCTGGGGTTTTGATACAAATTGTTAGAAACAAGTACAATACTAAGAGAGGGGGTGAATTAGTTTTGCGAGAATTCTAAAACTTTGTTTCACAAGAAAATAATATGAGGACACCTATAAACACTTCAAAAACCAATCATATAATCATTACAAGAATCAAAACAAGAAGTAGAAATTAAACATATAGATTCCTTAAACTTTTCTTCAATTACTTTCAAAAAGGAAAGCTTCAACTTGTTGTTACAAATTTCTCTATCTCCAACCAAAAGGAAGCTACTACTCCCTAATTTATCAATTACTACTAAAAGGAGATATAGCCCCTGATTTATCTGCAGCTACTGAAAGGTTATTATACCACTGATTATTTACCAACCATTATTGGAAGGAGATACAACCCATGGAATGCAAGTTGTCACTTGCTTAACCTCATTAATTCATCTTTCATTCCATTTTAAAACTCAAATCATGAAGGTTGCTTCCTTTCATAAAATAAATAAATTCCTCATCGATCATGCATACTAATCACCAAAAAATCACCTCCAACATCGTCTTATCTTCGATCAAAATGCACAACACCAACACTAATAGAAATAGCATCAACTTCAACAACTATTTTCTTCGTGTTATGTCAATTCTACTTATATAGAATCGGGACTAATATTATTAGATCTAAACACTTTAGTTATCTTCATTTCTTTTTCATCCATAAATTTTTATTTTTGTTTATTTCACACTTTTGTCAAGTATTCTAGACGCATTCATCAAGTCTTCAAACATTCTTTGTTTTATTTATGAGAAAAACTAAGTTAAACTACCAATTTCATAAATTCTGGTGAGTTACAAAATTTAGCAATGACTTTCTAAATTTGGCGAACTACTAGATTTGGCCAATTTTCCAAATATACTGCTAAATGTGTCCATCCCTCTAAAAATGCTACCAACTTGTTCATGTTATGTTTTCAAAATTTAGTGCACTATTGTTTATGGTGGAATCTGTTGGCACCTAAATCTGCCCTAGGCTGAAGGAAGGCAAAATTTAGGGTAACCACAAACCACGGTCAGTCTAGTAGCTAGCCCTACCAGAACAGGAGAGGGCTCTCTCCTAGTCACGCTCAGTGAATAGATAAGCAAAAAATGGTCTGAGATGACTTACAATGAAATATTTACCTTAGGCTAGTAAGTGAACAGGGATTTGGGAAAAAAAATTCATGAATGACCGAGCTTCTGGGATGGTATGGGACCAACGGTCAGCAAGGAACAAAGAATTTAATACAAAGGCACAGATTATTCCGTGAGGCAAGGTAGGCGGAAAATGTAGCAATTTAGTTTGAGGTAACATGGAATGAATAGATTGCTGAAGAAAGTGAAAAGGGCATAGTTACATGAATCCTTTTCAATAGAAGAAGAACACTGAACATGAAATTTTCCCACAGGCAGAGCAATAAAATTGAATTCTACCTAATCTCACTCAGAAAATTTCACTGGAAATGAACATGAATTGAATTATGAAACATAACGAAATACATATGAAAACATAAGAGACACATTTACTACACTCACAACCACAAGAATCTCATGAAACAGAGCCGCTGCCTTTCATTAATTCTCTGTCAAAAATACACAGTGGAGAAACAATGTTTCTTTCCCTGGCTTGGGTGACCATTTGCCTTCCTTCGTCACTTGGATAGAAGCCAATCTGGAGAAAAAACACTTTAAATGCCACCTTTGGTGCCAAAAAACGGAAGTGTAGATGAGTGGGCCCGCTTGGAGAGGTCGTGAACCGAAATTTCGTGAAACAGAAGCAAATTGGGCAATTTTTCCTCTGTGCGCCGCGCCATTTTCTCTGTGCATCGCGCTACTTTGGGGCCTATTTTGGGGCCCTTTCAGGTGTCCAAAATGTGCCCAAGTGGGCGTGTTGGAAATCATATCTCGTCTACTTTCTAACCCCACTGAAATTTTTGAATTTGGAGTTCATTTTCCTTGTCAAAAATCAAATCTCCCAAGACTGGTCAAAATGTGCCAAATGAGGCTGCCTCAAGGCAGAGTGATGTTGCAGCCAACTTTTGAATGCCTTCCTCAACTCCAAATTGAACTCATGATATCTCATTGGAAAGCTCTTTGTGTCTAGTTATCATTTGGCTCATCAAAAAAGTCATTTGGCCAACTGAGCTAGGTGAAAATTTGATTTTTCCAATGTCACTTCAGAGATGCATCAATTCTCCCGAGGCAACTATATTTTTGACATTTCTCCAAAACCATGACACCTGTGTAAAAAGTGAAGGATTTTTTTCTTCCTTGGCATGTTTTGGACAAAAAACTCTCTCAGTTTTCCAAAATTCATCTTTTATTGCTCAGAAACCTCATTTGAGTGAAACCTATCCCGATGTGTGGAACAAGGGATTTGTTGAAATGAAGCGAAATGAAGGGGATAGGGAGTTTCTAAATTCTTGAGGAAATTTTTGGAAGTAGGGAGGGATGTTAGGAAGTAGGGGAAAGTGGAATTTCAAATATTGAGTGAGGGGAAGGGGTCCAAACAGGCAAAACACAGGTCCAACCTAGAAAATTGCAAGGTTGTAGCAAGAAACTAGGGTTTGTGAAAAAATGAGGAATTTGGGGGATCTCAGTGACGGGAGGTGTTTAATAAGGTACATTAAGGATATGGGAAGGTGTAGGAACATCAGGATACCAATTTTGTCGATGCTTTGACCGTCCAAGAGAAATTGCCTTCAAAACCCTAGGAGAGGGAAATGACCTTTCCTAGACGCAACTGAAGCATGAATAAGGTGTAAAATGACCCAGTGGAACTTGACATGATAATGAAAACCCTCTTAATGATGGTACACTCAGTTGAATGGTGACATGGACCGACATCTGGACAACTTTGAAAGGAGTGAAAGCAAACCCTAGACCTAATGCCTAGTGATCAAATTTTACTTGAAGACTCACTGAAATGACAAAATTTGACCTTGACACCTTAAAACCACTTTGTAAGAGCATGTTTGATCACTGGAGGAAGGCTGGAAAGATTGACACTAAAAGAATCCACCAAATTTGGCACAAAATTCCACATTTCCAACCTGTTCATTGGAACAACTGCTAAGCCCTTGTTATTAGCCTGTTACCCACCACCTATGGGCGACACCCATAGGAGAAAATTTTTCTCCTAGCTGGTCCTCAACCAGTAGCCAGTAGCCCCTTGCAGCCACCATATAGCTTGAGGTGCCACCATCTCCACCACGTGATACATTCATTTGGTCTATGTCCCGACCTCAAAGGTATGGCTTTTCATTGTGTAGTTGGGTAATCTTGTTTGCTTATCATGGACACTTTTGGGCATGGATTGGTGGGGGGATTAGTTGGAAAGAGTGGTTTAGGTCTATACTCTTGGCTTATTTTCCAAATTTGATGATTAGCCTTGTATCTTAGTCTCGTGGGATCTCCTTTACTGGCTACTAGCTTTAGGGTTCGCACTACATGGAAAATACCTATTTTGGTTGCATGGTCTCACTTCCCAACACCATATATATCACTACCCTCCACTCATTTTAACCCCATTCATCACTTTTCCCATATGGGTCCACATTTTTCCATTGGGTCCATAAGGAGTTGACTTCCCCTTCCCTTGTCCACACTTTGGGTCGGGCCTAGAACCATGCCTCGAAGGTTGATGCAGCTAAAAGAAACAAAAAATCATAATTTGGCCACTCTCAATAGGAAATGTACCATCAAATGCAAAATATGGACGAGGCATATGCATTTAGAACGTGGGCAAAAGCCAAGCATGAGCTCTACCCCTCTCATTATGGTCATCACCCTAGTTCCTAAGTCCCCTCATATTGGCCCCTTACATCATTAAGGAACCCATGATTGTCCCAACCCCTAATGGGCAATGAAATTCCCCACCTTAAGGGGGAAATCAATTCTATAACCCACACATCATGCTCTCATCCCCTTGAGCCCCAAACAGTTATAAAATAAAGTAAATAAAAGGAAAAAAACATATGAAGAAGGTTGGAAAAACAAAAGTTGGGGTAACGCATGTACCATGATTGCTCCCTCTTACATCCATAAACCCAAGTGTGGGCTTCCCTTATTATAGATACCCTTGTACTATGACATGTGGCTTGGAGCGTTCCCCTGATGCCCCATTTTGTTCCACCATTATATCACATGATACCTACTAATTTATGGATGTCTCATGGACATGTCACCCCCTTTAGAAGTGGAAACCACCTAATAGGATCCTTTTATGACCCCATTATTGAGCTTGGAGACACCTATACATGCTAAAGTCCACTATGGATGAGCATACCACCATGAAGTGTCCATTTGATTCCATGATTTTTAAGCTCTTTTACTTCATTTATATAATGATTTGTTGTGTTGGAAGGAAAGGGGATGCATTGGTTCTTAAGCAGGATTGCAGGTGGGTCTCCATTTGGGGTTTGGTCTCCCTATACGAGTACAAAGCCCTCCAGAGGGTTATATTGGCACTTTTAGGGTGAGCGTTGAGAGCTATGGGCCACCACCATAGCAGAAAAAAAATTGCCACTTCATGGATACCTCAACGCCATTCATTGATTGCTCGCATTCTACCTTTTGGATGAAGATGATGCACCTAGACCGCCATGACTAATAAGCTTCACACTTGCACCACACACATTACAAATGTTCTAGGACCCAGATGAGGATCTGTCTCACCATGGGAGATAGAGAGATGGATTATGTCATCATTCTAGCCCTTACAAATGGTAAACAGGCATTATCGATCCACTTGGAGACCCATGAGGATGTTATCGTACCACCACACCCACTTAGGGACACCACTTTTGATTTTCTTAGACATCAAGGGGCCACCCCTTTGATCACTATGTTTGGAGCCTATTATATCACCTTAGAACACTTCAATGGCCCAAAGTCTCATTGTATCTATTATCTTTCCCTTTTAGAGGCTTATATTTGTATTATGGAGCTATCTTGGTGGGTTTGTCACCAAGTTTTGTTATTCTTTCACATTATTTTATTATTAAGGGGAATTGTTAGGCTAATAGTCTATTCGAACCCCCTTATGGATTGTATAAATAGATGAGATGCTCATTCATTTCTCTCATCACATTTTTGGATTGGACTATCTCTTCTTGAGAATTTTGGCTAACCTATTTGATGGATGAATTGGAGATCTAATGCATTTTGGTGTTTGGAAAATATTAATTTCTTATCTTGGAGCTTGTATTTTTTTGCATCTTGATGATTGAGTTAATTTCGCTATACTTTTGAGTACCTTTTCATGCTTACTTGTAAATTTTGTCTCATAAAATTGTCTATGGAACATTTTCGTTCATGAAGTTGGTGTAGCTATTATTTATCTTATACGAAGTTGTTGGGCTTGTCTTTATGAGGTATTTTTCATATGATTATTTTAAATATGGTGAATTATTGTCCTATGGGTACATGAATGCTCATGAATTGCCTTGATAAGTCATCATTTACAATATAAATAAGTATACATTTCCCTTTGTAACCTAGTTGTTGCTTAGGTCATATGAAGTTGTTGGGGAACTCCTTGATTGGAATTAAGCCTATCTAAACATTGATTTAATTTTACTCCATTCTCCCAATTGGCTAGGCACTTATCTATTCCTAAGGTGATCACAAAAGAATATTCTTCTCACCTTCTCTTCCTCTTTCTAATCCCTAACTAGTAGGCCTCCTAGGGAATCTCCTAAAATCATTTCTAGCCAATGAAAACACTTGAAAATTTGTGAGCTTCTATGCTAGGGTCGTTTTGAGGGGTCCTCCAATTTTGAGATCAATCCTATAGTGGAATCCCAATATATTGCAAGCCCTAGCCCGAAGATTGTTCTTCTCCCTAGGTTCCCTTGGGTTATTGCCTTCATTTGGATCATTGCATTTGAATTCCAAAATAAAAGTAGTCCTTTGATCCTATTCTCCTCCTTAACTAGGTCAATCCCCTTTATTGTTGATCAACTCCATACCCTTTACCTAGTTTGGGTCCACTTGGTTTCTTTGTGGTCCCACAACTTTGTGACTCAAACTCGATGAGGATTACATAGAAACCATTTCTCAGGATTCTCATGCCCAAGATGCACCTTGTTAAGTATTAATCATCAAACCTAGGCCTAAGTATCTTCACATCCCTTCTAAGAGAGCCATCTATCTTGCTTTCAGAGTAATAAAACCCATTATCTGAGCCTCTCTTGTGAATAGGATTTAGGAATCAATCCACCTCCTATCATTGATATATCCATCATTGTGGTTCCTCTCATACTAGGACTGCTCCCATAGGTGAAATTCATTAAAGATCAGGGAGCTTTATATAAGGTGATAGTGGGTTATCGCTCCATTTTTTCCACTTGACTTAGTAGTTTCTTTATACTAGATCCCTTACTAGGACCCCTACTAGTTTTAGAGATAGAATAGCCCATAGGCTTAAATCATGACTATAAAACGACATAGCCTTGAGGGATTTACACTACAAAAACCTCTGAAAATAACCATTGGTTCGGTGCACCCTCATTCTGAGCTTCATGGGATTAACATACTACATCAAATCTTTCTTCCCTTGGTTACCTCGAACACAGAACTAGATCCTGGAGTGCCTTCTATCATCTGATAGAACCATCAACTATTTTCAATTTCTCTATCTACCAGGTCCGTCTCCTCAGAGAAAATAAATTTTGCACCTTTTGAAACTTCTTGAGTCATTCCTCTAGGGTTATGTGTCCATCTGGGATCACCCTTACTTCTATGTGCACAATTTCTATTGATTTGTCGTTCACGACTTATGTGCCACATCATCTGCCACCATGTCCCGATGCTTTGTCCGTCCAAAGAAATAATTTGTTTCTCATCCATAAATCTCTGGCATGCCTGAATTTTAGGGACTGAGGTGTTGTGCCTTGTAGGGAATTCAAATTTACACACAGACCAATAAGAAATCTAACAGGTTTACGTTAGTGCTACCAACTCTACCATTGAAGAAAATATGTCACGCGTCACTCACTAAGTGGTTCCAATTGTCACCTATTTTTGGCCCAATTGGCCACCCAAAAATGCCAAACATGCATGCCACATGTCACATCCTCATTGGTGCCATGTCATGTTGATTTCATCATGCCACTATGTCTCCATAATGGCTCCACCTGTTCTATCACATCATTTCTCTCATTCGATGATAGTGCACCAATTGTCATTCATCCATGTCATCCCAACACCACATCATCCTGGAGGTTTTGACTTGTGCCTGCCTTGGAGAACTCTGGGAAAATTGACCAAGGTGATGTGTCTAATATGGGTCTGCCTTGTTTCCACTGCACTCTTCTATAATTGGACCACCTTGCCACCTATTTGTGCCACCTCATCCCAACTTCCTTATCCCCGATACTTTCACTCACGCCTGCCTTGGAAAACTCTGGGGAAAAACTTAGGGGATGATGTGGCTTCTGGGGTCCCCCGCTAAATAACTTGTGGCAATCAAAATGCACTCTCACTATATCGTTATGACATGTCCTTTGACATGGAATTTGTTGATGGTTTTTGCAGACCCCCCTTTTGTGGTTTCATGGTAAAGGGGCGAGGGTTTCCTACTTTCAACAAGGATTGTCGATCACACAATCGATGGTTTGAGAAATCCAAACTATCGCAGACCCCCCTATTCTTTAACCTGTGGGAAGGCATGGACCCCCGCATAATTTACAATCATTTGATGGGGATGTGTGGCACGTGATCTATACATGAACATGAATGTTATTTAACTATCATTCACTGTCAACTACTCCAGCAACCTTTGCAGAACCACCAATTTTTTAGTGTGCTAACCATGTGCTAAACACCATATTTAGCTATGCAACTCCTGAAATTTTTAACCTGTAGCCTTTGACCTTGAATATATTTTCATCCAGGGGGTCTTTTTTGGCCCTCAATATATTTTTTGAAATCTATTTCGAAGCTCTATCCATGTAAGCAACTTCCAAGAGATTATGTTCTGACCTTCTATACTAAAAATGACTCCACATTCTCTGCTCTTTGATCAATTTGTTGGCCCCCATCTTTGCTTTTGACATCAATAAAAATTTATGTCTATCACTTTTCTATCTTCTTCCAAATGTACCTTTATGTTGATGATGATGCTCTCTCATTCTTAAACTTTCTTGTTAAGACCTTTAGAGTGTTCTTTTAGTTGACTGGACTCCTTTTCCAATGTCTTGACATACTTCCTTTCTACCTTTAGATCCTTTAGAGCACTAATCAATTCTCTTTCTAGACCTACTTCTCCTTCGAATTCAAATTATTCTTGATTTTCCAATGCCATGAATAAGACCCTTTATGGGTCACTGTCGCCATCACTTTCATCATGAGATGAAGAGTTGTCTTCTTTTGAATAGAGACTTTCTTGCAGATTTTACCTTTACCTTGCTTTTCATTTCTTTCATGAATTTTCTTTTTCTTAGGAGCTTCTTCTTCCTCATCATTGTCTGAACACTTTGCATAGGGACATTTTGAAGCAAAATGATGAATTCTACTACAATCATAACATTTCAAAGGAATATTATATTTGTACTTTTAGATTACTCTCTTAAGCTTCCTCATGAAGTTGGCTATTTCTTCATTTGAGTCCTTAATATAGCTACAACTAGTGCTACAACTAGTCCGATGAGTGCGAGTGATTCAGAAAGATGGGACTGGAACCCAGGGGGCATGCATCCTGGTCTGCTTCGGGCAGAGGAAACCTTGGGTATAAGGTAGAATTTCCGCGAGAGAGTATGACTAGTCCGTACCCCGTCCGTGGATGGAAGAGGGGTTGTTCTGGAATAGGATTCTTTTGTCAAAGTTACGTGTTTGACAACAGTCATTCACCTTTGTCCTATCTGAAAAGATTAGTAGACATCGCCGAAGGAAGAGATTGATTTGCGGCAGCAAATAGAACCGTCTTTGGGTAACAAGAAAGAGGCAAACCTCACCCTTTAAAACAAATGTTTTATCGGATAAGTAGGGGCAGCCTTGAAATTGTACTTTATACCTGGGGGCATGCAAACCTTTTGGAGTGCAAGCTAGGAGCGGTTATTTATCTATTTTTAGGATTAGCCGTTTCCGAACTTGCATAAAGAAAGGATGAGAAGGAGCATAGCTTATGTGAGGTGCAAGCTCTATAAAAATTGGAATCTTGCAGGAGACATTTCTTATCTTATGACTGGGATTATCGAGCAATTTTACCGCGGAATTTATGCTCGTTAAAAAATAGAAAAGCGAAGATACGAGCAGTTTTAGCACATAGTTCATGCTCGTTAAAAAATAAACATAAGATCGAGCAGTTTTACCGTGGAATCTATGCTCGTTAAAAAATAGAAAAGCGTGAGCAAGAGTTTCCTCCAGAGTTTAAGCTCATTAAAAAATGAACCTATTCCGGTAAATAACCATAGTGATCGTAAATTTATTAGCCATAAAAAGCCTTGGTCGTGTTTGCACCCGCCACCTCCATTCCATTTGGCCAATCGTTCACCTCCATATGATTGTTTACCCATTTTGAGGAACAACTGCGAAGAGTGATTTCACTTAGCCATCCTTGTGACACTGCCGTGATTGGAAAATTCCAACCTGTACCTGGAATCTGCTGCTATCCCTGTTTATCACTCGTTCCTCAAAAGACGAGTCTTCTTTGAGCTCTTTTCTCCTGACTCGTAAAATATGAAAAGTTTGTCGAGTTTTGGCCTTCCAGCGCGTTAAAGTGACCGGAAGAGCTATCCCTCCTCTAGATTTTAATCTTTTTGGACCTGAGGGATTATTACACAAAAAGGTCGAGCGCTTGTTTTATTCGGCTCGTTAAAGTTATCGAAAACTCATCCCTTCTGTATTGTTTTATACTTTTTCGGACTTAAGACGAAAAAGGAATTTTGGAGTTAACTTTCTGTACCTTTTCAGACTCTCTAAAAATGAAAAGGACCGAGTTTTCCTTGTCGTTAGACTCGTTAAAATGATTAAATAGCGACAAACTTGTCTTTAGACGAGAACGAGTTTCCCTATCGCTAGGCTCGTTAAAACATAGCGATGGGCTTGCCCGAAGGGCAGGTTATAGAACAAGCATATGTTATCCTCCTCAAGCTTGACAAAAATAAAGAGGTACTGGTCAGAAATGACTGGGGAAAAATTGGGAGAACCTCGAAGCTTTAATGGTAGCAAGTCGCTCTTGAACATGACACTTTGTCCTCCATATCACATCGGGTTGGGTTGTTTCATTCACCGGTCTCATCACCATGGTCTTCGCCAAACCATCCACATTTGGGGTAATGCTACCGATCCATCACATCAGTGTCGTTATATGTTCAAGAGATGTTGTTCAGAAAGAGTCAACCGTGTCCCATCCACTGCCATACATTATCCTTCATCCACCCATGATCGCCACCCTGAATCATATTTCACAGATTGTTTTCACCTCCACTAAAATCATTAGCTCCGTTCCGTGTCACTAATGTGGGATTCATTAAGGCCCTCCTTTGACGGATCACTTCTTGTCGACTTCAGCTCATTATCCAAGAAGGTTATCTAGGAACAAACCCCCTCAGTACTTTGAAGCTTGCATGCCTCAATGGCAAGTTTCTCACTTCCGGCGACAGGTATACATCAATGACCTTCGACCAGAAGATTTTGCATGGTGTTCGACGCCAAGTCCTTTATTCACACCACGTGAATTGTACTGCAGTACCTTGAGGGTCATTGTCATTATTGGTGATTCCTCTCGCGCTTGTTAACGGTTTACATTATTGACCGGTAATCAAGCGATGTCTTTCCATGTTCGACTTCAGCGCAATTCTCACATGGATCGACTTGTACTTAGAGTGAAGATCGAACGAGTTTTGAAGACCTCGGATCTAGTTTCATCCATCCGAGCTGCGATATATATTCAGGAAATATAAAGACATTTGATATGTACATCATTGGAGCAGATGATCATCCTACTCAAAGGATGATAATTTCAGCAGAGAATTATCAGTCTACCATCAGACGATCGTCTGTTCTATGTACCAAAATGAATTTATAAAGCTGAGCATGGGAATGCCCGCCTCAGCTAGATCATGAAAGCAGAATGAAAAATAATGTATTGTATTGTATTTTATTACAGGGCGCCTCTCAGCGATTGAATGAACTTCGGATCCTCCTGATAAAGCATTTCACCCGATAAACGACCTCATACTTTAGGGGGCAACTGTTATAGACATTTTTGTTCCTTACAGCATGAAGCATGAAATGTCAATAATCTGAGGGATCCAAAGTCCCTAAACATGTTGTTCCTACCCCTAGAGGAACAAGGTCAGCAAACCACAGCACTGAAAATCAGTTCTCCACCTGAAAACACTCAAAAACAAGCTAATTCTGAATCATGTCAACTGCTCCACTGAGCATCTGCGCTGAATGTCAACTGCTCCACTCTGTACCTGCGCTGAATGTCAAATCTAATGAAGGCTACCTGCACTGGGCGAGATTGGCCAAGTGGCACAGTCATTCTGCAAGGTGTCAAATGCCCAGGAAGCTTCCAAAATGACACTTGGATCAGGGAATTCGCCTTGTGATGAGTAAGAGGATCTAGATCTCCAAGTGGAAGCAAGAAACTCCAAGTGGACTCAAGAACTGAAGTATAACTGAAGTGGGAGAGGACACTAGTCAGCTTCATGCCAGCCTCAAGCTGACTCATCCTTTCTCCAAATCTCCTATATATAGAGCTCTCTCATGAGGTCTAGGGAGGCGGGAATCTGGTGAATGTAAGGAAGTGTTGTTGGTTTGAGTATAGAACTATTGGGTGATTGCTTTGAAGGAGGTGAAGAGGAGATTTCTTTCTGCTGGGAGGTGTTGCTGGATTGGGCCTCTTATGGTTGTAACACTCTCAGAACTTTACTTCTTCCATTAATAAAGCATTTGAGGTTCTTCTATATGCATGTGTCTCTGTGGCGTATTGATGCTTGTATATTTGATTTATTCTAATCCTTGAATCAGTTATGGATGTATGCTTCTTGTAGTTTCCCTTTCTTGTGCTTTTGCAAGATCTTTGTGTAGCTGGGCCAGTGAAAGAGCAAGGAGCTGGGAGCAAGTAGCAAAGAGGGAAGATTGGATCAACCATTAGCGGAAGATAACGGTTAGTGGATCCCTTTCTCCTCTCTCTTACATCTCATAAAGAAGTAATCTTGAATAGCTTTGCATTCGGTTGTTGCTGAGGTACTATCACCCTTAGAGTGGGATAGGGTCATTCCGTATTGGATACTTTTCCCAACAACACTTACAGCTAAATTTCTTCAACTTGATTTATGATTTTGTGTTGTGGGCTTGCCTACGATGGATCGCTTTCTATCGACATCAGCACATTATCTAGAAAGATGATCTAGAAATCGTCAGTACCTTGAGATCTTCTTGCATCAATGGCAGATTTCTCGCCTTCGACGACAGTTTACATCATTGACTTTCGATCGAAGGATTCCGTGACATGTTCGACATCAGCACATTCATTCACATCTCATGGATTGTACTGGTTACTTTGAGAACCATTGACATCACTGGTGGTCTCTCTCACACTTGTTAACAATTTACATCATTGACTGGTAATCAAGTGGTTTCTACCATGCTTGACATCAACTCATTTATTCGCATGGATGGAATCGTACTATTTCGGGAAGTAGAAATGAAGACCTTGGATCTAGTTTCCACCATCCAGGATGCGAGGAGTTTTGTATTCATTATATAGTAGACTAACTATAAACAAATGGCTGCGTCCATACTGTGTCTACATGAGTCTATGATTATGATGTACTGCGAAATCATTCCTGTATCAGAGCAGTAGTTAGTTTGTTAGTTAAAGTTTTTGATCTGAGTATGGGAATGCCTACCTCAGCGATGATATGATCGCATACATGTATTTTGTGTTGAATACTTGCAGGTTCCAACCGGGCTCTCCACAAGATAATCCTTGAAATGATAAAGTACTTCACCCTTCCTAGATGATATGAAACCCTAATCTACTACAGGCTTCGCACTTTAGGGGGAAATCTGTTACACTAAAATTTGTCACCATGACTATCTGCAGTTAGTATGGCTTCATCAACTGTCATACTATCCTCCTTGGCAAGTCTCATACCTCTGCTCCTCATGTCAAACTCCAAGAAAGAGAGAAAGTCCTTAAAAAGTCAATTAACTCTGGTTACGCAGTTTCTCTTAGCCTTACCTGTGTGTACGCACCCCAAGTCCAAAATACCTGCGTACTTGTATGCTTTGTCTGTAAAAGGGTGGGTGTGTACTCCTGTAAAGGTCAAAAGGCACAAGTTTCACTTCAAAAAAGTTACTTGTGGTCATTTCTAGAGCATTCTAGAAGATGGTTTGACGTGGATTGAGCGCCTCCAGATGGTTCATGCATCCCTATGTAAGAGGAACTTATCCCAT
This sequence comes from Pinus tabuliformis, assembly GCA_031772625.1. Taxonomy (NCBI): domain Eukaryota; kingdom Viridiplantae; phylum Streptophyta; class Pinopsida; order Pinales; family Pinaceae; genus Pinus; species Pinus tabuliformis. Next base: position 742,351,698 of record CM062819.1, on the reverse strand, counting down.
GAAGAGGGGAGCTATCCCATTGAAAGAGGGGCTTATCCCATTCATGGTGGACCTGATTAACTTCCTCCAAAGCACTATAAATACAGGCATTGGGCCAGAGGGAGGAGAGGTTGAAAGCTAAACATTCCTAAGGGTAGATGTTGTTGAAATTAAGACTCCCTTATAGAGCTTGAGAGGAGAGATTCCCATCCTTTCTTAGCTTCATTTGGAATTGGGTGAGCTGATCAAAGTAAAGGAGAACTCTTGTTGGACCCTGGGAGGGACCTGCACAACACCAAGGCACTGGTTGTAATGGTTTCTTTTGTTTCCACTTAATACAATTAAGCTCATTTTTCTCAACAAGTTGTTATACATAATTTGTTTCATATACTCGGTCTTTATGATGAATATGTTTTATTTTATGAGTTATTCAGGTGCTATGTAATCGTTTTATTGTTAGTGAATGCAGGTTTCGAAGAGAAGGAGGAGCTCATCCGGATCGGAGAGGCTGGACTGCTACAAACAACGTGGGACTAAAGGTATGTTTTAAACACCTGAATACTTGTATTTTAAATGCATGTTTAGGGAAATATAGTGTTTAATTGTCTTGTTTGTCACTAGAAAGCCTTAGCTTCTAGGGACGTCGGTTTTGTCCGCAAAATTGACTCTTTTCGCATGACAAGAGGTAACAAATCTACCTTGTTGATCTATAATTTTTTATATGGGAATTTAAAGAGATGCTCTTTCTAAAACAAACCAACTTAAAGAAAAAATTGAATAAAAACACATCACACCAAGCTTGTAAAAGGAATACACTTGGGTGAGGTAGAAGAGGGATCCCGACTTATTGAGAGAATATGAGGTTGTCCCTTTAGAGAAGTATGTTATATATAACTCTGACATACTTGTTATGGTTTTTCACCTAACCTTACTCTACTTGACTGAGCTGAAAAGGGTTAACTGAATATAAAAAACCGATTAGAGTAGGCGATACTAGTTAAAAGTGCAAGCGTTATGTTTTCACCAAGATTCACTCTGAACATAATGCATTTTCCATCAGGGTATGTAGTGTCCTATCTAGGGTGCTAGATTAGGCTATATTTATTATCGACCAGGATCAGTAAACTTCAAGGCATGCGTCTACAATCTATAGACATAAAGGATTCCTAACTAAGTGTTCGTGATGGTAGGTTACAAAACTTCTTTACGGAAGGTTGAGGTATGCTCCCTATCACCTGGACACTCAGGTCACTCAATTCATCTACTTATTTTAAAAACACTGTGTATTACTTAAACCAAGATTTCAATCCCCTTATGAGGATGTTGTGCATAAAACCCTTGTTCAGTGAACACTCAACATTCAATGTTTATCATTCATGAAAGATTGAAACATACTAAAATCATAAGCACACTTAAAATTCAAATACATGAGAAACAGGGTTCATGAAGATGCTTTTAAAAATAACACAAGATCAAATCCCTTACAGGATACAATTCAACGATCTCAGCGATGAATCCTTCAAGCCACCATCATAAACATTATTCATACGAATTGCTAATGAAATCAACGAAAGCATAAACCAAACTCTAATCACTGTGCATACTATTGAATATTCAGAAGTTGCAAATGAAATGAAATGAAAGTATACCCATTCCACGCAGGGCCCGTCTACGTTTCAAAGGTATACTGGATTGCGCTCAAGAAACTATAGAATCAACGCAATAAAAAAATCGTGACTGCAACTGAGTTCTGGTATTAAGTTAAAAAGCTCTGTTTTTCAAAACGATACACTGATAACAACTAACCAACAACACGTAACTGTATTTACATATGTCTTTTTAAAAAACTCACACCGTTTACATTTTGGAATGAATGTACATTCGTTATGCGGCTGTTGCCGCTTTTTTTATGGCATAGTTTTTAAGTTGTTTCCATTCTGAACCGATTTCAAAAAGGAACAAAACTAAATCGGTTTAGAACCCTATGCTGTTGCTGCTTTTGTCACCAACATGTTGTGCTTTGACCATCATTGACCGCGCATTCAGGAGTGTTGGTTCTTCTGTAGGATAGGTGTTCGTCCATGCTTGTACATTCTATTTTTCGTCCCTACCCTTTGCTTTAGCTTAGCTGTCGTGCCATATGTCAAACAATAAACCAATTACATGATGCTGCAACTTCCTGTAGTCTCTTTATCAAAAATCCCTAATTCTTTAACATAAAACTCATAAATCAATTCTAATGCATTTAACAACTATAATACTGTTAACTAATCAATTTCAAAGGGGTCTAAGAGATGTATGAAGGAAAAAGGTAGGAAAACGATGTGTTTCAAGAGGAAAAAGGAGGTCAAGGAATGGTACCAACATCTCTCCCCAACTTAATGAATTAGCATGACCTCATGCTAACCCCGATGTGCTTCCTCTGAACTCTGTCCCTGCCTGTACCTCTGCTGCCTTCAACAATGTATCCACATTCTTCTTCACCTGGGCATCTTTCTAAACATGGAGCTCATGCTTTAAACTTTTGTACTTTTCCTTGAGGACCTTCTTTTGGTTGTACCATTTAGTGGCCCACTTACAAATATATGTTTGTTCAGCTTCAAGTTCCTTGATTTGTTCCCTTAACTTTTCATTTTTCTGTTGAGTCTCTTTACTTTGTGCTCTGAGCATTTCATTTTCTTTCTTGATAACTTTTTCCAGCATATTGGCCTCCATTAGTTCTTCCTTTAACTTCTCAATTTGCTTCTCCAGTTTCTTCTGTTTCTTAATGGTAGGTTGTGAATCTTTTTCTTGCCTGTTATTGATTTCAACCTCCATCTCAGCTCCTGGTTCAGGTTGTGAGTGGGCACTACTTTCAATATCCATCGGTATAGGTGCATTTGATTCAGGCTGGTCTTCTTATAGCTGGGCCTTTGATGCTCTCCTGGTTCTTCTTGTATAGGTGGTAAAAATTTTATCTTGCTCTGCTTCCTGAGCATCTTGTTTTCTCATTTTCCTTGTCCTCAGATTGCTAACAAGTGGAGGTACCTTGCTTGCTTTGTGTATAGGAATCTCTTCATCGATATCATTCATAAATCCTGAGTTCTCCTGTGGTTCTTCCTTGTCCTCTTCATCTTTAATTTGGTTAGCAGCCAAGAATTCTTTCCACGTTTTCCCTCTTCTCTGTAACTCATACTCAATAAGAATTTTAACTAGCCCAAAGTGATATAAGCTCTTGTCTTCATTACCTTTCTACTTTTGGATGGTCTTCGACATTTTGGTTAGGCTTTGCAAAAGGAAGTATGGCAGACTGATAACACACTGCCCTTTCAAATGTAACAGTAACTTGATATGGCACAAGTAAACAATACTGTAGCGGCCTTCACAAGTCACAAACTTTTGGATAATATAGACCATCTCGTCCCAGGGATGCACCAGCCAACTCCTTGGGACGCCTTTCTTCCAATTAACGGATGAAACCCTGGATCTGGACATAAATTGAGTCCATGATTTCTCTTTAAATTGCTTTGTCTTGAAGTACTTCTCTCCTTCTGGGCTAATCCCTAGGGACTGAGCTATGGTGTCTTCTGAAACTCTAAATGCAAAATTACCTATCAGAGCTTTCTCTCCGTTGAATGTAAAAGCGAATTGTTTGGTGACCTCTTCATTACTTCCACGAAATTCCTCTAAAAAGGGCAGCCACTTTATTTCTTTAAGAATTGAAATGCAATCTTTGTGATACTGGGAGTTGTCGAATATGCTTGGCTCGACCCTATTGGTCATTTTGGCAGAGAGTTTTGCTCTAACTCTTCTTTGTTTATGTTTTTCAAATTCAACAAAGAAGTTTTGATTTGTTACCTTTTGTCTTCCGCCCCCAATACTGCTGACCTGGTGGCGTCATCGACTCTTTAACACTAGCTCCTTTAGTAACCCAAGCGATGCTCGATTGACTGTCTTGTAATTATGGTGGAGGTCGAACCCAATTAACTACATTTTCCTTTCGTGGTGCTTGCTACTTTCAGTCCTTACTGTTGAAGTCACAAGAGTCGAATGCTAACATAGAATAACTGAGAATGATAATGAAATAACCGGCTTAACTCAATTCATAACATATTCATCTTTTGAAACAGAGGAATGGTTGTACTGGTCGTATGGATGCCATCATAGAAGCGCTAGGAGCATATATGAAGTACTGGGATATGATTTCAGGTAGTCTTTTGCATCATTTGGCTTCGTCGGGTGGTTAAATCATAATTCGGCTGTTTCAAACATAATGAACAAGCCCGCATAACATTTGGTTTTCAAACAATTCACCACGTGTCCTGCTTCTGTTGGTACCCGGCCTAATAGAAATGTTGGAATGGCTGTAGGGTTTGATTGGTTGGTAACAAAGATTGAAAAGGTGATATGAGAGGGGATAACAAAATCATATAAGTATGAGATAGGTTGGAGTATTAGAAGATGATAGGGATTAACAATAGGATAAGGAGTGACAGGTATGGAGATGTCTCTGAAATTGATCATAACAGTCACAGTTATTAAATTTAACATTAAAAAATAATCTAAGAATTTAAATGTTAAGAATAAGGAATACATTACACTTTTGTTGGTTGTTCAAGCGTTGCATTGGCATGCTAGGTAGGACTAGTCTCTTTTGACTACTCTTTGTTGTTCATAATAGGTCCCCCTGGAATAGATTCGACTGCAACAGGTCCCTCTGAGATCTGGAAAATGTTGATGCAGCTTCTTTGAAATCCGGAAAAGAACTATATCTATACAGGTTCCTTGATCTTTGGTATTTGATGAAGTCTTGGTGACCAGCAACCTGTAGATGAAGCTTTGTTGAAGTAATCTTGAAGTAACAGTCTCTTAACAAGTCCCTTTTATGTGTCTTGAACAGGTCCCATTACTGCTGGTGTTGGTAACATGGTCTTCTGGACAGAACAGGTCCCCCTGCATAATGTTTTTAACCAAGTCCCTCTGAGATAAAACAATGACAAAACAACTTCTTTATTGAAATCTGGAGTGCTGAAACAAACTCTTCGGAAATTTACAGTGAGGAGATGAGATAAGAAATCTTTGAGAATTTACAATGAGGAGACAAGAAAACAAAATGTTGATCCTTCTCCCCCCTACTAAAGTTTTGACTTGTCCTCAAGTCATTATTCAGTTGATGAATCAAACAGGAAACAAAAGAAAAGGAATTCTTACCCGCCAACGAATTGGTTTTCAAGTAAGAATTCTGGGTTAGAGTGTGCCAGAGTTTGGTTTTCACATCTAACCCATTTATATATATATATATATATATTTATTTTATTTTTATGTGTTTTTTTTTTCTTTTTTAGATTTTGTTTTGTTTTGTTTTTTTTTTTTTTAATTTCTTTTGAATTTCTAAATTGAAATGAAATGAACTAAGGCAGAGATATTGCAGCTGGAGGTTGTAGTATCTGAACCTCTCTTTGTTGAGATACTGTTTGGAGAAAATTTTGCTTGCTGATGGGCTTAGTGTAGAGTTTCAGGCGATGACCATTGACAGTAAAGAAATGACCTTCTCCATCAATAGTTTTGAGATTGACTGAACCATTTTCGTAAGCCTGAATAATTTGGTATGGGCCCATCCAATGTGTGGTAAACTTGGCTTTATGATCTCTGAATTTAGAGTCAAAAAGTAAAGCCCAGTCTCCTTCTTTAAACTGCTTCTTCTTGATATGTGCATCATGCCACTGCTTCCTTTGTTTTTGCATGAGGATTGTGGTTTCCTCTGCTTGCTGCCTCATTTCATCCAGCTGGTTCAACTGCTGAATTCTTGTTGTGCTTGGTCCAGGTCAATTTGCAAATCTGCAGCCAGTTTAAAAGTATGTATTTGAAACTCAATAGGACGCATTACCTCTTTGCCATACACCAACTGATATGGTGTAAATCCTGTAGTATTCTTCCACGTAATTCTGTAAGCCCAGAGTGCATCTTTGAGCTTCTCTTCCCAATTCTTTCTGTTCATTGCCACAGTTTTAGTGATGATCCCTTCCAAAGTTTTGTTTGTGGATTCCACTTTCCCATTGGCTTGTGGATGGTAAGGTGTACTTCTTCTGTGCTTGATTTGGTATTTGTCTGTGATGTCCTTCACTAACTTTGAAGTAAATTGAGTACCTTGATCAGTCACTATCTCCCTTGGTACCCATACCTTACAAAAATCTCTTCAAAAAAGAAGTTTACCATTGTTTGTTCGGTGGCTCTAACTAGTGCTTTTGCTTCAGCCCACTTTGTTACGTAATCAGTACATACTAAGATGTACTTCTTACCATTGGAGGTTGGGTTAATGGGTCCTATAAAATCTAGAGCCCATTTTTCAAATGGCTCTAGGTGAACTTGGGGCTGAAGTGGCATCTCATCTGTAGCTGTTGGCCTACCCATTCTTTGGTAGCTATCACAACTCTTCACGTACTTCTTGGAATCCTTAAAAATGGATGGCCAGTAGTATCCAAGACTAAGAATTTTGAATGCTGTTCGCTTAGCTGCAAAATGCCCACCACAGGGTTCATCATGGCAAGATTTTAAAATATCAATTATCTCATCATTTCTTACACATCGTCTAATAATCATATCATAACCAGTGTAAAATAAATCGCCATTAATCCATGAGTATCGAGCACTTTTTTTGACTAGTCTCTTCTTTTCCTTTGGAGTAAAGTATGGAGGTGTCCTTCCTGTAGACAAATAATTGGCGAAGTCAGCATACCAAGGATTCACTATGGAAATTGCAAATAAATTTTCATCTGGGAAAGAATCTTCAACCGGAACAACCTCACCTGGATTTTGCAGTCTAGAAAGAAAATCTGCCACCTGATTCTCTTTACCTGGTCTATCTAACACTGTGATGTTAAATTCCTGTAACAATAATAACCATCTGGTAACTCTGCCACTAGTTATTGGTTTATTCATTAAATGTCTAATGGCGGAACGGTCAGTATGTACAAAGACTTCATAACCAGTTATATAATGTCGGAATTTATTCACAGCATATATGATGGCAAGTGTTTCCTTTTCTGTGACTGTGTAGTTTAATTCTACAGGTGTTAGATTTTTGCTAATGAAATGAATGGCATAATTGCAAGATTCCTCTTTTTGGCCTAATGAGGCACCTATTGCAGTGTCAGATGCATCTGTAAAGATATGAAATGGTAGGCTCCAGTTAGGCCCTCTTAAGACTGGTGCGGTTGATAACTTCTTTTTAAGTGCTTCAAATGCTTGTTGGCAGTTCTCATTCCAGTTGAAAAGTAAATCTTTTGTTAGAAGCTTAAACAAAGGTAAAGATATTTTACTAAAATGTTCAATAAACCTTCTATAATGGCTTGCATACCCAAGGAAACTTCTTACCTCTCTTTGATTCTTTGGAATTGGCAAATCAACAATGATCTGGATTTTTGCTGGATCAACTTTAATGCCTTGAAAAGAAATATAGTGGCCTAATACTATTCCCTCGTTTAACATCATAAAGCACTTTTCATTACTCAGGGATAGATTAGCTTCAATACATCTTTTCAAAACTCTTTCAAGGTTCTCTAATGCATGTTCAAATGAATTGTCGTACACTGAAAAATCATCCATGTAAACTTCAACACAATCATGAACTAAATCAGCGAAAATAGCTAATACAGCTCTCTGAAATGTAGCTGGAGCATTTCAAAGTCCAAATGGTAAAACGTTATAAGCATAAGTGCCCCAAGGACAGGTGAATGTGGTTTTGTCCTGGTCTTTTGAGGCTATCCTGATCTGGTTGTAGCCACTGAAACCATCAAGAAAAGGGAATGATGATTTCCCAGCTAATGTGTCTAACACTTGGTCAATAAATGGTAGTGGGAAATAATCTTTGAGCGTTGCTTTGTTCAATTGTCTGTAATCAACATAAATGCGCCACTTACCATTTTTCTTGGACACTATAACCAATGGGGATACCCACTGGCTGTCAGAAATAGGATATATAAAATTAACTCTCAACAGTTTTTGCAATTCTTCTATGACAATATCTTGGAGCATGGGGTTCATTCTTCTCTGCGGTTGCCTGACTAGTTTGATAGTACTATCTGTATAAATATGGTGAGTGCATGTGTCAGGGTGAATCCCATGCATATCGGTGTAGTCCCAAGAAAATGCTTTCTGGTATTTTCTCAATAGTCAAATCAATTTCTCTTGTTGAGATGAGTCTAGGTGATTGCCAATGTTCAGAGTTTTCCCTGGACTAATCTCTATGATCTGACTTTGTGTGTTTGTGATGGATTGAACTGGAAAAATATCGTGAAATGTTGTTTGCAAAGATTGAATGGTGCATGTTTCCTGAAAATTTTGGGCTAAAAGCACATCTGCAGCATGATATTGGTCGTTTCTCAAATTTTCAAAAATATCAGGTTGAGAAAGGAACAATTCTACCAAATCATTATTATTTTGTTCTTGGCAATCATAGATTTGGTCAATGCTAAAAACAGATTGTACTTCTTCTTTATCATTGTATTTATCATCAAGCCAAATTATGTGTTACTGCTGGTGATTGTGCCGATGGATAAAGAGTGAGTTGTTTTCTTTCAGTTCCTCGTGAAATGATCATGTTGCCCGATCGACATCCTATGAATGCATCAGTAGTCGCTAACCATGGTCTACCAAGGATGATAGGGTTCCCTCCTAAATTGGATTTGGGTTGAAGAACTAAGAAGTCCACTAGATACTCCCAAGAGTCTAGTGAAACAATTATGTCCTCCAAAATCCCTTCAGGAATCACTTTAGACCTATCAGCTAGTTCTAGAACAATCGTTGTGTGTTGCAAATTTATGAGTTGGAGTGTTCTCATGGTTTCAAGAGTCATGACATTTATTGCGGCCCCAAGATCTATTAAAGTGTTTGGAATCTGTATGTTGTTAATGATTGTAGTAACTCTGGGGATACTAGGATCAACATACTTTTCCATTGAGATGGTATTTGTCATAAGGCCAGCTAAATGTCCTATAACATGAATGGTTTGTAGATCAATCCTTTTCCTAGTGGGCTTCTTAAGACACATTTCTTTGATTGCTTTAATATATATGGGAATGTCTTTTATGGCTTGCAGTAGCGAAATTTTTATATAGACATTCTTGAGCTCACCTAAAACATCAAACTGTGGTATAGACATTGGAAGTTTCATTTGGACCAATCGGTCTGGAAAAGGTGGATGCAATGGTTGAATTTGCTTATCTTTGGTATCATCGTTTAGTTTTCTGTGATTTGTCATTTCCTTTTCATTTTCTGTGTTTTCTTCTTGTTTATCAGTTGTTGGAGAATCTTTATGGAGTACCTTACCAGACCTCAAGTTGATATTTTGCAAGGGTAGTGTGGGATATGAGGTTCCCTCTTCTACATTGTAGGCTGGCCTCTCTGCTCTGTTATTTGGATTTGGGACAGTTTGAGTAGGAATTTGAGTAGGGCTGGGAGGTTGTGAGTTAGATGGAAATTGCAGTTGTGGTGGATTTATTGGTGGAGGAGCAGGCAGTGCTTTTTGAGTAGGTTGAGGTTAGTAAACAACTTGCTGCTGAGGATACCGCTGATATGGTTGAGGATGTGATGAGTATGGCTGATGATATTGTTGATATGGCTGCGAATATGGTTGATATGATTGAGGATATGTATGATATGATTGAGAGTATTGTTGAGATGGTCTCCATTGTTGTTGTGGGTGATTTTGGTGCTGCCATGGCATGGGTACATTCCATGAATTCTGAGCATACATTTGATCATTTACAGGAAATTGCATATTCTGATTTGGAAACATACCTTGAGGTGCTGCTCTTGGCTGCCATGGTCTCTTTGTGCCCATGTAATACACATTTTCCATCTCTGCATTAGCTGCCATATTATAGTTCTGCAAAACTTTAACTTTAGGACAATTAAATATATCATGATTTTCAGTACAGAAGGCACAAACTTGGATGTTTTCTAATGGGCAGTCTTTTAAGGCATGTTTCTTCCGGTATTTTGGGCAGAAGATATCCATTATCTGATCTTCCTCGTCTTGTTTCTTCTTAGCTTTTAGAGTGTCAATTTGGTTCCCTAAGGTGCTTAACAGATCTGTTTTAAATTCTTCTAACAGATTCCCTATTTCAGCCCTTGTGACACTTGCTGAAGCAGATTTTGTGACTTTGGATAACAGGGTTATTTTTCCAATTTTAGCTTTTCTCCTTGAATACTTTTCGCATAATTCAGTGATTTCTTCAAAAGGTAAGGTAGAAATGTCACCTTTGCCCATCAAATTAAGATCATCCATGTATTCCTCTCGGATGCCTTTCAAGAATATTGTGCGAATCAAATCAAGAGGCATAGTTCGGTGTTTGGATTTTTGTAAGTTGTAGACAAACCGTTCTAAGTATTCCTCTAAGGTTTCATCCTCTTGCTGATTCATTCTAAAGATATCATCTTTGGAATCTTTGGATCTACAATAAGGTTGATATTTCTTTAGAAATATTCTTCTCATGCCATCCCAATCAATTATCGCATGCTCAGCAAGCCCCATGAACCATCTTAAGGCTGATGCCTTTAATGTCGCTGGGAAGAGTCTAAGCCTATGGGCATCATCTGTGTAACCATATGTTCAGCATACAATGTCAAACTCGAACAAGAATGAGTCTGGGTCTTCTGAAGCCATACCATAAAAGTTTGGTAGCACGGATGGAGGTATATTTTTCATTTTGATCTCATCATCTTCTTGTGGCTCTTGAATAGGAAACTTAAAGGTTGACTCTTCTTCATCTCTTCGTCCTTGATTTGGTACTGATCCATCTCCTTCCTCAGCCATTTTAATAGGTTCCTCTGTGTCAGTGTCTCTTGTTTCAAAGAGAAGATTAAAGAAAGATTGTTCGGTCACTGTGCTACTTTCTCCTTGTATAGAGGATCTAGGAAAGTGTTTCTTCTGCGATTTGTGTGCTAATAAAATTTGCCTCTCGATGAGAGTAAGTCTTTGCCCTGACTTTAGTTTATCCTCTAATGCTTGTATGGTGACTTCCTCAGCTGGTGTTGTATTTCCTAAAGAGTCTGCTCCTGTTGATAGGTTAGTTTTTGGATGGGGGATTTTTATAAATCTACCTTGATTATCTCTAGATCTAGGCATAAGTGAACATGATTTCTAAATCTATGTTTTTGCTCGTTTTTGTTTATTGACTTTTTTTTTTCTTTTTAAATCCTTAACTATGCCTCCCCGGCATCGGCGCCAAAATGTAGTGTCCTATCTAGGGTGCTAGATTAGGCTATATTTATTATCGACCAAGATCAGTAAACTTCGAGGCATGCGTCTACAATCTATAGACGTAAAGGATTCCTAACTAAGTGTTCGTGATGGTAGGTTATAGAACTTATTTACGGAAGGTTGAGGTATGCTCCCTATCACCTGGACACTCAGGTCACTCAATTCATCTACCTATTTTAAAAACATTGTGTATTACTTAAACCAAGATTTCAATCCCCTTACGAGGATGTTGTGCATAAAACCCCTGTTCAGTGAACACTCAGCATTCAATATTTATCATTCATGAAAGATTGAAACATACTAAAATCATAAGAACACTTAAAATTCAAACACATGAGAAACATGGTTCATGAAGATGCTTTTAAAAATAACGCAAGATCAGATCCCTTACATGATACAATTCAACGATCTCAGAGATGAATCCTTCAAGCCACCATCATAAACATTTCTCATATGATTGCTTTAATCATAACAACGAAAGCATAAACCAAACTCTGAAATAAACTGATCGTAAGAGTGAATGGATGTTGTAGGTAATGTGACACACCATTGCAGTGCGTTCCCTCGGAATGTGAATGTGAATAACGAGCAGGAAATGTGATCCTCATGGATTTCATTCCTTTCATAGAAGCCCATGAAAGAAATTCCATGTCTAAGAAAGGTTGCTCCCCCTTCACCATCATATGTATTACGTGACAAGTCATTGTAGAGATCATCTAAGACTTCAAAATCACATCCGTGAGAAAGACATGTCAGAGGTTTGATTTTAATGTAAGTCATGAAAGATGTGCAGAGATTCAAAACAAACTTTCAGGACTCAGCTTGTTATCTAGCCCTCCTTCTAGCTCCATAAATGTTGACGGCACTAGACCCGCCAACATGTCAGGGGATATCCCTGGTAAGAAGTACCAACTAGACCTCAGACCGTTTGGAGTAGGAGTCCCAGCAGTGGGTAGTACAGTAGTGCCTTGACTACGATAACGCATAGAGGTAAGTAAGATAACTTTGTCGAAAGCAAGTGTCTGACCTTGGGGCGAGTCAAGAGAGATGCATGGGGGTTATGACACACGAAGGGGAAAAGGAAGTGTGTCCCATAGAAGACTCTAATAGTAGGTAGCATGAAAGGAACACACGAGAAGAATGACATCACGGGATGGAAGTGGAGTATTCCACAATCCAAGGTGACGGGTTAAACCAACAAGACATCTCCAACAAGATTCATACAATCATATACAAAATAGTTCATACACAAATGCGTAAGTTAAATAACATACATTGCTAAAGCAACCAAATTAGTCCAAAACAATGTAAACTTTGAAATGGGAACTATAAACTCAAAATGGGAAAAGGTAGCTTACCTTTCTAATTTTTTGAGCCTCTCTTGAGATTCCTCATGACCTTAGCTTTCTCTTCATTTGATTCACAACATGAGTCATTATGTTCTTCCTTGGGCTTCTTATCTGCTTTGAATGATGACTCCTTTGTTGTAGGATTTCCTTTATAAATTCTCATCTCATAGGTAGTAAGAGTGGCAAGTAGTTGGTCCAAAGTGAGAGTCTTCAAATTTGTCATCTCCTCAATATTTGAAACTTTAGGATTAAATTTCTCATCGAGAGATCTCAACAACTTTTGAACTTCTATGATATCTTTTAACTCTTCATCAAGACCTATTATTGTATTCACAATTTCATCAATATTTAGCAATATCGTCATCATCATGCATCTTCAAAGGCTAAAATTTCTTTCTAAAAATTTGAAGTTTGGCTTGCTTTACCTTGCTATCAACTTCATAGCAGCTACTCATCTTGTCCCAAATAGATTTTGTAGTAGTTCAATCCATGATATTGACTAGTTCTAATTCAAGTAGGCCAACAAGTAGAGCATTCATAGTTGTAGCATTGCATGTAAATTCCATATTTTGATCTCTAGTAATTAGGGCTTGAGGACTTTGATATTCTTCTTCCACTGTGTCCCATACATCAACTCTAAAAGATTGAATATATGTTTTCATCCTTACTTTTCAAAACACATAGTTTGTTCCATTGAACATAGGCTCCCTATTGGTGAATCCTCCTTCCTAGTTTTCCATGGCCAATGATATTTTTTCCAGTTATTAAACTGATTATGAAGTAACCTGGGGTTTTGATACAAATTGTTAGAAACAAGTACAATACTAAGAGAGGGGGTGAATTAGTTTTGCGAGAATTCTAAAACTTTGTTTCACAAGAAAATAATATGAGGACACCTATAAACACTTCAAAAACCATTCATATAATCATTACAAGAATCAAAACAAGAAGCAGAAATTAAACATATAGATTCCTTAAACTTTTCTTCAATTACTTTCAAAAAGGAAAGCTTCAACTTGTTGTTACAAATTTCTCTATCTCCAACCAAAAGGAAGCTACTACTCCCTAATTTATCAATTACTACTAAAAGGAGATATAGCCCCTGATTTATCTGCAGCTACTGAAAGGTTATTATACCACTGATTATTTACCAACCATTACTGGAAGGAGATACAACCCATGGAATGCAAGTTGTCACTTGCTTAACCTCATTAATTCATCTTTCATTCCATTTTAAAACTCAAATCATGAAGGTTGCTTCCTTTCAAAAAATAAATAAATTCCTCCTCGATCATGCATACTAATCACCAAAAAATCACCTCCAACATCGTCTTATCTTCGATCAAAATGCACAACACCAACACTAATAGAAATAGCATCAACTTCAACAACTATTTTCTTCGTGTTATGTCAATTCTACTTATATAGAATCGGGACTAATATTATTAGATCTAAACACTTTAGTTATCTTCATTTCTTTTTCATCCATAAATTTTTATTTTTGTTTATTTCACACTTTTGTCAAGTATTCTAGACGCATTCATCAAGTCTTCAAACATTGTTTGTTTTATTTATGAGAAAAACTAAGTTAAACTACCAATTTCATAAATTCTGGTGAGTTACAAAATTTAGCAATGACTTTCTAAATTTGGCGAACTACTAGATTTGGCCAATTTTCCAAATATACTGCTAAATTTGTCCATCCCTCTAAAAATGCTACCAACTTGTTCATGTTATGTTTTCAAAATTTAGTGCACTATTGTTTATGGTGGAATCTGTTGGCACCTAAATCTACCCTAGGCTGAAGGAAGGCAAAATTCAGGGTAACCACAAACCACGGTCAGTCTGGTAGCTAGCCCTACCAGAACAGGAGAGGGCTCTCTCCTAGTCACGCTCAGTGAATAGATAAGCAAAAAATGGTCTGAGATGACTTACAATGAAATATTTACCTTAGGCTAGTAAGTGAACAGGGATTTGGGAAAAAAAATTCATAAATGACCGAGCTTCTGGGATGGTATGGGACCAACGGTCAGCAAGAAACAAAGAATTTAATACAAAGGCACAGATTATTCCGTGAGGCAAGGTAGGCAGAAAATGTAGCAATTTAGTTTGAGGTAACATGGAATGAATAGATTGCTGAAGAAAGTGAAAAGGGCATAGTTACATGAATCCTTTTCAATAGAAGAAGAACACTGAACATGAAATTTTCCCACAGGCAGAGCAATAAAATTGAATTCTACCTAATCTCACTCAGAAAATTTCACTGGAAATGAACATGAATTGAATTATGAAACATAACGAAATACATATGAAAACATAAGAGACACATTTGCTACACTCACAACCACAAGAATCTCATGAAACAGAGCCGCTGCCTTTCATTAATTCTCTGTCAAAAATACACAGTGGAGAAACAATGTTTCTTTCCCTGGCTTGGGTGACCATTTGCCTTCCTTCGCCACTTGGATAGAAGCCAATCTGGAGAGAAAACACTTTAAATGCCACCTTTGGTGCCAAAAAACGGAAGTGTAGATGAGTGGGCCCGCTTGGAGAGGTCGTGAACCGAAATTTCGTGAAACGGAAGCAAATTGGGCAATTTTTCCTCTGTGCGCCGCGCCATTTTCTCTGTGCATCGCGCTACTTTGGGGCCTATTTTGGGGCCCTTTCAGGTGTCCAAAATGTGCCCAAGTGGGCGTGTTGGAAATCATATCTCGTCTACTTTCTAAACCCACTGGAATTTTTGAATTTGGAGTTCATTTTCCCTGTCAAAAATCAAATCTCCCAAGACTGGTCAAAATGTGCCAAATGAGGCTGCCTCAAGGCAGAGTGATGTTGCAGCCAACTTTTGAATGCCTTCCTCAACTCCAAATTGAACTCATGATAGCTCATTGGAAAGCTCTTTGTGTCTAGTTATCATTTGGCTCATCACAAAAGTCATTTGGCCAACTGAGCTAGGTGAAAATTTGATTTTTCCAATGTCACTTCAGAGATGCATCAATTCTCCCGAGGCAACTATATTTTTGACATTTCTCCAAAACCATGACACCTGTGTAAAAAGTGAAGGATTTTTTTCTTCCTTGGCATGTTTTGGACAAAAACCTCTCTAAGTTTTCCAAAATTCATCTTTTATTGCTCAGAAACCTCATTTGAGTGAAACCTATCCCGATGTGTGGAACAAGGGACTTGTTGAAATGAAGCGAAATGAAGGGGATAGGGAGTTTCTAAATTCTTGAGGAAATTTTTGGAAGTAGGGAGGGATGTTAGGAAGTAGGGGAAAGTGTAATTTCAAATATTGAGTGAGGGGAAGGGGTCCAAACAGGCAAAACACAGGTCCAACCTAGAAAATTGCAAGGTTGTAGCAAGAAACTAGGGTTTGTGGAAAAATGAGGAATTTGGGGGATCTCAGTGACGGGAGGTGTTTAATAAGGTACATTAAGGATATGGGAAGGTGTAGGAACATCAGGATACCAATTTTGTCGATGCTTTGACCGTCCAAGAGAAATTGCCTTCAAAACCCTAGGAGAGGGAAATGACCTTTCCTAGACGCAACTGAAGCATGAATAAGGTGTAAAATGATCCAGTGGAACTTGACATGATAATGACAACCCTCTTAATGATGGTACACTCAGTTGAATGGTGACATGGACCGACATCTGGACAACTTTGAAAGGAGTGAAAGCAAACCCTAGACCTAATGCCTAGTGATCAAATTTTACTTGAAGACTCACTGAAATGACAAAATTTGACCTTGACACCTTAAAACCACTTTGTAAGAGCATTTTTGATCACTGGAGGAAGGCTGGAAAGATTGACACTAAAAGAATCCACCAAATTTGGCACAAAATTCCACATTTCCAACCTGTTCATTGGAACAACTGCTAAGCCCTTGTTATTAGCCTGTTACCCACCACCTATGGGTGACACCCATAGGAGAAAATTTTTCTCCTAGCTGGTCCTCAACCAGTAGCCAGTAGCCCCTTGCAGCCACCATATAGCTTGAGGTGCCACCATCTCCACCACGTGATACATTCATTTGGTCTATGTCCCGACCTCAAACGTATGGCTTTTCATTGTGTAGTTGGGTAATCTTGTTTGCTTATCATGGACACTTTTGGGCATGAATTGGTGGGGGGATTAGTTGGAAAGAGTGGTTTAGGTCTATACTCTTGGCTTATTTTCCCAATTTGATGATTAGCCTTGTATCTTAGTCTCGTGGGATCTCCTTTACTGGCTACTAGCTTTAGGGTTCGCACTACATGGAAAATACCTATTTTGGTTGCATGGTCTCACTTCCCAACACCATATATATCACTACCCTCCACTCATTTTAACCCCATTCATCACTTTTCCCATATGGGTCCACATTTTTCCATTGGGTCCATAAGGAGTTGACTTCCCCTTCCCTTGTCCACACTTTGGGTCGGGCCTAGAACCATGCCTCGAAGGTTGATGCAGCTAAAAGAAACAAAAAATCATAATTTGCCACTCTCAATAGGAAATGTACCATCAAATGCAAAATATGGACGAGGCATATGCATTTAGAACATGGGCAAAAGCCAAGCATGAGCTCTACCCCTCTCATTATGGTCATCACCCTAGTTCCTAAGTCCCCTCATATTGGCCCCTTACATCATTAAGGAACCCATGATTGTCCCAACCCCTAATGGGCAATGAAATTCCCCACCTTAAGGGGGAAATCAATTCTATAACCCACACATCATGCTCTCATCCCCTTGAGCCCCAAACAGTT
Source organism: Pinus tabuliformis (assembly GCA_031772625.1). Taxonomy (NCBI): domain Eukaryota; kingdom Viridiplantae; phylum Streptophyta; class Pinopsida; order Pinales; family Pinaceae; genus Pinus; species Pinus tabuliformis. Next base: position 742,334,378 of record CM062819.1, on the reverse strand, counting down.
ATAAAATAAAATAAATAAAAGGAAAAAAACATATGAAGAAGGTTGGAAAAACAAAAGTTGGGGTAACGCATCTACCATGATTGCTCCCTCTTACATCCATAAACCCAAGTGTGGGCTTCCCTTATTATAGATACCCTTGTACTATGACATGTGGCTTGGAGCGTTCCCCTGATGCCCCATTTTGTTCCACCATTATATCACATGATACCTACTAATTTATGGATGTCTCATGGACATGTCACCCCCTTTAGAAGTATAAACCACCTAATAGGATCCTTTTATGACCCCATTATTGAGCTTGGAGACACCTATACATGCTAAAGTCCACTATGGATGAGCATACCACCATGAAGTGTCCATTTGATTCCATGATTTTTAAGCTCTTTTACTTCATTTATATAATGATTTGTTGTGTTGGAAGGAAAGGGGATGCATTGGATCTTATGCAAGATTGCAGGTGGGTCTCCATTTGGGGTTTGGTCTCCCTATACGAGTATGAAGCCCTCTAGAGGGTCATATTGGCACTTTTAAGGTGAGCATTGAGAGCCATGGGCCACCACCATAGCAAAAAAAAAATTTCCACTTCATGGATACCTCAACACCATTCATTGATTGCTCGCATTCCACCTTTTGGATGAAGATGATGCACCTGGACCACCATGACGAATAAGCTTCACACTTGCACCACACACTTTACAAATGTTCTAGGACCCAGATGAGGATGTGTCTCACCATGGGAGATAGAGGGATGGATTATGTCATCATTCTAGCCCTTACAGATGGTAAACAGGCATTATCGATCCACTTGGAGACCCATGAGGATGTCATTGTACCCCCACACCCACTTAGGGACACCACTTTTGATTTTCTTAGACATCAAGGGGCCACCCCTTTGATCACTATGTTTGGAGCCTATTATATCACCTTAGCACACTTCAATGGCCCAAAGTCTCATTGTATCTATTATCTTTCCCTTTTAGAGGCTTATCTTTGTATTATGGAGCTATCTTGGTGGGTTTGTCACCAAGTTTTGTTATTCTTTAAAATTATTTTATTATTAAGGGGCATTATTAGGCTAATAGTCTATTCGAACCCCCTTATGGATTGTATAAATAGATGAGATGCTCATTCATTTCTCTCATCACATTTTTGGATTGGACTATCTCTTCTTGAGAATTTCAGCTAACCTATTTGATGGATGAATTGGAGATCTAATGCATTTTGATGTTTGGAAAATATTAATTTCTTATCTTGGAGCTTGTATTTTTTTGCATCTTGATGATTGAGTTAATTTCGCTATACTTTTGAGTACCTTTTCATGCTTACTTGTAAATTTTGTCTCATAAAATTGTCTATGGAACATTTTCGTTCATGAAGTTGGTGTAGCTATTATTTATCTTATACGAAGTTGTTGGGCTTGTCTTTATGAGGTATTTTTCATATGATTATTTTAAATATGGTGAATTATTTTCCTATGGGTACATGAATGCTCATGAATTGCCTTGATAAGTCATCATTTACAATATAAATAAGTATACATTTCCCTTTGTAACCTAGTTGTTGCTTAGGTCATATGAAGTTGTTGGGGAACTCCTTGATTGGAATTAAGCCTATCTAAACATTGATTTAATTTTACTCCATTCTCCCAATTGGCTAGGCACTTATCTATTCCTAAGGTGATCACAAAAGAATATTCTTCTCACCTTCTCTTCCTCTTTCTAATCCCTAACTAGTAGGCCTCCTAGGGAATCTCCTAAAATCATTTCTAGCCAATGAAAACACTTGAAAATTTGTGAGCTTCTATGCTAGGGTCGTTTTGAGGGGTCCTCCAATTTTGAGATCAATCCTATAGTGGAATCCCAATATATTGAAAGCCCTAGCCCGAAGATTGTTCTTCTCCCTAGGTTCCCTTGGGTTATTGCCTTCATTTGGATCATTGCATTTGAATTCCAAAATAAAAGTAGTCCTTTGATCCTATTCTCCTCCCTAACTAGGTCAATCCCCTTTATTGTTGATCAACTCCATACCCTTTACCTAGTTTGGGTCCACTTGGTTTCTTTGTGGTCCCACAACTTTGTGACTCAAACTCCATGAGGATTACATAGAAACCATTTCTCAGGATTCTCATGCCCAAGATGCACCTTGTTAAGTATTAATCATCAAACCTAGGCCTAAGTATCTTCACATCCCTTCTAAGAGAGCCATCTATCTTGCTTTCAGAGTAATAAAACCCATTATCTGAGCCTCTCTTGTGAATAGGATTTAGGAATCAATCCACCTCCTATCATTGATATATCCATCCTTGTGGTTCCTCTCATACTAGGACTGCTCCCATAGGTGAAATTCATTAAAGATCAGGGAGCTTTATATAAGGTGATAGTGGGTTATCGCTCCATTTTTTCCACTTGACTTATTAGTTTCTTTATACTAGATCCCTTACTAGGACCCCTACTAGTTTTAGAGATAGAATAACCCATAGGCTTAAATCATGACTATAAAACGACATAGCCTTGAGGGATTTACACTACAAAAACCTCTGAAAATAACCATTGGTTGGGTGCACCCTCATTCTGAGCTTCATGGGATTAACATACTACATCAAATCTTTCTTCCCTTGGTTACCTCGAACACAGAACTAGATCCTGGAGTGCCTTCTATCATCTGATAGAACCATCAACTATTTTCAATTTCTCTATCTACCAGGCCCGTCTCCTCAGAGAAAATAAATTTTGCACCTTTTGAAACTTCTTGAGTCATTCCTCTAGGGTTATGTGTCCATCTGGGATCACCCTTACTTCTATGTGCACAATTTCTATTGATTTGTCATTCACGACTTATGTGCCACATCATCTGCCACCATGTCCCGATGCTTTGTCCATCCAAAGAAATAATTTGTTTCTCATCCATAAATCTCTGGCATGCCTGAATTTTAGGGACTGAGGTGTTGTGCCTTGTAGGGAATTCAAATTTACACACAGACCAATAAGAAATCTAACAGGTTTACGTTAGTGCTACAAACTCTACCATTGAAGAAAATATGTCACGCGTCACTCACTAAGTGGTTCCAATTGTCACCTATTTTTGGCCCAATTGGCCACCCAAAAATGCCAAACATGCATGCCACATGTCACATCCTCATTGGTGCCATGTCATGTTGATTTCATCATGCCACTATGTCTCCATAATGGCTCCACCTGTTCTATCACATCATTTCTCTCATTCGATGATAGTGCACCAATTGTCATTCATCCACGTCATCCCAACACCACATCATCCTGGAGGTTTTGACTTGTGCCTGCCTTGGAGAACTCTGGGAAAATTGACCAAGGTGATGTGTCTAATATGGGTCTGCCTTGTTTCCACTGCACTCTTCTATAATTGGACCACCTTGCCACCTATTTGTGCCACCTCATCCCAACTTCCTTATCCCCGATACTTTCACTCACGCCTGCCTTGGAAAACTCTGGGGAAAAACTTAGGGGATGATGTGGCTTCTGGGGTCCCCCGCTAAATAACTTGTGGCAATCAAAATGCACTCTCACTATATCGTTATGACATGTCCTTTGACATGGAATTTGTTGATGGTTTTTGCAGACCCCCCTTTTGTGGTTTCATGGTAAAGGGGCGAGGGTTTCCTACTTTCAACAAGGATTGTCGATCACACAATCGATGGTTCGAGAAATCCAAACTATCGCAGACCCCCCTATTATTTAACCTGTGGGAAGGCATGGACCCCCGCATAATTTACAATCATTTGATGGGGATGTGTGGCATGTGATCTATACATGAACATGAATGTTATTTAACTATCATTCACTGTCAACTACTCCAGCAGCCTTTGCAGAACCACCAATTTTTGAGTGTGCTAACCATGTGCTAAACACCATATTTAGCTATGCAACTCCTGAAATTTTTAACCTGTAGCCTTTGACCTTGAATATATTTTCATCCAGGGGGTCTTTTTTGGCCCTCAATATATTTTTTGAAATCTATTTCGAAGCTCTATCCATGTAAGCAACTTCCAAGAGATTATGTTCTGACCTTCTATACTAAAAATGACTCCACATTCTCTGCTCTTTGATCAATTTGTTGGCCCCCATCTTTGCCTTTGACATCAATAAAAATTTATGTCTAACACTTTTCTATCTTCTTCCAAATGTACCTTTATGTTGATGATGATGCTCTCTCATTCTTAAACTTTCTTGTTAAGACCTTTAGAGTGTTCTTTTAGTTGACTGAACTCCTTTTCCAATGTCTTGACATACTTCCTTTCTACCTTTAGATCCTTTAGAGCACTAATCAATTCTCTCTCTAGACCTACTTCTCCTTCGAATTCAAATTATTCTTGATTTTCCAATGCCATGAATAAGACCCTTTATGGGTCACTGTCGCCATCACTTTCATCATGAGATGAAGAGTTGTCTTCTTTTGAATAGAGACTTTCTTGCAGATTTTACCTTTACCTTGCTTTTCATTTCTTTTATGAATTTTCTTTTTCTTAGGAGCTTCTTCTTCCTCATCATTGTCTGAACACTTTGCATAGGGACATTTTGAAGCAAAATGATGAATTCTACTACAACCATAACATTTCAAAGAAATATTATATTTGTACTTTTAGATTACTCTCTTAAGCTTCCTCATGAAGTTGGCTATTTCTTCATTTGAGTCCTTAATATAGCTACAACTAGTGCTACAACTAGTCCGATGAGTGCGAGTGATTCGGAAAGATGGGACTGGAACCCAGGGGGCATGCATCCTGGTCTGCTTCGGGCAGAGGAAACCTTGGGTATAAGGTAGAATTTCCGCGAGAGAGTATGACTAGTCCGTACCCCGTCCGTGGATGGAAGAGGGGTTGTTCTGGAATAGGATTCTTTTGTCAAAGTTACGTGTTTGACAACAGTCATTCACCTTTGTCCTATCTGAAAAGATTAGTAGACATCGCCGAAGGAAGAGATTGATTTGCGGCAGCAAATAGAACCATCTTTGGGTAACAAGAAAGAGGCAAGCCTCACCCTTTAAAACAAATGTTTTATCGGATAAGTAGGGGCAGCCTTGAAATTGTACTTTATACCTCGGGGCATGCAAACCTTTTGGAGTGCAAGCTAGGAGCGGTTATTTATCTGTTTTAGGATTAGCCGTTTCCGAACTTGCATAAAGAAAGGATGAGAAGGAGCATAGCTTATGTGAGGTGCAAGCTCTATAAAAATTGGAATCTTGCAGGAGACATTTCTTATCTTATGACTGGGATTATCGAGCAGTTTTACCGCGGAATTTATGCTCGTTAAAAAATAGAAAAGCGAAGATACGAGCAGTTTTAGCACATAGTTCATGCTCGTTAAAAAATAAACATAAGATCGAGCAGTTTTACCGTGGAATCTATGCTCGTTAAAAAATAAACATAAGATCGAGCAGTTTTACCGTGGAATCTATGCTCGTTAAAAAATAGAAAAGCATGAGCAAGAGTTTCCTCCAGAGTTTAAGCTCATTAAAAAATGAACCTATTCCGGTAAATAACCATAGTGATCGTAAATTTATTAGCCATAAAAAGCCTTGGTCGTGTTTGCACCCGCCACCTCCATTCCATTTGGCCAATCGTTCACCTCCATATGATTGTTTACCCATTTTGAGGAACAACTGCGAAGAGTGATTTCACTTAGCCATCCTTGTGACACTGTCGTGATTGGAAAATTCCAACCTGTACCTGGAATCTGCTGCTATCCCTGTTTATCACTCGTTCCTCAAAAGATGAGTCTTCTTTGAGCTCTTTTCTCCTGACTCGTAAAATGTGAAAAGTTTGCCGAGTTTTGGCCTTCCAGCGCGTTAAAGTGACCGGAAGAGCTATCCCTCCTCTAGATTTTAATCTTTTTGGACCTGAGGGATTATTACACAAAAAGGTCAAGCGCTTGTTTTATTCGGCTCGTTAAAGTTATCGAAAACTCATCCCTTCTGTATTGTTTTATACTTTTTCGGACTTAAGGGATTAGATGACGAAAAAGGAATTTTGGAGTTAACTTTCTGTACCTTTTCAGACTCTCTAAAAATCAAAAGGACCGAGTTTTCCTTGTCGTTAGACTCGTTAAATTGATTAAATAGCGACAAACTTGTCTTTAGACGAGAACGAGTTTCCCTATCGCTAGGCTCGTTAAAACATAGCGATGGGCTTGCCCGAAGGGCAGGTTATAGAACAAGCATATGTTATCCTCCTCAAGCTTGACAAAAATAAAGAGGTACTGGTCAGAAATGACTGGGGAAAAATTGGGAGAACCTCGAAGCTTTAATGGTAGCAAGTCGCTCTTGAACATGACACTTTGTCCTCCATATCACATCGGGTTGGGTTGTTTCATTCACCGGTCTCATCACCATGGTCTTCGCCAAACCATCCACATTTTGGGTAATGCTACCGATCCATCACATCAGTGTCGTTATATGTTCAAGAGATGTTGTTCAGAAAGAGTCAATCGTGTCCCATCCACTGCCATACATTATCCTTCATCCACCCATGATCGCCACCCTGAATCATATTTCACAGATTGTTTTCACCTCCACTAAAATCATTAGCTCCGTTCCGTGTCACTAATGTGGGATTCATTAAGGCCCTCCTTTGACGGATCACTTCTTGTCGACTTCAGCTCATTATCCAAGAAGGTTATCTAGGAACAAACCCCCTCAGTACTTTGAAGCTTGCATGCCTCAATGGCAAGTTTCTCACTTCCGGCGACAGGTATACATCAATGACCTTCGACCAGAAGATTTTGCATGGTGTTTGATGCCAAGTCCTTTATTCACACCACGTGAATTGTACTGCAGTACCTTGAGGGTCATTGTCATTATTGGTGATTCCTCTCGCGCTTGTTAACGGTTTACATTATTGACCGGTAATCAAGCGATGTCTTTCCATGTTCGACTTCAGCGCAATTCTCACATGGATCGACTTGTACTTAGAGTGAAGATCGAATGAGTTTTGAAGACCTCGGATCTAGTTTCATCCATCCGGGCTGCGATATATATTCAGGAAATATAAAGACATTTGATATGTACATCATTGGAGCAGATGATCGTCCTACTCAAAGGATGATAATTTCAGCAGAGAATTATCAGTCTACCATCAGACGATCGTCTGTTCTATGTACCAAAATGAATTTATAAAGCTGAGCATGGGAATGCCCGCCTCAGCTAGATCATGAAAGCAGAATGAAAAATAATGTATTGTATTGTATTTTATTACAGGGCGCCTCTCAGCGATTGAATGAACTTCGAATCCTCCTGATAAAGCATTTCACCCGATAAACGACCTCATACTTTAGGGGGCAACTGTTATAGACATTTTTGTTCCTTACATCATGAAGCATGAAATGTCAATAATCTGAGGGATCCAAAGTCCCTAAACATGTTGTTCCTACCCCTAGAGGAACAAGGTCAGCAAACCACAGCACTGAAAATCAGTTCTCCACCTGAAAACACTCAAAAACAAGCTAATTCTGAATCATGTCAACTGCTCCACTGAGCATCTGCGCTGAATGTCAACTGCTCCACTCTGTACCTGCGCTGAATGTCAAATCTAATGAAGGCTACCTGCACTGGGCGAGATTGGCCAAGTGGCACAGTCATTCTTCAAGGTGTCAAATGCCCAGGAAGCTTCCAAAATGACACTTGGATCAGGGAATTCGCCTTGTGATGAGTAAGAGGATCTAGATCTCCAAGTGGAAGCAAGAAACTCCAAGTGGACTCAAGAACTAAAGTATAACTGAAGTGGGAGAGGACACTAGTCAGCTTCATGCCAGCCTCAAGCTGACTCATCCTTTCTCCAAATCTCCTATATATAGAGCTCTCTCATGAGGTCTAGGGAGGCGGGAATCTGGTGAATGTAAGGAAGTGTTGTTGGTTTGAGTATAGAACTATTGGGTGATTGCTTTGAAGGAGGTGAAGAGGAGATTTCTTTCTGCTGGGAGGTGTTGCTGGATTGGGCCTCTTATGGTTGTAACACTCTCAGAACTTTACTTCTTCCATTAATAAAGCATTTGAGGTTCTTCTATATGCATGCGTCTCTGTGGCGTATTGATGCTTGTATATTTGATTTATTCTAATCCTTGAATCAGTTATGGATGTATGCTTCTTGTAGTTTCCCTTTCTTGTGCTTTTGCAAGATCTTTGTGTAGCTGGGCCAGTGAAAGAGCAAGGAGCTGGGAGCAAGTAGCAAAGAGGGAAGATTGGATCAACCATTAGCGGAAGATAACGGTTAGTGGATCCCTTTCTCCTCTCTCTTACATCTCATAAAGAAGTAATCTTGAATAGCTTTGCATTCGGTTGTTGTTGAGGTACTATCACCCTTAGAGTGGGATAGGGTCATTCCGTATTGGATACTTTTCCCAACAACACTTACAGCTACATTTCTTCAACTTGATTTATGATTTTGTGTTGTGGGCTTGCCTACGATGGATCGCTTTCTATCGACATCAGCACATTATCTAGAAAGATGATCTAGAAATCGTCAGTACCTTGAGATCTGCTTGCATCAATGGCAGATTTCTCGCCTTCGACGACAGTTTACATCATTGACTTTCGATTGAAGGATTCCGTGACATGTTCGACATCAGCACATTCATTCACATCTCATGGATTGTACTGGGTACTTTGAGAACCATTGACATCACTGGTGGTCTCTCTCACACTTGTTAACAATTTACATCATTGACTGGTAATCAAGTGGTTTCTACCATGCTTGACATCAACTCATTTATTCGCATGGATGGAATCGTACTATTTCGGGAAGTAGAAATGAAGACCCTGGATCTAGTTTCCACCATCCAGGATGCGAGGAGTTTTGTATTCATTATATAGTAGACTAACTATAAACAGATGGCTGCGTCCATACTGTGTCTACATGAGTCTATGATTATGATGTACTGCGAAATCATTCCTGTATCAAAGCAGTAGTTAGTTTGTTAGTTAAAGTTTTTGATCTGAGTATGGGAATGCCTACCTCAGCGATGATATGATCTCATACATGTATTTTGTGTTGAATACTTGCAGGTTCCAACCGGGCTCTCCACAAGATAATCCTTGAAATGATAAAGTACTTCACCCTTCCTAGATGATATGAAACCCTAATCTACTACAGGTTTCGCACTTTAGGGGGAAATCTGTTACACTAAAATTTGTCACCATGACTATCTGCAGTTAGTATGGCTTCATCAACTATCATACTATCCTCCTTGGCAAGTCTCATACCTCTGCTCCTCATGTCAAACTCCAAGAAAGAGAGAAAGTCCTTAAAAAGTCAATTAACTCTGGTTACGCAGTTTCTCTTAGCCTTACCTGTGTGTACGCACCCCAAGTCCAAAATACCTGCGTACTTGTATGCTTTGTCTGTAAAAGGGTGGGTGTGTACTCCTGTAAAGGTCAAAAGGCGCAAGTTTCACTTCAAAAAAGTTACTTGTGGTCATTTCTAGAGCATTCTAGAAGATGGTTTGACGTGGATTGAGCGCCTCCAGATGGTTCATGCATTCCTATGTAAGAGGAACTTATCCCATGAAGAGGGGAGCTATCCCATTGAAAGAGGGGCTTATCCCATTCATGGTGGACCTGATTAACTTCCTCCAAAGCACTATAAATACAGGCATTGGGCCAGAGGGAGGAGAGGTTGAAAGCTAAACATTCCTAAGGGTAGATGTTGTTGAAATTAAGACTCCCTTATAGAGCTTGAGAGGAGAGATTCCCATCCTTTCTTAGCTTCATTTGGAATTGGGTGAGCTGATCAAAGTAAAGGAGAACTCTTGTTGGACCGTGGGAGGGACCTGCACAACACCAAGGCACTGGTTGTAATGGTTTCTTTTGTTTCCACTTAATACAATTAAGCTCATTTTTCTCAACAAGTTGTTATACATAATTTGTTTCATATACTCGGTCTTTATGATGAATATGTTTCATTTTATGAGTTATTCAGGTGCTATGTAATCGTTTTATTGTTAGTGAATGTAGGTTTCGAAGAGAAGGAGGAGCTCATCCGGATCGAGAGGCTGGACTGCTACAAACAACGTGGGACTAAAGGTATGTTTCAAACACCTGAATACTTGTATTTTAAATGCATGTTTAGGGAAATATAGTGTTTAATTGTCTTGTTTGTAACTAGAAAGCCTTAGCTTCTAGGGATGTCGGTTTTGTCCGCAAAATTGACTCTTTCCGCATGACAAGAGGTAACAAATCTACCTTGTTGATCTATAATTTTTTATATGGGAATTTAAAGAGATGCTCTTTCTAAAACAAACCAACTTAAAGAAAAAATTGAATAAAAACACATCACACCAAGCTTGTAAAAGGAATACACTTGGGTGAGGTAGAAGAGGGATCCCGACTTATTGAGAGAATAAGAGGTTGTCCCTTTAGAGAAGTATGTTATATATAACTCTGACATACTTGTTATGGTTTTTCACCTAACCTTACTCTACTTGACTAAGCTGAAAAGGGTTAACTGAATATAAAAAACCGATTAGAGTAGGCGGTACTAGTTAAAAGTGCAAGCGTTATGTTTTCACCAAGATTCACTCTGAACATAATGCATTTTCCATCAGGGTATGTAGTGTCCTATCTAGGGTGCTAGATTAGGCTATATTTATTATCGACCAGGATCAGTAAACTTCAAGGCATGCGTCTACAATCTATAGACATAAAGGATTCCTAACTAAGTGTTCGTGATGGTAGGTTACATAACTTCTTTACGGAAGGTTGAGGTATGCTCCCTATCACCTGGACACTCAGGTCACTCAATTCATCTACCTATTTTAAAAACACTGTGTATTACTTAAACCAAGATTTCAATCCCCTTATGAGGATGTTGTGCATAAAACCCTTGTTCAGTGAACACTCAACATTCAATGTTTATCATTCATGAAAGATTGAAACATACTAAAATCATAAGCACACTTAAAATTCAAATACATGAGAAACAGGGTTCATGAAGATGCTTTTAAAAATAACACAAGATCAGATCCCTTACAGGATACAATTCAACGATCTCAGCGATGAATCCTTCAAGCCACCATCATAAACATTATTCATACGAATTGCTAATGAAATCAACGAAAGCATAAACCAAACTCTAATCACTGTGCATACTATTGAATATTCAGAAGTTGCAAATGAAATGAAATGAAAGTATACCCATTCCACGCAGGGCCCGTCTACGTTTCAAAGGTATACTGGATTGCGCTCAAGCAACTATAGAATCAACGCAATAAAAAAATCGTGACTGCAACTGAGTTCTGGTATTAAGTTCAAAATCTCTGTTTTTCAAAACGATACACTGATAACAACTAACCAACAACACGTAACTGTATTTACATATGTCTTTTTAAAAAACTCACACCGTTTACATTTTGGAATGAATGTACATTCGTTATGCGGCTGTTGCCGCTTTTTTTATGGCATAGTTTTTAAGTTGTTTCCATTCTGAACCGATTTCAAAAAGGAACAAAACTAAATCGGTTTAGAACCCTATGCTGTTGCTACTTTTGTCACCAACATGTTGTGCTTTGACCATCATTGACCGCGCATTCAGGAGTGTTGGTTCTTCTGTAGGATAGGTGTTCATCCATGCTTGTACATTCTATTTTTCGTCCCTACCCTTTGCTTTAGCTTAGCTGTCGTGCCATATGTCAAACAATAAACCAATTACATGATGCTGCAACTTCCTGTAGTCTTTTTATCAAAAATCCCTAATTCTTTAACATAAAACTCATAAATCAATTCTAATGCATTTAACAACTATAATACTGTTAACTAATCAATTTCAAAGGGGTCTAAGAGATGTATGAAGGAAAAAGGTAGGAAAACGATGTGTTTCAAGAGGAAAAAGGAGGTCAAGGAATGGTACCAACACCTCTCCCCAACTTAATGAATTAGCATGACCTCATGCTAACCCCGATGTGCTTCCTCTGAACTCTGTCCCTGCCTGTACCTCTGCTGCCTTCAACAATGTATCCACATTCTTCTTCACCTGGGCATCTTTCTAAACATGGAGCTCATGCTTTAAACTTTTGTACTTTTCCTTGAGGACCTTCTTTTGGTTGTACCATTTAGTGGCCCACTTACAAATATATGTTTGTTCAGCTTCAAGTTCCTTGATTTGTTCCCTTAACTTTTCATTTTTCTGTTGAGTCTCTTTACTTTGTGCTCTGAGCATTTCATTTTCTTTCTTGAATTTCCAATGCCATGAATAAGACCCTTTATGGGTCACTGTCGCCATCACTTTCATCATGAGATGAAGAGTTGTCTTCTTTTGAATAGAGACTTTCTTGCAGATTTTACCTTTACCTTGCTTTTCATTTCTTTTATGAATTTTCTTTTTCTTAGGAGCTTCTTCTTCCTCATCATTGTCTGAACACTTTGCATAGGGACATTTTGAATCAAAATGATGAATTCTACTACAATCATAACATTTCAAAGGAATATTATATTTGTACTTTTAGATTACTCTCTTAAGCTTCCTCATGAAGTTGGCTATTTCTTCATTTGAGTCCTTAATATAGCTACATCTAGTGCTTACTTTGATTTTGGTATGATTTTTTTTGTCTTGATTGATGCTTTGAAGGTTGCTTCTCTTGTGGATGGATTTTTCTACTCTATTCTCATTTTACAACCTATAAGAGTTCCATGTAATTCATTCATGTTGACGTTGTCTAAGTTTGGTCTTTCTTTTAGAACATATACTTTAGAATCAAATCTCATTGGAAGAGATCTTAGTACATTTTGAACAGCTATTTTATTCTCCATTGGTTCTCCCAATCCTTGCAAATCATTCACTATTTCACATACACGGAGGAAGTAGGATACAATATTATTGTCTTCCCTCATTTTTAGCTACTCAAATTTCCCTCTGAAAATTTGAAGATTAGCCTCTTTGACTTTCTCCTCTCCTTCAAATATACTTTGAATCTTGCCCCAAACATTTGTATCATATTTTCAACTTGTCACCTTAACATAGACCAATTCTGATAGGACAGTTACAATAACATTCCTGGCTTTACAATCATTTTCGACAAGTTTCTTACCAACTTCATATGTTGGAGGAGCGAAAGGTGGAGAGTATCCATTTTCTACAGTGCTCCAGACATCAAATCCTTGTGCTTGTACATATGTCCTCATCCTTCCACTCCAAAGTGCATAGTTTTGTCCATTGAATAGTGGAATTCCATTCTTGGTGCAATCCATGATCTTCCTTCTAGTGGTTAGACTGCTTGTGAAGGAAGCTACTATGATACCAATTGTTGGAAATACTGAGAGGGGGGTGAATTAGTATTTCACTTCAATTAGTTAATTCTTAAACATTCAAAGCATTAAATGTTATTAGTGTTAGATCAAAACATAAACCAACATAACATCACAAGAACAATACACAAGAAGCTTTTATGTGGAAACCCTCCTGGGAGAAAATCGTCGAATGCTTTTCTAACATAATTTAGGAGTGCAATCTTTATAATCTTCAACTGAAAGGATTCTCCAACACCCTACAAGCTCCAACTTTCCCTACCATAGTTTCCCTTATACTGTAGAAAAAAAATTTACCATAGTTTCGATAAGAAAACTACATGAGCCTGAGTGCTATGCGTGTGTTTGTTTTAGTGGAGGACGCTGTCAATTAAATTGAAATGCCATTCAACTGGTTCTGCAAATCTCCCCTATGTCGTGGCCCTCTTACTCGTATGTTGACATTGTTATTGTCAACATACTCATAACTCTATACCCCTAGGTATCTTAGAGATGATTTCTTTCTCATCTTCAAAATGTTAAACAGCTCTTACCAGTCACTAGGAGAAATTTACAGCGTTCTCTACTGGTTCGGATTTCTACCTATATTCTGTGAGAAATACAATGTTTACTTCACTATTTTTAACACAACGGTTTCATTCATAATGAACCTTACTGCCTCCATTCATTACTTGATTATGCAATGAACTCTCAGTCCCTTGACGCAACATATATTTTAATGATAATCTTTCAGTTCCTTACACAGGGATTTTTAATGACGACCAGTAGTCTTTGAGTGATGAAATTGGGTATGGTGCAAGCCCTTTGCTAAACTCGTGAGAGCTACGGAGCATTATGGCGCTTTAAAATCGTGAGGGCATCGAGTCATTATGATTTCTCTGATATAGCCGTTAATCCTTATTATGATAACATACCCTTTTATCTATCAAATATTTTATGTTCTAGATTTAAAAAAAATTAGGTTGAAAACCATAAAAATTTATAAATCTTTCATCGTCGTGACCTGATCCCCTTTTTCCAAAATTCGGATCTGTAGCTTCTGTTAATCTTGTAGTTGTTGACTTCATTGGTTTTGAGTTTGCATGCTTAGTTTTAGTAGGTCTATTGGTACTTACGACTGTAGGTTGAATGTTGAATTAGAAATGTATGTACAGGATACAAGATAGGCTTTAAAAAATCAATTTTAGGGATATGTACAGGATAGAAAATTGGACTAATGTAATTAGAAATGTATGTATAGGATAGAAAATCTAATTTTTAGGAGTAGGAATGACTCCTACAGGGTATAAAAATGGGCATGTATGATATAGGATAGGCTAAGAGTAGGAATGACTCCTATAGGATATAAAAATGGGCATGTATGATATAGGATAGGATAGATATTAGAAACTAAAATCAATTAACATCATAAACCACTAATTAAAACTTGGAATTAATAAAAGAAATTAAAAGTATTAAAATGAAAATTCTTACAACCCTCTGATATTTCTTTGTTTGGAAGCTAGCTTTTGTTGCTTGATATGTTTAGGCATAGCAGAATGTGATGGTGACCATTTCTTTCTTAGGTGTAGTCTCTTTTCCTTAGGTGCAGTCCAGTCTGCTTTTTTGCAATCTTCTTCTTTTTAGGTGTAGTCTTCTTCTTTGCAGATGCAATCTTCCTTTATACAGGTCCCATTCTGATAATGTGCATAGAACAGGTCCCTTCTCTGAAAATGAGAATTTGTAGATGACAGGTCCCTTTCTGAAAAGTGAAAATTTTTAGATAACAGGTCCCTTTCTGAGATATGTTTAAAGTTTGATCAAATCCTTAAAAAAAACTAAACAACAATCATTTCTTGTTGAGAATCCATTAGAAAATGTAAAGGCAAATCTCTTCCTCTGCTAGAGATGAACTTAGGGAGATGGAAAAGCGTGAACAGTTTCAGACTTTCTTCTCCCCTACTGATGATTTTACTTGTCCTCAAGTCATGTTTCTTTGAGAATCCTTTTATTTTGAAATTCAAACTAAAGAAAAAGGAATTCTTACAAGCCAATTGCTTGGTTTTCTCGTCAGAATTCGTGTTTAGACTATGCCATATCTGGTTTTCATATCTAAACATTATTATGTTGTTTTTATTGTTTTTTTATTATTTTGTACCTCCTTTTGTTGTGATACTGTCTTCATGAAATCTTCTTTGCTGACAGGCTTATGATAGATCTTTAGCCTGTGTCCATTCACTAGATATGTCTGTCCTTCCTAGTCAATTGTAGTGAGTTTGACTAATCCATTCTCAAAGACTTCCATGATTTCATATGGGCCCATCCAATGGGTTGTAAATTTAGCTTTGTAATCTTTGAATTTTGAGTCAAAGAGTAATTCCCAGTCACCAACCTGAAATTCTTTCTTCTTAATTAACTTATCATGTTGTTGTATCATTGTTGTTCGTTGCACTGCCTGCTGTATCATTTCATCCAGCTGATTCAATTGCATGATTCTTTCTTGATGGGCTTCAGAGAGATCTATTCCTAAGTCTGCAGCCATTTTATAAGTATGTATTTGAAATTCTATTGGCAACATGACTTCTTTGCCATACACTAGCTAATAGGGTGTAAACCTTGTTGTGTTTTTCCAGGTGATTCTATATGCTAATGGTGGGCTCCAGTATTGTAGCAATAATGCTACAACTCCTGGAGCTTCCTTCTTTAATTTTATCAACCCGGTAGTTCGTAACAAACTTGGAAGCGACGGTGCTGTATGCACAAGTACTAGCTCTTGCCGCAGCTGTCACTTGGTCAGCTGGCACAAGTCCGCTAGGGGCTCAAGCCAACTTCTATGAGCTCTTAGAAGAATATTTTTAACTGATGGATGAAAGCTAACTCAAAGGAAGCTAATCGATTTGCAGAAAGGAACTGAAAGTCAACAAGAAACGCAAACCCTAGCAAACCCTAATTCTACCAACTAGTCCTACTGATGCAGAGATGGGAATGCAAACTACTGAAGGAGATGCCATTACTTATATGAAGGTAAAATGCATGTGTCTAGACTACCTCTATCTGAAGAAAACATCTTTTGTATTTTTGTTTCAATTATTAGAATTATCATGCATGTGCTTTTAACTAGCTTTTTACTGTGCAGAGGTGGATCAAGGAGGAGAAAGGCTTGAAAAAGGTTGGGAAAGTTCAGAGAGGGTCTAAGGGGTCCCTAACACCCTTCCAGAGAGTTTCACAAAGTTTGGCTACCAAGAGACCGCATTTATGAGCTTCTACAGGAAGTCTGCAGGGGTTCTACAGGATGTTTCAGAATTTCTACAGGATGTTCAGTAATTCCTACAGGATGTTCTACAATCGGATTTTGGGTGATGGGTGAGTGGAAGAGGTTGCATGGGTGGATAGGGAGGTAGGAGAGGGGTTTGTAATGACTTAGTGACAGAGAGATGAGATGATGAGGGGGTGTGCTAAGCTAGTTTGTCTGAAGGAGGGTAGAGGGAATGGAAGGCCGAAAAGGTAGGATAACGTGGGCAGTAGAGTAGTTGAGAGACAAGGGGTCTAATTGGGAGATGAGCAGTTGGCCTGGGCAAGGCTTAGAAGGACGAGAGAGTGAGGGAGTAGCACTGCACAGTGTAAACTGAACCAGATCATCCACGTCCTGCACATAATCAAAACATTCCTAATCTGTCCTAACTGTTTAATGGAACCAATGATCAGCACGTTATTTCTAAAGAAAACCATATATTGGTACTGAAGCAAAGAAACATTCCAAGAGGTCTGAGCGCATGGACAACTACTACAAACGAAAATATTGCACCAAAGATTGCATGAGTACGTAAACCAATGTGTTTGGTGGGTAGCACCGTCTGCAATTCCAACCCCTAGAAAGAGGTGAAAATGAGTGTGCAGGAAACCCTTTTCTTGAAATTTTATCAACTCCAATCTCTTCACTCTATTCTAAACAGCTAAAGCAACTCTTTCTTCTAACAATGGCCTACTTAACCACCCCAAGAAATCTAACTCAACAAACTGCGTTTCAAATGCATGTAAAGAAAACCATAATGCTGAAAGAAAAGATAACAATACAGAAGAAGGAGGCCTTAGGCTCTCAGGTTGGGCCCAACCCCGAGAGCTATGGCTCCTTTAAAAGCTCAGAACTGAGATCAAATCTGACTGCTTTCCATTAAAAAATAATAATCATAAGTCAAAGAGCATGCCAATAATGGCTACAAAAGAGCAAAACCAAGCTAGCAGCTCGTATTCCAGGATGTGCAACAATGTTTCAAAAGTCCTTTTCGAAGGCTAAAGCCTTATCATTTATACATCACGAGGCCCCAAGCTGGCCTCCTAAATCAGTGGGACTTGGCTGACCAAACTAGGAGTGAACTGCTGCTTCCTCAAAATCCGTTTGGTTGCCTTCTAAATCTGGTTGTGGTGGTTGTTGGAGCTCGGAGTTGGGGGTGAAGATCCTGAGGAAGGCCATTTAATGCTGTGGATAACCCTCCTATGAATCCTCAACCCCATCTTGGCTATCTCCTGGTCCTTATCTGCTCGGTTTTGTTCCAATCATGTGTCAAAAAACCTGAAATGAGCATGTGTTAGCCACCTAGGAATAGTGACTGCCCTTATTCGTACAAATGACATAAACATACTAAAAAAGGATGCATAAGTTATGAAAAATGAAGGATTGGGCAAAGGTAGTTAGGCCAAATGAGCCCAAAATGTTACCAAATTTGGGGCTCATCATCACCCCCCAGCTAAAATGATTGCTCATCCCTGAGCAACTAATCCAGCTCCTCGTCCTTCATTGCTTTCACCGCCACCCTCACATCCCAGGCTTGTGAAGTGGTCTCCTCCTCACTGGCATGGAACCCAGCCTTCCTTTCCACCTCTTCCCACTTCCTATGCTCTTCTTTTTCTGTGCTGCCTTCCATCAATCCTAACAGCAGAGGTGGGCTTAGGTTGAGGCCAATCCAGCTGGCTTGGAGGTTCTGTATGGACTTCTTGTAGAGGGGCACCCGTGCTAGAGCTTCCCTCATTCGAGTTGGAGTATGATATTCTCTTATTTTAAGGTTGTGGGATAATGTGTTCCATCGGCGGGTGCAAGCATGAACACAGTTGTCCCCTAATAGTCGCTCCATATCCTCGAAATGTGCTATGGCCTGAGCCTACTGATCCATGTATTTCAATAAAATTTGAGGGTTGGTGGCTAAGTGTTGGTGGGCCGATATCAATGCAGTGGGATCCCCTGGCTCTGCTCTAATCAGCAGTGGCTCATGTAATTCTCGGTCCATGACCTCTTTGACCTTTGCTGCCCTCTTTTCTTCATGGTTCAACCATAAGGCAAATGCCATCAACTGCATATCCCCTACAACTGTGTTGGGATCCCATGAAGTCACATTAGGAAGGGCCAAATTATGGAGATAGAACTCCGAGAGTTTGGCCTTATCCTCTGATGAACTGCTATTGCATAACGCTGTGAAATGCTGGGGGTCTTGGAGTTGGGAGATACCCCTCTGTGCCAATGCATTAATCTGAAATTGCAGCCACTGGTCTCGTAGGTACAGGCCATAGGATTTGGCCGGTTGTCTGCATTGTAGAGCATCTATGGCCCAACTGGCCATGCAAGCCAGTTGTGCCTCTTTTTGATGCAACTGCTGTTTGAGAGCTTGTATCTCGATTTGTACTTGCAGTTCCCTTTCCTGTAGATGCGAGGTTGGCTCCCCAAGACCAAATTGCAGTCCTTCTCTGCCTTGATGTTCTGTTGTAGTGTCCCCTGAGGATGTGCCCTTTTCCTTCTTCAGTTCCGGTAGCTGCAGTTTAAGTTTCTCGTTTTCTTCCTATAGGAATACCCGCTGGCAGTTTGCCACGTGTTTGGCCATAGCTAATTCTTTTCTTGCCTCCTTGAGTTGTTCCTCCAAGGGGCCTATATCTGCCACTCCTTTTTATTTAGCTATTTTCATCCACGTGTGGGTTCTCAATCTTTCTTCCTCCAATGCAAAGAAAAGCGACACTGTGAATTTTTGTGGAATAATTTTCCCAGCCTCCAAAAAGTTATAATACGAGCTCAAGCTTGGCTGGGGACTAGGTTCTGGAATATGCTCTTTCTCTTCTTCCCTCGGTGGCTCTACTTCGTCTTCCCTAAGTGGTGATGAGGGTGCCTCTCCCTCCATCCTCTCTGTCTCCTTAAGCCGGGCTAATGTTTCCTGTAGAACGGCCTCAGTATCCTGTAGCCGGGCTTTTGAAGCCAACCTGTCCATTCTCTCCTTCCAAGTAGTTGTCTTCGGGCTCCCCCGCTCATAAGTGACTGATATTTTTGAGGGGGACCTCTCCCTTGGCGAGGTAGGGGTATCTTCTATAGTAATTGGGCTGCTGGATGGAGGTTGGGGCCTGCCCGTTTTGATTCTCACACTTCTTTTGGCTTTGAAATACAAAGGGATCTCCCTCTTTCGTTTTTCCTTCGGCTTAGGAGGTGTACTAAGGGTGGCCAGCACGGCTGCTGCCTCCCTTGCAAGAATTTCGGCTGTCTTCTCCTTTAGTTTTCCTTTCTCAGGACTGCCTATAGAAGGCCCTGTATCAGCTGATTTCTGGCTTCCTGTAGAAGCCATTTTTGGTTTTCCTGTAGAAACAGGTGGAACCGTTTTAGCATGTTTGGTTGAGGGTGCTTTGCCTTTTGACTTGGTTGAGGCTGCTTTCTAGGTGCCTTTACTGACGTGGACTTGTTCCGTCCTTTCCACCCTACTCTGTAGCCTTTTCTCTCTAGGTGTCAATGTGGATTTGTCACCCTCCTTTTCGGCAACCTGGGATTTCTCTTGCCTCCCCTTTTGTTCTTTATTCGGTGCTTTGGCCGCGGTTTCTTGGCCTTTCCCTTTCTTCTCTGTGTGTACTGGCTCCTTCTCCTCGCTGCTGGAGGAGGTGAGCTCCTCGGTCAACATTTTGATATCGCCATCCTTAGTCAGATTTCGGAAGGCTTCCCACGAGAGAGGGACGGTGTATGTGTGGAGTGCATCCTCCACGAGGAGCTTAATGAGCCCATGAAGGGCTACCTGGTCTGGTGTGCCCTCTCGTAATTTGGTGGCAAATTCAGTCATGGACTGCAGGAGGAAGTAAGGAATACTTAGCTTGTTTTCTGAAGGTAGGTCCATTTGGTGCCTCAATTCTGTGAGCAGCCGGAAATGGTACCCATATACGATGCTGAAGCGTCCTTCACACGTGATATATTTCATAATTTGGAGGCTGACCTCACTCCAAAGCAGCTATAGGCTAGCTCTGTGAACCCCGTTCTTATCCTTTGAGAATTGCTCCTCCGGCGGAAAGAACTCCTTTTTAGCCTTCTGGCCTAATTTTCGCTCCTCCTTATCCCACGGTACCCCCATTGGGAGATCAGTGACTCTGCTGATGAAATGTGGGGTGAGTCTGAGATTCAAACCCCTGAAATTGACAACGGCCAGCGTTTTTGATTTTGGTTTCAAAGCTCGCAGGAACTCCTCTGCCACCTCATCATCATAACCTTGAAGCTTGTTGCAGAATGACATCCATCGCGCACGAATGAACAGTTCTACCACCTCCGGGTTTTCCCGTAGCTTCTTTGATTCTGTCGGTTCCTTTATGATGAATCCACCCGGCATGGTGAAAGCCTGCTATGTTAGCCGGAGGTGGCGGGTGCGTATCAAAAGATGGCCTTTCAGATTGCTTGAGACAGAGAGCAGAACTACGCCTCTGTCATGCACACAATTCGTGAATTCTTGGCTATCTATAGATGAGCCTTGACAGGGGCTCAATTACAAACCACATCCTGTAGAAAACCCCGCATATACTACGACGACAATTTTCATGCAAAAGGAAGACGACGCTTGCAATTTTATGCTCAGACTGTAGTTTTACATTTTTGAGGATGTCGACTTCGCCACCCTTCAAACCAATTGCATGGGAGGAACAGGTTCAGGCTTACCTTTTCCAATTCGCCACCTTTGACGTGAATAGATCAATTTTCCTCCGTAGCGGTGAGCTTCCTGTAGCGCAGCTTCTTGTAGAAGTCACGCACAGGTTCCGGAGAGCACGTCAGTGGCTCTGCGCCTTCTGTGCCACCACCAGACGTCTGAACGAGCCGAGGACTTGGAGTAACGAGCTTTAGAGAAATTCGGACGCTTACTCGACTGCAAAATGGCTGGTGATAAATGAGTGGAGTGACGATCTAGCCGGTGGATTTGAATCCCGGCCGAACTCGTGGCGCGGGGGTGAGCTGTCCCTGCCGGACTGTTGGACGACGTCACCTACTCATTTCACTGCAAGTCTCCCTGACTGAAACATCATTCCCTGCAGATCTGCCGCCGCCATTTCCGTTAAATCGCCGCTTCTCCCCGACTGGACGCTTCTCACGTGTCCATTACCCGTTTTTCTTGCCACGACCAACACTTTCCAAATCTGACGAGACCATTTGACTAGTCGTGGTGGCCAGTTGAATGGCTACCCAACTGCTCAACCCATTCAATTCCACACTTGCAAACATTTTAGATTATTATTCATGTAATTTGACGAAAAAAGGGTGAGGCACTTACCTGTGCGGCCGCGACGTTATTTTCAGGTTTCAAGACGAGGGTGATTGGATTTGCTTGTTGCTGCTTCATGCACAGGCACGGGGGTCCCTCCTTGCAGACTGCTACTGATTACGAAGCTTGTTACTTGGCTGCGGGTGGTGCATGTGCCCGCTCTATGTGTTGCAGGCACCTTGATGGTGTACACTCTAGCTGGATGAACTGCTACGGGATTCCTGTAGGATGTCCTGTAGTAGTTTTTCCTCCTCGGGTGCATGCTGAAACGGTGGAGACGGTGGCATCACGGTCACGATCGCAGGGCCCTCGGATGGCTTTGATAAGTAGTGCATGGTGTCTCTGCATCCTTTTTTCCATTTGAGAATCGCTTCCTCTGATAATTCAATGTTCTGATTTGACTGTGCAGGTATTTCCATTGCATGGCAACTGGGGTGGTAGAAGGAGGCGACAGCAGTGCGTGATGGAGAAAACATTAGCTTGCATGCCTCCGTGTCGGACCTCGGGTGTTAGATCTCCCCACACAGTCGGTTCTGGGCCGTCCAAAGCTTCTACAGGAAGTTTCCTGTAGAAATACAGAACTTCCTGTAGAAAGTCCTGTAGCTTCCTGTAGAAGGCTAAACTGTGATCAAATCATGCCCAGACCTTGGAAGAGATGAGTGTTTCTGGAGGGAGTGCTGGTGAGGTCACCTGGTAGCATAGTAGGGACCCTTGTCTTCGAGTTGAGGGGCCTCTTTTCCTGCATGGAATACCTGCAACCTGCATGCATTGCCACATCTTGAACTTGTTTTCCCTGTTTTTTTTTTTTTTTTTTTTTTTTTTTTTTTCTTTTTTTTTTTTGAAAGACAGCAGGGGCGCCTCCATGAGGTTTTCACCCTTACCATCTACCTTGAGTGCCTCAGAGAGGTTTTCACTCAAGGGTCTTTTTCAAACATTTTCAGAAAGACAGCAGGGACGCCTCAATGAGGTTTTCACCCCTACCATCTGCCTTGGGAGCCTCAGAAAGGTTTTCACCCAAGGATCTTTGTTTTATTTTATTTTTATTTTTTTTATTTTTTATTTTTTTAAGATCTTCGGGGTATGCCCAAAACAGAGGCAGAACCCTTCTCTATGACCAGCACTGATTTTTCCACAGTTTTGATGAATTCTTGCGTTGAAAGAGGTTTTCTGTAGATCTTTAGTCGATGCCCATTGACAAGCATAGGGATGGCCTCCTCATCAATGGTCCGAATAAGAACAGATCCATTGTCATTACATTTTTCCACTGCATATGGTCCCAGCCATGTGGTTCTCAGCTTCCCCTTGAAATCCTTATGCCTGGAATCATACAACAGCGCCCAATCTCCCGGCTGAAATTGCTTGTCATTGAGGTGTTGGTCATGCCACACCTTCCTCTGAAGTTGAACCACTTCTGAGTGGAGAAGGGCCTGCATTCGGTGCTCATCCAATCCATTCAGCTGCAATAACCTTTATTGTTGGGCATGGCTGAGATCCAGGTCCAGCTGAGCTGCCATCCTCAAGGTGTTGTATTCGAACTCAATTGACAGCAAATCTCTCTTCCCATAGACCAGCTCATAAGGTGTGAAGCCAGTTGTGGTCTTCCAAGTGGTGTTGTAAGCCCATGTGGCCTCAACCAGACGATCTGCCCAATCTTTCGTGTTGCTGCTCACCACCTTAGTCAAGATCCCTTCCAATGCTCTATTGGTGACTTCCACTTGCCCATTTGCTTGAGAATGATAGGGGGTGGAAGTCCTATGCTTGATTTTGTGATGAGCGAGTAGGTCTTCAATTAAGTTGGAGGTGAACTGGCTTCCTTGATCGGTGACTAGCTCTCTTGGGTAGCCAAATTTGTAGAAGATGTTTTCTCTTAAGAACTCGGCCACCTTTTCTTCTGTCGCTGCTTTGATTGCCTTGGTTTCTGCCCACTTTGTCAGGTAGTCTGTGCACACAATGATGTAATACCTTTGCCTCGAAGGAGGATTGATTGGACCCACAAAATCCATACCCCACTTCTCAAATGGCTCAAGAGTCACTTGAGGTTGGAGAGGCATTTCGTCCCTTGGAGTCGGTTTCCCCATCCTTTGGCATCGGTCACATTGGCTGATATAGCTTCTGACATCTTGATGAAGCGTGGGACAATAGTAGCCTGCCTGCAGGATTTTGAAGGCAGTCCTTTTGGCTGCAAAATGTCCTCCACAAGGCCCGTCATGACAGGTTAGGAGGATATCAAAGACTTCCTCCTCCCTTACACAACGCTTTAAGATCTGATCAGGGCCAAGCTTGAATAGGTTTCCCACAATCCAAGTGAATGAGGCACTCTTCCTTACGATCCTGCTCTTCTCCCTTGAGGATAGGTGCGGAGGGAACTGTGCTGAGACAAGGTAGTTTGCTATATCAGCAAACCATGGAGAGAGTACTGAGATAGCAAACAGACGTTCATCTGGCATCTGGTCATCCACTGTTCCATCCTCACCTGTAGATAAATCCAATCTAGACAAAAAGTCAAAAACAACATTTTCTTTACCTGGCTTGTCAACAATAGTCAAATCAAATTGCTGCAACAAAAGTAACCATCTAATAATACGAGCATTCACATCTGGTTTATTCATTAAATATCTAATTGCAGCATGATCAGTATGTAAAAATGTTTGATATCCAGTGATATAATGTCAGAATTTGTTCAGTGCATGGACCACGACCAAGAATTCTTTCTCAGTTACAGTGTAATTCAGTTCTACCTTGGATAAGTTTTTGTTGACAAAGTATATGGCATATGGAAGTTTTTGTTCAACTTGTCTTAAGGCTGCCCCTATGGCTTTGTTCGAGGCATCAGTGTGGATGTGGAAAGGTAGGGCCCAGTTTGGACCTCTCAAGATTGGGGCAGACACCAACTTGTCCTTTAATTCATTCAGAGCCTTCTGACAATCGTCAGTCCATTTAAACTCAACATCTTTTTCCAAGAGGCTAAACAATGGCAAGACTAGCTTGCTGAAGTCTTTAATGAATCTCCTATAATACCCTGCTAATCCTAAGAAACTTCGAACATCTCTTACCTTCTGAGGAGGTGGAACCTTCTTGATGAGAGCAATTTTGTTAGGATCCACCTGTAACCCTTGGCAAGAAATGGTATGGCCTAGCACGGTCCCTTCAGTCATCAAGAATTCACACTTTTCAGGACTAAGGGACAGGTTCATCTCAATGCACTTGGTTAGGAATTTTCCCAGATTGGACAATGCTTCCTGGAAGTTGGACCCATAAGGAGTGAAGTCATCCATATAGATTTCCACCGAATCATGGACCAGCTCAGAAAAGATGCTCAAGACGGCTCTCTGGAAGGTGGCAGGAGCATTGCATAGTCCAAAGGGAAGAACTCGGTAAGCAAAGGTACCCCAAGGACAAGTGAAAGTGGTCTTATCTTGGTCTTCCAGGCTGATTTGGATCTGGTTATACCCGCTAAACCCATCTAGGAAAGAGAAAAACTTCTTTCCTGCCAGTCCATCCAACACTTGATCTATGAAGGGTAGAGGAAAATGGTCTTTCTTGGTGGCCTTGTTCAGTTCTCGGTAGTCCACACAGATTCTCCACTTCCCATTTTTCTTGGGAACCAACACCAAAGGGGACACCCATTCACTATCTGAGATGGGGTAAATGAATCTGGCATCCAACAATTTTTGTAATTCCTCCTTGACGATGTCCTTAAGGGCTGGATTCATTCTCCTTTGGGGTTGCCTAACCGGTTTACAATCTTCTTTGATGTAGATGTGATGGGTACAGACCGAAGGATGGATTCCTTTCATCTCCTTATAGCTCCAAGAAAAAGAATCTAGATGACTGGCCAACAGACTACACAGCTCCTTTTCCTGGGAAGGAGATAGGGAGGAGCTGATCTTTAACGTTCTCTCAGGGCCGAACTCCACATTTTTGACTCTGGGAGTGACAGGGTTGGTCACACAAAGGTCCACTAAGGTGCTGGCTTGGGCATCCTCCACCAATTCCTCTAAGGACAATGCACTGGGAGGTGGAGTCTGAATCAAGGTCTCAATCAAATCATCCTCGGTTGGGAGGCCTCCCTTAGTGGTGTCTAGGGTGCACAAAGGTGCTGAGTACACCTCATCCTCTTCTCCTTCCTCCAACCAAAGTGGTAACTCATGCTCTAATAAGGGTTGGGCAGGAGGGTACAGGACTAGCTGCTTGGACATAGGACCATTTTTGATGGTCATGTTTCCTGCACGGCAGCTTATGTAAGCATCTGCAGTGGCTAACCAAGGCCTTCCCAAAATAAGAGGGTATCCAGTAAGCTTTGCCTTTGGTTGCAGAACCAAGAAGTCTGCAGGGTACTCCCAAGAGTCAACAGAGACCAAGACATCCTCTACAATCCCTTCAGGAGTCACAGTGGAGCAATCTGCTAGTTGCAGGACTGTCGAGGTCTTTCTCAAGGAACCCTAAAGGTTGAGTTTGAGCATGGTATCTCTGGTCATCACATTAATGGCAACCCCCAGATCAATCAATGTGTGAGGTATGATGGTGCCATTGATGTGGACATCCACTACAGAACTCCCAGGATCCAGATACTTTGGGCAGATGGCCTGCCCCAACATAAGATCAGACAGTTGTCCTATGACATTGATGGTTGAAGCATCTCTTTTTCGCCTGCCTGGGTGTCTGAAACACTTTTCCTTAACCAGTTTTTTGTATATCGGTACATCTTTGATGGCTTGGAGAAGTGGTATTCTCACACACAACTGTTTGAGTTCTCCCAAAAGCTCATCCTCCTCTGGGTTGGGTTGTGTGGTGGCCATTAGTCTCTCAGGAAAGGGTGGAATGGCCTTTGGTTCACTTTCCTGTTTATCTTCCTCGTCCTCTGGGGGAGGAGGTTGGCGATCCGGAAGAGTCTTTCCAGATCGCATATTGATCTCCTGGATCTCCAAAGCATAGGTAGGGCATGATGTTTCCCCAGTGTATACCTGCTGGGCCTGTTGGTTGTTGGGGTTTGGGTTCGGTTGAGCAGGCATTTGGGGTTGCCTTGGAGGAGCAGGAGGTAATGGTTGTGGTTGAGCTGGTGGTGGAGGCAAAATGGCGAGAGGAGTATTGTACTGGGGCCTCCACCCCGATTGACGTGCATTCCACTGAAGCTGTGGCTGGGCATGTGAGTGAAACGAAGGAGTAGTGGGCTGAGTATGGTACTGAGGCGGGTAAGACCATGGACGACGTATAGACCAGGAAGGATGAACAGGGGGTCCCCAGGAAGGCATAGGAGCGGATTGGTTGGGGCTGTAATAAGCTTGGGGTGTCCCTTGCATCCCCTGCTGGTAAGGTCTAGGTCCATGTGGCCTCCTTTGGTTGAGGAAATAGAGAGGTTCAGTGGGTGCTTCTGTCCCTTGATACATGGCTTTAAGCCCAGGTAAGGTTGGACATTGGTTTGTGGGGTGGTCCTCCTCACAGACAAAACATACCTCAACTGAATGTAATGGGCACTCGTTCTTAGGGTGTTTCCTTGTACACCTAGGGCAGAAGATAGCCAAAGCCCTCTTAGCTTCCTCTTTCTTCTGCTGGATTCGGAATGCATCAAGTTGCATGGCGATGGTCTGTCTCACCTCACTCTTGAGGTCCTCTAATTGATTTGCAAACTCATGTTTGGAGAAAGGAATACCAGCTGAGAGGAGGTTTCCTCTACCTCTTTTCCGGGCTGCCCTAGAGTGGTTTCTAAACACAGTATTTATGTCCTCATAAGGCAGCTGGTAAATATCTCCTCCAGCTAGCATGTGAAGGGTATCTAAGAGGTCTTCAGGGACTCCTCGGAGCAGGACCAACTTAAGAGATTCAGGGTCAAGTGTGCACCTGGCCCGTTTATAGCTAAGTTGGAACCTTTCCTCGTAATATTCTAAAGACTCATCATTCCCCATGGTCATCCGAAAGATTTCTCCCTTGGTTTCCTTGGACCTACAGTAGTCCCGATATTGGTATTGAAAGCTTGCTGCATCTGGGCCCAAGTGGTGATAATGTTCCCAGGTAAGCCCATGAACCAGTGTAATGCTGCATCCTTAAGGGTACAGGGGAAGAGTTTCAGTTTTTTCTCATCTTCGGTATAGTCATAGGTTCGACAAAGGACGACAAACTCAAACAGGAAGGTATCAGGGTCTTCAGTAGTCAGTCCATGGAAGTGAGGTAAAGCGTAGGGGCTGATGTTCTTCATTTTCATGTCTCCATTGGTCTCTGGGATGGGGAAGGCACCTTCAATTCTCTCATCTTCTCCCCTATTTTCAGCCATAGCTTCAGATGGAGTGTTCTCTAACTCTTCTTCTGCTATAGGATCTTCGTATATCTCAGGAGGTTCACCTATAGATTCTTCTGGATCACTGTCACCAAAGAAGAGAGAAGGGTGACTCAGTGATGTGGTGGGGGTGTTGGGTAAGAATTTGCCTGTTTTATCTCAATTTCTACAAGGCATGAAATGAAAAGACTTCTGATTGCTATTGTTTTTTCTGGTACCTACAAAACTAAAACAGATTGAACTGCAACTAACTATCTTGCTGAAATGGAAATGCGAAATTGAAATGAAAGCATGAAAGAACTAATCTATTTTGCTCAAGTGAAATTGCAGGAATGAAATGCTAGGCTACACTTGCAGAAATGAAATTGCGGAATTGAAATGTTAATCTATGAAAGCAGGAAATGTCTATGCTACTTTTGCAGAAAGGAAATTGCAGAATGGAAATGAAATACTACTTAGCAGAAGGCGAAAGTAGGAAAGTAGAAGAAAAGCAACAATCACCAATACTCTGACGCTTCCCCGGCAACGGTGCCAAAAAGATGGTGGGCTCCAGTATTGTAGCAATAATGCTATAACTCCTGGAGCTTCCTTCTTTAATTTTATCAACCCGGTAGTTCGTAACAAACTTGGAAGCGACAGTGCTGTATGCACAAGTACTAGCTCTTGCCGCAGCTGTCACTTGGTCAGCTGGCACAAGTCCGCTAGGGGCTCAAGCCAACTTCTATGAGCTCTTAGAAGAATATTTTTAACTGATGGACGAAAGCTAACTCAAAGGAAGCTAATCGATTTGCAGAAAGGAACTGAAAGTCAACAAGAAACGCAAACCCTAGCAAACCCTAATTCTACCAACCAGTCTTACTGATGCAGAGATGGGAATGCAAACTACTGAAGGAGATGCCATTACTTCTATGAAGGTAAAATGCATGTGTCTAGACTACCTCTATCTGAAGAAAACATCTTTTGTATTTTTGTTTCAATTATTAGAATTATCATGCATGTGCTTTTAACTAGCTTTTTACTGTGCAGAGGTGGATCAAGGAGGAGAAAGGCTTGAAAAAGGTTGGGAAAGTTCAGAGAGGGTCTAAGGGGTCCCTAACACCCTTCCAGAGAGTTTCACAAAGTTTGGCTACCAAGAGACCGCGTTTATGAGCTTCTACAGGAAGTCTGCAAGGGTTCTACAGGATGTTTCAGAATTTCTACAGGATGTTTCAGAATTTCTACAGGATGTTCAGTAATTCCTACAGGATGTTCTACAATCGGATTTTGGGTGATGGGTGAGTGGAAGAGGTTGCATGGGTGGATAGGGAGGTAGGAGAGGGGTTTGTAATGACTTAGTGACATAGAGATGAGATGATGAGGGGGTGTGCTAAGCTAGTTTGTCTGAAGGAGGGTAGAGGGAATGGAAGGCCGAAAAGGTAGGATAACGTGAGCAGTAGAGTAGTTGAGAGACAAGGGGTCTAATTGGGAGATGAGCAGTTGGGCTGGGCAAGGCTTAGAAGGACGAGAGAGTGAGGGAGTAGCACTGCACAGTGTAAACTAAACCAGATCATCCACGTCATGCACATAATCAAAACATTCCTAATCTGTCCTAACTGTTTAATGGAACCAATGATCAGCATATTATTTCTAAAGAAAACCATATATTGGTACTGAAGCAAAGAATCATTCCAAGAGGTCTGAGCGCATGGACAACTACTACAAACGAAAATATTGCACCAAAGATTACATGAGTACGTAAACCAATGTGTTTGGTGGGTAACACTGTCTGCAATTCCAGCCCCTAGAAAGAGGTGAAAATGAGTGTGCAGGAAACCCTTTTCTGGAACTTTTATCAACTCCAATCTCTTCACTCTATTCTAAACAGCTGAAGCAACTCTTTCTTCTAACAATGACCTACTTAACCACACCAAGAAATCTAACTCAACAAACTGCGTTTCAAATGCATGTAAAGAAAACCATAATGCTGAAAGAAAAGATAATAATACAAAAGAAGGAGGCCTTAGGCTCTCAGGTTGGGCCCAACCCCAAGAGCTATGACTCCTTTAAAAGCTCAGAACTGAGATCAAATCTGACTGCTTTCCATTAAAAAATAATAATCATAAGTCAAAGAGCATGCCAATAATGGCTACAAAAGAGCAAAACCAAGCTAGCAGCTCGTAGTGCAGGATGTGCAAAAATGTTTCAAAAGTCCTTTTCGAAGGCTAAAGCCTTATCATTTATACATCACGAGGCCCCAAGTTGGCCTCCTAAATCAGTGGGACTTGGCTGACCAAACTAGGAGTGAACTGCTGCTTCCTCAAAATCTGTTTGGCTGCCTTCTAAATCCGGTTGTGGTGGCTGTTGGAGCTCGGAGTTGGGGGTGAAGATCCTGAGGAAGGCCATTTAATGTTGTGGACAACCCTCCTACGAATCCTCAACCCCATCTTGGCTGTCTCCTACTCCTTATCTGCTCGGTTTTGTTCCAATCATGTGTCAAAAAACCTGAAATGAGCACGTGTTAGCCACCTAGGAATAGTGACTGCCCTTATTCGTACAAATGACATAAACATACTAAAAAATGATGCATAACTTATGAAAAATGAAGGATTGAGCAAAGGTAGTGTTACACTAAAATTTGTCACCATGACTATTTGCAGTCAGTATGGCTCCGTCAATAGTCATACTGTCCTCCTTAGCAAGTCTTACACCTCTGCTCCTCATGTCAAACTCCAAGAAAGAGAGAAAGTCCTTAAAAAGTCAATTAAATCTGGTTACACAGTTTCTCTTAGCCTTACCTGCGTGTACGCACCTCCAGTTCATAAAACCTGCGTACTTGTACGCTCTGTCTATAAAGGGGTGGGTGCGTACTCCTGTAAAGGTCAAAAGGCGTAAGTTTCACTTCAAAAAAGTTACTTGTGGTCATTTCTAGAGCATTCTAGAAGATGGTTTGACGTGGATTGAGCGCCTCCAGATGGTTCATGCATCCCAATGAAAGAGGAACTTATCCCATGAAGAGGGGAGCTATCCCATTGAAAGAGGGGCTTATCCCATTCATGGTGGACCTGATTAACTTCCTCCAAAGCACTATAAATACAGGCATTGGGCCAGAGGGAGGGGAGGTTGAAAGCTAAATATTCCTAAGGGTAGATGCTGTTGAAATTAGGACTCCCTTATAGAGCTTGAGAGGAGAGATTCCCATCATTTCTTAGCTTCATTTGGAAGTGGGTGAGCTGATCAAAGTAAAGGAGAACTCTTACTGGACCCTGGGAGGGACCTGCACAACACCAAGGCACTAGTTGTAATGATTTCTTTTGTTTCCACTTAATACAATTAAGCTCATTTTTCTCAACAAGTTGTTATACATGATTTGTTTCATATACTCCTTGGTCTTTATGATGAATATGTTTTATTTTATGAGTTATTCAGGTGCTACGTAATCTTTTGCTTGTTAGTGAATGCAAGTTTCGAAGAGAAGGAGGAGCTCATCCGGATCGGAGAGACTGGAATACTACAAAGCGTTGGACTAAAGGTATGTTATAAACACCTGATTACTTGTATTCTAAATGCATATTTAGGGAAAGATAGTGTTTAATTGTCTTGTTTGTCACTAGAAAGCCTTAGCTTCTAGGGAGGTCGATTTTGTCCGCAAAATTGACTCTTTCCGCATGAAAAAATGGCGACTCCACTGGGGAACTCCATGATTTGAATGATTTCTCCTTTGTGTGAAACTTTGATTTGAGAAAAGTTGTTTTCTTTCTGGTTTTTGGATGTTTGACTGTGCATTTGGGTGGAATAGCTTAGGGTTAAGTTAGTTTTTATTTTTCTTGGTTTTGCTAGCAGTACGCACCCTCTGCGTTAAGCACAGTGCGTACCTGTACGCACTTTTGTTGTGTACACAGAGTGTGGCCGCACCGTGCAAACCAGCTGCCTGCGTACCCCTGTCAAAAGCCTAGAAAATTTCAATTTCTTCTTTTTTATCTTTTAGATTTTGTTTATATCTTGTTTTTGCTGCCCAGATCCACTGTTCACCTGTCAGAAGCTTTCATCTTGTCTAATTTCATTGGCATTCTTTCTTTAAGCTTTTATCAATTGGGTGTTTTGAGTCTCTTTTTTGAGAAATTCTAAATTTGATTTCCTTTGGTCATTACTTGGAGGTTTGTCTCAGTCTTTTCACAATTTTGCATCTTTTTGCTCTTGTTTTTGCAAAAAAAATTCCCCCTCATTCGCCGGGGGGGGGGGGGCTAAATTGTGTATGAGTGTTAATCGCCTTTGAGTGTTTTTATTTTTTGATCTTTGGAACTCTCACCCAATTTTCTCGACTTGCACTTGATTGGTTCTTAGATTACATTAGGATCATCTTGTGTCTGAGAATTCTCTTGCATAGATCACATTTGCATAATTAGAATTCTCATTTTCAGAATATTAATGAAAAATGTGCATAGATTACATTTGCATACTTTTCAAGTGAATTGTGCATAGATTACAATTGCATAGTTTACATTCTGAAAAATCAATTGTAGGTTTAGATCAGTTTTCTTTGATTTGAAATTACACAAAAACAAAAATAAAAAAAATTGTTTGGGAATTGATTTGCATTAGTTTTTCTTGATGAAATTAGTGCATTAGATAATTTGTTATATTTTCTCTTAGTAATCAATTTTTTGCATTGTTGGAAGTGAATGGAAACTCTCTCCTTACTTTAGGTAGGATTCATCGAATTGAAAAGATTACATTATCATATTCGATTGCATTCGGTTGAGTCGGGTCATAACACCATTGGTTTCATATCTATTTACCCATTTGAGTAATAACAGCCTTAATAACACAACGTTTAATTAGAATTCATCTAGTAATTTTACATTTCTAGGGCTCTGATACACCAACATAGCTTAGGATAGTGTCTTGGAGTAGGGAGTAATTAACTCTCCAAGACAGCAAAACCAAACAAGCAGCTCATCTTGTGGTAGGATAAATCCAGCTGTTTCATTTATGCTCTAGGAAAGCTCCTCTAAAAGGAGAAGCACGAGATCGTGTCCGAACCAGTGAGGGGATCAATCCTCCTTCATTGGGAACGACGCCAGATATGCACGTACTACGAATGGTAAACCTTAGATTGACCATTGTCGAGGAGCCTGGGGTCACTTGTCGGTAAACCTTGGATTATTGTCAAGGAGCCGGCAAGGGGATTGAGCTTGTTACTCTGCCCTTGCGTGCTATCGGATCGTAGACTGCTCCCCCAGGTATATTTTTTGCTGTTGGTGACCTTAGTGACCATTATCTTTATGGTTCTACCCAAGGTGACGATGGAGGGAAGATCCCATTGTACCTGGAGCAGACGTCGGCTAGACTCACTTGGATTTTCTGGGGGGTTCACTTCACTCGAGACGGTTAAAGTGGAGGAACTTGGTCTAGTCTATTCATTAAGCAGGTTGGCGGGGCAACTTTTCCACCCGCCATTTCTGTACTGAATTCTGCAATGTTGGATTTCATCACCAACTAGTGTTTTCGGTCCGGAAAGTTACTGTTTGTGTGTGGTTTGACTCCTAGATTTGATAGAGCATGTTAATTTGTTTGTTTTTACTTTTAGAGACCATAGGTGTGAATTGTGAATTTTAATTGTTAGGTGTGAATTGTGAATTGTTAATTTTAGTTATAAATTGTTAATAAAATTCACTGAAGTTGAATATAATGGCAAATGTTCCGGAATTTACCAACCTAGGAACCCCTCCTAACGAGAATCCTAGTACTTTTCCTTTCTTTGGAAATGTTGGTCCTCCTTATATGGCTACTTTGTCATTACCTAGATTTACAATAGGTTTACCGATATGGTTATTTTCAACTTCGTTGGCCCAAAGTACTCCAATTGTTCCACCTCAACCGAATGCTTCACCTCCACAGAGTTCACCATCTCAACATCACCAACCTTCTATTGGCCCTTTACCTTCTTTGCCTAATTTTTCTTCCTCCATTTCTTCCTCTTCGCTTGGTAAAAGCTTTGACGCTACTAACCAGGTGTCTAAGAAGAAGAAGAAAGGGAAGAAGAAGAAGCAAGATAAGAAAGAAGTCAACCAACCAACCATGGCTGTAAGTGTTAGTTGTGTTGAGGAAAACTCCAACATGCATCGTAAACCCAAATACCCTTGCAGGCTTTGTAAGGGTGACCACTTCCTTGTCAATTGTCCTGGTATTCCAAAGGTCTTGGAAGTATGGTCAGAAAAATCTCATCAACTTTCCATTGATCCATCAACCAGTGATAGTCAGGTTCCTCGGAAAAAGGGTAAAGTTAGGTTTCCTTGTAAGTTATGCAAAGGGAGTCATCAAACTCACATTTGCCCTCACATGGATGAAGCCTCAACATTGTTGGAAAACCTTACTGTTCCACAGCAAGAATTTCCAACTGGTTACCGTAAACTTTCTCCCAACCTACCGTCAACTGACGGAGTGATTGATCTAATTTCAAGTACAGTCAATCACACTCTTCCATTGGAGAGTGAAACTCATGTCACTCTAGTTGATGATCCATTAGTTGATCAAGTGGTCGATTCAATTTCACATTCGGTCGATCCCACTTTCCCTTTAGAGAGTGAACTTCATACCGCTCAGGTTCTTCTTGTTACATCAGATTCTTCTATGCCGGGGGGCATTTCACCTGTTTCTACAGAACCCCCTCCAAGCACTGAGGTCTTTTCCTTTGATTGGAATAGACTGACAGAACCTCGTCTTCCTTCCTCCATCCCTTTCCAAATCATTGTCAAGGTTGGTGGTAGGGACGTACGCCACACACAGGTAGATGAAGGTGCTTCTGTTAGTATTTTATCCTCGACTGCTTGGAAAGCTTTGGGTTCCCCTCAGCTTGTGCCTATTACGCAGAATCTGAAAGCTTTTAACAGAACCATCAGTGAACCTTTAGGAATCCTTCCTAAGTTTTCTATTACCTTGGAAGGTAAAAATGTTTGTATTGATCTTATGGTAGTTCAAGGTCCCTTGGATTTCAATTTACTCCTTGGGCGAGACTATGTTTATGCAATGAAAGCTATCGTATCGACACTCTTTCGCGTGATGTCTTTCCCTCACAATGGCAGTATTGTGACTGTAGACCAGCTTTCGTTCCCTAGTCTTGTTTCAACTACCAATAATATGACACCCCTAAATGTTCCTGATTCTAAAGTGGTATCTACCCTGCCACGGGTTAATTATGTGGCAACTGGTCCCATGTTTTCAGTTACCGATGTAAGTGAGCCTCTCACTGTTTGCTCATCTTCCTTTTCTTTAGATCCGGTAATTGACATGGAAAACTCTATGGGATTACTTGAACACGATGTTCTTATCCCTTTTGAGTCCCTTGACATGTGTTCCTTCCAGAGAACTATTCTTCCTTCTGATGAAGACCTCTTGGAAGCCATGATCAGTGGATACGAGGAAAGTTCCTTTTACTGTGTCAACCTCGTTAAAAAATGATCAGTGAGTATGAGGAAAGTTCCTTTTACTGTGTCGACCTCGTTAAAAAATGAATCAGTGTGTACGAGGAAAGTTCCTTTTACTGTGTCGACCTCGTTAAAAAATGAATCAGTGAGTACGAGGAAAGTTCCTTTTACTGTGTCGACCTCGTTAAAAAATGAATCAGTGAGTACGAGGAAAGTTCCTTTTACTGTGTCGACCTCGTTAAAAAATGAATCAGTGAGTGTGAGGAAAGTTCCTTTTACTGTGTCAACCTCGTTAAAAAATGAATCAGTGTGTACGAGGATAGTTTTTTCCTGTATCAACCTCGTTAAAAAATGAAACAGGCTAGCATGAGGATAGTTCTTTTACTGAGTCAACCTCGTTAAAAAATGAATCAGGTATGAGGATAGTTCTTTTACTGAGTCAACCTCATTAAAAAATGAATCAGGTAGATTTTAGGATATGTAGGTAGATTGTAGAAAGTAGGGTTTTGAGGGTAGTTCCTGTTACTAAGTCAACCTCGTTAAAAAATGAATCAGGTTTGAGGATAGTTCCTGTTACTGAGTCAACCTCGTTAAAAAATGAATCAGGTATGAGGATAGTTCTTTTCTTGTGTCAACCTCCTTAAAAATGAAACAACTCCCTTTTCAAGTTAAATATTGAAAGTAAACCTTCATTCCATCCATATGGTTGAATGCAATGAAGCCTGGGGGGCATGTATCTCGCTTTGCATCATTATACTGGGGGCATGCGAACTTTTTGAGCATAGTTCCTTGTCTTGTGTCAAGCTCGTTAAAAAATGAAACAAGGGTAGGTTAAGTAGGTAGATTGTAGAGAGTAGTCATGAGCATAGTTCCTTGTCTTGTGTCAAGCTCATTAAAAAATGAATCAAGAATTTTAGAGCATAGTTCCTTGTCTTGTGTCAAGCTCGTTAAAAAATGAATCACGGTTTTTAGAGTAAAGTTTTTTGTTAGGTAGATTGTAGAGAGTAGTTATGAGCATAGTTCCTTGTCTTGTGTCAAGCTCACTAAAAAATGAAACAACTCCCACAAGTCTTTCCAAGATCTTGAAAGTAAAGCTTCATTCCATCCACCTTATTGAATGCAATAAAGCTTGGGGGGCATGTACCTCGTTTTGCGTCATTGTGCTGGGGGCATGCGAACTTATAACAAGCATAGTTTTTCGTTTCAAGCTTGCGTAAACATGAAACTGAATCCGAGCATAGTTCTTTTCCTGTGTCAAGCTCGTTAAAAAATGAAACAAATCCTCCTCTACTTGGGTCGAGAATTTGACTAGATCTCATAAATGTTAGGTTGTATATTTAGGTTAGTTATTTTAGTTTTTGCATAATTTTCTTACAGTTTTAGGTCGAGTCTTTCAAATGATCTCGTAAATGAACCTTCATTCCATCCAGCTTGTACTTAGTTGAATGAAATGCAGTTGGGGGGCATGCGCTCTAGCCGTTACGCTTAGGGGGCATCAAGCACAGTTTTCTTTCTGTTTCAAGCTTGTGTAAAAATGAAACTACTCTGAAGCATAGTTTTTCTCTGTTTCAAGCTTTTGTAAAAATGAAACCTATCTCGAGTCAATTTCAGTTATTTTCAAGACTCGTTAAACTCGTGAAAATCTCGAGATTATTTTGCTATCTTTCATTCTCCTAAAACAATTGAAAATGCCGAGTTCTTTCCGTCTTTTCTTGCTCATAAATTAAATTGAAAGTCGGCCATATGAGTACATTTTTATCATTTTTTCGAACTCGTTAAAACTTACGAAAAAGTGAAACCTTAGAGTCACCTTTAAGCTCTTTTCTGACTCCTAAAACATGAAAATATCGCCGAGTTTTTCTTTCAAACTCATTAAAACGGAATTAAAAGACGGTCCCCTTATAGCCCTTTTCTGACCGTAAAAACAGGAAAAGATTGTCGGGTTTTGTCGTTTCAAATTCGATATTGGAAATAAAACGACGTGTCCTTGATCGCTTTTTACTTTTTCAGGTCAAAGACATTAATCATGAAAGTACTCCTTAGTCGTAAAAGATCAAGCGGTTCTCTCAAGTATTATTTTATACTTTTTCGGGCTTGGGAGACACAAATTTACGAAAAAGTTCAACCCTGGAGTCTTCTTAAGTTTTTTAGACTCTCTAAAATTGAAAAACGCCGAGTTTCTCCTATACTGGACTCGTTAAAATTTCACAGTAAAGGACCTGTTCGATTACAAACAGGAACGAACCGCTCCTTCTTAGGGTTCGAATCTAAACTAAGTTGGACTCATCCGAAGGATGAGCTTATAATCAAGCATATGTTATCCTCCTCAAGCTTGTAAAAAATAAAGAGGTACTTGCCAGAAATGGTGGGGGAAAAGAGAGGAAAATGAGCCTATTTGTTATCCTTCCTCTCAGAAGAAACCTTATCACCACTCTTGAACACGACACTTTTCATTCACCTGGGTTGGGAAATCCTTTGCCTCACAGTTGATTGAACCAAATTAAGAGTTTTCATCTGGATATTAACTTTCGATCAAATGTCACCAAGCCATCTGTTGTGTCGTTATGTGTTCAAGAGGTCACTGCAAATAAACCATTCATCTGCAAAATACCTGTCATCCATCTTGACCATCCCTGAGTCAGTCCTTACAGCTACATTTCTTCAACTTGATTTATGATTTTGTGTTGTGGGCTTGCCTATGACGGATCGCTTTCTATCGACATCAGCACATTATCTAGAAAGATGATCTAGAAATCGTCAGTACCTTGAAATCCGCATGCATCAATGGCAGATTTCTCGCCTTCGATGACAGTTTACATCATTGACTTTCGATCGAAGGATTCCGTGACATGTTCGACATCAGCGCATTCATTCACATCTCATGGATTGTACTGAGTACTTTGAGAACCATTGACATCACTGGTGGTCTCTCTCACACTTGTTAATAGTTTACATCATTGACTGGTAATCAAGTGGTTTCTACCATGCTCGACATCAACTCATTTATTCGCATGGATAGAATCGTATTATTTCGGGAAGTAGAAGTGAAGACCCTGGATCTAATTTCCACCATCCAGGCTGTGAGGAGTTTTGTATTCATTGTATAGTAGACTAATTATAAACAGATGGCTGCATCCATACTGTGTCTACATGAGTCTATGATTATGATGTACTGTGAAATCATTCCTGTATCAGAGCAGTAGTTAGTTTGTTAGTTAAAGTTTTGATATGAGTATGGGAATTCCTACCTCAGCGATGATATGATCTCATACATGTATTTTGTGTTGAATACTTGCAGGTTCCAACCGGGCTCTCCACAAGATAATCCTTGAAATGATAAAGTACTTCACCCTTCCTAGATGATATGAAACCCTAATCTACTACAGGCTTCGCACTTTAGGGGGCAATCTGTTACACTAAAATTTGTCACCATGACTATTTGCAGTCAATATGGCTCCGTCAATAGTCATACTATCCTCCTTGGCAAGTCTTACACCTTTGCTCCTCATGTCAAACTCCAAGAAAGAGAGAAAGTCCTTAAAAAGTCAATTAACTCTAGTTACGCAGTTTCTCTTAGCCTTACCTGCGTGTACGCACCTCCAGTTCATAAAACCTGCGTACTTGTACGCTCTGTCTATAAAGGGGTGGGTGCGTACTCCTGTAAAGGTCAAAAGGCGCAAGTTTCACTTCAAAAAAGTTACTTGTGGTCATTTCTAGAGCATTCTAGAAGATGGTTTGACGTGGATTGAGCGCCTCCAGATGGTTCATGCATCCCAATGAAAGAGGAACTTATCCCATGAAGAGGGGAGCTATCCCATTGAAAGAGGGGCTTATCCCATTCATGGTGGACCTGATTAACTTCCTCCAAAGCACTATAAATACAGGCATTGGGCCAGAGGGAGGGGAGGTTGAAAGCTAAAGATTCCTAAGGGTAGATGCTGCTGAAATTAGGACTCCCTTATAGAGCTTGAGAGGAGAGATTCCCATCCTTTCTTAGCTTCATTTGGAAGTGGGTGAGCTGATCAAAGTAAAGGAGAACTCTTGCTCGACCCTGGGAGGGACCTGCACAACACCAAGGCACTGGTTGTAATGGTTTCTTTTGTTTCCACTTAATACAATTAAGCTCATTTTTCTCAACAAGTTGTTATACATGATTTGTTTCATATACTCCTTGGTCTTTATGATGTATATGTTTTATTTTATGAGTTATTCAGGTGCTATGTAATCGTTTGCTTGTTAGTGAATGCAGGTTTTGAAGAGAAGGAGGAGCTCATCCGGATCGGAGAGACTGGACTACTACAAATCGTTGGACTAAAGGTATGTTATAAACACCTAATTACTTGTATTCTAAATGCATATTTAGGGAAAGATAGTGTTTAATTGTCTTGTTTGTCACTAGAAAGCCTTAGCTTCTAGGGAGGTCGATTTTGTCCACAAAATTGACTCTTTCCGCATGACAGGTAGTTAGGCCAAATGAGCCCAAAATGTTACCAAATTTGGGGCTCATCAGCTAACAAAGTGCTTCATTGAGTTTATCTGCCCAATCCTTCATGTTTGTTTCTACTGTTTTTGTCATGATCCCTTCTAGTGTCTTGTTTGTAGATTCCACTTGGCCATTGGCCTGTGGATGGTAGGGTGTACTCCTTATGTCCTTGATTTTGTACTTGTCAGTAATTTCTTGAACCAGTCTAGAAGTAAATTGAGTCCCTTGGTCTATTACTATTTCTCTGGGCACTCCATATCTAACAAATATTTCTTCAAAAAGGAAATTGATTACAGTTTGTTCAGTTGTTCTTACAAGTGCCTTTGCTTCAGCCCATTTAGTCACATAGTCGGTACATACAAGGATGTACTTCTTACCTTTGGATGGTGGACTGATGGGTCCAACAAAGTCAAAAGCCCATT
Source organism: Pinus tabuliformis (assembly GCA_031772625.1). Taxonomy (NCBI): domain Eukaryota; kingdom Viridiplantae; phylum Streptophyta; class Pinopsida; order Pinales; family Pinaceae; genus Pinus; species Pinus tabuliformis. Next base: position 742,294,020 of record CM062819.1, on the reverse strand, counting down.
TTTCAAATGGCTCTAGATGTACTTGTGGCTGTAGTGGCATCTCATCGAAGGTGGTTGGCAAGCCCATGCATTGGCAACTGTCACAACTTCTTACATACTTCTTTGAATCTTTAAAAATTGTTTGCCAATGGTAGCCAAGGCTAAGTATTTGGTGTGCTGTCCTCTTAGCTGCAAAATGGCCACCACAAGATTGATCATGGCATGATGTTAATATGTCAATAATTTCATCCTCTCTAATGCATCTTCTAATGATCATATCATAACCAGTGTAAAACAAATCGCCATTAACCCATGAATATCTTGCACTTTGTTTGATGAGTCTCTTCTTCTCCTTTGAGCTGAAAGATGGTGGTACTTTTCCTGTAGACAAGTAATTAGCTAAATCAGCATACCATGGAGTTAACACTGAAATTGCAAACAAGTGTTCATCAGGAAATGAATCTTCAACTTGAACAACTTCACCTGGATTTTGTAGTCTAGAAAAGTAGTCTGCTACCTGGTTTTCTTTCCCTAGTTTATCCAGTATGGTGATATTAAATTCCTGCAGTAAGAGTAACCATCTGGTGATCCTACCATTAGTAATAGGTTTGTTCATTAAGTATCTAATGGCGGAGTGATCTGTGTGAACGAGGACTTCATATCCAGTTATGTAGTGGCGAAATTTGTTCACTGCATGTATAATTGCAAGAATTTCCTTTTCTGTTACTGTGTAGTTGAGTTCAAGAGGTGTCAAATTTTTACTGATAAAGTAAATGGCATAAGTTAAAGCAACTTCTTTTTGCCCTAATGAAGCCCCTACTACTGTATCAAATGCATCAGTTGAGATGTGAAAAGGTAAAGTCCAATTGGGTCCCCTTAAAACTAGAGAAGTGCTCAGTTTTTTATTTGTTGGAATTGGCAATTCGACAATAATTTGTATTTTGGTTTGATCTACCTTGATTCTCTCGGGAGAAATATGATGTCCTAAGACTATTCCCTCATTCATCATCATATAAAATTTTTCATTGCTTAAGGACAAGTTTGTTTCTATACATCGTTGTAAAACTTTCTCTAGATTTTGTAAAGAATTGTCAAAGGAATCACCATATACTAAAAAATCATCCATACATACCTCAACACATTCGTGGACCAGATCAGCAAAAATTGCTAACACTGCTCTTTGAAATGTTGCTAGAACATTGCACAAGCCAAATGGTAGTACATTGTAAGCATAAGTGCCTCAGGGACAGGTAAATGTTGTTTTGTCTTGGTCTTCTGAGGCTATGCTGATCTGATTGTAGCCACTAAAATCATCCAGAAAGGAAAATGGCAGTGGAAAATAGTCTTTAAGGGTGGCCTTATTCAGTTCTCGGTAGTCAACACAAACTCGCCACTTACCATTTTTCTTAGGAACTATTACTAACGGAGATACCCATTGTCTATCAGAAATGAGGTAAATGAACTTTACTTTTAGTAACTTCTGTAACTCATCTCTTACAATATCTTTGAGCATGGGGTCCATCCATCTCTGTGGCTACCTCAGTGGTTGAATACTAGCATCTGTATAGATATGGTGAGTGCAATTTTCTGGGTGAATTCCCTGCATGTCAGTGTAGTCACAAGCGAATTCCTTTTGGTATTTGGTAAGCAAATCAAGCAATTTTTGTTCTTGAGATGTTTCTAGAAATGCCCCAATGTTCAATGTCTTTCCTGGGCTAGTTTCTATAGTCTTTATTTGTGTGTTTATAATGGAGTTGATTGGAAAGATCTCTTCAAATAATTTTTTCAGAGAATACATGGTGCAAGTTTCCTGAAATCTTTGTGCCAATATGTGATCTGTAGCAGTGGATTGTTCATTTCTCAATTCTTCTGAAACATCAGGTTGATAGAAACATTTCCACTAAATCTTCATTGTTATTCTCCTCGATATCATACATTTGATTGATGCTTAAAACATATTATATTTCTTCTTGATCATTGTACTTGTCATCAAGCCATAAGTTTTGTGTTACTGTTGGAGCCTGTGCTGATGGATACAAGGTAAGTTGTTTCCTCTTCATGTCCCTAGAAATGGTCATGTTACCAAATCTACATCCAATGAATGCATTAGCAGTTGCCAACCATGGTCTACCAAGTATGAGTGGATGTCCTCCTAAGTTTGATTTTGGTTGGAGTACTACGAAATAAACTGGATACTCCCAAGAGTCCAGTGAAACAATTATGTCCTCCAATATCCCTTCAGGAATGACTTTAGAGCAATCTGCTAATTCCAAAACAATCGGGGTTGACTGTAAATTTGTTAACTGCAAAATTTTCATTGTGTCCAATGTCATAACATTGATTGCAACTCCTAAATCAATCAAAGTGTTTGGAATTGAAATTTTGTTGATAATCATTGTGACTCTAGGTATGCCTGGGTCAAAATATTTTTCCATGGAAATAACATTTGACATCAAGCTAGCTAAATTGTCAATAACATGTGGAAAATAGTCTTTAAGGGTGGCCTTATTCAGTTCTCGATAGTCAACACAAACTCGCCACTTACCATTTTTCGTAGGAACTATTACTAATGAAGATACCCATTGTCTATCAGAAATGGGGTAAATGAACTTTACTTTTAGTAACTTCTGTAACTCATCCCTTACAATATCTTTGAGCATGGGGTCCATCCGTCTCTGTGGCTACCTCAGTGGTTGAATACTAGCATCTGTATAGATATGTTCAGTGCAAGTTTTTGGGTGAATTCCCTGCATGTCAATGTAGTCCCAAGTGAATTCCTTTTGGTATTTGGTAAGCAAATCAAGCAATTTCGATTCTTGAGATGTTTCTAGAAATGCCCCAATGTTCAATGTCTTTCCTGGGCTAATTTCTATAGTCTTTCTTTGTGTGTTTGTAATGGAGTTGATTAGAAAGATCTCTTCAAATAATGTTTTCAGAGAATACATGGTGCAAGTTTCCTGAAATCTTTGTGCCAATATGTGATCTGTAGCAGTGTATTGTTCATTTCTCAATTCTTCTGAAACATCAGGTTGAGAGAAACATTTCCACTAAATCTTCATTGTTATTCTCCTCGATATCATACATTTAATTGATGCTTAAAACATATTATATTTCTTCTTGATCATTGTACTTGTCATCAAGCCATCAGTTTTGTGTTATTGTTGGAGCTTGTGCTGATGGATACAAGGTAAGTTGTTTCCTCTCCGTGCCCCTAGAAATGGTCATGTTACCAGGTCTACATCCAATGAATGCATCAGCAGTTTCCAACCATGGTCTACCAAGTATGAGTGGATTTCCTCCTAAGTTTGATTTTGGCTAGAGTACTAAGAAATCAACTAGATACTCCCAAGAGTCCAGTGAAACAATTATGTCCTCCAATATCCCTTCAATAATGACTTTACAGCAATCTGCTAATTCCAAAACAATCGGGGTTGACTGTAAATTTGTTAACTGCAAAATTTTCATTGTGTCCAATGTCATAACATTGATTGCAGCCCCTAAATCAATCAAAGTGTTTGGAATTGAAATTTTGTTGATAATCATTGTGACTCTAGTTATGCCTGGGTCAACATATTTTTCCATGGAAATAACATTTGACATCAAGCCAGCTAAATTGCCAATAACATGTATTGTTTGTGGATCAAATCTTTTCTTTGTAGGCATTTTGAGACAGAGCTCTTTAATGGCTTTGGTATAAATCGAAATATCCTTGATTTCCTGGAGTAATGCCTTTTTGACATACACATTTCTCAGCTCATCAAGAACATCAAATTGTGGCAATGGTGTGGGTAACTTTGGTTGAAGTAATCGTTCTGGAAATGGAGGTGATTGTAGTGTTTTGATTTGTTGACCCTCTTCTAGATTGTTTTGTGTTGGTTCATTTTGTTTGCTGCATATTTGTTTTTCTTGTTCATCATTTTGACTCTCTTTTTGTGACTGCATTTGAACAAGTGGAGGTTCTTTTTGCAGAGTTCGACCTGACCTTAGTTCAATGTTTTGCAGTGGCAGAGTTGGGTACAATGGTCCCTCATCTACGCTGTAAGCTGGTCTATCTATTCGGTTGTTTGGGTTAGCTATGGGTTGAGCTGGTAGTTGTGTGGGTTTAGGAGGTTTGTTGGATGGTAATTGTAGCTGTGGTGAATTTATTTATGGGAGTGAAAGTAGGTTTGTTGAGGATTCTGTTGTTGATAAGCAACTGGTTGCTGAGGGTATTGTTGTGGATATGGCTGAGAATATTGTGGTTGATAGTGTTGGGGATATGGCTGAGAAAATGGTTACTGATATTGTTGAGGTTGTTTGTTGAGTAAACTATTGAGGATAAGAATATCCTTTCCATCCTTGTTGTGGATAAGTTTGATGTTGTTGATTAAACCAATTTTGCCAAGGCATAGGAACATTCCAAGAATTTTGAACAAGCATGTTATAATTTGTTGAATTTGGATTTTGATACATACCTGGAGGTCTTGGCTACCATGGCCTTCTAGCTCCCATGAAATACATGTTCTCCATTTCTGCATTGGCTTCCAAATTATAATTCTGCAAAATTTTCATCTTTGTGCAATCCTTAGTGTCATGATTTTCTGTACAAAACCCACAAATCTGCACATTATATAAAAGACATTCTTTCAAAGCATGTTTTCATCTGCATTTGGGACAGAATATAGATAACTCTTTTTCTTGTTCATCTTGTCTTTTCTTTGTTTTTAAAGTGTCTATTTGATTCCCCAAAGTACTTAGAAGGTCTGTTTTGAAATCTTCAAATAGATTGCCTAGTTCAGCTCTAGTAATATTTCCTATGGCAGATTTAGTGATCTTAGATGTCATAGCTCCTTTTCCATTTCTTGCCCTACTTCTATAGTACTTTTGGCACAAGTCAGCAATCTCGTCAAAAGGTAAATTAGAAATGTCCCCTTTACCCATGAGATTGAGGTCATCTAGATACTCATCTTGGATTCCCTTAAGAAATATTGTCCGAATAAGATCAACAGAAATGGTTCTATGTTTTGATTTTTGTAGATTATATGATAATCTTTCCAAGCATTCCTCTAAGGTCTCATCTTCTTGTTGATTCATTTTAAAGATGTCATCTTTATAATCTTTTGATCGACAGTAACGTTGATACTTTTTCAAAAATATTTTTCTCATGTCATCCCAATTAGTTACTGAATGTTCACCTAATCCCATGAACCACATAAGTGTTGTTGCCTTTAATGTAGCAGGAAAAAATTGAAGTCTATGTGCATCATCGGTATATCCATACGTTCAACATACTATGTCAAATTCGAACATAAATGAATCAAGGTTTTCAGATGTCATACCATAAAAGTTTGGTAGTACAGATGACAGTATATTTTTCATTTTAATTTCCTCATCCATATGCTCTCCTCTATCTTTAATTGGAAATTTAAATGTGGATTCCTCTGCCTCTGGTGGATTTGGATCTCCTCCAAACAGAGTATCATGTCCTTGCTTTTCTTCATTCTCTCTTTTTCTTCTTCTTTCTTCCATTTGTCTTTCATACTCTCTTAATTGTTCTATAGTTGGTCCTCTGGATCCTTCGTCTTCAACCACTGTGATTTGTGTCTTTTCTAAGGTTTCTATCTCTTCTTCTTGTTTTAATTCTTGAGGGAAAATTTGTTCAAAGATAGGTTGTTGGATTCTTGTACTACTATCTTTTGGTTTCCCTACTATAGAAGTCTCAGGTATATTTATTTTCTTTGCCTCATGAGCTAGTAGGATTTTTCTTTCAACAAGAGTAAGTCTTTGGCCTGATCTTTATTTTTCCTCAATTTTTTCCACAGTAACTTTTCCAGTTGGTGTTGTGTACTCAATCTTTTCTAATGGTTCTGCTCCTAATGGTGGGTTAGTTGTTGGTTGGGGGGTTTTGTGAATCTTCCTTTCTCATCCCTAAATCTAAACATAAATAAACATGACTAAAAATTAAATTTAAATCTATGTTTTTGTTGTTTTGTTGATTTTAAGTGTTTTTTTTTAGATTTTTTTTTAATCTTTCTAGTTGCACCTCCCCGGCAACAACGCCAAAATGTTTGGTCTTTCCTTACTAAGGTAAGCTAAGCTCTTAATTCCTTTATCAACTTGGGAAAGTACACTTAGAGGCACTCATCTAATGTATATAGATCTAGAAGGATTTAAGGTTCTAATGATAGCCTAGTGAAATGAAATTAACAGTGCTCTCTTACAAGAGGTCATTCCTTGTCTTTTCAATCACTTAAGCATCAATCTAGATGAAAACAAATCTAATGAAATTTTGATTGCTTAGGTAACAAAAATAGAGTATTAATGACTGGTTAAAAATCCTATCATTCCCTTACACGAATCTTTCTCAATAGAATCCTTTCCAATCCTCAGATCATAACAATTCAAAGCAATTTCAACATCTAACTAATCCAAGCAACAAATAAGATAAGTAACGTTGCAACCAATGATAGTTGAATCCCTTACAAAGAATCACTTATTTAACTGCAAATTGAATTTAACAATTGCAAATCTGAATCACTTGGAAATCAAACCATGAACCATCTCTGAAATTAAAGCCAATAAACAGATATCAAAATTACAAAACAGCAAGCATATATATCAATCTTCAAGGTTAGTATTGGTTGAGTTATTTTACAAGGCTCTTTTCACAAAGAATGCTAATCCTTTCCAATCAACAAATTCAATCACATAACCTTCCTTACAACACATAAAAATAACCTCTGAATTTTTAAATCTATTTATGCAACTAGTAAAGAAACTTGATGACAGAGTGTACCAGCGCAGTGATGAGGGCCCTTCAAAACTTCACAAGCACACTAAAAAACGATTCAGAAGAATATGACTATTGGATCTGGAGGCATAAACTCGATAGTGAAGTCTGTATTAAATCTGGAAATTAAAAATGCACAAACTGTACTTTCATGTGTCCAAAATCTAGCAGAAACATAGTCTTTTCTCATAGGTTATTTATCATAAATCCTATAACAAAAGAAATTATTCCTCCTCCATATTATCCTAACAAAATTCTATTAATTACATCCAAGAAGGTTGAAATTGGATCAGTTCCTTTAGTTATGCAAAAATTCTCAAATTAGAAATTATTTTGTTCACAAAATCTGGAAATTCTGCTAAAGTGGTTGGGTTTGACTAGCGTTGACTGAACACCTATTTTCTTCAAAACCAAAAGTGGATAGGTAATCCACCATCCGTGTACATTTTGATTCATGCCCACAATCTTCAAATTTTCCCACCTGCTATGCAAAATGTCAAACAATGGAGCAATTACAAGAAGTTACAACTTCTTGTAATTTTCTGAAAAATGTCACTTTTAACACAATAATTTCAAAAATTAATTTCAAGCTAAGAATAAAGATAATGACATCATATCATTTAGTTTCTAAGGATTATAGCTGAAATATGAAGGTTAGATGGTCAAAAATGATAATCAAAAGAGGATTTTTGAGTGGAATGGATAGTCATAATTTGATACCAACTGCCCTCTCTTGTTATTTGCTTCCAACACATATTAGCTCATGCATTCAAATATATGACCAAGATCTTGTCAAACCATGGAATATAACCATAACAAGAGCACAACACAAAATGATAAATATACCATCCTTATAACCAACATTTAACCAAAATGAAAACATTACAAACCAGTCATAAAATCAAAGCAACACCCAAAACATGTGCTCATAGATCTCAATAAGAAATAACACATAATAACATATGCATAAAGACAACCAAGTCAGGGACTCCCACATACCACCCGACCATTGATTGGGGTTGAACAAAATCTTTCATTCATCCCAATCACCCCCATGCCATATTCCAAGCATAAATGTAGGATCACATGGGATAACCCAGAACAAACCCAACCAAAGTTTCCAAAAGCTAAACTACCTCAACCTTCAACCACAATGATTTCACCTAAATGCATTCATAAATCACCAAAACCAAACAAGATTGGATGCCTCCAAATTTCATCACCATACCCATATAAATTTTTGAATCTCCACCCACCTGTCGAGAGTTTCAAGAGAAAACCCACCTCCACCTCCTACCCTTGGGAATTTTCCTGAGATCACCTCAACCAGGATCCGAAACCTACCAACCAACCAATTGTATCAAAACAAGGAACCAAATATATCATGGCTATCTAGGAAATGGAAAAGGAAATGCTATAAGCAATGTCAATCTAGGAAAATCCAATGCCAATGACAACAAACATAAACAATAAACCAATGCATGTACCATGCATCAAATCCCAGCATGCTAAATCACACACGCCCACTGTTACCTACAAATCCACAACTATTTTCTTCCCTTACTTTTGTTGTCCAAACTTGCTCTTGTTCTCCCTTGTTTTCCTTTCTTGTCCTTTGCTTGCTTGTTCCCTTTCTTGTTCTCTCTCTTGGAGTACAATTTATTCTTTAGAAAAGCTAAGTTGTCCCAAAGATAAAATCTCATCAAAAGATAATCAAAATTTGAGAAAAGGTTGTCAATTATTTCTCAAGTTCCTTTTATCATTTATTTCTAATGTCTCTTCCTTTCCATTCCTCTTTTCTTTCATTTTCCTTTATTTTCTCTCTAATTTCCCTTACATGCATATTCTTGTCTCTTCATCTTCCTTTTCTCCTATTTTCCTTTATTCCTTAAATTAATTTCCATTTATTTCCTTTTTTCATGTTTCCAATGCCAATGCCAATTTCCATAGCCATTAATTGACCACAAGTGACCCCCAATGTGATGTTTTTCCCCCTCTTTCAACTTAGAATATGTGTCCCATGACCTTCGTCGATTTTTTCCTTTTTACATGGAAATATAACCTAGGGTTGTTACATTGGAAATATGATTAGCAGACTGATAAATTATTCATTGTGACCTAAATTGTTTAAATGATAGATTCACCCTACAATAAGTTTCCTTGTGGCCATAATTCATACAAGTGAAACAACAACCTAGAAATATGCCTTCTTACCTAGGAGAAAAATTGATTTATGAAGATTGGTTGAGTTGTTCTCTGAGAAATTCGATCTTTTTTGAGATTTTGATCTCTCTGTTGGGAAACTTTATTTGCCTCTCTTGTGTTATTTCACCTTTGATGAGTCGAATTTCTCCTTTTGTTTAGCAACAACTGATTTGTCTTTGGATGAAAATTGGACTGTGTGATCCCTTTATTTCTCTGTTATTTCATTGGATCATCTATGGTTGTTGTGTTGTCTGCATTTTTTAATACATGTATGAAGGTAATGGATTTATTTCCCTTCAAATCAGACTAAGCTTGACTCAAACTCAAACCCAAGACTATTTTTGTCATTGGAGACTTTTTGAGCTTCAAGGAGCTCATTTAAGCTGCTAGTCCCATTTCCAAATTTCTCATTAAAGCTCGGCTAGGTTTTTTTTTTTTTTAAGCTCTCTCCTTAGAAAAACAATTTCTCCTTCAAGTCTTTCACATGCTTGATTTTTTCATTGAGCTTTTGATTTAGAGTGTCTTGGATCTTTTTTCCTTCCTCAATTTTCTAGAGCAAATGTTATATTTCTTCAACTTTTTCCTTGGCAAAAAAAATTGTGTGTTTTATTTTTCTTCCTTAGCCTTCGGATCACTTCAAGAGCACTGACTAACTCACCTTCTAGGTCAACTCTTTCCTCTTCTCCATTATAGTAAAAAACTTCTATTTCCAAATAATATATGGCTATGAGCATAATTTGTTTTGTGCTTTAATGAGATTTGATCTCATCCAATGCTTGGGTACCTTCACTCTCAAATGAGTTGGAGTCTTGGATATAAAGTCTTTTCATTTTAGCCTTCCTTTCATCATTTTGCAGTTTTCTAAGCTTCTCTCTAGGATCATATTCATTCTTCTTCTTTTCTAGACACTTGGAAGCATAGTGGCCTACTTTACCATAGCTAAATCACTTGAAAGGTAGCTTACCTTTCTAATTTTTTGACTCTCTCTTGATATTCCTAATGAACTTAGCTTTCTCTTCATTTGATTCACAACATGAGTCATTATGTTCTTCCTTGGGCTTCTTCTCTACTTTAAAGGATGACTCCTTTGTTGTAAGATTTCCTTTATAAATTCTCATCTCCTAGGTGGTAAGCGTGGAAAGTAGTTGGTCCAAACTAAGAGTCTTCAAATTTTTCATCTCCTCAATATTTGAAACTTTAGGATTAAATTTGTCATGGAGAGATATCAACAACTTTTGAACTTCTACTATCTCTTTTAACTCTTCGTCAAGACCTATTATTGTAAACACAATTTCATCAATATTTAGCAATATCTTCATCATCATGCATCTTCAAAGGCTCAAATTTCTTTCTAAAAATTTGAAGTTTGGCTTGCTTTACCTTGCTATCAACTTCATAGCAGCTACTCATCTTGTCCCAAATAGATTTTGTAGTAGTGCAATCCATGATATTGACTAGTTCTAATTCAGGTAGGCCAGCAAGTAGAGCATTCATAGCTTTAGCATTGCATGTAAATTCCATATTTTGATCTCTAGTAATTAGGGCTTGAGGATTTTGATATTCTTCTTCCACTGTGTCCCATACATCAACTCTAGAAGATTGAATATATGTTTTCAGTCTTTCTTTTCAAAACACATAGTTTGTTCCATTGAACATAGGTTCCCTATTGGTGAATCCTCCTTCCTGTTTTTCCATTGCCAATGATATTTTTCCAGTTATTAAACTGATTTTGAAGTAACCTGGGGCTTTGATACAAATTGTTAGAAACAAGTACAATACTAAGAGAGGGGGTGAATTAGTTTTGCAAGAATTCTAAAACTTTGTTTCACAAGAAAATAATATGAGGACACCAATAAACACTTCAAAGACCATTCATATAATCATTACAAGAATCAAAACAAGAAGCAGAAATTAAACATATAGATTATTCAATTACTTTCAAAAAGGAAAGCTTCAACTTGTTGTTACAAAGTTCTCTATCTCCAACCAAAAGGAAGCTACTACTCCCTAATTTATCAACTACTACTAAAAGGGCATACAACCCCTAATTTATCTGCTGTTGTTGAAAGGATATTATACCGCTGATTATTTACCAACCACTACTAGAAGGAGATACAACCCATGGAAAGCAAGTTGTCACTTGCTTGACCTCATTGATTCATCTTTCATTCCATTTTAAAACTCAAATCATGAAGGTTGCTTCCTTTCATAAAATAAATAAATTCCTCCTCGATCACGCATCCTAATCACCAAAAAATCACCTCCAACATCGTCTTATCTTCGATCAAAATGCACAACACCAACACTAATAGAAATAACATCAACTTCAACAACTATTTTCTTCGTGTTATTTCAATTCTACTTATATAGAATCAGGACTAATATTATTAGATCTAAACACTTTAGTTATCTTCATTTATCTTTCATGCATAAATTTTTATTTTTGTTTATGTCCCACTTTTGTCAAGTCTTCTAGATGCATTCATCAAGTCTTTAAACTCTACTTGTTTTATTTATGAGAAAAACTAAGTTAAACTGCTAATTTCATAAATTCTGGTGAGTTACAGGATTTAGCAATGACTTTCTAAATTTGGTGAACTACTAGATTTGGCCAATTTGCCAAATATACTGCTAAATTTGTCCATGCCTCTAAAAATGCTAGTAACTTGTTCATGCTGTGTTTTTAAAATTTAATGCAGTACGGTTTATGGTGGAATCCACCAAATTTGGCACAAAATGCCACTTTTCCAACCTGTTCATTGGAACAATCGCTAAGCCCTTGTTATTAGCCTGTTACCCACCACCTATGGGTGACACCCATAGGAGAAAATTTTTCTCCTAGATGGTCCTCAACCAGCACCCAGTAGCCCCTTGCAGCCACCATATAGTTTGAGGTGCCACAATCTCCACCACGTGATACATTCATATGGTCCGCCTCTCGACCTCGAAGGTATGGCTTTTCATTGTGTAGTTGGGTAATCTTGTATACTTATGATGGACACTTTTGGGCCTGGATTGGTGGGGGGATTAGGTGGAAAGAGTGGTCTAGGTCTATACTCTTGTCTTATTTTCCCAACTTGATGGTTAGCCTTCTAACTTAGTCTTATGGGATCTCCTTTACTGGCTACTAGCTTTAGGGTTGGCACTACATGGAAAATACCTATTTTGGTTGCATGGTCTCACTTCCTCGCACCATATACATCACCACCCTGCACTCATTTTAACCCCATTCATCACTTTTCCCATATGGGTCCACATTTTTCCATTGGGTCCATAAGGAGTTGGCTTCCCCTTCCCTTGTCCACACTTTGGGTCGGGCCTAGACCATGCCTCAAAGGTTGATGCAGCTAAAAGAAACAAAAGATCATAATTTGGCCACTCTCAATAGGAAATGTACCATAAAATGCAAAATATGGATGAGGCATACGCATTTAGAACGTGGGGAAAAGCCAAGCATGAGCTCTACCCTTCACATTATGGCCATCACCCTGGTTCCTAGGTCCCCTCTTATCGGCCCCTTACATCATTAAGGAACCCATGATTGTCCCAACCCCTAATGGACAATCAACTTCCCCACCTTAAGGGGGAAATCAATTCTATAACCCACACATCATACTATTATCCCCTTGAGCCCCAAACAGTTATAAAAGAAAATAAATAAAAGGAAAAAAACATATGAAGAAGGGTGGAAAAACAAAGGTCGGGGTAACCCATGTACCATGATTTCTCCCTCTTACATTCATAAACCCAAGTGTGGGCTTCCTTTATTATAGATACCCTTGTACTATGACATGTGGCTTGGAGCGTTCCCCTAATGACCCATTTTTTTCCACCATTATATCACATGAAACCTACTAATTTATGGATGTCTCGTGGACATGTCACCCCATTTAGAGGTAGAAACCACCTAATAGGGTCCTTTTATAACCCCATTATTGACCTTGGAGACACCTATACATGCTAAATTCCACTATGGACGAGCATACCACCATGAAGTGTCCATTTGATTCCATGATTTGTAAGCTCTTTTACTTCATTTCTATAATGATTTGTTGTGTTGGAAGGAAAGGGGATGTATTGGATCTTATGCAGGATTGTAGGTGGGTCTCCATTTGGGGTTTGGTCTCCCTATACAGGTACAAAGCCCTCCAAAGGGTCATATTGGCACATTTAGGGTGAGCGTTGAGAGCCATGGGCCACCACCATAACAGAGAAAAAAATTCCACTTCATGGATACCTCAACACCATTCATTGATTTCTCACATTCCACCATTTGGATGAACATGATGCTCTTGGACCACCATGACTAATAAGCTTCACAAATGTTCTAGGACCCAGATGAGGATGTGTCTCACCATGGGAGATAGATGGATGGCTTATGTCATCATTTTGGCCCTTACAAATGGTAGACAAACATTATCGATCCACTTGGAGACCCATGAGGATGTCATTATACCCCCACACCCACTTGGGGACACCACATTTGATTTTCTTAGACATCAAGGGACCACCCCTTTTATCACTATGTTTGGAGCCTATTATATCACCTTAGCACACTTCAATGGCCCAAAGTCTCGTTGTATCTATTATTTTTCCCTTTTAGAGGCTTATCTTTGTATTATGGAGCTATCTTGGTGGGTTTGTCACCAAGTTTTGTTATTCTTTCACATTACTTTATTATTAAGGGGAATTATTAGGCTAATAGTCTATTCGAACCACCTTATGGATTGTATAAATAGATGAGAGGTTCATTCATTTCTCTCATCACATTTTTGTATTGGCCTATCTCTTCTTGAGAATTTCGGCTAGCCTATTTGATGGATGAATTGGATATCTAATGCATTTTGATGTTTGGAAAATATTAATTTCTTATCTTGGAGCTTCTTCTTTTTTGCATCTTGATGATTGGAATAATTTCGCTATACTTGTGAGTACCTTTTCATGCTTATTTGTAAATTTTGTCTCATAAAATTGTCTATGGAATATTTTCGTTCATGAAGTTGGTGTAGCTATTATTTATCTTATATGAAGTTGTTGGGCTTGTCTTTATGAGGTATTTTTCATATGATTATTTTAAATATGGTGAATATTTTCCTATGGGTACATGAATGCTCGTGAATTGCCTTGATAAGTCATCATTTGCAACATAAATAAGTATAAATTTCTCTTTGTAACCTAGTTGTTGCTTAGGTCATACGAAGTTGTTGGGAAACTCCTTGATTGGAACTAAGCCTATCTAAACATTGATTTCATTTTACTTCATTCTCCCAATTGGCTAGGCACTTATCTATTCCTAAGGTGATCGCAAAAGAATATTCTTCTCATCTTCTCTTCCTATTTCTAAGCCCTAACCTATTAGGCCTCCTAGGGAATCACCTAAAATCATTTCTAGCCAATGAAAACGCTTGAAAATTTGTGAGATTCTATGCTAGGGTCTTCTTGAGGGACCTCCAATTTTGATATCAATCCTATAGTGGAATCCCAATATATTGCAAGCCCTATCCCAAAGACTATTCTTCTCCCTAGGTTCCCTTGGTTTATTGCCTTCATTTGGATCATTGCATTTGAATTCCAAAATAAAATTAGTCCTTTGATCCTATTCTCCTCCCTAACTAGGTCAATCCCCTTTATTATTGATCAACTCCATACCCTTGACCTAGTTTGGGTCCACTTGGTTTCTTTGTGGTCCCACAACTTTGTGACTCAAACTCCAAGAGGATTACATAGAAACCATTTCTCAGGATTCTCATGCCCAAGATGCACCTTATTAAGTGTTAATCATCAAACCTAGGCCTAAGTATCTTCACATCCCTTCTAAGAGAGCCATTTATCTTGCTTTCAGAGTAATAAATCCCATTATTTGAGCCTCTCTTGTGAATAGGCTTTAGGAATCACTCCACCTCCTATCATTGATATATCCATCCTTGTGGTTCCTCTCATACTAGGACTCCTCCCATCGGTGAAATTCATTAAAGAGCATGGAGCTTTATATAAGGTGATAGTGGGTTATCGCTCCATTTTTGCCTCTTGACTTAGTAGTTTCTCTATACTAGATCCCTTACTAGGACCCCTACTAGTTTGAGAGATAACATAGCCCATAGACTTAAATCATGACTATAAAACGACATAGACTTGAGGGATTTACAGTACAAAAACCTCTGAAAATAACCACTGGTTGGTGCACCCTCATTTTGAGCTTCATGGGATTAACATATTACATCAAATATTTCTTCCCTTGGTTACCTCGAACATAGAACTAGATCCTGGAGTGCCTTCTATAATCTGATAGAACCATCAACTATTGTCAATTTCTCTATCTACCAGGCCCGTCTCCTCGGAGAAACTAAATTGTGCACCTTTTTAAACTTCTTGAGTCATTCCTCTAGGGTTATGTGTCCATCTGGGATCAACCTTACTTCTATGTGCACAATTTCTATTGATATGTCGTTCATGACTTATGTGCCACATCATCTGCCACCATGTCCTGACACTTTGTCAGCCCAAAGAAATAATTGGTTTCTCATCCAAAAATTTCTGTCATGCCTAAATTCTAAGGACCGAGGTGTTGCGCCTTGTAGGGAATTCAAATTTACACACAGACCAATAAGAAATCTAACAGGTTTATGTTAGTGCTACCAACTCTACCACTTAAGAAAAGATGTCACGTGTCACTCACTAAGTGGTTCCAGATGTCACCTATTTTTGGCCCAATTGGCCACCTAAAAATGCCAAATATGCACGCCACATGTCACATCCTCATTGGTCCCATGTCATGTTGATTTCATCATGCCACTATGTCTCCATAGTGGCTCCACCTATTCTATCACATCATTTCTCTCATTCAATGATAGTGTGTCAATTGTCATTCATCCATGTCATCCCAACACCACATCATCCTGGAGGTTTTGACTTGCACCTGCCTTGGAGAACTCTAGGAAAATCCACCAAGGTGATGTGCCTAATATGGGTCTGCCTTGTCTCCACAACACTCTTCTGCAATTGGACCACCTTGCCACCTATTTGTGCCACCTCATCCCAACTTCCTTATCCCTGATACTTTCACTCACGCCTACCTTGGAAAACTCTGGGGAAAAACATTGGTGATGATGTGGCTTCTGATGTCCCCCACTAAATAACTTCTGCCAATCAAAACACACTCTCTCTATATTGTTATGACATGTCCTTTGATATGGAATTTTTTGATGGTTTTCGCAGACCCCCCTATTATTTAACCTGTGGGAGGGCATGGACCCCCGCATAATTTACAATCATTTGATGGGGATGTGTGGCACGTGATCTATCAATGAACATGAATGTTATTTAACTGTCATTCACTGTCAACTACTCCACTAGCCTTTGCAGGACCACCGATTTTTGAGTGTGCCAACCATGTGCTAAACACCATATTTAGCTATGCAACTCCTGAAATTTTTAACCTGTATCCTTTGACCTTGAATATATTTTCATCCAGGGGATCTTTTCTGGCCTTCAATATATTTTTCAAAATCTCTTTCAAAGCTCTATCCATGTAAGCAACTTCCAAGAGATTATGTTCTGACTTTCTATACTAAAAATGGCTCCAAAGTCTCTGCTCTTTGATAAATTTCTTGGCCCCCATCTTTGCCTTTGCCATCAATGAAAATTTGTCTAACACTTTTCTATCTTCTTCCAAATGTACCCTTATGTTGTTGATGATGTCCTCTCATTCTTCGGCTTTCTTGTTAATACCTTTAAAGTGTTCTTTTAGTTTACTCAACTCCTTTTCCAATGTCTTTAGATACTTCCTTTCTACCTTTAGATCCTTTAGAGCACTAATCAATTCTCTTTCTAGACTTACGTCTCCTTCGAATTCAACTTATTCTTGATTATCCAATGCCATGAATAAGACCCTTTATGGGTCACTGTCACCGCCACTTTCATCATCAGATGAAGAGTTGTCTTCTTTTGAATAGAGACTTTCTTGTAGATTTTACCTTTACCTTTCTTTTCATTTATTTTATGACTTTTCTTTTTCTTAGGAGCTTCTTCTTCATCATCGTTGTCTAAACACTTTTCATAGGGACATTTTGAAGCAAAATGACAAATTCTACTACAATTATAACATTTCAAAGGAAGCTTATATTTGTACTTTTAGATTACTCTCTTAAGCTTCCTCATGAAGTTGGCTATTTCTTCATTTGAGTCCTTAATATAGCTACAACTAGTGCTTACTTTGATTTTGGTATTTTTTTTTGTCTTGATTGATGCTTTGAAGGTTGCTTCTCTTGTGGATGGATTTTTCTAATATATTCTCATTTTATAAGCTATAAGAGTTCCATGTAATTCATTCATGTTGACGTTGTCTAAGTTTGGTCTTTCTTTTAGAACATATAGTTTAGAATCAAATCTCATTGGAAGAGATCTTAGTACATTTCGAACAACTATTTTATTCTCCATTGGTTCTCCCAATCCTTGCAAATCATTCACTATTTCATATACACAGAGGAAGTAGGATACAATATTCTTGTTAAATAATGAATCCATACAGGTGAAGATAGTCTTTAGTAGAGGAGGAATGACCTGTTATCGAGTTTTGAGAACCCAATATTCTTGTCTTCCCTCATTTTTAGCTACTCAAATTTCCCTATGAAAATTTGAAGATTAGCCTCTTTGACTTTCTCCTCTCCTTCAAATATACTTTGAATCTTGCCCCAAACATTTGTATCATATTTTCAACTTGCCACCTTAACATAGACCAATTCTAATAGGATAGTTACAATAACATTCCTGGCTTTACAATCATTTTACACAAGTTTCTTACCAACATCATATGTTGGAGGAGCGAAAGGTGGAGAGTATCCATTTTCTACAGTGCTCCAGACATCAAATCCTTGTGCTTGTACATATGTCATCGTCCTTCCACTCCAAAGTGCATAGTTTTGTCCATTGAATAGTGTAATTCCATTCTTGGTGCAATCCATGATCTTCCTTCTAGTGGTTAGACTTCTTGTGAAGGAAGATACTATGATACCAATTGTTGGAAATACTGAGAGGGGGTTGAATTAGTATTTCACTTCAATTAGTTATTTCTTAAACATTCAAAGCATTAAATGTTATTAGTGTTAGATCAAAACATAAACCAACATAACATCACAAGAAAATTTTATGTGGAAACCCTCCTAGAAGAAAAATCGTCGAATGCTTTTCTAACATAATTTATGAGTGCAATCTTTATAATCTTCAACTGAAAGGATTCTCCAACACCCTGCAAGCTCCAACTTTCCTTACCACCACCCTGCATCCTGAAGTATTTTTAGGCTCCAACTTGAGGGAGACTTCACTCCCTTCCTTGCACCACCCGACCACCCTTAAGTTAAAAGATAGAAAATGTGGGCTCTCATACCAAAGACAATGAACCACTTACAATGATATTCAAATAGACCCTTTCTACTGATGTATGTGTCAGGTGTGGAGCCTGATTATTTTCTTTATTCATATTTACCACCGCATTGGACCCCATTTCTTAATGTGGCGCAACACCGCCCATAAATGTGCACCGCCAAGGGGGTCCAGGGGGGCATCGATGATTACTTGGAGCACCCCCTGGCGGGGGATCAGGGGCAGTGCCCCCGAAGCTAAAAATAGATGTAAAATTGCCTTGTAAAATGTTGTAATTTCTAAGTCAATCTAGGTCGTTCATTAAGAGTAAATCTGACGGTAGAAATTATGTTTAATTTAGGGTTTTTTTTCCCTAGAAGGAAACCCCTCGCTATATATGAGGGAATTGTTTTGCGTCTATGTAGATCTATATTCTGAGCGAGAAAGAGAGAGGAGATTGTGTGATAGCAAAGAGGGAATTACAACAGATTTGTTGTAGGTTGTATCTCTTCATTTTGTTGGATAATATAAAAGGAGGGACTAGTTGTTTCTCTGTGGACGTAGCCCAAATTGGGTGAACCACATATATATGTGTCTCTCTTGTTTTATGTGTTTTCTGTGTTTATATTTCTGCAATATTTTATGTGTTCCATTGCTCTGTAATATATAATTTTCTAATAGTATGCCCTAGACGTGAAATGGTATGCCAAACTTTATCAAACTGACATACTTCAAAACTACTATTTATATATGTAGGTTTTAACCCCGTACAGAAATTACCTGCATACGAATTCTAAATCACAGAAAAAATAAACAATGTGAGAGCATAACACATAAAACACATATACACAGATATTTCCCCTGGATCCCAAAACCGGGACTACCAGCTTGATTTTTCACTATATTCCTTTCAATGTTACAATACATATTTATACATGCCGAAGCATCCAATGCCATGGACCGAAAACCATCGCGTCCAAAACCATGGACCGAAAAACCATAGGTAGGTTCACCCAACCTAATATAGGGTCCAAAAATAAATAAATTCCCGGGGCGTTGCCCCGGACCCCGAAGAGGGGGGCTACCCGCCCCCCTCAAACCCCCTGGACAGGGGGGGCTGCCGGCCCCCCATGACCCCCCCACTACGCAATCGACTCAACGAAGGGGGGGCTTCGCCCCCCCTCTAACCCCCCGGTTCACTATGTAGGTTAGTCGTGGAAAGAATATAACACAACCCAACAATCTCCCACTTGTTGTTTTCTTTCCACAGGGGACCACAGGAGAGCTTAGTCATTTTTCAAGCCCTGAAATGCCCATTTTTTCTCTACACCAAGAGAACTTCTCAGAGCTCACAGATTTTTTCAATGCATCTGCAATATTCTTCAAAGTTTCCACCTTTACCAGAAACACCTTTTTGTCTTCTATCATATCCCTCACAAAGTGATACTGAACATCAACGTGCTTTGTCTTTGAATGATAAGCAGGGTTCTTTGCCAAGAAAATTTCACTTTGGCTGTCACAGTCTATTCTTATAGCTCCCTGTACTAACCCCATACTTGAACACAATCTCTACAACCAAACTGCTTCCTTGCTTGCATGAGTGGCTGCCATGTATTCTGCCTCTGTAGTTGATAGTGCCACTACAGATTGTTTCTTACTCATCCAACTGACTGCACCTCCAAATAGGTTAAACATATACCCACTTGTAGATCTTCTCTGATCCAGATCTCCAGCCCAGTCTGCATCAACAAAGCCACGAATATCCAACACTCCGTCCAATCCTAGTCTTCCTTGGTAGCACAAACCATAATCACTAGTGCCACGCAAATACCTGAAAACCCGCTTCACTTTTGTCCAGTGCTCCTTCCCTGGTTTTGACATAAACCTGCTCAATACTCCCACTGCATGTGCAATGTCTGGTCTAGTACAGACCATTGCATACATCAGACTACCAACTGCACTTGCATATGGAATACGAGACATGTCCTCTTCCTCTTCTTGTGTCTTGGGACACTGTTTAGCAGATAACCTCACACCTACAGGAATAGGAACCTTCAACGGTTTACTATCCTGCATATTAAACCTTTGCAGTATTGTCTTGACATACTTCCTCTGGTTTAACCAGAGCTTCCTCTTTGCCCGATCTCTTTTAATTTCCATGCCCAAAATATAGTTTGCAGCACCAAGATCTTTCATGTCGAATTTGGAGGACAATTGGGTCTTCAAATCCTGGATAATTTCTTTGTCATTCCCAACCAGCAACATATCATCCACATACAATACCAGATAAATAACACGGTCACCAATTAATTTAAAATACACACAGTGATCTGCTTTGCTTCTGGTGAAGCCAAGTCCCCGTATAAATGTATCAAATTTTTGATACCACATCCTTGGTGGTTGTTTTAACCCATACAGAGACTTCTTTAACTTGCATACCAGTTCTTTCTTACCCTTCACCGCAAAGCCTTCAGGTTGCTTCATGTAGATTTCCTCTTCCAAATCCCCGTGAAGAAATGTTGTCCTTAAATCCATCTGTTCTACCTCAAAATCAAAAGCAGCAGCAATAGATAAAAGTAACCTAATAGACGTTACCTTAGCAACAGGAGAAAAAATATCACCAAAATCAATTCCCGGCACCTGGGAATAACCTTTTGCTACCAACCGAGCTTTGTATTTCTCCACCTTCCCTTCTGCATTTGTCTTCTTTTTGAACACCCATGTGCTGCCAATGGGTTTCCTTCCAGCTGGCAACTCCACTAGATCCCAAGCCTCATTTTTGTGCAAAGATGCCATTTCATCAACCATGGCCTCTTTCCAGAGTTTTCCATCCTCTGAATCTACTGCTTCCTTCACAGTTCTGGGATCATCATCAGTAACAAACAAAGCAAAATTTAAACAGAAAGCAGATGGACTATACCTTTCTGGCTGCCTTGTTTCTCGAATTGATCTTCTCAGAGCCGGAGTTTGTGGCTCTTCATCTTCTAATTCCTCCACTGCTGCAGAGTCTAATTCTTCCTCCTTTAGCTCAAACTCTATCTTCTCAGGTTCCTTTGGTTGGACTTCATGTTTAATAAAATCTTTTATCTCTCTGAACACCACATCTCGGCTGTACACAACCTTCTGTGTGACTGGGTTCCAAAGCTTATAACCCTTTAAACCATCCTTATCCCCAGTAAAGATGCACTTTTCAGATTTACTATCCAACTTGGTTCGTTTCTCCTTTGGAACATGTACATATGCATCACATCCAAATACCCTCAGATGTGAAAGAGAGGGTTTCTTACCAGTCCATACTTCTTGTGGAGTCTTATCCTCCAACGCTAATGAAGGTGACTTGTTGACCAAGTAACATGCAATATCCACCGCCTCTGCCCAGAATTCATGTCCTAACCCGACACCACTGAGCATGCTTCTTGCCCTTTCCATCAACGTCTTGTTCATTCTTTCTGTGACTCCATTTTGCTGAGGTGTATATGGAGTAGTCTTCTGCCGTGCTATACCACACTTCTTACAGAATTCTTCAAATTCCTTGCTGCAAAACTCTCCACCATTATCTATCCTCAGCACCTTTATCTTCTTCTTTGTCTGATTTTCCACCAGAGCCTTAAATTCTTTAAACCTGTCAAAGACTTCAGATTTCTTCTTAAGGAAATATATTCATTTATTCATTGAGAAGTCATCTATAAATGATACATAGTACACAAACTTACCGAGTGATGAAACCTTCACAGGTCCAAACACATCACTGTGCACAAGCTCTAATATTTGTTTCACCCTCTTAGCACCAGAGGGGAAACTCACCCGATTCTGCTTCCCATATACACAATTTTCACAGAAATCAAAATCCAGAGAGATATTACTAATACCTTCTACTATACCTTTACCATGAAGTATTCAAAGGCCCTTCTCTCCAATATGTCCAAGCCTTTGATGCCACAACATGGTCTTCTCTCCATAGACCACTAGATTTTTCAGCTCCACTTTCAGGGACCACAGAACTGTTGCACCCATCAACAACAGTCCTACCTTGCAGCTTGTACATAGTTCCAGTCCGAATTCCCCGCATCAATACCAGTGCTCCCCAAACCATCTCGTAGGTATCCTTCTCAGACACTATTTTTACACCTACATCATCCAACTTGCTTACAGAAATCAGATTTCTGGCCAATGCAGGAATATGAAGAACACTCAGAAGTGTTCTAACCCTTCCACCTTGCAACTTCAACTTTACTTTTCCGCGACCAATGATTCTAGCCTTCCTATCATCTCCTAAGAAGACATCACCACCATCATATTTCTCATACTCACAGAACCACTCTCTATGGGGAGTGAAGTGAAAGGATTCACCTGAGTCAATCAACCATGCCTCATGATCTACATGTGTACTTGAAGCAGCCAAGTACACATCCCCACCTTCATCTGAGGTGGTTTTTGCCTCTGCAGAAGGAGCATCATCAGATCCCTTTCCTCTATCAGGAGCTTTAGATTTGCAGTCCCTTTTGAAGTGCCCTTCCTTTCCGCATTTCCAGCACACCACCTTTACAGGTTTTCCTGGAGATTTAGATCTCCCTCTAGATTTAGATCTCCCACTCGATGACTTATTTTTGTTTCTATTCTGGGACCGTCCTCGTACAGACAAGGCATCACCATTATGGCTCTCCATATTTTTCCGTCTCATCTCCTCCGTCGGCAAGGCTGAGACTATTTCATCAAACTGCAAAGCAGTTGCATTGCTACCTATTACAATAACCAGACTATCCCACGAATCTGGTAGAGAACACAACAAACTGATGCACTTATCTTCATCTGAAATTTTAATATCAACAGACGCTAACTAACTTACCACAGTATTAAATGTGTTGAGATTATCTGTCACCGAGTCTCCATCTTTCATCCTCAGGTTATACAGCTTTTTCTGCAGGAACAGTTTATTCACCAGAGACTTAGATTGCTACAAAGTCCCTAACTTGTCCCACAAAGCCTTCACCGTAGCTTCCCCTAATACATTCAACAATACTGAATCTGAGACACACAATCGTATTGTGCTCTTTGCCTTCCGATCCAACTTCTTCCATTCTTCATCGGTCACTCCCGTTGGTTTAGTACCTGGATCTACCGCGATCCACTGATCTTTATCCACCAATAGATCCTCCATATTGGTTTCCACGACTCAAAACTCTAACCATTGAACTTCTCGATCTCTATCTTTCCGCTGCTCGCCATCTTCTTTCACCACCAGAATCGATCTCACAGATCTCCCACTGAACAGGGTCTACCACAGGCCCGAGCGAAACCCCTCAGCAACAAAGGCGTCCCCTTGAAGCCAAAACAACTCTGATACCAAATATGGGTTTTAACCCTGTACAGAAATTACCTGCACACGAATTCTAAATCACAGAAAAAATAAACAATGCGAGAGCATAACACATCAAACACATATACACAGAGATTTTCCCCTGGATCCCAAAACCGGGACTACTAGCTTGATTTTTCATTATATTTCTTTCAATGTTACAATACACATTTATACATGTCGAAGCATCCAATACCATGGACCAAAAACCATCGCGTCCAAAACCATGGACCGAAAAACCATAGGTAGGTTCGCCCAACCTAATATAGGGTCCAAAAAAAAAAATTCCCGGGGCGCTGCCCCGGACCCCATAGAGGGGGGCTACCCGCCCCCCGGTTCACTATGTAGGTTAGTCGTGGAAAGAATATAACACAACCCAACAATATACAACTTTAGGCCTCTTATCCAACAAATTAATCATAAACTAAACAATTTACAAGACTTGTCTCATACCTCAAGTAAGTTTGTTGATGAGAAGTGTGCCGCTAATTACTTCATATTATGCCAAGTGTTATGCCCTGAAGATGTCCCTTTTTTCCACTGATTACCAAGTGTTCTCACAGACATGAATTAATATTCAAAAGTTTCCTTCCATCTGATGCTTGTCCAAATAAACCTCAAATACATTCTTTTACTCATAATTAAGATGACCCTCAATCAAACCTTAAACATTATTTTAGGTAACTTTCATGAAACCTCAGAAAGGCATGGATATACCACAAATTACCTCCACCATTGATCTTTGTTCAACAAGAAATGTCACACTTAGATAAGGAGCTACCTTAGACTTTAACACCATTCAAGGATTTTCCTCAAATGGAATTAGTCCTCTACTAAGGTCTACCTCAAATGATGCAAAAATTACTCTGAACAAGTCTTAGTAAGTTGTAGAAAACCTCACGAATGAAATAGGTCTAAGCCATAGGAAGCTTCTTCAACAAGGATGAAAAGCCTCAACTCTGCCCTAGTCAAAGAGACCCACAAATAACCATTGAATTTGTCATAGAAAGGAGGTCAAGATGAGGCTCAATTTGAGCCCTCAAATAGCCTGCAAAATCTCCTTAAATATTCCTCTAGTTCAACCTCAATGTTGCCACAAATTTCTTGGAAATTGTCCATAAAATAGACTCAAATATAATGTTGCAAAAATCATCCAAGAGGGGGTCTGAATAAGCCTTAGAACAAGCCCTAAGATAGTCCTAATAGGCCTAATATTAGTGTCACATCAGCCTCATAAGTAGCTCGGAATAGGCCACAAAATATTGCGAGATCGACATCAGAAGTAACCCTTGACAAATTAATTCTTCACAGAAAGATGAACTCAAAAACCCTTCACAAATCAGCGTTCTTCTCAAGATACTCATGACTTCCCTTGATCTCATTATTACAAAGTATATTTTCTAATGATAGGCATTAATTTTTGATACATGATGGAGGAAACCGAGTCACTTATTTATACTAAATGAAGGGGCTTCTCGGGGGGACGACATTAAGATTGACCTTACAACAATCCCAAAATTAATTTCATTTGAAGGTCGATCTCATTCATGCTTAATAAACCCAATAACAAAAAATTATTTAAGGATAATTTGCACCAAATAAATATTTATTCAAATTTTATCCAATAATGGAGATTCCTTTTAACATTCAATTTAGGGCTCCTTGACCACAAAATGGGGCTCCAACTTTGACAAGACATATATCCTCAACCATGAGGAGTTATGTGACTGCCACATACCACTGGAATCAACATTATGAGGAGAATAAAACAAACATGGCCTTGAGATTAAAAAAAAAACATTGATCTTCTCAATCATTTCCACATCAAAAGTGGGGCTTCATCTGGCTATTACTTGGGTTGACATCAATGACAACCAAATTCGAACAATTTGTGTAGATTATATTTACGTTCAACTAGGTTAGGGTAAGGAATGTGACGTGATATTCCCCCACTTGAGGGAGGTACCTCCTGTAATTTGGAGCGAGAGTAGAGGGCATGACATTTTTTATCTTCCATTGAAAATTCTAGTGGAGGGGAAACAAGAGGAGGGGGAAAGATTAAGTGAGGAAAGACGAGATGGTTAGGTACTGTGGGGGGGTGGGTAGGATGAAGGGAGAGGGAAGGAGGATGGAGGGGATGACTCCAAATAGTAGTTGACAAGTGAGGGAAAGGTACAGACAAGGGAGGACATGATCTGCAAGAGTGCAAAGGCAAAAAAGGGAGAGGGAGAAAATATATCATACCTAAATAAGTTGTCATGGCTAGAGGAATGTCCATAGTTTATTTCGAAAATTGTGACCTCGGAGGTGAAAAGCTTTGAGAGGAAGAGAGGTCCTTATTTTTTTTTGTTTTTTCCAAAATGGAATCTTAGATTATGGGCCCATTTGTTGACAATCCTCCTAGAAGCATCTTTCCTCATAACAATGGAAGCAACTAAAGGGGAGCTTCCAATAGTCTTTTTTTTGTTTTTGTCTGCAACCTTTGACCTGAAACTAAATATTTGCAAGAATTCCTCCTTTTAAATTGATTTTGACTTGTATTCAAGCCCATTTGTGATCAAGTGTTTATTCCCAACCAAGTTCCAAGTTAATGAAGGAGCCAATCTTGTTTCCCAAAGACATGAGAATATCAACTTGCCAAAAGGTAAGGAGAAAACCTAACAGGATGGCCCAAACTTTGATGGAGTCCATAGGCTCCCTGGATGGGTCAAAATTGATATACCAATGCTGAAGGAAAAGACCATATTTTCCCCACGACCAACTATGCCCCATTATTCTATTGTTATCCTCATCAAAACGAAAAATGAAGACTAGCCACCCACGAGGAAGCAGATGATAAATTGGAGAGTAACTGAGTGTGGGATTCCATTTTTCTACGAGCAAACCTCCAATTCCAAATAATTTGATAAGGCTTCCATTGAATTGACCACCTACATTTTTTCCTGAATAATCCATAACTTGTGAAATGTTGATTTCTTCGTTGACCATGGAGCTGACCAAACTTGTCTAATGCCAAATGCACTTCATTCTCTGCTTACCAAAGCTTCCATATTTTCCCTAAGTAGAGAGCGATAGAGAGTTGATAGGGGAGGAAAGAAAAAAAGAAGGATTACATGGTTCCTTAGGGATGAAAGGGAGAGGGGGGCAAGTGTCAAGAACATAGTCAAGAGGAAAATGAGAAGGAGAGAGGGAGTCTAATTTGGGGAAGGAAGGAGGAAATGTTTGGTGTCAGGAAAATCATGTAAACAAGGATGAGGAAGGGGCATATGTAGAAAACACTGGAAGACTGTTCAAATCATGGGAATGTCATGTTTCAAGTTCATGTTGGGAGACAAAAGCAGTGAGGGAGATGTGGTTGGATGTGTAATCCACCTCATCCTCCCCTCCAATATTCCATGTCAATACAAAGTCAGAGGGTGGAGATCCAAAAGGAAATGATACCAAGCCACCATCTGAAAAGAACATGGAGTAATGAAGAGTAATATGAAAAACAAGGAGAGTGGATAAGACATGGAAAAAGGAAAGAAAAATAACTTAGACTTGAGCTGGAGCTAGAAACCCTTACCCTTGACATAGTGAGAAAATACTCAAGCTTTATGGGTGGACCCTCAGGGGTCATAGAGCCATTCCCATATCCAAACCCATTTTCCCTAATTTTAATATGGGTGGGGCTTTTGTAACTAATTTATAATTAAATAAAACCAATTTTGAATTAAATTATAGATTTAAGTATTTAGTTTTATTATTTAGATCTTAATTTATTTTTTTGAGTTTTAGGTTCTCATCTCGTCAAAAGTAGATTTTAATTTTAATAATAAGTTAGATTTTAATTTCATTTAAAATAATTTTTAATTAATTTTTTTTAAATATATTTTAGGTTAAATTATATATATCTATATATCTACTAGTAAAGTACAAATTTAAATTAAAGTTGGAAGGGGCATCGAGGCCTATCCTATCACAATTCTTACTGAGCTTGCGGCCTAAAATCCACCCAATTTTACCTCTCTATACGAATAGTCTAAGGAGGTAACCTCTTCCCGAAAAATAATGAAAATTTTGGTATAATTTTGAAAAAAATTGGTGTAAATTTTTGGAAATCCAAGTTACAATTATGAAGTTTTAGGATTTTGGGTGTCCCAAGGGCTTTTGATGGTGTTGAATCTATTTCCACCATTAAAAAAGTGATTCAAACACATTAAGGGGTTTTTGATGGTGTTAAATTCATTTTCACTATAAAAAAGCGATTCAAAAACTCTCTCACATTCTCGAATTTCTTGAAACAAATCTTGTTAAATTCAATAAGAAATTCATTGTTGAAAACAAATTATCACCTAGTTAGACAACACCTTTTCCATATCACCTAAATTCATCCCGTGGAAGCATAATAAACCTATGTAGGAAATAGGTATCTTCTCAATCCAACAAGCTCGTATCTTGACCTAGCTCGGCCAATTGACCTGGCAACCTCATGTCGAAACCTATTCGACTCACTCCATGTGGAAGGGAAATCCGAAACACCCCTATTCGACCAATACATAGAGAACGTCATGCGATCAAACATAGTTGGTATCCTACGTAGAGCAGTCAGTACACGTAGTTGAAAAACCATGCAACACTCCTAAATCAACGCTCCTCTATCAAACCTGAGTTTCCTCTACAAACACAGCCAGATTCGAGCCATCATTTTGTTGATAAGTGACGCTTTATCCCTTTGTTTTAGCTAAATCTTGCATAGCAAAAAATCAAAACTTTTGGAGCAATTTTGAGCCAGCATTTCATTTCTAGAAAAAATCAAAAATTTTAGAGCAATTTTAAGCCAGCATTTCTGTTGAGATTTTCGGTTTTAATAAAATAGGCAAAAATCTCAGTAGGTGACAACAATCAGATTGTGTTGCTATATTAGCTCTATTTTGTTGGGAGAGAGTTAAAGCATCCTATATTTGTTGTAAGAGGATTTATGAGGCAATTAGATTCTCTTAGCTATAAAACAGGTGTCCATACGGATTGCGATGCGTGTGTGAGAGTTTGTGAGGAAATTGAATATCTTGTAATATCATTTTTGATAATAAAGATATCCGATGCCTATGTTTGGTGGACGTAGCCCAGAATGGTTGGGTGAACCATGTTAATCTTCTGTGCCTTTTGTATGATTGTATATGCTGTTGTTGTCTCTTATTTTTGCTACGCACTGTTGGCTCTAACAAGTGGTATCAGAGCAAGTTGGAGGCATGGCACAGCGGAGGAGTGGCGGGTCCAAGTTTGGCGTAATCTGTTTGAGCATTGCTTGGTGCTGCATTGGATCGTGGCTGTGGAAATGGCATATGCCAATTTACCTGCGCGCTGAATTTACCTGTGTTTGATGAATGCCATATGGATAACATAAGTTTGAAACTGTCTGCGCGCTGGTCATCAAGCACACAACGGTGAATAGTCTGCGCGCTGGTTTTCTTCACGCTGATGTCCCAGTTCTATAAAGCACGAGTATCGGTGTGGCTGTAGCATTGTTTACGGTGTTTTAAAGTGTTCTGAACGTATTGACCTGCTACGTAGGAGGATTAAACCATAACTGCGCAGCGTGGGATTAAACCATAACGGCGTGGCGTGGGATTAAACCATAACGGCATGGCTGTATGTCCAATACCAGCCATTGCAACTCCACGTGACATAAATTTGTTGCGGAAGGTGCGTGTTATGCCAAAAGGGTGTGTATTGATTGAAGGGTGCGTATTGTATTGATTGCTGGTGCGTGTTATGCCAGAACCCAGAACTTGCAGAAAAATAGTGAGTGGCGGTAAAATATTATTGTTCTGAGTTTGTTTTGCGATTGGCGCGGACTATGGTAAAACAGGTGCGCCAATAATCAGATTAGCGTGGATACGACCTTGTTAAGCACGCCAGTGCGCCCAAATCCTGTTTAGCGCAGATCCGAAGGGGATAGACGCGCCAATTTTGCCACTGATCGTTTTTCCTCTCCAGCGCGGATTGTCGGCTGGTAGAAGGGCGCCAACGCGCCAAAAACTGGTAAAAATTGTGTTGGTAAAAATTGCAATTGTTTTTTGGTGTTTTATTGTAATTTGCACAGTAGAGAGATTTTATGATAACGAAACGACAGTGTAATAAGGCAATGGTATTTATTTAAATATATTAACTTTATTAATTAAAAGGTTGCAATTGGAGATTTTTTTTGGTCGATACAAGATGGCGAAAACTCAGAGTGCCCGGTTTCAAATTGAGAAGTTTAACGGAAAAAACAATTTCGAGATCTGGAAGGTAAAGATGCATGATCTGCTGGTACAGCAAGGCATGGCGAAGGCGTTGTTGGACAAATCCAAACAGCCATACAACATCACAGATAATGAGTGGGCCGAGATGGATGAAAGAGTTGTGAGTGCTATTCTACTGTGTTTGGCGGATGATGTGCTGTTTAACATCGTGTCGGAGAAAACAGCTGCAAGCCTGTGGTCGATGCTTGAGAATCTCTATATGACGAAATCCTTGACAAATCGAATTCTCCTGAAGCGGCAGCTATACAAATTGCGAATGAAGGAAGGTACATCGATTACTGATCATTTGAATGTTTTTAATACTTTACTGGTGCAATTAGAAAGCATATAAGTAAAATATGAATCCGAGGATAAAGCCATAACTTTATTGTGCTCGTTGCCCGAGTCATGGGATCATTTTGTTACTTCTATAAGTCTTAGTTCATCATAAACCATTGAATTTGATGATGTCGTCGGAGCTTTGTTGTCCGAGGAGACCAGGAAGCGGTCGAATGCTGACACCTCTACATCAGAGGCAATGATGGCTAGAGGTCATTCTAGAGAAAGACGCTCTGGTAAGCACAACGACTTGCTTTCCAAATCGAAAGGGAAAAAGAGTAAAGTAAAGTGTTGGTTTTGTGGCAAATCGGGGCACTTGAAGAAGGATTGCTGGAAGCGACAACAAACTTCTAAAGAAGCTTCATCAACAGAAAAGAAGGAAGCGAACACGACCGATACAGGTTCTGCATCTGGTTCAGGTATGAGCGACGAAGTGTTATCAGTTAATTTTTCAAACCATGATCAACATTGCCTGTTAGATTCTGGTGCATCAAACCACATGTGTATTCATAGAGAATGGTTTAAGACGTATAGATTAGTCAATGATGGAGTCGTGTACATGGGTAATGATGTCACATCTAATATTGTGGGAATAGGGAGTATACAGCTGCAAATGTTTGATGGGACAACCAAAATGTTAACTGATGTAAGACATGTACCAGATTTAAGAAAAAATCTAATTTCACTAGGAGCACTTGACACAAATGGATATAAAACTGTAATTCAAGGTGGGGTAATGAAAATTTACAAAGGTATTTTACTAGTAACGAAAGCTAAGAAAGTAGGAAATCTGTTTTAGTTAGAAGGAAGAACAGGGTCAATTCATGTGTCTACGGTGTCTGAACATGACAGTAGTTCCATTCGCCTATGGCATCAAAGGTTGGGCCATATGAGCGAAAGAGGGTTGAAGATTTTGGCTGATCGCAAGTTACTTCCTAATCTAAGGTCTGGAAAGTTAGATTTCTGTAAACATCGTCTGTTTGGCAAACAAAGTAAGCAAAAGTTTAAAACAGGCAAACATACTAGTAAAGGAATACTTGATTATATCCATTCAGATGTTTGGGGTCTAGCACCTACAACCTCGTATGGTGGCTCGTCATATTTTGTATCGTTTATTGATGACTTTTCTAGGAAAATGTGGGTCTACATGTTGAAAAGGAAGTCTGATGTTTTTACAGTTTTCAAGCAGTTTAGAGCATTGGTAGAAAACATCACTGGTAGAACTATAAAATGTTTAAGAACTGACAATGGTGGTGAGTTTACCTCCAAGGAGTTTGAAAACTATTGCAAGGATGCAGGGATCGAGAGACATAAGACTATTGTTTATACTCCTCAGCAAAATGGCATTGTTGAACACTTGAATAGGACTCTTTTGGAGAGAGCAAGGAGTATGTTGAGTAACGTTGGTTTGCAGACGGAGTTGTGGACAAGAGCGGTGGCTACAGCTTGTTATGTGATAAATCGGTCACCATCGACAGCGATAGGTTGCAAGATTCCTCAAGAGGTATGGAAAGGTCACCCTTGTGATTATTCTAAACTCAGAGTGTTTGGTTGTGATGCATATGCTCTAGTACCTAAACATCAGCGAACTAAATTAGATCCAAAATCAAAAAGGTATATCTTTGTTGGATATGGTGATGGAACAAAGGGATTTAGATTGTGGGATCCTACTAACCGCAAAATCATCATCAATAGAGATGTAAACTTTGATGAATCCTCTCTTGTACAGTTAGATGTAGATAATAAATTGAAACAAGATGATCTATCTGATTTTCAGCACATTCAGTTTGACAGCACTTCTAATGATAGTCATGATGACCATAGTTCATATTCTAGTCATGAACAGGTTTTAGAATCAGATTATGAACAGGGTTCAGATGTAGGTCATGAACAGGTCTCAAATGGTGATCATGAAGAAGTTCCTACAGATGGTAGTCAGCCAATTGCGGAAGCACCAGAAACATCCTTAAAGAGGTCTACAAGAATCAAACACCCTCCGAAAATGTATGATGATTATGTTACTTCAGTTGCATTTACAGCTAATGACGATGAACCTCTGTGCTATCAGGAAGCTATAGAAGGTTCGAAGAGTGACAAATGGAAAGCAGCTATGAAGGACGAAATGATGGCCTTAGGTAAGAATGGCACATGGGATCTGGTTGAACTTCCGAAAGACAGGAAAACTGTGGGATGTAAATGGGTTTTCAAGGTGAAACGGGTGTGAATGATACGGAGGACAGATACAAAGCGAGGTTGATTGCAAAAGGGTTTTCTCAAAAAGCAGGCATTGACTTTCATGAGATATTTTCACCAGTTGTTAAAATAGTTTCAATTAGAATTGTGTTGGCGTTAGTTGCTTTGCTTGATTTAGAATTACAGCAACTAGATGTTAAGACTGCATTTTTACATGGAGATTTAGATGAGGAAATTTATATGGAACAACCAGAAGGGTTTGTTCAGCATCGCAATAAGAAATTTTTCTGCAGGCTCAAGAAGTCATTGTATGGTCTGAAGTCATTGTATGGTCTGAAGCAGTCGCCTCGACAATGGTACAAGAAATTTGATTCTTTCATGTTGAGTCAAAAATATATAAGAAGTGAATATGATCAGTGTGTTTACTTTAAGCAGTTAAGTAATGGCATGTTCATTATCTTAGTGTTGTATGTTGACAATATTCTTTTAGCAAGCAAAATCATTGAAGAAATCAACAGGTTAAAGACTCAGATGGCAAGGACATTTGATATGAAAGATCTAGGAGCAGCAAGACAGATTTTGGGCATGGAGATTTTCAGAGACAGGAGCAATGGTAAGTTGTGGCTATCACAACAAAAGTATATAGAGAAAATACTTGTGAGGTTTGGTATGAACAATGTGAATCACAACAAAAGTATATTGAGAAAATACTTGTGAGGTTTGGTATGAACAATGTGAAGCCTGTGTCAGTCCCTTTAGCTTCCCATTTTAAGATTTCTTCCAGTTTATGTCCTAATACAGATGAAGAAAAGGAATATATGTCTCGAATTCCATATGCCAATGTAGTAGGATGTTCGATCTATGCGATGGTTTGTACTCGACCAGATATTTCACATGCAGTTGGGGTTGTCAGTAGGTATATGGAAAATCCAGGTAAAGAACACTGGTCAGCAGTGAAATGGGTGCTTCAGTATTTGAGAGGCACAAGTAGTTATTGTATCACTTACAATAAGAGTAGTCAATTTGTTTGCGGATATGTTGATTCTGATTTTGCAGGTGATTTGGAAAAGAGAAGGTCAACTTCAGGGTATGTCTTTACTCTTGCAGGTGGAGCTATTAGCTGGATGTCAAAGCTACAAAACGTTGTTGCTTTATCCACTACTGACGCAGAATACATTGCTGCTTCGCATGCTTGCAAAGAAGCGGTTTGGCTAAAAGGTTTGATTGGTGAGTTTGGTAGGTTACAGGACAACATCAAGTTACTTTGTGATAGTCAAAGTGCAATACATTTGGCTAAGAATCCGGCCTATCATAGTAAATCAAAGGATATTCCAATAAAGTACCATTTTGTAAGACAAGTTATCACTGAAAGGGGAGTCTCTCTTGAAAAGGTGCATACAAAGGAAAACTGTGCAAACATGTTCACGAAACCAGTTTTGTTAGAGAAGTTGTGTTGGTGTTTGGCTTCTCTTGGCTTGCAGAAAAAATAAATAATAAAGAAACAGGGTATCAGGCTAATTGTTTTCAAGGTGGAGATTGTTGAGATTTTCGGTTTTAATAAAATAGGCAAAAATATCAGTAGGTGACAACAATCAGATTGTGTTGCTATATTAGCTCTATTTTGTTGGGAGAGAGTTAATGCATCCTATATTTGTTGTAAGAGGATTTATGAGGCAGTTAGATTCTCTTAGCTATAAAACAGGTGTCCATACGGATTGGGATGGGTGTGTGAGAGTTTGTGAGGAAATTGAATATCTTGTAATCTCCTGTTTGATAATAAAGATTGCCAATGCCTATGTTTGGTGGACGTAGCCCAGAATGATTGGGTGAACCACGTTAATCTTCTGTGTCTTTTGTATGATTGTATATGTTGTTGTTTTCTCTTGTTTTTGCTACGCACTATTGGCTCTAACAATTTCATTTCTAGAAGTTATGAAATAAACTCACGACAGCTGGAGACATTAGCAAAAACTAGCCTCCAGAAGTTAGTTTCTAGTTTCTCTCTAAAGGAGTTTGGCCTTTGGAATGTTTATGTGGTCATGTAAATTTATTGACCATGTTATTGAACATTTTTCAAAGACCTTTTAAGCTTCATCTTTGGACACGCCGTCGGTGAGAATACTGGCCTGGACGATTCCATCCAGATTCCATCCATTCTTAACTTTTTGTATGTTCGCAATATAAGTATTGTTGACACCTAATCCGAAACGGATGGGTGAACTGGACAGTCATCTAGAAGATGAACTGATCCGTTGTATTTATGTATATAAATATAAGTTAACTAATGAATAATATCAATCAGTTTTTCTCTCCCGCTCATTCTGGAGTTATCCTGGCCTGACATGGTATCAGAGCACAGGTCCCAGTCCCTAAAATAGTTGTAACTCCTGCTGTTCTGAGAGTTGCTCATACCTGAGCGCTGCTCTCTCCTGAGCGCTGCTCTGCTCTGACATCCTGAGCGCTACTCTGACTTTGATTCCCTGATGTGAATTGATATTGAATGCCTCTGCCTGCCCTGACTGCACCATAAGCGTTGATGCATTCATACTGCCTGAAACGGACGTGAACCTCGGACTCCATTCCCAAATACTTTACGCAATTGCATTTGTGATTGTTTTTAATTTTTTCAAGATGAAGAATGTGCTTGGTTATGTCTGTACGCCCCAACGATTGCTCACGGTTGGTGATTCCAGATAGCTCTGCGTATATACATTGTTTCTGTTGCTTTGGGTTTCAAAATTTCCGACTGTCGGTAATCACCAACAGTAACCGATTTTGAGATAAGGTCTGCGTAGAAGCGAAGATAGGAAGGGCAGGCTACCGAAAGGAACTCCTGCACCATTTGCGTCGTTGCTCCTCCCCGAAAGGAACTCTGCAACTTCGCCCCTCATCTCTGATTCAATTGGCGTTACAACTGCAATCTTTACGCTCCAGGAACAGCCAACGCATGGAGGCATGTGGCCCATCTGGAGAAGGTTTGCTCTACGTTGTATTATTTCCTTATCGTTTTCTATATTGGTGAGCTGGTCTACTCTAAAGTTTCCATGGAATGGCTCCCTTTAAGAGCGCATGACGTTGGTCCGAACAACTTCGGAGGCGCAGAACTACTCGGGCTTTGTGTGTAGCTCCTTCTCAAAATCTGAGAATCTTCGCTGGAAACGCTGCTTGAATAATAGTTTTCCCCATCGCACCTTCTTTCATTGTGGCTTGCACGATACGACAGAAAGTATATTCAATTTGTGAGGCAGGCATTCACAAATCTTCACCTCGGTTCTGTTATAGATATGAAGCCTGAAGCGTTGATGCGTTCCTCTGAAGCGTTGATGTGTTTCTGGTATCGTGACCTGGTGCATTTGAACTGCTACATGTGTTTGAATGGTATGGTATTTTGTGATATATATCCATGGTGGAAAATTTCCTGCGTTTGTCGAAGTTATAGCATTTGCATTTCTCCCGAGAGTAGTATAAGTTGTGTTCAGTTGTTAATGTATTGCGTCGCTTGAGTGATAAGCCCGTGCTCTTGGGTGATCATTGAGGTATCGACTGTGGTGCGGTTCCTCCAGAGTGGTTTAACCATTTCTAAAAATTGGTTGTCTGAGCATTGACATCAAGCTCCTACATATTTTGTTAATCTGTCCTGCAGTACATTTAAAGGGTTGAAGTAATATTTTATGGGCATTTATTACATTTAAAAGGTTGTTGAAGTGATATTTAGTACTTAATATTTGAAATACTGGATATTTTTATATCAAACATTGGAGGGATTTGAAGAAATAAATTTGGAGAAATATGTTGCATCTTGAAGTATTGAGGTACATATTGGAAGAGAATTGAAATTTTTGAGAATGCCCTTTTGAGTATAGTTTCACTGTACATCAGTAGAAGTTCTTTTTATCAGCAAAATTATTTTTCTATCAGCAAAAATAATTTTTGTTACAGTATGCATTCAAAAGAAAGAGAAAGATATTTCAGAGGCAGGGGGGGCAGACATTCTCAAGCAGAAAAGGCAGACTTACATTGCATTCGCTGCAAACGAAATGGATCTCATGATGCTTCTACATGCAAGCTACCATGGGAAAAGATTGAGCAGAGAAGAAACCATCAGAAAGGTAAAACTGATGACACAGACAAAGGTAAAGCACCTGAATCCGCTCACTATATTGAGGCACAATGTAACATTGGAGTAAATGAAGATTTGTTTAATGCTTCACTTGCTTCTTCGAAAAATGACTAGTTGCTTGATTCAGGAGCAACCTGTCATATGAATCATAGGAAAGATTTTTTTGAAGATTTCACTGACAATGTTGATGGAGCAGTATACTTTGCAGATCAGTCAAAAATCAAGCCATCAGGGCTTGGCACAATCAGGCTTAAACTGCCTGGTCTTCCAGACTTTCTTCTGGATCATGTTCTATATCTCCCACAGCTCAAGAGAAACTTGTTGTCCCTGGTCCACATCCGCCAGCAAGGTCACTCCATTCATATGTTTGATGGAAAGCTTGAGGTAAGAAAGGCATCTGACCATTCACTTGTCATGAGGGGTATAGAAGAAGAAAGACTTCTTAAACTGCAAGGAACCTCTGCTCATGCACAACATTTTTCATATATTTCTCATCATGAAGAAGGTACACTTCCATCAAGTTTATTATGGCATGCTAGATTTGGACATTTAAACTATGATAGTCTCCGCTTGTTGAAGAAAATTGGTGTTGCTGGTTTGCCTACAATTCCTAGAAAACATAAACAATGTGATGCTTGCATTCTAGGAAAGCATAGCAAACAGTCTTTTCATGATTCACATTCAAGAGCACATAGGAAGCTTGAACTTATTCATTCAGATTTATGTGGTCCAATGCCTGTTCCTTCTGCAAATGGAAATAAATATATCATGACATTTATTGATGATTACACCAGAATGTGTTGGGTTTACTTATTGAAGAACAAATCTGATGCTTTTCAAACATTCAATAATTTTCATAAGTGGATTGAAAATGATGCACAATCTCATATTGGGTCTATTCGCACTGATAATGGAAAAGAATATACATCAAATGAATTTGAACACTATCTTCGCCAACATGGGATTAAACATCAAACAACTGTGCCTTATAATCCTCA
Organism: Pinus tabuliformis; assembly: GCA_031772625.1. Classification (NCBI taxonomy): domain Eukaryota; kingdom Viridiplantae; phylum Streptophyta; class Pinopsida; order Pinales; family Pinaceae; genus Pinus; species Pinus tabuliformis. The sequence continues at coordinate 742,256,438 of CM062819.1, read as the reverse complement.
ACAGAATGGTCTAGCTGAAAGAATGAACAGAACAATTTTGAATATGGTACGATCCATGCTTTTCTTCAAAAATGTAAAGACAATGTTTTGGGCTGATGCTGTTCTATGTGCTGCATATATAAAGAATAGATGTCCATCTAGTGCTATAAGAAACAAGACTCCTTATGAATTATGGTATGGACATGTTCCTTCGGTAAAACATCTCAGGATTTTTGGTTCCACCTGTTATGCTTTAATACCAAAGGTACATAGAAACAAACTTGGTGCTAGAAGTCGTAAGTGTATCTTCCTGGGGTATTCAAACACATCTAAAGCATAGCGCCTCTATGATGAAGTAAATAAAAAGTTTGTTTTATCTAGAGATGTCATTTTTCTTGAATCATCCAAATCTGACAGTGTTGTTGAGCGGCAACTTGATCACTTGGATAAATTCACAAAACCGAAATCATTTCAAGAGTTTGATAATCAGATTCCACATCTTGAAGGGGGGATTCCTATACTAGATCAACATGTGGAATCTTCTTCTGAAGAAAAATCTCCCCTGCATGACACTCCAACAACGGATGATGCTTTAAGTGATGTAATTGATAGAATTGGGAGACTCAATCTTGATTCAGACCCAACTCAATCAACAGAGCAGCCTGGACCATCTCAGAAAGGTCCCCCAAAATGGCTGACAAAGACACTTGAAAGTGTTCATCCTGATGAAATTGGAAAAACAGGAACCAGAAATACAAACCGACAAAATGGAGGTGATGTAGATAACTCTAATTCACCTGTTGATATGGATGTTACTTATGATTGTGAATTGAACTTGTCTACAGATTTTGAACCAACTTCCTTCAAAGAAGCTGCTTCTCATGATGAATGGAAAGAAGCGATGCAGAAGGAGTATGATGCCCTCATAAAGAATGGCACTTGGAAGCTGGTTGATCCTCCATTTGGAACAAAACCAATTGGCTGTAAGTGGGTCTACAAGAACAAGTACAAAGCTTATGGCTCACTTGACAAGCACAAAGCTAGGCTTGTGGCAAAAGGTTTTGCACAGAAGGAAGGGGTCGATTATGAGGAAACTTTTGCTCCCACAGCAAAATGGGCCACCATCCGGACACTCTTTGCACTAGCTGCTCAAAACGGTTGGAAAGCCCATCAAATGGATGTAAAAACTGCATTCTTGAAAGGAGATCTAAAAGAGAATGTTTTTATGTCCCAACCTGAAGGATTTGTTGTGAAAGGACATGAACACAAAGTATGCAAACTTGTGAAGTCCTTGTATGGCCTCAAACAAGCACCACGAACCTGGTATGAAAAACTAACTGAGCATCTTCTGAAACTCAACTTCAATCATTTTGATCTTGATGATGCAACTTTATTTGTCAAGAAAGTTGGCAAAACAGTTGTATATCTTGTGGTATATGTAGATGATCTTTTAATGATAGGGAACAATGAAAGCTATATTGCATCCATAAAGAAAGAATTAGGAAAAAATTTTGAAATGACTGATTTGGGCTATGTTCATTACTATCTTGGCATTGAAGTAACCCAACATCCAAAGTCCATATTTCTTTTTCAAAAGAAATACATTGGAGATTTGTTAAATAGATTTGGCATGACAGAGTGCAATCCCCTTTCTACTCCAATGGAACAAAACTTGAAGCTCACATCTATTGAAGGAAAAGAATTTGAGGATGCAACAAAGTATAGACAGCTTGTAGGAAGTCTCATCTACCTCACTACTACCAGACTAGACATTTCATTTGCTGTTGGAATCCTCTCCAGGTTTATGCAAAAGCCTTGTGAGGGACATTGGTCTGCTGCAAAAAGAGTTCTAAGGTGCTTGAAGGGAACTCAAGACCTTGGAATCAAGTATACACAGGTGGACGGCTTCAACTTGATTGGATACTCTGATTCAGACTTCGATGGAGACAAAGAAACTGGGGTATCTACTTCAGGATATGCTATGAGTCTTGGATCGGGAGCTGTCTCCTGGAGATCACGCAAACAATCAGTACCAGCATATTCCACAACAGAAGCAGAATATGTGGCAGCAGCTGAAGCAACGAAAGAAATTGTGTGGCTCAGGAAAATTCTTGAAGATTTGCAGGTAAAACAAATACAATCAACTCCACTCATGATTGATAACACATCTGCAATAAAGTTGGCCAAGAACCCAAAGTTCCATGATCGTACTAAGCACATCAATACTAAATATCATCTGATCCGACATCATGTTGAGGCCAAAACAATCCATCTCCGTCATTGTTCCACAAACGAGCAAATTGCAGACATCTTCACCAAAGCGCTTGGAAGAGAAAAGCTTGAAAGATTCAGAACGATGCTTGGACTCACCAACATCCCTTCAGATTAAGGGGGGAATGTTGACACCTAATCCGAAACGAATGGGTGAACTGGACAGTCATCTAGAAGATGAACTGATCCGTTGTATTTATGTATATAAATATAAGTTAACTAATGAATAATATCAATCAGTTTTTCTCTCCCGCTCATTCTGGAGTTACCCTGGCCTGACAAGTATTTCGACTTGTTTTTAGTGTGATTTTTTGGAAGCCTTTCCGGAAGGTTTTTCCGGACTATTTTCTGTAAAATTCGATAGGAATTTATTGAAATCACAAGCTTGATGGGTAACCCATGCACAATGGAAGTTCCCTATAGATTTTTTAGGGTGTTGAATCCATATATACATTCAAAAATCCAGTTTAAATCACACAAATCAATATTTTACCTCAATTTTTTTCGCCGGATTTGGCACCTAAAAGTCCAAAAAATCACACTAAAAACAACTCCTAAGTATTTTAGTGTCAATACAATCACATGTTCAAAATTCTCCATGGGAAGTTATAAATACTTAAAGGTAGTAAAGTGGTTGCCTATAATCTCTTTATGAGAGTTGACAAGTGTGGAGGATTCCATGCATTCTTAACTTTTTGTAGGTTAACGACATAACTTTTTGTGTGTTCATGGTAACACTGGTTGAGACAATATTTATTTATTTTAGTTACTACCTGTCAAACATGCAAGGGAGTAGAACTAGAACTTTAGTTGAGGTCATTGGAGACCAGTGAATAAACATGTAAGGGAGTAGAACTAGAGTTGTTTTGTAGTAAAATCTATAATGGGTTTCAACCCTAATCTTCAAATCGAATTTTTCAATAAAATCTTGTTGAATTTTTCGGCTCATAAACTTATTATTATTATTATCCAATTTTAAGGTTATTATTATCTAATTTTAAAGTCACGGCCAAGCCAAACACCAAATTGATGTATAAGACCCCTTGTTTGTGGATAGTCAGGTTTTGAACCTATCTGAGCCCACCAATCATACTCGACAACCTAAGCCCGCGAATCATGGTGCCAACAATGAATCACAACAAAGATGGTGCCAAAACAAGTGCACTACATGTCAAAACGTTGTGGGAAAAATGTTGCATATAAACTTTTATGAAGCAAGTGACCTTATGAATACGGGATATTTCTCATAAAAAACAAAAACATTAAAATATTTTCACTGCGGAGAGAGGATAGTTTGTGACAAGCTCTTCTCTTAGCATTCCAACATGGAGCATGGAAATATACATTACATTTATGGATGCAAAGTCTATTATTAATGGTCATGGTGTTAATATCTAAATCGATGGTGATATCATGGGAGAAAAAGCCAGATGTGGTTACATTTTTCTTTCCTATATTGCCAATTGGTTGGAGGTTGGGCTGTAGAAGAGGTGGATTTTGAAGAGATTGATCAGTACGAAAGTATCAATGAGATGTATCGAGCCTAGAACGAACCCCTAAGTTAAGTTAGAACCCCTACAGGGCACCTAACTCTGCTAAACACGATCAAGTTCCTGGTGGTTTAAATGTTAAAGGGAACCCCCGGGAAGCGGTTTGGCTAAACTGCTTATCACCATATCGAGGGCTAGTGTTTATCCCAAGGCACCCTCCTCATCTCCAAAAACCGCCAAAAGAACCCTCGAGAGAGGTGTCTTGTTTTACAAAACCACAAGTGGTTTACATGTGGTTGATGAGAGTCCGCCCACACATTTAATGTTTTTGTTTGATCTAAAAGCCATATATATATATATATATATATATATATATATATATATATATATATATATATATATGTATATGTATATGTATATGTATATGTATATGTATATGTATATGTATATGTATATGTATATATACATATATACATATATACATATATATACATATATACATATATATATAGTCGTAGTCTAATGAGACTATTTTTTTTGCCCTGAAAGTTATGGAAATTTTGGCCATATTTTGAAAAAATATGGTTGGGATTTTTGTAAGTCCAAGTAAATGCTGCTAAATTTCATAATTTGAGGTGCCTTAGAAGATTTTGATGGCGCTGAATCCATTTCTACCATCAAAAACATGATTCAAACACTGCCTCTACAAGAATTTTTGAATTTTTTTTACCGGATTCTAGTCACTTTTGGCCGTTGCAATTCCTTCGCCTCCGCACACGACTCCTATATAAAAGGGGTCATATTTAATATTATATGTATACACACAATATATATGATATTAAAATAATATTTTTTATAATTTAATTATTTCAAAGAAAACTTTCAAAAAGGTAAACAATTTTTCAATTGTTTCAAGAATCAGTTTCGCAATTGATTAGAGAATAGAGAGTTTAGCGGTAGGAATAAAGTCAAAGAGTAATATATGGTATAAGTTTGGATTCTCTGTGCTAGGAGGCAATGTAATGAAGAAAACTCTATGAAATTGAAGAATACAAACCAGTTTTGATTCCAATTTTTGGGGTATTGCAACATTGTGTTTTTCCTTCAACGTGTGAACATTTATTATTGTTTTTCTTCTTCTAGCATGTGTGTAATGAAGTCGCGGATATTTTTAGGTTATGAATGTGAATTTATTTTCAATGGTACTTGCATTTCATATTTAAAGAGTCTTAATGTGTGCTCCACCATGCTAGAAATTCCTCCATGTCTTGGGCCTTTCCATCATTCTTTCTGCAAGGTTAAAACTAAGATTATTAATTGTTTGAGTCATTAAACTTTGTTCATCTTCATCTTTCTTCTAGCCACTTTTTAATTGAAGCTTTGAAACCCTCATCAATCTTGGCCAGTCTGGTTTCAAAGATAGGTTTCAGAACTAGAAGACTCGTTGCAAGCTCTCATGGCATATCCCTCTGGCGACATACTTTAAAATTTTCATCAATCTTTAGATGTTCAGGGCACTAGTTCCCCCACGGCCAAGAATTGTCTCCAGGGCTACAACACCTTGCATAGGCAATTTACAGGTTTTCAAGAGCAAAAGTCAATTTGAATCACATATACATGAGTTATGGTATGTCTAAATTTAATTACTTGATTTGTGCCAATTTTCTTGAGTATCAATATTTTGAAATTTGTCTATTTTACTTCATCTCACATTGGGAACAAAACACAAATCAATGTCATTTAAAATTTTAGAGATTTGAAGACACAAAGCAAACAACATTAATTTCCGGAGTTTTTTTCAAGAGTTGATATAGACTTTATTTCTTTGTAGAATGTAAATTTCTTTGTAAAATGTAAAACTTGAAAAAAGATTAACATGTCAATAGATCTAATCCCTTATACTGCTTTACATCAAAATATTTTGTCTATCACTGGAAGAGTGAAACTGAAATATCAATCCAAGTGAGCACAATGAGAATGCGATTATTATTGTTTTGTAATGATTTTAATTAAAACTAACGAAATATGTATAATCATTATGTTTGTATAATAAGTGACATTTTTTTTCCATTTAAAGTATTTTTTAAGGGACACATGTCAACTCCAAGTTGAGCATAGACGAAATTACACATCGATCTCATACGGGATTGTAGAATGAGCCTCTCAGCTCAAAATTTTCATTTATATCATCCTTTGTGTAAGTACATTTCATTGGTTGTTAAGTCGCATGTTTCTAAGTATTTGAAACAATTATCAAATTGGAACATCCATTTCAAATAAAATTTCATTGTTTGGTGCAAGTGTGATGGAAATTATAATGAATAATTTCCTAAATTGGCATATTTGATTCATGGTGATGGACTTTTATAAAAAGTTTCAATTGCATTAACATTGCACATATTTGATGATTGAAAATTTCTTGGAACATATAAGATTTTCATTTGTCATTGGATTCAATCAGTTATTTAATGAATGGTGATATTCTACACGATCAGTTCCCGTAAGCGCATTTCTGAGAAAGAAATCAAAGTAGAGATCTAGGATAAAGATGTGTTCTATTGCCTATAAATAACAACAAGATCTATTGTTAGGAAAGTAAAACTGAGGTTTGGGATTCATACATGCAAGGAAATCCCATGACATTAGGAGGCTACTCATTGAGTTAAATGTTTTCCTTGTTGGAAGTGTGGTTTACCCCTATTGTTACCCATTCGAGTAGCATTACATTAAACATGATTGAAAATGAACATCACTCCATGTACCTTGAGTATATCAAAATTCCCCCTAGGTCAAAATCGTGAAACCAACCATTTACCCACCTAACTGTTATAGTGCATAAAAATTAGTATTCATGAAGATTACTCTCTTGTATTGGAATCACATCAGTAAAAAAGATGACTATAGCATCAGAAGCACCCATTTTATAAGTTATTTCTCTCTCATAAACCATTAATGTTAATCTGCAAGTGTTTACTCTTTAAATTATGGGATTGGATTTAGATTCATGAATGTGTTTTTTATTCTGCTACAATTTCATATGATTGAGATATTTGTTTAATATGACAACAAAAATCTAAGAAAACATCAACATCTAATTCAAGTCGCACTTAGACTCATACTAAAACAAAAAAACTTAAGGTCAAAATCAAACATAGGGAAACCCCCCCTTAGGCTAGGAAATCACACATCCAAACCTAGAAATGGGGAGCGAGGCTGTTGAAATGACAATGGGTGTCTTTCTTGATAGTTTCCTTAGGTTCTCCCATTGGTGAGGTTAAGACTTTGTTTCTTTAGGGAATATTAGCAATAATGTTTTTGGCACAATTCTTGGGGAGAAATTCCATTCTCAAGGTATTCGAATATTAACTTCAACGAGATTTGGAGGTTTTATTAAGTTAACTCACCTAGTGACTCCATCGTAGGACAGAATCCATTCTCTTTAAATGTGTCTCCTTTGGAATTTCATGAACTATATAAATCCATTGATTTCAAAGGTATTCTTAGGTATCCAAATTATTACACTCTAGATTGGTTAGATAAGATCACAAGATATAATGGTGATCCTTCATTCGTTATTCTTTGTGTTACAAACTTTCTCATATACACTTCAAAGATCAATGTAACACATCAGGTGATCCAGATTGGATCATTATATTTTTTTCATCAATCTCAATGCTTTCAGAGTGAAAAAGGTGGAGGAATCAACTAATAAGAGCATTTTTACAAGTGGTACCTAGTTTGGAAAATTGGGGTCTAAAACCTTCTAAGAGAATTTGGAGGAATCAAAAGATGTACTTTGGGGATAAAACTTTTACGCTCTAACATCACACCTATTTTTCATATTCTACGCATAGATACCTTTCCATCCAGCCTATGCAATGGATTAACTACATTTAGGAGGTTAATGAATGATATTCTTCGCATTTTTATATATTCATTTGTTATTGTCTATTTTTGGCATCATTTTCGGGGAGTTGTAAAAAGGTAACGGTAGATAAGTAGTTTTTGTTTTCCTTTTAATTTGTTTTATTTAAGTTTTGATCACATTTAACATTGGTGGAGGAATGAAAATAAGACACAAAGATGCCTCTTTTCAAAATTTTGAAAGGAAGGTTCTAGCCTGTCATAGCCATTGTAGAGGGTCTTCCCAAACCTTCTTTGATATTTGGTTAAATGGTTAAACTTAGAGATAGTAAAGGTAGGTTTATTAAATCATCTTCTGAGATTCTAGCTAATTTATTTGGTGAGCAAAAAAAGCCCCCTACTAATCCGACTAAAAGATAGGTAAAATGAAAAATGGAGAAACATCCACACAACAATTGACTCCTGGTTTCGTAGAGAAATGGAAAAAATATCGAAAAGGTAAGGGAGTCCAAAATCAACAAGTGGAGGATGTTGAAGTTGTAACTAGGTTCGGTCTTCATAATTATGTTTTTAAAGAAGTCAAAAATATTTTTTATATCATGTCCCGTTTGGACATTTAAAAGAAAGAAAAAATGAATTTTAAAAATATATTTTAGTGTCTCCAAGTTGACCAAGTCAGCCCTCCATAAGACAATTCAACCTACCAAAGGACGTGTCCCTTTACATGAGGAAACAACTATACATTGGCATCATTCCTTCACCATTTGGTAATCAATTCAGGTCTCTCTTCTGTGGATATTAATTCATATCTATGGCATGTGAATCTAAAGCACATTCTTCTACGAATAAGCAAGATTATTGAGGTAGAATAAAGTGTATTTTTGAGACAGTACATATATTATTCTATGACAAAGTTCTCAATGGAAAACTATGAAAATCTTTACAAGTTGTATTAAGGACAGGTAGGTGGCATATTATAATCAGATGTATGACAGACATGTGGAAAATATTGGACAAACTTATGACACACTCCATGTGGACAGTCGCTGCTAGGAGGGCTGACTTGGCACTTGGGTAATTGGTCCATGACTTGGATTTATGTCTTTGAAGATTCTATAAGGAAAGGATTGGTGGGTTTTCCCCTTGTGGGTTTTTCCCTGCCCTTTGGCCTAACTTCTGGTGTCTTTTGTATCTTGTGCACTATGATCTTTATTTTTCTTGTCAAATTGATAATTTCTTGATGAATAACAAAGAAGAACTAAAAGGGAACAATAAATATATTCACAAGTAATTATCGTGATTGGAAATGCATGCTTGCAATTGAATTTCCAAAAAAATAAATAAGTTTTGACTTAGAATTTTATCAAGAGGTATCTCCATAATGCATTACCAAGTTTCTCAAGACTCTAGTAGGTGTTGTATTACAAATAGGAGCTATAGTTGCAATGGAATTACCTAAAGCACGAGTTGAAGACAACTTCCTTCCTCACCACAATCCAGTTGTGGAGCCACCGACATCACCAAACCACGTTGTGTATAGTTTATTTGATAACATGATATAAGAGCATAGAAATGAGGAATTTGGGAGTGAAACCACTTTTGGATTTCCTATCCTTAGAAAAGCACCAAATGTCAACATGAAAAAACATCTCTCCTTCTATCCTACCCAATTTGCGAGGCATGCCCATAGAAGACCCTGGAACCATATTCACCAAAGAGACCATGGAAGCCACGTATGCAAGGTATAACACAAGATTTTTCTCAATTTCCTCCATTTTATAATTCATAACCAAATGTTCAAATTCCTTCGTATCATACTTAGCCCTAGCAACCAAATCAACCATGGAAACACACCTAACCTTAACAACCAAGTCAACAATTGCAACAAAAAAAAAATGGGGAGGAAGCATACCTCCACAACCTGTTCCTATTCCTTATCCTCAATACCCACATATGCCACAAACATATGCTACTACACCACCACAATTAAACAACCCACCTCCACCTACTATACCACAAATAACACAATTAACCGCGGGTCAAAATATCCTTAGACCACAATTGGTTGTACAACCATTTCCTAATCCTAACAGCAAGCCAACTTAGCCTCTTTTAAATGTTAAGTTGCAATCATTCCCCTCATATGTAATAATGTCCATACCCTAACAAGGAGTACAACCTGGATGAAGGAAGGTTCTTGAACCAAAGAATTCTCTTATCGTCATTGAAGAGGAATCTGAAGAGGCGGAAACTCCCAATCAAATTACTCATGAAAACCACCTTAAGACAACAAGTGTTCCTACCATGCAACCACCTTATACCTTAGAATTAGAGCACCCAAAAGTGTTAAAAGCACCAACGTTTCTAAAGAGGTTGGCAATAGATAAATATGTTGACGACCAAAATGTGATCTTCAAACATAATTAAAATATGTTTGTTAAAATAATATTTTATTTCAGGAACCATCTTCACCAAAGAGACCATGGAAGCCATGTATGCAAGGTATAACACAATGTTTTTCACAATTTCCTCCATTTTATAATTCATTACCAAATTTTCAAATTCATTCATAGCGTACTTAGCCTTAGCAACCAAATCAACCATGGAAACACACCTAACCTTAATAACCAAGTTAACAATTGAAAAAACAAAATTGGGAGGAAACATACCTCCACAACCTGTTCCTATTCCTTATCCTCAATACCCACAATAGCCCCCATGTATGCCACAAACATATGCTACACCACCACCACAATTAAATAAAACCACCTCCACCTACTATACCATAACTAACACAATTAACCGTGGGTCAAAATATCCTTAGACCACAATTGGTTGTACAACCATTGCTTAATCCTAACAGCAAGCCAACTTAGCCTCTTCTAAATGTTGAGTGGTAATCATTCCCCTCATATGTAATAATGTCCATACCCTAACAAGGAGTACAACTTAGATGAAGGAAGGTTCTTGAACCAAAGAACTCCCCTATTGTCATTGAAGAGGAATCTGAAGAGGAGGAAACTCCCAATCAAATGACTCAGGAAAATCACCTTAAGACAAAAAATGTTCCTACCACGCAACCACCTTATACCTTAGAATTAGAGCACCCAAAAGTGTTAAAAGCACCAACGTTTCTAGAGAGGTTGGCAATAGATAAATATGTTGATGACCAAAATTTGATCTTCAAACATAATTGAAAAATGTTTGTAAAAATAATATTTTATTTCAGGCAGATGTACCAATCTACGCAAAAACCATAAGGGAATTGTGTATTAAGAAACCCAGAAGGAAATGAAAATGCTCCCCTACAATACAAGTAGCAGGTCAGTTAGCCAAGTTGATGACAGGAATAATTTTAATGGAAAAATACATTGATCTCGGAAACCTAGTAGTTACCGTTTTTATTAGAGACATCCATATAGAAAACATGTTGATTCACTTAGGGGTCACAATAAACATCATGACCATTCCTACCTTGGACATGCTACATTTAGGACATCCTCAACCTACACCCATGGTACTTGAAATTTCCCACAGGTATAGAGTTAGACCCACTAGTGTTTTAGACGATGTGATTGTGACCATGGATTCATGAGAATGTCCCATGGATTTGTTAGTGATTCAACCAAAAACCTCCATGAATGGCCATCCTTTGATTTTCGAAAGGCCTTGGATTGCTACAGTCGATGCCTTCATCAGATGTAGAACGAGAGATGATTATCTCTAAGGGGGCCTTCATGAAGAGACTCGCCTTGTATCCACCCGCAAAACCCTTGATAGAAGACTCTATATGGATTGAAGATCCTTACGAAACGAGTAACATGTGGAACCAATCTTAACTAATGAACAATCAAGGGAATTAAAAGAACCAACGAAGATAATCTATTAAGTCAATTCTTTTCCATTTCAGAATGTACTCAAATACTAAGTTGTCTCATACATATAACCATATTTTTATAGATTTACAAGAATCTTATGATTTGAGAAACATATTATCTCTTCTCGTGCTAATTGTCAAATAAATGCACATTTTGATAGTATGGTTGTCGAAATCAATCCAGGTAAAACTTTTCACATTAATTCTACTATTAGTCAGGAACAACAAGAACAATTGATTCATGTACTGCAAAAAAAAATGGTGCATTTACATGGGATTATTACGATATGCACGACATTCCCCCTAGCACTTGCCTACACCACATTTACCTCTAAGAAAATTTTAGGCTAGTTAGGAAACCTTAGCATCATATGAATACTGCCATGAAAGACATTGTTAAGGAAGCGCTACAAAAATTGTTGAATGCCAACTTCATATACCCATATCCGACATATGGATATGATTTTTCAGTTTGTGCAAATGCTTCAAAAGAAGGATTACGTGTGTTTTCAACATAATAAGGTAGGGTGATGACCTATGCATTAAGAAAATTGAAACCTCATGAAGAAAACTATTATCAATCCATAACTTAGAACTTGTTGCAATAATGCATGCACTAGGATTTGGAGACATTACTTAGAATATATTTTGAACTAAATATTGACCACAATGAACTTCAATATATATTTATACAAAAATAATGTAAATATTTGATATAGAATATAATCAAAATTATTGAATGTGTAAATTCAACATAATATACATTAAAGTTATACCAAACATGATAGCATATACTATGAGTACAAGACCTCATATTTTTCCAATGTTACATTTACAAATGAGTATTAGAGAAACAAATAATGAAATTACAAGACAATAATGCACGGTAGGCAAAAGCAAGAATTAGGAAATGAAGTACAAGACCTCATGTTTTCCCAATGTTACATGTACAAATGAGCATTAGAGAAACAAATAATGATATTACAAGACAATAATACATGGTATGCAAAAACAAGAATTAAGAAATGAAGTAATGAAAATTTTCAGGTATAAAAGATATATTTAAAAAAATGTGGATTATTGAGATTTCACAAAAGGATTTATATACTTCCAAATGAGAAATTCATACTTGACACTCAAAAATCACACATCATAGTATATGTGGCTCATTTCCGAAGTGAAAAAATATATTTGGATATAAAACTACTATTTATTTATTTATTTATTTGAGTACAATGAAGAAGGACGTAGTAGATTATATAGTGATATGTTTCGAATGTCAATAAGGGTTAAACATCTGGCATCCAACATGATTTTTCTTTTTTTTTAACTGATATGATTTGTATTAATCATCAAAAGGAATGATTACATAACAATGGCTTCGTTAACACCCAAACCTAAAGTATCCTAAAGGTTGCAAACCCATATAACATGTCTAGAGCAAGAGTTGCTCAACAAAACATAACAATCCATATTTTCATACCATACACCCAACAGTCCATACAATTAGACATCAAAACGTTTACATTCAGAACACCCAGTAGTATAACAATATTTCTCTTGAGTAGTAGTTGCGATCATAACCTGAGATCTTGGAAGACAATTGACAAGAGGTTTTTTTTGCATAATTTGCACGTCGAGAACGTGCAGAACTAGAACAAAGCACCGCAACCAATAGATGAACCTAAAACAAGAATTTTTCTCTACCAAGAAGCAGATATGTTGGAACCAACAATCCTTCATAAAAAAGTGATCATGCTAGAGCCTTTACCAAGAGAAAAGACACATAGTTGTATCCAAAGATCCATAGATATCATTGACCACTGTGACAAAGCCAAAAAGAGCCACAGAAACAGTGGATGTATTTAGTAAATACAAACATAACATGTACATTTACACGCCCAGAACCATAGACAAACCACCATAAAAAGACCATGGTTGTAGATTACGCTTCTCAAAAATGTAGTCAAAAATAATAAGACCTACAAACATCAATCATGGTCAGAATAAATAATAGTAAGAGGTTGATCAAGATTTGAATGGGTTTCACCATTATCAATTAGAGGATCTATAAGGTCACCCGAACCAGAATGGCTCACTAGGAAACCTTCAAAATGATCCAAGTGAGAATCTACATTATCCAAACAGAGCTTAATGTTATGAATAATTTGTTTTATGTCTTCCAAAGAGGAGAAAGTATTGTAGGTCTCCACTTGCTTGTCCTTAAATATCAAACGCAGGAGAGTGGCCATTTTCTGGTGTAAGGCTAGCGAATTCAAGAAATTAATCCTTCTCTTATGAAATCTGCAAGGGTCTGGAACTCATTTCATATCATCGCCACCTAATTTTGAATCTGAGTGATAGGGCTTATCCCCTACCTCCTTTCTTTCCAATAATAAGATCTCCCTCCTGACTTCCAAAGGAATAGAATCAAAGAAGATGGCTACGAAATCAAAGGCAAAAGGTTGGTCCCTTTTGGTGCCAACATTTCCTCCTCCTCTTCTACTAGCCATCCACTATTTAGGATCCATAGAGGCAACAAACAAAGAACAATGGGCATAGAACCAATACCTCCGCGACATGACATAAGCCCACCACCATGCTAGAAATTATAAACCACATAGAACAAGGATAAAAGTGTTTTAACCATGCACAATGACCTCAACATAAATAAGAAACTCCCAAACCAGAGAACAATTATCTAAATCATAGAATACCAATAGCCAAGAGTAAAAGACATCAGACCCAGACATAACATTATTATGAACGCAAGTACTAGAATCACCAATATAGATATCCCAAATGAAAATGACTAGTAAGGACAAAATTTGATTGTAGTGAGGAGAATTAACCTTTAATGGTTGATAAAATAGAGATATAACAAAAAAATCTCCAAGAACAACACTCATCTTTAGAACATATGAAACAACAATCTTAAAATAAATGGACAAAGTAATCCAAGTGAATAGATGAGATGACCATTCCAACGAAATAAAACCCGAGCAAGACAAATAAGGGAGGATGAGGAACATACCTCTCCTCCTCTCTCACATACCTCATACCTATGCGAGTTGATCAACTAGACGGACTATTTAAAACAATGGTAGCACCTATTACATTTCTCATGAACTACAACAACCATCTTACACCGCATTAAGAAGAAAGGACACTTGGTGGGATGGCATGCCATCCAAAACAAGGTTCGCACCCCCATCGAGGTTTAACTTGTCTCCCTCCAACAGACCTTATAGAAATTCAAAACCATCCTCCGACTAAAAAGAGGCTAACTCGCGTCCAAATCCAAAACTCAAGATCTACAGACCGTGTTCGCCAAAAAGCCAACAACCTTATTCCACTCTCTTATTGAATGTTGTACAATGATGTATTCAAGCCAAGAGATTAATTCAGTTATACTTTCCATAACTCTTAATCTCCAACTTTTCACAATTTTCCTAGGGGGTTTCCATATTAGGAGCCTTTGCACACATTGAATTACCACCATAGAATCCCCATCAATCTATAGTAAATGAAATTTCTCATGGATGGCTATTTGGATACCCTTTTCCATAGCTAGAAACTCAGCTAAATTATTACTAATCAAACCACCACTTTGAGCGAAAACACATAAGGATGATGAGCTACAGTCTCTAAAAACACCACCAAATCCTATCGTTCTTGGAATACCCTTTGATGCACCATCAAAATTCAACTTTATGAATCCTCTTGGAGGAGGAGAGTATGCTATATTAGAAGAGGTGTTTTGGATGATTTTCTCCTTACAAGAACTCATCTATTGATTCAATTTCAATCGATGGAGAATCTTAGCCTCATTATTGTTGGCCTTCTAGTCATCATTAGACCAAGAGGTGGCCAGGATGGTTTCCCGAATATTTTGAAGGATAACATCTTTTAGCATATTTGTCCTTTGGCTTTTAGCTCGAAACACATATTCCAAATAATAAAACCTTTAACCAAGATCCATGTTCTATTAACAATAGGGTTCTTAAACATAGAGAAGATCTATTGTATGATTAATTCCATAAAATCATCCCGAATCATAATGACTATATCAAAAATGGAATATAAAAAATACCACACTTAGCAAAGGGGCATTCCACCAATAAATGATCTATCGTTTCTTCATCCAAGTGACAAAGGAAGAAAAGAGATGGCCCCTCAAAACCTTTCTTCGTGATGCAATCCCATGTAAGAATCCTACGCCTTCCCACCAACCAAATAAATAATGAAATTTTCGGCCAATGGTTTCCAGACCAAATCTTTCTCCAGATGACAACTTTGTCCAAACCAGGGTGATCCGCTAAAAAACATATACTTATTTTACTATGAACATCCCACTAGGACGCAGGCCCCAACGCAATATATCACCACCTTGTGAAACTCGTATTTTCCTTTCTAATCATTTTTGTTGGAAACTAATCCACCAAAAATCCATGTGTGAAGTTGGCCAATCTTCCTTCGCATTCCATTGACGCCAAAGGGAAGGAGCTGAGCCAGACTTCCTGAAGTCCTTAACCCTTCGCGTACCCATATTATCTGTAAAAACATTCAAAGCCATGAATTCCTCTCGCTCACCAAGTCTTGGTAACTGTTTCCAGGCATCATCCCAAAATAAAGTTGAGTTCCCTTCTTTAACTTCCCAAAAAGCATGTTTTAGTATAATTTCACGATTATCCTGCGACCATAACCATATACTAGAACTTGTAATATAGGAATCAAATCAGAGCCTTTCTTCTTGTTGAATACAACTTAACATACTTCCTTATCCAGATTTTCTTCCACAATTCATTACCCCCTATTACCCAATGCCGCCAAACTTTTTCTCCAAACGCAGCACTTAGAATAGTTTGGTCTTGTAAATTCAGTCCTCTTGCTAGCTTTGGTTTAATAAGTGTCTCCCGGGCCACTAAGGACCACCCTTTAGCTTTACTTTCTCCCCGCTATAGAAATTCATGCCATTTTGAAGTGAAGTTGCTTCAAACTGCTTTTGGCATAGGCATTACAAACATCTGGTAAACTGACAAAGCTTGAAGGATAGATTTTGTAAGAATCAATCTTCTTGCAAAATTGAGAGCTCGAAACATCCAATTGTTGATCAGATTTTGTAAAATGGCAAAGCCTGAAGGACAAATTACGAATTTTGTAAGAATCAATCTTCCTGCAAAATTGAGAGCTCGAAACATCCAATTGTTGCTTTCATCCTAGGCATTACAGACATCTTGTCAACTGGCAAAGCATGAAGGATGGACCACACTAGTTGGTTCAACTTGTCTTGACGATGAACCACACTAGTTGGTTCAACTTGTCTTGACGATGAACCACACTAGTTGGTTCGAAACGCGTCGACAAATGTCTGTCTACAAGTGATTTTCGC
This sequence comes from Pinus tabuliformis, assembly GCA_031772625.1. NCBI lineage: Eukaryota > Viridiplantae > Streptophyta > Pinopsida > Pinales > Pinaceae > Pinus > Pinus tabuliformis. The sequence continues at coordinate 742,239,565 of CM062819.1, read as the reverse complement.
CGAAGTTATTCTTTCAAATATTATGGATCACAGAAGCCTCAATTCAACTATGAAAGATGGATTTTGTAAGAATCAATCTTCCTGCAAAATTGAGAGCTTGAAACATCCAATTATTGATCTTATTTGTGAGTTTCAAAAGATCTTGCCAACACGATATTATTTTCGGATTAATCACTAAAGGAACACCCAAATATTTGGAAGGAAGTGAAGCTCTCTGGCATTCAAGTATAGGGCTAAATGAACCTGAATTGACTCCTTACAATTAAAAAACAAAAGCCTAGTCTTGTCATAGTTAGAAACAGTAGCCTAGTCTTGTCATAGTTAGAAACAGTACCTCAAGCCTCCATGTAGATTGAAAGAAGAGATCGGATCTCCTTTAATTCCTTGAGGGTAGGTTGACCAAAAAAACACATCATCTACAAACTGTTGATGAGTGACAGGGAGATCTTCACCAAATAATATCAAACCTTTGAGGGATCCCATAGAGTAAGATCTGTGAGAAAACCTGCCAAGCCCTTCCATAACCAATATCAACAGAAACAGAGATGAGAAAACCTGCCAAGCCCTTCCATAACCAATATGAACAGAAACAGAGATAATGGATCTCCCTAACGTAATCCACGTGATGAATTAAAAGTAGCAAACTAAGAACCATTAATCAAAATTGAATAAAATGGAATAGAGATAAGAGACCTTATCTAAGAGATCCATTGCCACAAAAAACCAAAGGTGTCAAGAACCTATATCAAGTAATCCCAACTTATCCTATCATATCAAGTTTAATCATCATACTTGGTTTCTTCAGAGTCTTCAGAGAGTGTAGAATCTCATGAACTGTTATGATATTGTCCTTCTACAAAACCAGTTTTTTAGGGAGAGATAAGATCCTTAAGAAGTGGTTTCAAATGATTGAAAATAATTGTAGTGATGACCTTGTATATTACATTACATACAGAAATCGGTCTAAAACCACTTGGGTCTTTAGGTTTTCCGTGTTTAGGGACAAATGAAATGAACGTAGCATTCAGTCTGCCCCAGATTGACTGGTATTTCCGAGATTCCTCAACTATCTCATGGATCTCCTATCCTAAAAATGACCAGCAAGCCTTAAAGAATTATGATGTATATCCATCTAGTCCAGGTGCCTTGTTAACGGGCATGGCCATAATTCTGTCCTCCACTTCTTGGAATGAAATCGGTCTCAGTAAGGCGAAGTTTTTCTCCCTACTAATGAGTTTAGGAATGCAACCCGTTATTTTTTTTTATGGCCACCTATATATTCTAAAAAGGCTACGAGAGAACTTCCTTATTATAATAAATCAGCTCCTCCTCAATCTCTTGATGATCAAGTTTTCTCAAACCATCTCTTCCAATTAAAGAAAATTTTTTATTATTATGCCAACGTTGTATCATTGATTTGTGGAAAAATTTCGAGTTTTTCTCCCTTTTTTGAGCCATTGAAAGCAAGATTTATGTCTCCAAAGAATTTCTTCTTGTTGCCTACATTGCTCTAACTTCGTCAGGTGAACCCTTCTTCCTATACCAACTCAGGGGTTCTTCCTTCCAAAACCATACGTTGTTGTAAACTTGTATATCATGTCTCTGACATTCCAAGAGCTACTTCTCCTAAAAAATGTTTCCAAAATATTTTTTGTTCCATAATTTTATCTTTGCTTTCAATGCTTTGAGTTTCAACTGAAAGGTATACATCTTATTCTTACCTTTCACTACAAGATCCTCCCACCATTCTTTAGTTTTTGCCACAAAATCCAGAGCTTGAAGCCAGAATCCCTCGAAGTGGAAAGGACTATTCTTTGGGCCTTCCTTATGATCTATTTCCAATCTAAAAGGCCAATAATCAAGCCCTAGACAAGGAAGAATAGATGCCTCAAGAAAAACATTTTTTTCCGTTTTTGCCTCTGAAACCAGGAATCGATCCAATCAACTTGCCACCTGGTGTTTGCCTCCCTGTTGATTGTTCCATGTGAAAACACCATTAATAATAGGCACATCTACTAGCTGTAATTTCTCCAAAAAAGCTACAAACAAGTTCGATTTCGAATCTACCTTGCCAATCCCACCTTTTTATCTAGATTTCTAATTAAGCTAAATTCTCCCCATGAATCCAAAGAATCCTACCTTTTTATTCATCCAGATTTCTAATTAAGTTAAATTCTCGCCATAAATCCAAAGAGAATATTTAATTAACCTCTAATAAACTTCTATATCTTCCAGAAATCTTAATTTTTCCCACCACAAATCTTAATTTTTCCCACCACAGGAGTTCCATATACTACAATCACATTGACTGAGTCTTTTGAGCCTAATAATGAAAGCGACCTGTCAAAATTCGATGGCTAGCCATCCAATCATGAAAAACAACTTCCATCGGGTTCCACATAATTGCTAATCCTCCCGAACTCCCTTTAGAATCAAAGGCCCTAACCTCACACCCTTTCCAGCATTGAACACCTATTTCAATTAATTTGTCATCGACACCTTAGTTTCCTGTAAAACTACTAGCACAGGCTTCTCAGCTTTGATCCAGTTCCGCTAATAGCGGTGTTTACCCTTGCTATTTAAGCCACAAATGTTAAGTAATAATATTCATCAAAATTACTATTGATAGGGCGAAAAAAATGTCGATATCGTTATTATGTGTCCCGAATTAATAAGTTCCTCTCCCGAAACGACTTCCTGCCTTTGTGTTTGGGATCTTTAGGCAATTGTTCTTTACCTTTGTCCTTAATTTCTTGCACAGTTCCTGAACCATTTTCCCCAAGTTTTCCCTTATTCTTCTAGTTTATAAATGCCTGGGCGTAAAGCTCCCTTTGAGCATTTGAAAGTTCCCCCAAATCATTCATTTCCCAATCATTAATTAGGGTAACAAGAACAGACTCCTCGTCAGCTAACGTAACCAAATTATCTTTCGTCAAAGTCATAACTTCCTCAATACCTGGTAAATAAATAAAAATTACAAGTTCTGGGTCCTCTGTCTCTTCTTCCGGTATTTTCCTCTTTTGTGCTTGCTTGTGCTCCGAGGAACCCGCCGCTGGTTCAGTCATCATAATGTCATCAAATAATGTGAAATCTTCCTTCATACCCTCTAACACAATAAAGGTGTTCTTGCATTCGAGTTTTCTTCCGGACAGGGATCAAAATTGAACACATCACAGCTCTTCAAATGGTCTTTGGCACGTCAGAGAGAAAATTTTACTAGTGAAAAAAAATTTAAAAATTGATTTTTGTCATTTAAAAAAAAAACTGGAATAATATCTTAAAACTTTTTAAGAAGGGCTGTCAAATTGTCAAATTTTTTTTAAATTTCATTTTTTTTGAAATTAGAATTTTAGGAATGTTGAATTTGTAAATTTATTTTCATGTTAAAACTTAAATCCCATTACAGAAACTCCCATTTCAAAAACAACAATTTCCTTTTGAGTTGTTTTTTCTAATTGTGCATATGATGCAAGTTCTTATTAATTATTATGTCACAATTAGCTTTTGATACCATTACATTTGGCAGTTTCTGAGTTGCTCCCATTTCAAAAACAACAGTTTCTTTTTGAGTTGTTTTTTCTAATTGTGCATATGATGGAAGTTCTTATTAATTATTCTGTCACAATTACCCTTTGATACCATTACATTTGGTAGTTTCAATTGAGAGCGACTAGATGTCAATATGGGCCATGTATTAAGTCTGTAATTTCACTGGGTTGTGTCTGAAGGCTGCCCAAAGAAAGGTTTGACGATGATTTAAGCTGGAGAGAAGCATAGATTCACCATTCAGCAAACGCCTGTTAAGCAAGGTTTAAGCACGATTTATGCTTGGAGAGGAGCGCATTCAACAGGTATTCAACAGGCTTCCTAACATACTGGATTTGATTTGTTTGCGGGTTCTCAATTCGTGGTATGTTTCAATATTAAAAAAGAAGATACCAAAAACATATACACCTTTGTACACTCTTTTGTTGAATCCTAAGCCTGTTTAGAATTTTACTGAATTTTTTCATTCATGCAATAAACTTAAATTTGATTGAGCTACTTGTATATTGGCTTGAACGTTCTGGTCACAAAAATTTCCTACAAAATTAATCCTTATCTGAACTGGAGCATGAATATAGGTCTCATGTTTATCCATTAATGGTAAATGCATCTCATATATTAGTTGTGGCTCATATCAGACCTGCCTTATACACAACATCCATGGGGTTGTTGTTGTTCCACCATTCTCTTGTGAAAACATAAAAAGAAATTTGAAAATAATTTACTGTTGTCAATTGAATTGCTCTTTTTTTTTTATGTTTTTCATTATAGAAGTGCGACCTGAATATGTGCCCTTCTAAATGAAATTAAGACCTGCCCTTCAAATTTGATCGCTGCTTCCGGATTGAATCGTTTTCCCCTGATTATTACATCTTTTAATCGAAACTTTAGTGAACCCGTCATTCATGCTTAACCCAGAACAGAAACATGTTCATAATTAAGAGATTGAAACCGGATCTTACTTTGATATTCAAGATATATGAAAGCTGGTAACAATGGGGATATGTTCATGTAAATACATAGCCGTGCATAAGACATATTCCTTCCTCAGTTGGGTCGATTCAGAAACTTTTACAAATTTCTCGATAGCATTAGCAATTCCCTCCAAAATCTCAGGAATCTAGAAATCCAAGGGCAAAGGATAGAGTCTTACTCGGAATGGAGCTACTATAAACTCTTCTTTGTATAGGTTGAAGCACTCTTCCGAATGACACATACACAAACTAACATTAATAAAGAAATAAGGTCCTCGTTAAAAACCTTTTTCTTATCTTCGAGATTTAAAAAGACTAATGGTTAAAATTCCTTCGGCCCTAATTTCAGCGCCACTTCTCCTTTGGGTTGCCAGGTTTGTTGAATTTATCTCTCGAGCCCTTATTTAGCTAGGCATCATCTTCCCACACACTTACAAGTAAAAGCATGATTTTCCATTCATCTCTAGTGTTCTTCCAAACCATTCAGTGGAATTATAAACCTAGGGTTTTGACTAGCCCTCATTTAGTTGGCCATCTTCCTATAAACTTACAAATAAAAACATGATCTTTCATCCCTCTTTGGTGTTCTTCCAAACTATTCAATAGAATTATAAACATAAGGTTTTGAGTTGCCTTTGGTAAACAGTGCCCTCTTAAACTTTATTGCTATTAAGCCCCCAAAATTGGAAACTCCTTTGAAATTCCACTCCTTCCACTACCTCCAGTGGCCCATTTTCCATCTTTTAAACTAACTAGTTACAGCGTTCTTGAAAGAGAGATGCTCAACCCCTCCAAACAAAACTTCATCTTTAAGACTCATAAATCACTCAAAAATTATAAACCTATAAATACCCTCATAGACCTGATAAGAAAAAAGCCGATTCCATATTTGCAACACTCATGGATGCTCATGGCTTGTTCTTTTTCGTGAACATTGATACATTTATTCAAACACGCAATTATCCGACATGTTTTTTCCAAGCACATGTAATACCAAAATCAAGGTAGACTTCATAGTGGATTTGCATATGACAATGAAACATAACTAAATCTTAGTAGAGGAGGAAATATCAAGAGTTTTAATAGTTGTGGAAAGGCTCTAGATTAGATTTAGATTAGATTCCAGGGTTTGCAACTTAGTTTTAAATGGCATATCATCTTAAAATAGATTGATAAACAAAAAAGTTAATAAATATTAAGAGATTATTTTTCTTATAAATAACAAGCCAAGTAGAATTATTGGGAATAGTATATACATTTTATGGAATTTGCATATAATAATTGTTATTAGAATTTAAGAAAGATTGCACATTTAAAAATTTTGTGTAGTGGGATCTATAAAAAAGTTTACTTAGAATAGAGTTAAAAATAAAGTTTTAATGGGCAATATCGTCATTTTGATGTAGAAAGTTCGACATTGGCAGTTCTATGGCTTTATGGATTGTTTCCCTTAGCTCTATGGCATTTGTGGTTGGTGATGGTGGTGACTCTAATGTGCTCTATGGCATTCATGGTTGGCGATGGTGGTGACTCTGATGTTTTGTTAGCATTGTCTTTGCATTATGCCCTTCTTTGTTAATGTCGATGATATTTTTATGTGTTTTGTATTTTGTTTTATAACCATCCTTAGGCATGTTATCTTCTCTTGTCTATGGCCATCTTTAAGTCAATTCTCCTCATTTATATAATGAAATAAATGTTTTTATTAAAAAAGAAAAAAAAGAGTTTCAACAAGTTTAGAAATGATTCAAGAAATAGACATGGAAATGAAGACAATTTGTAAATCATTTAAAGAAGTTTAAAATAAATTGAAAAATTATGTAGGTGTAATAGAATAGATAGATATTATGAAGGAAGAGAAAAAGTATATTTGTGAATTAGACTACAAAAGAGTTAGATTAAATCTAATAAGGGAGCCAAGTTGTCACCACAATACATGGTACCATTTAAGATGACTAAAAGAATAAGTTACATGATTTTTTTTCTCTTTGTTTTGCATCATTATATTTTAAACTTTCCTCGTGTCTTGATGTGAGCTCGTCTCAGAGGATTAACAGTTGAAAGTTGAATAGAGTTGAATTGATTTGCCTACTAGACCAACAAAATTGATAGCTTTTGCATCATTTGTTCGAATAGGTAAAATTCCAATGGGATAGTTATAGTATTGATTTATTACTTGGGAAAACATGAATAGGATGTGTCCTCAATTATTTATTTTGCAACTTTGAGATAAAGTTTCTTGATGAGAAGATGTATATAAATTTATTTATTTTCATTTAATTTGACTTATATGAAGACATTATGGTTACAGTGTTAACCAATTGATTAACGTATACATCTATGGAAGATATGATATAGACCTTTTATCTAACTTGATGTGATTATTACTTGATTTGTACATACATATTTTTGGGCTTATGTTTTGAAATCTTTCTAAGGGTATAGAATATTGGAAATGAATAGATAGTTATATGATGAAACTATTATGTTATATGATGATATAGACTTTTTATCTAATTTGATGTGATTATTACTTGATTTGTACATACATATTTTTGGGCTTATGTTTTGATATCTTTCTAAGGCTATAGAATATTGGAAATGAATAGATAGTTATATGATGAAACTATTATGTTATATGATGTTACTAATAGTTTTTCATTTGCAACAAGAAAAACCACATATGTAAATATTCAAGATTTAGTCAAATTACGTGGATCGAAGATGGGGTCATGTTATTTACATACATATGACATTGCTTATTGTTTATTCAGGATTATTAAAGATGGGGTCATGTTATTTACATACATATGGCATTGCTTATTGTTTATACAAGATTATTAAATATGTTGATCGAAGATAGGGTCATGTTATTTACATACATATGATATTGCTTATTGTTTATTCATGATTATTAAATACCTCTGATATTGTTTATTGTTTATTCATGATTATTAAATATGTTATTTGATATGTTGTCTCTAAATGAGTATAAAGGCAAGAAAATATGTGTCAAATAAGATTACATATGAGAAAATGGTTTTATAATGAAAATCACAATTTTATCAAGCTTCCAAAAGCATGCCATGTGACATAAGTGCCATTAGGGAGAGGAAGTTTATGTTTCTTATTCTTTCCTACTAACCTTTTTCTTCTTGTGTAATAGGTTGAAAAACATATTTTCTATGCTTTTCCTTATATTACATATGTTTTATCTTATGTATGTTTTGTCTAAAGTTCACATATGTTTTATGTTTTTGTCATGCAACTAAGTTACAATTTCAATACAAGAAACTGTTAAGAGCCACCCACCCAATATATTGTTAATTTTTATTTTTCAATGGCAATTAGTCAATTAAATCTCAATCTCAGCCACACAATATGTTCCCCATCTTTATTTTTCCATGGCCATTAGTCTCATAAATGATGAATGAGTTTGGTTAATTAAATCTCAACCATAATGTAGTCTCTATCACTGAAAAATGATAATACTTATAAGAAATAAGTGAAAATACTTATAGGAAATAAGTGAAAATACTTATAGGAGCATGACACCATTGATATCATGCATTTGCATTTGAAAAGTTACCAAGGTAATATCTTATTAAGCTTCCAAAAGCATGCCAAGTGACATAAGTGCCATTACATAGAGGAAGTTTATGTTGCTTTTTCTTTCCTACTAACCTTCTTCTTCTTGTGTAATAGGTTGAAAAACATATTTTCTATACTTTTCCTTATGTTAAATATGTTTTGTCTAAAGTTCACATTTTATGTTTTTGTCATGAAGTTACAATTTGAATACAATTTAGAGTCACTCAATATAGTGTTAATTTTTATTTTTCAATGGCCGTTAGTCAATTAAATCTCAATCTCAGCCACACAATATGTTGCCCATCTTTATTTTTCCATAGCTATTAGTCTCATAAATGGTGAATGAGTTTGATTAATTAAATCTTAATTTTTATTTTTCAATGGCCATTACTCAATTAAATCTCAATCTCAGCCACACAATATGTTGCCCATCTTTATTTTTCCATGGCCATTAGTCTCATAAATGGTGAATGAGTTTGGTTAATTAAATCTCAACCATGATGTAGTCCCTATCATTGAAAAATGATAATACTTATAAGAAATAAGTGAAAATACTTGAAGAAAATAAGTGAAAGTGAGAGGCATATAGGAGCATGACACCGTTGATATATTTTTCCATGGCCATTAGTCTCATAAATGGTGAATGAGTTTGGTTAATTAAATCTCAACCATGATGTAGTCCCTATCATAGAAAAATGATAATACTTATAAGAAATAAGTGAAACTACTAAATAAGTGAAAGGCATATAGTAGCACGAAGCATATCAGGTATTTGAAAAGTTACCGAGGTAATATCTAGTTTTTAGTACAGTGTAATTAAAGGATTGAGATTTGAAAAGGCATTACTATCTAGCTTTTAGTATAATGTAATTAAAGGATTGACATTTGAAAAGTTACCAGGGTAATATCTAGCTTTTAGTATAGTGTAATTAAAGGATTGATATTTGAAAAGGCATTTGAAAAGTTACTAGGATAATATCTAGCTTTTAGTATAGTGTAATTAAAGGATTGACAACCATATTACCATGAGCATGAAGAGTTGGAGAGACCATGAGTTTGAGGAGTTGGAGATAATATCTAGCTTTTAGTATAGTGTAATTAAAGGATTGACTACCAAGGTAATACCTAGCTTATAATGTAATTAAAAGATTGACATTTGAAAATGCATTTGAAAAGTTACTAAGGTAATATCTAGCTTTTATTATAGTGTAATTAAAGGATTGACAACCTTATTACCATAAGCATGAGGAGTTGGAGAGACCATGAGTTTGAGGAGTTGGAGATAATATCTAGCTTTTACTATAGTGTAATTAAAGGATTGACAACCTTATTACCATGAGAGTTGGAGACCATGAGTTTGAGGAGTTGGAGATAATATCTAACTTTTAGTATAATGTAATTAAAGGATTGACAACCTTATTACCATGAAAAAAAATTGTACAAGAGCAACACATAAATGAGTATATAATATACCATTTTTAATTAAATAATCAATTAAATCTCAATCTCAACCACACAATATGTTGCCCATCTTTAATTTTCCATGGCCATTAGTCTCATAAAATGATAATACTTATTGCCATTAGTCTCATAAAATGATAATACTTATAAGAAATAAGTAAAAATATTTATAGGAAATAAGCCAAAGGCATAAAGGAGCATGACACGTTTAATATCATGCATTTGAAAAGTTACCAAAGTAATATCTAGCTTTTAGTATAGTGTAATTAAAATATTGACCACCTTTTTACCATGAGCATGAGTTGGAGAGACCATCAGCTTGAGGAGTTTGAGAGATATTATATAGCTCTAGGTGTAATGTACTTAAAGACTTGTCAAGGTAATGTTTAGTCTTAATATAGGTATTTATAAAGTTGTACTAAAGACTTGTCATGGTAATGTTTAGTCTTAATATAAGTATTTATAAAGTTGTACTTATCATGTCTAGCTCTAATTACCCATTACCCAAATATTTGAAGCTTTGAATTAATTTGAATTCACTCTTACATCTTAATTTATCCAAATAGCTTTAATTTATCCAGATAGCTTTGAGAGAGACCAGCTGGAGGAGTTGGAGAGATATATCCATATAGCTTTGAGTTAATTTGAATTCACTCTTACGTTTTAATTTATCCAGATAGCTTTGAGAGAGAGATATATATCCATATAGCTTTGAGTTAATTTGAATTCACTCTTACGTTTTAATTTATCCAGATAGCTTTGAGAGAGACCACCGGGAGGAGTTGGAGAGATATTGTATAGCTCTAGGTGTAATGTACTTAAAGACCTGTCAAGGTAATATAAGTACTCAAAAGTTGAACTGATCATCTCTAGCTCTAATTACCCATTACCCAAATATTTGCTTTAATTACCCATTACCCAAATATTTGAAACTTTGAGTTGTACTGATCAACTGATCATCTCTAGCTCTAATTACCCATTACCCAAATATTTGCTTTAATTACCTATTACCCAAATATTTAAAGCTTTGAGTTGTACTGATCATCTCTAGCTCTAATTACCCATTACCCAAATATTTGAAGCTTTGAGTTAATTTGAATTCACTCTTAAGTTTTAATTTATCCATATAGCTTTGAGTTCACTTGAATTCACCTTTAGTATTAACTTTGTTTTAGTTTATGCTTCATATATGCATTTTATTTTAAAATTGAATAGATTTGCTTAATACAATAACTCTAGGTGTAATGTACTACCTATCAAAGTAATATAAGTATTTATAAAGTCGTAAGTAATATAAGTAATATAAGTATTTATAAAGTTGTACTAATCATCTCTAGCTCTAATTACCCATTATCCAAATATTTGAAGCTTTGAGTTAATTTGAATTCACTCTTAAGTTTTACTTAAGTTAATTTGAAATTTGAATTCATTCTTAAGTTTTAATTTATCCATATAGCTTTGAGTTAGTTGAATTCACCCTTAGACCCTTAGTATTGACTTTGTTTTAGTTTATCCTTCATATATGCATTTTATTTTAAAATTCAATAAATTTGCTTAAATATTTTCACTCAAAATAGACATATATCTATTTTCTATTTTGTAAAATGGAAGTAAGATTTTTAATTAAAAATAGAAAAATATAAAAGAAAATGTAAAAAATGAAGTAAAAATAACAGAAAAAAAAGTTTAAATATGATTAATAATCACTATTTTTCATATTAAAAAACAAAAATAAATCTTTAATAAAAAAACAAAAAAATTCTTTAATAAATATCCAATAATAAAAAGTTTAAGTTTGAATAGGATTAATAATCACTATTTTTCATATTTAAAAAAAATATATAAAAAAAATATTTAATAAATATCCAAGAGTAAAAATAAGGAAAAAGTTTTAAAAATAAAAAATAAAAACAAAAAATACACCAAAAAAATCTTTAATAAATATAGACTAAAAAGTTTTAATATGAGTAATAATCACTATTTTTCATATTTAAAAAAATAAAGAAAAAGGTTTAAAAAAAAAATTCGAATATAATTAATAATCACTATTTTTCATATTAAAAAAAAATATATATATTTGATGATGATATTGATAGTTAATGTCTGTTGAGACCAAACATTGGTCTATCGGACCTAAAGAAACAAATTATTTATTTTGATTTAAGATTTTATTTCTATGTTCAAAAAGCTTAGAGAGAAGCCTCCCGAGCTCACTATAATTTTGACATTGTAAAAGGCTAAGAAGGTCAATATCGTAACAAAGATTGTGAAACTGAGATCTAATGTGGTTGTACGCGGGGCACTCTAAGAGGAAGTGGTTTTCATCCTGGATGTTCCGATTCTCACATATATGGCAGATCCTTTCCATCCATGGAGTTTTAAGAACTGCCCAACACCCTCTTTCACCATGGAGCTCATGAGAATTCGTTCTAATCTTTGCTATATTACTTTTTTTCTTTGAGCTAATTAAAATAGAATTATCACATATATGGCGGATCCTTTCCATCCATGGCGTTTTAAGAACTGCCCAACGCCCTCTTTCACCATGGGGCTCATGAGAATTCGTACTAATCTTTGCTATATTACTTTTCTTCTTTGAGCTAGCTAAAATAGAGAGATACTTTTGATCTTCTAGGGTGGGGTTGATGACCTTCTTATAATGACTTAATTTTCTTTTAGCCGTTAAATCTTTCTCACACCACATTTTTCTTTGAACTTAGAAGTAACAATATTTTTAATGTTATTTATGTTTTGCAATGCATCATTCTCTTTGATTTCCCAACAGTTTAACCAGGTCATTGTGTCTTTATGCCACCCCCGTTTGAGCCTTCGGTGGTTTTGGATGGAATTTAAAACTAGCTTAGAAAGTTTATGATCCTCTATGTTATTGAGTTTGTGCTTGTATAGCAGAAACCTAATCATAAGTTTTAAGAACTGCCCAACACCCTCTTTCACCATGGAGCTCATGAGAATTTGTTCTAATCTTTGCTATATTACTTTTTTTCTTTGAGCTAATTAAAATAGAATTCTCACATATATGGCGGATCCTTTCCATCCATGGCGTTTTAAGCACTGCCAAACGCCCTCTTTCACCATGGGGCTCATGAGAATTCGTACTAATCTTTGCTATATTACTTTTCTTCTTTGAGCTAGCTAAAATAGAGAGATACTTTTGATCTTCTAGGGTGGGGTTGATGACCTTCTTATAATAACTTAATTTTCTTTTAGCCATTAAATCTTTCTCACACCACATTTTTCTTTGAACTTAGAAGTAACAATATTTTTAATGTTATTTATGTTTTGCAATGCATCATTCTCTTTGATTTCCCAACAGTTTAACCAGGTCGTTGTGTCTTTATGCCACCCCGTTTGAGCCTTAGGTGGTTTTGGATGGAATTTAAAACTAGCTTAGGAAGTTTATGATCCTCTATGTTATTGAGTTTGTGCTTGTATAGCAGAAACCTAATCATAGCTAGGCTCTCAATAGGGGAAATCTCTGCTTCTATAGGAGAATAGGAAAAGGAGTAAAAATAAAAAAAGTTTTAAAAATAAAAAATAAAATAAAATAAAAATCTAATAGTAAAAAGTAGAATACATAAATGAGTTATATAATATACATTTTTAATTAAATAATTATCATTTTATAAATGAAAAAAAATAAAAATAAAAAAACAAATATCCCATGAGTAAAATTAAGAAAAAAGTCTTAAAAATAAAAAATCTAATGGTAAAAATAAGAAAAAATGTATCAAAAAATATTTGTCAAAACCTTCATATAAATGAGTATGAGTATATACTAGCAATTGCACCAAATGTTGCAAAGGAAATGCAACCTATGGAATAAGAGTAGGAAATGCAACATATGGAATATGATTATATAGATAAAGAGATGTGATATATTATGCAATCTAGATGTTGCCTAGTTTAGAACTATTTCCTTTGCAATATAAATTACTATCTCTAAAAACAATAATGTTGCCTAGTTTAGAACTATTTACTTTGCAATATAAATTACTACCTCTAAAATCTAGATGTTGCCTAGTTTAAAACTATTTCCTTTGCAATATAAATTACTATCTCTAAAAACAATAATGTTGCCTAGTTTAGAACTATTTCCTTTGCAATATAAATTACTCTCTAAAAACAATAATGTTGCCTAGTTTAGAACTATTTACTTTGCAATATAAATTACTACCTCTAAAAATAATAATGCAAAAAATAATAATGTTCCTTTGCAGTATAAATTACTACCTCTAAAAACAATAATGTTGCCTACTTTAGAACTATTTCCTTTGCAATATAAATTACTACCTCTAAAAACAAGGAATGAAATAGAATAAGAGTAGAGATAAAGAGAGATGTGATATATTATGCAATCTAGATGTTGCCTACTTTAGAACTATTTCCTTTGCAATATAAATTACTACCTCTAAAAACAAGAAATGAAATCATTTTAGTTTAGAACTATTTCCTTTGCAACATAAATTACTACCAACAGGGAATGAAATAGCAGTAGCATATGAAATAAGGGAATAGATAAAGAAAGATGTGATATATTATGCAATCTAGATGTTGCCTAGTTTAGAACTATTTCCTTTGCAATATAAATTACTACCAACACGGAATGAAATAGTCCTAGCATATGAAATATATGCAATATAAGGGAATAGATAAAGAAAGATGTGAAATATCATGCAATCTAGATGTTGCTTAGTTTAGAACTATTTCCTTTGCAATATAAATTACTACCTCTAAAAACAAGGAATGAAATAATTTAAATTTAAATTTACAATAGATTTAATTTAACTTGAGAAATATCTATTCTTCTAACAAAAAACACATGATACCAGATGTTTTGTGACCTACTTAAAGGCCAATGTGGCTGGACATTGAATAATTGATCTAGTAATGGAGCCATTACCAATTGTAATTAAGAATGTTCTGAATAGGCCCCAATGTTGCAACGGCAACATCCTGCAGGTAAAAAATTGTAGTTAAGAATGTTCTGAATAGGCCCCAATGTTGCCGAAAATGTAGTTAAGAATGTTCTGAATAGGCCCCAATGTTGCCGAAAATGTAGTTAAGAATGTTCTGAATAGGCCCCAATGTTGCAACGGCAACATCCTGCAGGTGAAAAAAAATAAACGCGTGAAATGTAAATCCTTAATCCTCAAAAAATAGATGGCTGCCTCTTCATGGACAATATGCAAGATCCATATAACTTTCCCTTTCAAAATTGTAATCTGTTGTAATCTATTCTAGCAAAATTATTGTAATCTATTCTAGCAAACAATTTTGAGCTTGGGATTCTCTTACCATAAGTAAGAAACAACCTTATCTGTTTGAAAAATGAGAACTAAAAATGTTGACAGGAGTAATTTTTGTGACATTTGCAAAGTTCAATACATAATTAAAAAGGAGTAATTTTTGTGACATTTGCAAAGTTCAATACATAATTAAAAACAAGTTATAGAAAAATAAATAGTAAATAGAAATAGTAAATTAAAATTAAATTATTTAAAAATATCAAAAATATCTCAAACTGGTTGATGTAAGAAAAAAGGGCCCAAAGAAAATTAATGTCTCCCTACAAGAAGAACTTTAAAAAAATTAAAAGTAAAAAAATAAACTGGTTGAGGTAAGAATGTAAAAAATAAACTGGTTGAGGTAAGAAAAAAAGGCCCAAAGAGAATTAATGTCTCTCTATAGGTAAAAAGAAAGGCCCAAAGAAAATTAATGTCTCCATACAAGAAAAACTTTTAAAAAATAAAGCTATAATGTAATTTTTCCATAACAACTACAACCAGAAAAAGAAGAAAAGTCCGATATACTTATGCATAATCAAATAAATATCAAAAATAAAATTATTGAAATATTACTAATATATAATTATAAAGAGAAAAAGAAATCCAATAGAATTGATATTTCTATCAAATTACAAGTCTTTGATATTTCATCCAATTATAAGTCTTTACACTGAGTTTGCATGAAGAAAAATTTGTCCTCTAAACTGTCCCATCCTAATTCACGAAGAAAAATTTGCCCTCTAAACTGTTCAATCCTAATTCTCCTTTTTGCCCTCTAAACTGTTCAATCCTAATTCTCTTTATGTGTGAGTTTATCCTAATTCTCCTTTTTGCCCTCTAAACTGTTCAATCCTAATTCTCTTTATTTGTGAGTTTGCATAAGAAAAATTTGTCCTCTAAATTGTCCAATCCTAATTCATGAAGAAAAATTTGCCCTCTAAACTGTTCAATCTTAATTCTCCTTTTTGCCCTCTAAACTGTTCAATCCTATTCTCTTTTTGCCCTCTAAGCTGTTCAATCCTAATTCTCTTTATGTGTGTGAGGGATGAACTTCCTATTTATGTGTGAGGGATGAACTTCCTATTGTATGGAGCGAGCCTTCAAATAAACTAGTTTGAAGGCAGAAAAATTTGTCCTCTAAACTGTTCTATCCTAATTCTCTAAACTGTGTGTGGGGATGAACATCCATCGTAATTCTCTTTATGTGTGTGAGGGATGAACCTTCAAATAGACAAATAAATAAATATATGTCAAATAAACAAATAAATATATGCCTTCAAATAAACAAATAAATAAATATATGTCAAATAAACAAATAAATATATGCCTCCAAATAAACAAATAAATATATGCCAAATAAACAAATAAATATATGTTTACGGAAGTAAATTTTGTGACAAACCTATATATTGAATTTTGAGAGCAAGGTTCTACACAAGCCTTCTTAGACAAAGCGTAAGAGATACATTTCCATGTTTATAATCATCTTTTCCTTCTTATCCTATAGTTCCGCAACACCATGCTGGTGCCAAGTGACTCATATTTTTTCATTCTGGAGGTTTAAGATTAAACTACTCACTCATTAAGCTACTAACTCATTCAGAAGGCTCATTAAGAAGGTTGAGAAAGGTAGAGGGAAGAGATTTGCCTACTATATTATACATTTAAGACCTCTGCTACCGTTGCTTTTCCTGCTTGCTATCGATCTAACAGAAGGTATGCTTGCTTTTATTCTAGTGGCTATGCTGCTGATCTCTAACTGCTCGTGCTATAAGCTATGCTGCGTATGAAAAAACAATAATATGGTTATTGCAAAGATTCAATCTAACAGAAGGTATGCTTGCTTTGATTCTAGTGGCTGTGCTGCTGGATCTCTAACTTCTCATGCTATAAGCTATGCTGCGTATGAAAAAAACAATAATATGGTTATTGCAAATATAAGCTATGCTGGTATGAAAAAAACAATAATATGGTTATGGTAAAGATTAGTTCGTCCTCAAATCTTCAGACAACAGTAGCAAATATTATACCATGAACTGACCTTATAAATCTCAAACAACAGAAGCTCTCAAACAACAGAAGCAAATATTATAGCAGGATAAACCCCACAATGTTGCTCAAGAAACCACTCACTGTAGTCCCACTTGTTATTTCTGTAGCGAAATAGTTAAAACATATATTGAATTTTGAAGGCAAAGTTCTACACAAGCCTTCTGAGACAAACCGTAAGAGATACAAACGAAAACAAACCGTAAGAGATATAAACGAAAACAAACCCTGATGAGGATGTGTCAGATTCTTATAAATTCTTCTGTAAGTAAGAGAAACATAGAATTAAGGGAAAACGAAAACAAACCCTGATGAGGAGTTAATCACCTGTTCAATATTTTAAGTAAGAGAAACATAGAATTAAGGGAAAACGAAAACAAACCCTGATGAGGAGTTAATCACCTGTTCAATATTTTAAAAGAGTGAAGGATAACCCGGAAAGGCTCGGGTCTCTCGTAGAATCCCATAGCCCTAGACTCCACTCACACAGTTAACCAAGGTCCAAGCATACCTGAACCTCCTCTTCAAAAAACAGTGGAAACCTCGAAGAAATTAAAAAGCCTGAGGAGCTGGTTCCAAGCACGGCTAAATCGCCTGTTGAAGTCGGTGGTGATCTGACGGAGGAGCTAATTCAGCTGAATTTATTGTTGAAGAAAAAGAACCCGGACGGTTGAAGAAGTTGAAAAGCAGAGGAATACGCAGTCGGTTTACGATTAAGTAGGAGTAGCAGTGGTGATCTAATGCCCAATTTTTAATTGTCTAACATCTCATCAAACGCTGCAAAACTGTACAAGGTGGCAGCTAGGTGAGAGTTCATTTCAAAGAGAAAGCTTATTTACGATTAAGTAGGAGTAGCAGTGGTGATCTAATGCCCAATTTTTAATTGTCTAACATCTCATCAAACGCTGCAAAACTGTACAAGGTGGCAGCTAGGTGAGAGTTCATTTCAAAGAGAAAGCTTACGGCCTAATTCCGGAGTAAATATACAATTTTTAATTAAATAATTAGCCTTTTATATAAAATGGATAAATATTTGTGTAGGGAGCTACACATAAATGAGTATATATACAATTTTTAATTAAATAATTAGCATTTTATATAAAATGGATAAACAGCTAGATCTTCAAAAACTATATAAGAAAGAAAGAAGTATTGAGCTAAACCTGGATATTTGGATTAAGGGTTTAACTTTGTAGTTTAAAACCTAATTGACTTTTAACTGACTTTGTAGTTTAAAGACCCATCTTGATTACTAGAGCCTAATTGACCTTTGACTGATTTTGTAGTTTAAAGACTTATCTTGATATTGATAATTGAGGCAACTTCGTTAATAAAGACCTCGAAATATGGAATATTACACATAAAAATAGTGATATCGAAATAAAATTATAAATATATAATATCTTTAAAAAAGATATCCTCCAGAACTTATCTATCACAATGCATAAAACATCTCCCATAATAGATGATTTAATCTTATCTATCACAATGCATAAAACATCTTCCTTAACTGATGATTTAATCATGTTGAAGTGGACAGTAATTCTATGCCTGTCGGGCCAAAAATATTGCTCCTGGAAAGCTTTTGTGAAATTGCAGAGATGGAAGAATTTTGCATTACCCACACCATTGGATGGGTTGGCAACATTAAAAATCTCAGCATAACTCGTTTAAAAAAGTAGAGTGTGTAATCTAACTGGATTAAAGAACATAATTTATTCTAACAAATTGAACTAGTGCTTCTAGCTCTTGTCCTTGAGGTAAACTTTAAAAATGGAGGGTTAATTAAAAATATGAGAATCAACCAGTGATAGCCCTTCCACTATCTAGATCATTAATTACTTTTGAATGTTTAGAATATGGTCACAAGAGGCTACTGCTCTCCTGACTTCAACTGAAAATAATGCTATTTATCACAGTTCCTTTGTTTAAACTAAATTAATCATAAAATCACATATAACATAATTAATAACACTTTCCAATCACAAATGTAGGTAATAAGAAATTCTCTTAGGCGAAGAAGAAAAGCTAACCAAAAAAAACTGGGCACTGCATCCTCTGAAAATTTCAACATACTACAGAACATCTACTTGCTTTAAGTTTCAGTTGCTATAAGTTTCAGGTCCCAGCGTTACCAGAAGTTTCTGATTTTTCCATCTAGCATAACTAAATAAGCAGCAAGACATTTTGTAAAAAGTGCATGATTCTTAAGAGTTCTCATAGAAACACCGAATGATTTCCTACAGCAAGAAAGCTCAAGTTATGATAAAGTCAAGTTAAGCCAATAGAATTGTATATTTTACAGCCAATCTGCCAACACTCGTTGGCCTTCTCAGTTACTACCAGTATTTCAGCATTTGCAAACAATTTTTGTCAACCCTATTTGCAAACCTACACATCTGATACCCTCGATTTTAATAAACAATATTGCAGCATTTTAAAAGCAAGATTAAATTGTAGAGGAAGCCATATCATGTGGAGCCAAACAAAGGGATAACGATTCAAAAGAAACTCATGATAACTGCGTTAACAAAATCTAGCATTTCAGCATTTCAGGACACCAGCTTTCATGCCCAAATTAGTATCTAACAACTTATTTATATCTAGCATTTCAGGACACCAGCTTTCAGGCGCAAATTAGTATCTAACAACTTCATGCCCAAATTAGTATCTAACAACTTATTTATATTAGATATCATTTTCCCAAATTAGTATCTAACAACTTCATGCCCAAATTAGTATCTACCAACTTATCTATATTAAATATCATTTTATTTATATTAGATATCATTTCCCAAATTAGTATCTAACAACTTCATGCCCAAATTAATATCTACCAACTTATCTATATTAGATATCATTTTTTGGGATTCACATTTTTTTGGGATTCAACTGTGTTAAGTTATTCACCTATGACCATTTCCATGAGAAGTACGACCATTTCCATGAGAAGTAGTTCCGAGAGATAATCGTAACTGACTTATCAACTTGAGAGTCGTAAGTGACTTATCAACTTGAGAGTCGTAAGTGACTTATCACCTGATATCTATTATCGACTAAGTGATAAGTGGAGATAAGTGGACTATTCGAAACTCATGAGAAATTAGTTAGTTAGGACTACCTTTCATGGTTCCAGGGTCATAGATGAATGATAGTTCTGAGAAATAGTAGTAACTGACTTATCACCTGATGTCGATATCAGGTGATACCTCATATTGAAGTGAGTGATAAGTGGACTATTCAAAACTCATGAGAAATCATGAGAAATTATATCAACTGAGTGATAAGTGGACTATTCAAAACTCATGAGAAATTAGTTAGTTAGGACTACCTCTCATGGTTCCATGGTCATAGATGAATGATAAATGAATGACATAGATGAAAGACTTTGATGAATGATAAATGAATGACATAAATGGAATGATAAATGAATGACATAGATGAAAGACTTTGATGAATGATAAATGAATGACATAGATGGAATGATAAATGAATGACCTAGATGGAAGACTTTGAAAGACTTACTTAACAACATAGATGTTAGTTAGTTAGGACTAACTCTCGTGGTTCCATGGTCATAGATGAATGATAAATGGTCATAGATGAATGATAAATGAATGACATAGATGAAAGACTTTGAAAGACTTACTTAACAACATAGATGGATGACTTAGATGAATGACTCAACGCAAATGATATGTAATATAATAATGCACTGCGAAAACCCTCACTACTTAACTTATTTAACTTATTTTGTAAGTGCAAATTAACTTATTTTGTACGGAAAATAAGGGCTGTGCATCTTAACTTATTTTGTAAGTGCAAATAAGTGCTGTGCATCTTAGGGTGGAGATAAGACACTCAATTCTTGACTTCCGATTTTTTCAAAATACAGTTTAAAACCTGGCCGTGTCAAAGTTGCACTACTCAGAAAACCTGCAACTAGATAGCTGGTCTGCAATCCATTTCTCAACCATCTTCTGAGAATGAAGTCCTTGATCAGCTGAAACCTCATGACCAGCTCCTAGCAACACAACATGTGTCAGGTTTTTATAAGACCTCCAATGCCCAGCAACCTTATCGTTCACAACCCATATACTCCTTCCTGTGTTAAAAAACTCATTGGTTCCATACCAATTCATTGTTCTCATCCATTCTGTATTGCTGACAACTCCATCTTGGATATCATAATGGCCCTGATACAGCAAAACAGGAACCTCTTCCAGTACCTTCTCCACCTTCCATTTCACACTCTTCATTATATCATTTGCCATAATTCTGTGGACCCTGGGATTACAGGGTACCCACTCCACACCCTGTTCGGCATTCAGTGCCCCCTTCACTGATCTCTGGTTCAAGAAAGGTGCAAGGAAGTCCTTTCCATCAGGAGAGAAGTGGTAAGGAACACTCCTCCTCACATCCAAAGGAGTTGCAATACCACTCGCATTCTGAATCCAGTCCAACAAATATTTCCTAGCCTTGTAGGCCTCAAACCACTCTTGTTTATGCATGAATTCCAAAACCCGTTCTGCCATTTCCTCCGCATGGGTTTTCTGGTTTCTGTCAATCAGCCCAAAATGGTATGCAACACTGGCATAGGTTTGCACTTGAATTTCTGGGTCTGTCAGCCCATTTCCAATCAGAAGCCCACCAAGACGGAATGGAAGTTTTGAGCCACCATAACCGAATGAACCCAATTATGCATTCTCCATTGAATTATTTTTAGATTTCATTAAAATACAATGACCCAAAGCAGGAACATACTTACCTGCATAGCTCTCACCCGCCACAAACAAAAGGCGGTTACTGAATTCTGGAACTAAGCTGTAAAACTCCTCCAAAGCGGTATAGAGATGCTCTGCAACCTGGTTATGGTCGGTAGGGATGTCCTCGTCCTTCTCTGCTATGTTGTAGCCTGAACCCACTGGACTATCAATGAATAAAACACCGAATTTACGGTTCCATGGTGAGTCATTTTGATAGAGTTTGAGGTCTGACGAGATTCTCCAGGGCCCCAATTCGTAGAAATTACCATTCATGCTTGAGCAGCCTGGGCCCCCTTGCAGCCATAGAATTATGGGTGTCTCTGCAATGGGCATATTTGGCTCTATTGCCTCATAAAATGAGTAGAACAATCTTGCTTCGGAGGATGCCTTCACATTTAAATACCCAGATCTCCATGGCAATGCTTCCTCTGGAAACACAAGCTGGTTGTCCTCTGGTTCTTTAAATACTGTTCCTGGAGGTAAAGGTCCGTTCGCAGAATCCATCGTCATCGCTAACATCAGTATCCTCAGCATTGAAATCACCTGCGCGATTGCGATGGATATTGGCATGTTTGTTCAGCCCGAGTCCGTCCCCCTTTCTCGGTGCTTTACAGAGGACAGCAGTAGGCCGAGCGAGGAAGTGCTTGTCGCATTGGAGGTATTGACACGTCTTAACTACTCTGTCTTGCAGGTTGCCACGAAAGGGTTGGAATGTATTTTAATCACTCTAGGCATTTCCCCTGCGCCAGCTAACAGATTGTATCGAAACGTTTTGGTTTCAATGCTAACAGTCTTAAAATGCTTCCCCTGCTAAAACGATTCAATCTCCCAAGGTTGAATATCTTTGAAGGCTGTATTTCGGCATTATTTTGGCGTTTGGAATTTAACGATAAAAATTCTCACTAAATGCATGAATCAATGAACCAATTAGACACTAGGAGCCAAAGGGATGCAAGACAATGAAATATTTAAACAAAGTTGTGTGGATGATTTGGGCATCATTAATTTTGAAGGTCATTATGTGTTACATGTTTTCATTATTACTCAAATCCTCTTGACATTTTGACTAGGTCATTATGTGTTACATGTTTTCATTATTAGTCAAATCCTCTTGACATTTTGACTCTCACATTGAGTTTGACTAATGAATTTCATTCTGAGTAATGATGTGGTTTACTATTTTGTCACTTGCTCATTGCCTTGCCACTTGGTCTGGTCATTTTGTAGGGTCACCACCTCACCATCCTTGATTTTTCAAAACACTACCAGCACCAAAAGCACACTTTGAAGCATCCATTGAAGGACCAACTTCTCTTTGCTCAAAACCAAGAGAGAACACTTTGAAGCATCCATTGAAGGACCAACTTCTCTTTGCTCAAAACCAAGAGAGAAAAGGGTGTTTGGTGAACTCTGGTTGGTGTCGGTCCGCTATCCCTTTTCTCAAGCAGGTACGACTTAGGACCAGAACATACTTTGCCTATTTAACGGAAGCCAATTGATTCCCAATTTATTACAATGCTTTTCTTTGTACATGTCATTGGAGAACTCTGAAGTTTTCAATCTCATTAGTGGTCACTCTAATCAAGCAAAGAAATGTACTTTATTAGGATATTTTATGGTGTTTAATAGATACATTTTGTTTAATTAATCTGGGTCAATATTTTTATATATTAAAAGAATTGTATGAGAGTAAGATAATTATATTACACCGGATTGTAAATATTTTGATTTTATGTAAAAAAATTCTAGAAAACATGATTTTTTTGGCCTAGCCGTTATTTGTTGATTTAACCAATATTGTGGTGGTATCTTAATTTCATCCATATTTACCAATTTTTACTTATATTTTCTCATTGTTTTCAACATTAATCATTTCATTTTAATAGTTATCATCACAAAATATCTAATAAAAATATATTGAAATCCGAAATCTATACTATGAGGGTTACATTTTTTGGATTTATTAAATTATTATTTTCTAGTTATGCATGTAATATATAAAATGTGGAAAAATAGAGAACAGATAAAACAATCACTTGCTAGCCACAATAACACCAAGAGATGACATGGGAAACCCTTTTGGGAGAAAACACACAGAAGGTGAGGTTACTCTACTCTATCTTTTTCTAAATGGAAATGGTACAACTACAAAAGAGTGAGACATGTGGCCCATGGGCTGCTACAGAACACAACCTTCTCCATTTCTCCCCCTCTCTCTATCCACACTCTTCTACTCTGCTCTACTATGGAACAAAATGCATTATAATATAATCAAACCCCTTTTCCTCCTAGTGGTCTGATTATAACACAACCTGATAGCCAACTCGGGGTTAAATTTGACCCTTTAAACCGACAATATGAGTTAAAAACCTTTCTTGAGTCTTCTTCATAGTGCCCACATGGCTAGCCCCTTTTCCATGAGTAATGAGAGCTAACATGGCATCCTCTCGAATTATGGTGGTCAAGCATGATAAGTCAACTTTCGAGAGGCATAACTTTTGCACACAAACTTTGATTGAGATGATTATTTCACCATTGGAAATGTATTCAAGTTTCAAATAGCATCAACGGGCACACCGATTAAGTAGCAAAGATTTACCCCAAAAAACTGCCATTTAATGCCTCAAATTGGCCCTAGAAGTTTTTTTATGCTAATTCACTAAACTAGACCTGCCACTGAAAATTATCATGTAAGTTGATTTCTCTTATTTTCCACCTTAAAAGCATCTATATGGATGAAAAATAATATAATGATTCAATCCAGATCATATATCTCCACGTTGGGACGCTTTCGATTCTCAAAAGTTTTTATTGAATGAGGTGAGGAAAATTTTCCTCTACCTTCTTCCTAGAGTAACATTGAGCCTTGCTTGGAATTTGTCCCATCAATGATGTCTCTAAACCTCTTCCATAAAATTGTATCCTCTATCAACTTTGCATGAGCATATGATGTTAAGTCCCCTATAGAAGGTAGTACCTACTTTTCTTCTTGATCTGATGTTAAGCCCTATATAAGCCCCATGTTAACCCAAAAAACCCGAGTTGCATTATGGTTAATATGTTTTCCTTGATGGCAACCTAGTTGATATGTATGTGCTTGATGCCAATAATGATAATATGATGATTGTGGAACTCATGTAGATTTTTTACAAATCCTACAAGAGGATATGGATAGAGAATTGACAAGTCAGTGATAGTTGGATGACAAAAGTACAAGTTTAAGAAAGTATACGCGGTTCTTGTGAAGGAGGGTTGTGTACATACGCAGGTCCTATGAGTGAAATTCGCGTACATAATCTGAACCATGGTAATATGGATACCAAGGGTCATTACCATGTTATTGGCCCATAGTAATGGTTGTGGCTGTTATGCTCTTAACCTGCAAAATGATACCCAAATTCAGAATATGCGAAGAAAAGATACCCAGAACACAGAATAGCAATGATTTTATTATTCAGAGAGTAATGTTCACTTGCCTCTTCGAGGGGGCAACCTCCAATAGAGCAGAGCTCGATTACAAAATAAGACATGATGCTCCTCGCAGGGAGTCTCTATTCTTTATATATGACTCATACATGCAATACCACAGACCAATACCGTGGGTTTTATTAATACCATCTATCTAATACTACGGCCCATTTGCAACTAACTGTGGTTCCGTCATTAATTTCGGATTAACCACTTACAATTATTAATATGGGCTTTATTGACTCTTGACTATGACGTGATCCCATTACATAAATAAGGGGGTTAGGGTGGGACCCTAACATGCCCTCCCCCTTAAGACTAGCCTTGTCCTCAAGGCTGAAACTGTGGAAACTGCTGAAGAATAGTGGTTGGTTCCCAAGTTGCATCTTCCAGAGAGGTGAGGACTTCCTTAATCATGCGGCCGCGTAGTTGCTTGTCTCGTGTGTCTAGGACCTGTTCAGGTTGAAGCCAGATGGACCCTTCTTCGTCCAATTCAGGTAGACTGGTCTGAATTCTGCAATTGTTTCTAATCACTTTCTTGAGGCATGAGACATGGAAAACTGGATGGATTTTGCAGTAGGTGGCAAGGCCAACTTGTAAGCCACTTCTCCAATGCGCTGAAGTACTTGATATGGTCCGTATAATTTGGGAGATAGTTTCTGACACCCCTTGTCTTTGAGTGATGTTTGCTTATATGGTTGTAGCCGTAAAAAGACCTGATCCCCTTCTTGAAATTGGCGCTCGGAGCGATGCTGGTCTACTTGTTGCTTCATGCGGTTCTGAGCTTGATGAAGATTCTCTCGAAGACGGGCAAGCATGGTTGCGTGGTGTTGTAGGAGTTGATCCACTCCTTGTACTTTTGAGCACCCCTTGAGATACGAAGTAGGTGAAGGCGGGAGTTGACCATATACTGCTTCGTAGGGAGTCATTTTGGTGGTGGCATGATAGTTGGTGTTATACCACCATTCAGCCAGAGGTAACCACTGTACCCAAAGGTGTTGCTTTTCTGAAGTGAAACACCTAAGGTAGGTTTCTAGACATTTGTTGACGGCTTCCCCTTTGTGGCGTTGACAGACATCGCATTCTGCTACGAAAGTAAGGATGTCCTTTTTCATACCTGTCCAAAAAAATGATCTTCTGGTGCGAGCATACATCTTCTGAAAGCCCGAATGTCCTGCAATGGGAGATGAGTGCAATTCTACCAAAATGCAACTTTTGAGGGTGGATGTTGGTGATATTACGACTCGGTCCTTGTAGCGAAGAATATCATCCTGCCACGAGTAGCTCTTGGTGGAATTTGGATCTACCTGCAATTGAGAAATGAGTTGGGAGAGCCCGGGGTGTGAAAACCATTCCCTGTGAGCCTCTTCAATCCATTCTGGAATGAGGAGGGAAATTGCTAGTAGAGTACTTTCCTCATCAAATTGGCGAGATAATGCATCTGCTACACTATTGTCTTTCCCTTTCTTGTAAATGATCTCATAATCATATCCCAGCATTTTGGCGAGCCATTTATTTTGTTGTGGGGAGGATAGGCGTTGCTCCAAAAAATATTTAAGACTGTGATGATCTGTGCGGATTTGGAAACGTCGCCCCAATAAGTAAGGTCGCCAAGTCTCGACTGCATGTAAGATGGCCATCATTTCCTTCTCGTAGGTAGATTGGCCCAGATTCCTCCCACTTAGTTGTTGGCTTGTGAAGGCCAACGGTCGCCCTTCCTGCATTAAGACCGCCCCAATACCTGTACCCGAAGCATCACATTCAATGACAAAAGATTTGGTGAAGTCAGGTAGTGTTAAGACTGGAGTGGAACACATGGCATTTTTTAGAGCTGTAAAGGCATGTTGTGCTTCCTCATTCCAGAAGAATGAATTTTTCTTTAGGAGTTGGGTGAGGGGCTTCACTATGCGACCATAGTTGCGGACAAATTTACGATAATAGCCTGTGAGACCCAAAAATCCTCTCAAGCTCTTCAAGGTCTTAGGTTGAGGCCATTCCTGCATTGCCTGGATCTTTTTGGGGTCCACCTTGACACCATCACGCCCCACAATGTGGCCCAAATACTCTACTTCTTCCATGCCAAACGAACACTTGGACATCTTGACAAATAATTTATGCTTGCGGAGCAATTGCAAGAGTAGATCTACATGCTGAAGATGTGCGGCCCAAGTGCAACTATAGATGAGGATGTCATCGAAGAAGACAAGGACAAATTTCCTGAGATATGGTTTGAGAATGTGGTTCATAAGGCTCTGAAAAGTAGAGGGGGCATTACAAAGACCAAATGGCATGACCAGGAATTCATAATGGCCTTCATGAGTTCTAAAAGCAGTCTTGGGAATGTCGACTTCCTTCATGCGAATTTGGTGGTAGCCTGAGCGAAGATCCAGCTTAGTGAAGAATTGAGCCCCATTGAGTTCATCCAGCAAATCATCACCCACCGGGATGGGAAATTTATCTTTGACTGTCAACTTATTGAGGGCCCTGAAGTCAGGACACATCCGCCACTCCCCATCTTTCTTGAGCACCATGACCACTGGGGATGAATAAGGACTAATGTTGGGACGAATGACACCTTCTTCTAAAAGTTCCTTGATTATTTTTTCTATTTCATTCTTTTGGGTGAACGGATATCTGAATGGGCGAACATTTGGGGGTTGAGCCCCTGGAACCAAGGTGATGCTATGATCATGTTCCCCTCGCGAGGGTGGAAGCTCATGAGGCTTGTCAAAGACCGGCAGATGGTTATTTAAAATCTGTTGCATCTCAGGATGAATTGGCAGAGGTTTGGTTTCGACTGCCTGGATGGCATTAAATTGAGCTACCACTCCATGATTGCCCTTTTTTAACAATTTTTCCATCCTATGCGAGCTGATGATAGAGGGGGCTCCCGCCTGGAGTCCATGGAGGGTATGTGTGTAGTTGTTCTACTTAAACTCATATATAACTCCTGGAAATCCATTGTGATTGGCCCAAGAGTGCGGAGCCATTCAACGCCGAGGACAATGTCGCAACCCCCCATGTGTATGGCAAACATGTGGGTTTTCAACTGATAATCCCCCATTTGAAGTTTGACATTTTCACAGCGGCCTTCACATTTCATTATGCCTCCATCCGTAATTTGAACTTGGAAGTTAGAAACTGCTCATACAAAACAATGCACTGCTTCTGCGACTTTTTGATGGATGAAATTATGTGTAATTCCACTATCAATCAAGACTACTACTGGGCGATGTTTAATAAAACCTCTGATTTTGAGAGTTTGAGGGGAAGAAATCCCTGCCAAAGCATGCAACGAAATAACTGGTTCGTCAGATACATTGTCATTTTGGTTGTCTTCTTCTAGCGGCTCATGTTCCTCAAGTGGTGGATCTTCCTCTGTTGAGCTGTAGTCAGTGGCATCAATTTGAAAAAAATTGGGCTCCTTGCATTTATGACCTGGGGAGTATTTTTCATCACAGTAGTAACATAGTCCTTGCTTTCTTCTGTCGTCCATTTCCGCAGGGGACACCTTTTGGACCTTAAGTGTTTGAGTCGTGTTGTGAGCCTGTGGGGGGCGACCTTTAGCGGAGAAATTTGGGCGACTGTATTGGGCTGCTAATGCACGTTCTCATCATCTAAGATGTGATTCAGTTTGAAATACTGCTCCATTTGTGCTATCCATGCCGACGGGTGAGAACCGTCAAATTTATGCATATCCAACTTGGGAGGTCGCTGACTGGGTTGTTGGTGGGTGTGCCAGACGTGAGGAGAGTGGCTAGACTCACCCTCATTGTGTCCATTGCCATTATACTCCTCCTCGTGGGCTTGCTCCTTTCCCTTCAGGATTATTTTCTCGACTATGCCACATAGTCCGCTAAGCTGAATGTGGAGGGTTTTCACTGATTCTTCAAGTTTGTCCATCCTTTCATTACCCATCGCTTGAGCTCTAGTTTCTACCATACACCAACCTGATTTTTTGAAAATTGGGACCGCCTAAAAAAAATTTCCACTAAGAAGTGAATGGTACCACCGTGCTCAGCTTGTCGTCCTGATTCTGATGGGCTAGATCACCAATAAGCGCCCTGAAAGATCTCAGACTCTTTTTTTTTTTTTGAAAACTCCTAACAGAGTTTTACTCCTTCCTTATCAATACTGCAGTCGCCAAATCCTCAAAATGTCAACGCGGCCAAAATTCCTACGAAAATTATACCCCGGTATAGGAACTCTTCACAACGACTCCGATCTGGTGGATCTGAGAGATCTGAATGGCGAATCTGATAGCTTTGGGCGGCGGAACAGACTGCTTCTGTGGATTTGATGGATGTAATAGATCGGAATGGCTGATCTGCGAACTCAAGACTGCGGGACTGATGTCTGTTGCTGTTGCACCCCTTTGCACAAGCGGATCTGGAAGAGATGATCTGTGATCCCCCGATAGAAAAGGGAACTATGGTCTTGAGGAGTGTCAGGTGCTACAGATCGCAATATACATAAGGGTCTGGCAGTAGTACTCGGCCCAATGTTTTAGGGCTCTAACTAAGGAGGATCGACCGTACCCTTAGCCGTACAACCTGACTACCCTATCGTACGGGCGAGTAATCTCTCTGAGTGCTGTTCTCGGTGTACTGTAGCCGCAAGACGGCCGACGGTTTATCTATGGCGAGGTTTCAAGGGAGCTTAGGGGGCTTCCAATATACCCAGAGGGTACGTGGAAGACAGTCCGTGCGCGGTTCTGTCTAATGCGCTACTACTCGAAGGGGTACCCACAGGGGTTAGAAGGGAGTCCAACAGACGTGACCACCTCTTGTATTTCCTGCGTGCATGCCTCCCCAAATCCGCAGGTTTATGCGCTCAACGACAGATCCCGTGGTTTAAAGACGTTGGAACACGTCTCTAGCCAAAAAAAAAAATTGCTAAGAAATGGAGATCCCACCGGCCCTGGAAAGTGATCTGATACCACTTGTTATGCTCTTAACCTGCAAAATGATACCCAAATACAGAATATGAGAAGAAAAGATACCCAGAACACAGAATAGCAATGATTTTATTATTCAGAGAGTAATGTTCACTTGCCTCTTCGAGGGGGCAACCTCCAATAGAGCAGAGCTCGATTACAAAATAAGACACGATGCTCCTCGCAGGGAGTCTCTATCCTTTATATATGACTCATACATGCAATACCACGGACCAATACCGTGGGTTTTATTAATACCATCTATCTAATACTACGGCCCATTTGCAACTAACTGTGGTTCCGTCATTAATTGCGGATTAACCACTTACAATTATTAATATGGGCTTTATTGACTCTTGACTATGACGTGATCCCATTACATAAATAAGGGGGTTAGGGTGGGACCCTAACAGTGGCAACGATTATTTGATCCCGTCAAAGAATACTAATGTCTTTACTGAAGGATTTACCTAAGGTATTGGCTAAGGCTAAAACTATATAAGGAGATGGTGATCAAGGTGTTGTGTGTGCAAGTGATGGATTTTGTTTTTGAATGATTTGATATGGAATAGGTGTGCACCAAAAAGCAAGGAGATGACTCAGATCTGAAAGATCTAAAGATATGTTTAAATATGGTTGATTTATTTACTTGTTGTAAATGTCTAAGTAGCTAATAATGATAGATCTATGATGGTAGTATGATCTACATATAACAATGTATGGCTATAATAGTATGTCAAGATTTGGTTTTGACAGATGATGTGATTTGCAGCTAAATTTTTCAGATTTGTACACTAGTTTGATGATGGATAGTTGTGTATATAAACGCAATTGGTTATGTATAGTCGCGTATAAATTCTACAAATTCATTTTTTATCTTGAGATCATATACACGAGTGTTATGCATGGTAGTCACATACATACGTTGATATGTTTCATGGATGTCGTGTATATTTTCTATGGTTTTGCAGTGTGGCTTGATGATGACATTTGATGAGTTCTCCTTTATTTGTTGTTGAACCTTAATGATGTCTCTATCTTAATTATTTGTGTCTGAGAGTGTTGATTGGGTTGAATGTGGAATGGAATATTGATTGGTAATGATGTTACAACTTGGTGATCTGTGATTAGTTCAGTGATCTATGATTGGTTCAATACTTGATTCATTGGTTGGTTCAATGTTATAGTGATTCAGTTAGCTAAATGATTATGTGTCGATAATATGAGATATGTACGTTGGTGTTATACAAAGGAAGCGTGTATATATGCAAGTTTTATTCTGAACAGTGACATATACAATTTGAAGTTAAATATGGTCATGGTTTTCAGTGCTGCTAATTGATGACAATTGATGGGTTTTGTGTACTTGTTATGATGACTTGATTTGGATGGTTTATATTTGTTATGGATTGGTTTGATTTGGTTGCAACAGTTGATTGAGATTCAGTGATTGGTTTGTTAATGTTACAGTGGTTTAGTTGGTTTAGTGATTGGATGATTTGATTCAATATATGGTTTTAGAATTATTATTTTGGTTTGGGCTTAATGTTGGAAGTGGGTTCAATGTGAAAATATGATGAAAAGTGGCCTATAGGTTTTTATGTTTTGTTTCAGGTGGATCCAGTATGAAATATTATGAAATGTGGTCCGCGAAGGGTGTTAAGGGTTGGAGCCTTCATTAATGGAGTCAAAGCTTCCTTCCAATGGTAGATGGTAAATTTGTTCAAGGCGTAGGTACTCCCTTCCAGTAGGAGTCGATAAACAAGATAAGGGGGTTGGAGCTCCTTTCCAATGGGTGCTAGAGAATGAGTTGAGGTTGTAGCCTCATGCAAGTGGGTGCTTGTGTGCTGGTAAGAGTCTGCGCCAGTATAAGATTGTAAGAATATTTTCTTTATATAGTAAGAAAGAAGATATAAACGACGACAATGATGGTTTTCTCCCACATTGTGTTTCCACCTAAAATCTTAGTGTTCTCATTTGTTGTTGTGTTTCCTACGTGTGATGGTTTATTCTGATCTTTATTACATATTATATGTCTGATGAAATTAATAATGCATTGTTTAAAGATAAAGATCCGATGGAACTTATGAAGAACTAGTTAAATGGATATACATTGTTTGCTTCTATTGAAGTTGTGTACATACGCTGGTTGCATAAAGAATAGTAGCGTACATAATTCAAAGCATTAAATGAAATGTTAAAGTGAGTTAAAAATACTAATTCACACCCCCCCTGCCCGCCCCGCCCCGCCCCATATTTTTCCTAACAATTGGTATCAAGGACATCCCTTAGAAGAAGCTTGATCGCTTAAAGGGAGATCCATCAAGATGAGCAGTCAAGAGGGACTATCTTCTATCAGGCCACCCTTATTTAATTGAACTAATTTTGTATTTTGGAAAGTCAGAATGAGAGCATATTTGTAGGCACTAGGAGTTGATGTAGGGGCAATTGTTGAAGGTGGATATTAATGCCCATCCTCTATTCCCACATGTACTGCAGGAAATAAGTAATATGAGATCAATGCAAAGGTTGTCAATGTTATCTTGGGAAGTTTGGATAAATCTGAGTTTGTGAAAGTCATTTAGCTAAATACATCAAAGGAAATATGGGATAATATTTTTCAAAGCTATGAAGGTGACACTAAGGTAAAAAGTGTTAAACTTCAAACATATATAATTCAGTATGAGGCCCTTAAAATGCATGATGATGAAAGTATTACAATATTTTTCCTTAGAGTAGACGAGATTGTTAACTCAATGAAAAATATTGGTGATGAAATAAAGGACACTATTGTTGTTGAAAATATTTGAG
The DNA here is from genome assembly GCA_031772625.1 of Pinus tabuliformis. Lineage (NCBI taxonomy): Eukaryota > Viridiplantae > Streptophyta > Pinopsida > Pinales > Pinaceae > Pinus > Pinus tabuliformis. The sequence continues at coordinate 742,206,657 of CM062819.1, read as the reverse complement.
ATCATTAACCCCAAAGTTCAATTCTAAAGTCTCTGCCATTGAAGAAATGCAGGATTTGAAGAATCTCTCTATGGAACAACTCCATGGAATCTTGACAACTTTTGAGATGAGAAAAGGGGATGCATCAGGTATTAGAGAAGTAATATTCAAAGCCACACATAATGGAAAGAAAAAGAAAAGCCTAAATATACAAGCTACATTTCAGATGAGGAAGAAGCAAATTTCATGAGAAAGTTGCAAGTGGGAATTGGTAAATTCAAAGGTAAGCTTCATTTTAAATGTTTTTCTTGTGGAAGAGTAGGTCATTATGCATCCAAATATCCATATAAAGAAAATAATGATAAGAAAGAAAATAGAAAGGATGTTGACAAGAAAAATGTCAAAAAGAAGTTTTTTGCCAAGAAAAGTTTTTATTCTAATGAAGATAGTCAAAGCACATCTGATGATCAAGAAGATTTAGATTCAGATTCTAACAATTGTTATCAAGTACTTATGGCTCTTGAAGATAAATTAATTAGTGAATTAAATAGTTGTGAAGAAAATGGTTTAATGAAAGCCTTGAAATAAAATAATAGACTCAGGAATGTAAACAAATAACTGGAAACAAAAGAAAGTAGTATGGTCAAGGAAATAAACATGTTAAGAATGAAATTGGAAGCAACCAATAGAAGAACATAAGTCTTAGCAAAGCAACTTCAAGAAAAGGAAAAGCATTGTGAAAAAATAGAATCTAAAGTTGTGACTCTAAGGGAAGATTATGATAAAATCAACAAATGGGTAAAGGCATCTGAATCTCTAGAGAATATTATTAATGAACAATTCTCTCCTCTAATCAAGACAAACATTGGATACAATCACATGGCTTTAGATACACAATGTGATGACAAAAACCAACATAATGTTGTTCAAAAGAAAATTGAATCAAGTCACACATCTGAAAGGAAATCTCCTAGATCAAAGTCAAGACCAATCCTTAGGCATAAAGGATGGTTTCATGGATATTGTTTTTCTTGTAACTCATTTGGGCATAAGGCCACTAATTGTAGGTCAAACATTTGGAATGGAAGCAGAAGATGGGATAAGTTCTAGCACATGATTAGAAATTGCAAGAAAATTTGGACAAGAAGGAACATATGTCAGAGACGCAGGGAATATTGTCCCTACTGCATTCCATTTCTATTAAAGAATACTTCTAACAGTGACTGAAAAAGCGAGTGAGAGGTACATAACCTCATGGAGAAAAAATGATGATTATCAAGTCCACAGGACCAGTGGTGTATAATCTCAGGGGGGGGTTGTGCATGTGTATCTAGATGATGATTCCCTATGATCATATTTTGGTGATGTATAGTGTATTTGATGAAGTTATAGTGAACATAATAAACATGACATGTTCAAGGGGGGCTTTTTACATTATGTATGCATTTTTCTTGAAGGACAATCACGTGTATATGTGGTTTTTGGTCTAGAAAATCGTGTATGTCTCTCAGTAATGAAAAAAGAGTGGCACAAATTTAAGGGGACTTCTTATATGCTTCCATCAATTATTATTTCCTTTCTGGCTCTAAAATTGGCTTGTTGTGGACTGTTAATACTGCCCTTGTGCTACTAGGAAATGATGATGAGTTTATGAATTGTTGATGAAATGGTTCTTGATGCATTTGTTGATTGATGAGATGGATATAATATCATATTTGATGATGAAGAGTTGGCATGGGTTCAGGGGGAGCATCTGTTATACTTCTAATAGTTCATTTTTGGATTATGGTCTCTTGTTAGGCACTGCTTATTTGACATTCGTTCATGATTTACTCACTGTTGTTGGCATCTTTCATTGATGAGAAAATATATGATGTTGTCATTATGTCATGGCTTATCAATGATGCATGGATTGCATGTGGTGAAGATATAGATGTTGTCTATATGTTGCATGAGTTTCTTTTAGTAAATTTGTTAATGGTGTCTTATTCTTGTTGTTGTTAAGTCATTATACACTTGATAAGGAGGATATGTATATGTTGGTTGATGATGTCGTTGATCAATTCTACTATGTCGTAGGTACTCTTGTTCTCACATATGGTGTATATGTTTCTTATGGTGTTGTGATACAAGATATTGATATGTCTTTGGTACTTGAGGATTGTGGCTCTTCCTACAAATGGAAAGAGCATGTTGACCTTGATGATATGAGGTCAAGAGGATGAGTTGTCGACAAATATTTATTGCACTAGCTTATGGTTCTGTTATATTTTCTTGGTGATGCTTGGAAGCACTGCACATTTGGTTACATGTTGATGGCATTGGAGAGATTGATACTACAATGTATTATCTTACATGTTGTTGATGATGATATTCATATTGTTGTCTATTTTTATGTTATTAGATGTTTGTGTTGAAAATTCCTATATGGTGCATGGTGGTTGCTGATGACTATCATGGTCTTGTTACCTCATTGTTGAATTCCTTTTTTTGGTTATAAGTGTAATAAAAATATATATAAGGAGATGGATATCAAGGTGTTGTGTGTGCAAGTAATTCATTGTTTATGAATGATTTGATCTAGAACAGGTGTGCACTAGGAAGCAAGGAGATGAATCAAATCTGAAAGATCTGACGATATTTTGAAATATGGTTGATTGATTTAATTATTGCAAATGTCTAAGTAGATAATAATGATATATCTATGATGACAACATGATTTTCATATACCGATGTATGACTGTAATAGTATGCTAAGATTTGGGTTTGACATATGATGTGATTTGCAGTGAAATTTTTCAAATATGTATGCTAGTTTGCTGCTAGATAGTTGCGTACATACGTGAATCTGGTCCTGTATAGTCACATTTAAATTCCTCTAATTTATCAATATGTTGAGATATATATGTGGGAGTTATGCAAGGTATTTGTGTACATACGCTAATATGTTTCATGCATGTTGTGTATATTTCCTAGGGTTTTGCAGTGTGGGTTGATGATGACATTTGATGAGTTTTGGTTTGTCTGTTGCTGACCATCGATAATGTCTTTATCTTAATGATCTATGTCTGACAGTGTCGATTGGGTTGAATGTGGAATGGAATATTGATTGGTAATGATGCTACAGTTTGGTGATCCGTGATTGGTTCAGTGATATGTGAATGGTTCAATACTTGATTCAATGGTTGGTTTAGTGTGATCGTGATTTGGTTAGCTAAATGACTTAGTGTCATTAATATGAGATATGTATGCATGTTTTATATAGAGGAAGTGTGCATATACATGGGTTTTATTTTGAACAATGGCATATACAATTTGAAGTTAAATCTGGTCAGGGTTTTCAATGCTACTAATTGATGAAAATTGATGGGTTTTGTGTACTTGTTATGATGACTTGATTTTGATGGTTTATATATGTTATGGACTGGTTTGATTTGGTTGCAATATTTGGTTGAGATTCAGTGATTGGTTTGTTGATGTTATAGTGATTCAGTTGTTTCAGTGATTGGATGATTTAATTCAGTATATGGTTTCAAAATTGTTACTTGGTTTGGGCTTAATGTTGGAAGTGGGTCTAGTGTGAAAATATGATGAAAAGTGGCCTACAGATTTTGATATTTTGAGACAGGTGGATCTAGTATGAAATATTATGAAATGTGGTCCATGAAGGGTGTTGAGGCTTGGAGCCTTCATTAAAGGAGTCATAGATTCATTACAGTGGTAGCTGGTAAAAATTTTCAGGGGGTAGATGCTCCCTTCCGATAGGAGCCGGTAAATGAGTTCATGGGGTTGGATATCCCTTCTAGTGGGTGTTGTAGAATGAGTGGAGGTTGTAGCCTCTTGAAGGTGGGTGCCTATGTCTTGGTAAGACTTTGTGCCAATAAAAGATTGTAAGAATATATTATTTTTATATAATAAGAAAGAAGAGAGAGATGACAACAATGGCCATTTTTATCCCACATTGAGTTTCCACCTAAAAATCTTGGTGTTCTCATGTGGTGTTATATTGCCTATGTGTGATAGTTTATTCTTCTCTTTATTGCATATTATATGTTTGATGAAATTAATAATGCACTGGTTAAAGATAATGATCTGATGGAACTTATGAATAATTAGTTAACTGGATATATGTTGTTTTCTTTCACTTAAGTCGCGTACATATGTTGGTTTCATAAAGAACAATAACATACATAATTTAGAACATGAAATGAAATGTTAAAGTGAATTAAAAATATTGATTCAACCCCTTCACACCCCCCCCCCCCCGCCCTCTCAATATTTTTCCTAACAAACCCTTATGAAACCCTATAGATTGAGTGATTGCATTTATATTGGTATATTGTTATGTAGGTTAGAATCCCTCATGCACCCATTTTATTATAATTGTATCCCTTGTCTCCTACATTTATACTAAGAAGACCTAATCTTAGGATCATCGAATATTGTCTTGTTCATTGTATTTATTGTAAAATGAGGTTTACCGCTCGAAGTGGACTATAATTATAGGTTTCTTATCATTTTTAAGGTGCAAGGATCATAACATTTGCTAGAATTGTAGCAAGAAAGGCTAAATTTGACTTGTGCCTTAGTCAAATTTAGTAATTCGATTTTCCACATTAGCGAGATGACTTGGATTATAGTTAACTTGTGTGACATGGAATTTTCTACTAGTTTACTTAGTAAATTCTAGTTATAGACTAGAAGTAGAGTTGTGCTTGTAGTGATCGCTAAAAGTTAGCAATCTAGTTCAATTATTTTCAGTTTGACTCAATTAACTGAGCTCAAGTAACTAGTTGAGTAAGTTGAAGATCAATTGAGTAGTAGAATTGTTGTTAACTCAATGATCTCTCAGTTAAACTAGTCAATCAGCTAAAAATAGCCCAGAGATGCATGCAATTTGAATTTCCTAGATGGAGTGGAGGAAAATTCACATTGTAATTGTCAATTTTATACGGGTTGACGGTACAGGCTTGGAAGTTAAGCAGCTGAATCATTCCTTTTGAATTTCTCAAGCCAACAAGAGAAAATTCCTATATTTTAGGATCTAATTTCCTCCAGGATTGTGCAAGAAAATAGGAGGTTGACAGAGGCTTCAATTGGCTAAGTAGTGGCCAGAGCAGGATAATCGGCAGGAGAACATCTTTACAGTGCAAGGCATGCTTCATGATTGAAATAAGACATTGAAATAGTTTCTAATTCTCATTTGATTAATGAAAAGAAGTGAAGGGGTTTTTCCCAGTTGGGTTCCCCTATAAATCATTGTGTTCTTGTGGTACTTTAATGGTTGTATATCATTGCATGTGTTTCTAAATTGTGATTTCCATTCCACATAATAGTAGAGGAAATTTGTAATCTCTTGTTTTCAGTTTGATTTCATCAGTAGTAGCAAATTTCTATTAATTTCTACATGGTATTAGAGCAAAAATCACACTAGAAACCAGTCAATAGAGCCTCTCCTTCAAAGATTTTGATTTGCAGATTCAGTGAAGTAGTTTTCTTTCGTGTGGGAAAATGTGCTTCAACGGATCGAGATTGGAGTATGACCTTGAGGGAACCTCAAATTTTATAGCTTGGAAGGACATAATGGAGGTTGTACTTGATGATAATGGAGTGTTGGAGTACACCAAAACTGACATTCCAAAACCAACAATATCGAATGTGCAGCAATCACCCCAGTGGAAGAAGGATACCAAAAAATCCAGGAGGATCATCTTGGAGGGTGTGCGAGACCACACAGTCTCGAATTTACATGGAAAGGAGACTCCCTTTACTATGCGGAAGACCCTCACTAAGCTATTTGAAAATTGTGATGATGCCATGAAATTGGCATTGAGAGACAAGCTCAAAAAAATCTGCATACAGAAAGGTGAAACCATTCCACATTACCTCTCCATGTTCACACAGTGTCAAGATGAGCTTGGAGGAGTTGGAGAAAATATTTCCTCTTCAAAACTAGTGATACTAGCTCTCCTAGGACTTCCAAAATCCTGGAACAACTACCAGGACTCTATAAATGGAAGGGACAAATTACCAAATTGGGAGAGACTTTGGTCTGATCTGGTGCAGGAAGAAATTCGAAGAAACACTAAAGATGGAGTAACATCCAAATCTGAGGAGGAAGAGAATTTTTCCTTGGTTGGGAAGGGAAAGAAGGTCCAAATCAAACTAGAGTCCAACCAAAACAATGACAAGAAGAAGGATTAAAGCAAAATAAAATGTTTTCACTGCCATGAATTTGGGCACTATGCAACAAAGTTTCTACACAAGAAGCCTTCGGGAGGAGCAGGAGGTGAAGTACTTGCCTCACAATTCAATTTAAACTTCACCCTGATTGCATGCATGGTGAGCATTGTAATGGGGAGTATGTGGTATCTAGATTCAGGTGCCTTGTTCCATATGACAAGATGCAAAGAATTCTTCAGTGTCCTAGAGGAGAAGGATCTCTATACGCACATAGAACTTGGGGATGACAGGTGGTACAATACCAAAGGAATTGGTACCATAACCATTAAAAGGGAGTCAAGCTCCGATCATCATCTAAAAGATGTTATGTATGTACTTGAGCTAAAGAAGAACTTGATCTATGTAGTTGTATTGAAGGATAAACGTTATGATGTTGTTTTCAATAAAGGAAAATCCTTTCTAATAGATGTAGCTACCGGGCAAGTGAAACATATTGGAGTTCATGTGAAGAATATCTACAAACTTGAGCTGGAATCTTGCGTTGCACTGAGTAGAAAGGCAGAAAATGTGCAGAGTCAAGATGTTGGAGAAATCTGGCACATGCGCATGGGACACTTACACCATGGAACCTTAAAAATCATGCAACATATTACCAATAGTCTCCCAAAATGCACCCTTGACCAACATGATGTCTGCAAGGGATGCACATTGGGGAAATATGTCAAATCCACCTTCAAAGGCCAAGATAGGAGAGTTAGATCAATCTTGGAGTGAGTCCACTCTGATTTATGTGGACCATTTTCTACAACCTCTATAACAACACATAGGTATTATGTGATTTTTGTTGATGACTTTTCTAGAAAATGTTGGATCTTATTCATGCGGAAGAAAGATCAAGACTTCTCAAAATTTGTTGAATTCAAAGCATTAGTTGAAAAGGAGATTAGTAAGAAACTTAAAGCCCTGATAAGTGATAATGGAGGAGAATATGTTTCTAACACCTTCAAGGACTTTTGTGCCAAAGAGAGTATTAGAAGAGAACCGATAACACCCCATAACCCACAAAAAATGGGGTGGTTGAAAGGAAGAATAGAAGCATAGTGGGAGAAACAAGAGCCAAGTTGCATGATCAAGGGTTGTCATTGCATCTATGGGAATAAACATGCAACACCACAGTTTATTTGTAGAACATGAGTCCTCATAGAATACTTGGCATGATCACACCCAAAGAAGATTTCTCTGGGAGGAAGCTAGATGTATCTCATTTCAGAATTTTTGGAGCTACTGTGTATTGTCATGTCTCCAAGGATAGCAGGAAGAAACTTGAGCCTACAAATGAGATGGGAGTCTTTGTAGGATACACAAAGACACCTCATAACTATAGGGTGTATTTTTCCTCACTCAAGATGACAATAATGAGGAGAGATGTCAAATTTGATGAGGAGAAGGCTATGAGATGCTCTCTAGAGTGAGAGTTGAGTATCCCATTAGAGGAGGATATTCTAGCTCCAAAGGAGGAGCCTCATGCAAAGCTTCATGATGTTATGGAGAAGACACAAGTAGTGGAGCAGACAGGAGGCTGAGTGGAGGCACCCAATCAACCATAATCTTCCATAGAGGGGAGGAAGAGAACCAGAGAAACTAACAGATTGGTACAGGATGCATGGGAGGATGTGGGAACTCCTACCTCTGTGTGTAGGTAGAGTAGGTCACCAGACAGGTACACTGGGTATATGGCTCTCATGAAAAAATTCATTGAGACAGAGCCTTCTTCATTTGAGGAATAAATTACTAAACCAGTTTGGATTGATGCCATGGTGTAGGAGTATGACTCCATCATTAAGAGCAGTGTATGGGAGGTGGTGCCGAGACTGGATAACACATCAATAGTTAGTTCCAGATGGATCTACAAAGTGGAGCATGCAGTTGATGGGAGCATCGAGAAGTACAAGACAAAATTTGTGGCCAAAGGCTTCTCTCAAGTAGAGGGAGTGGACTATGAGGAAACATTTTCTCCAATGGAAAGATATTCCTCCATCAGAACCATTCTAGCATTAGTTTTGCAAATGGGGTGGAAGATCCACCAGATGGATGTGAAGATCACCTTTCTCAATGGTGTCGTTGAGGAAGAAATTTACATAGAGAAGCCAAGGGGATTTTAGACATATGAGAGGGAGACATATGTGTGTAGAATCAAGAGATACTTGTATGGTCTCAAACATGCGCCCCGAGCATGGTACACTCAAATCAACACATATCTTAGTGGATTGGGCTTCACCAAAAGTGAAACAGATACCAATATTTATCACATTATTGTAGATGGCAAGTTGCTTATCTTGGTTTTGTATGTTGATGACTTGATACTTACAGGGGACGAGAAATTAATACACTCTTGCAAGGAGTACATTGTGAGATAATTTGAGATGAAATACAAGGGCTTGATGCATTACTTCCTTGGGTTGGAAGTATGGTAGGGTGATGGTGAGTTTTTTGTGAGTTAGGGGAATTATTCCTCTAAAATATTTCAGAGATTTCACATGGAGAACTGCAAGCCTATGGACACACCTCTAGCTATAAACTGGAGGAAGGAGAGTGCTTCTTCAGGAGAGGCAGTAGATTCCACCATCTATAGACAACTTGTGGGATCCTTGATGTATCTAGTGAACACAAGGTCCAACATATGCTATGCAATTAATCAATTGAATCAAGCCATGGTGAAGCCTACTAAGATGTATTGGAAGGCAACAAATCATGTGTTAAGATACCTCACAGGCACAAATGAGTATGGGTTGTGGTACAGGAGGATAGGTGAAGTGAAGCTCCAAGGATTCACTAATGCAGATTGGGCAAGGATTCCATCAAACATGAAAAGTAGTTGAGGTGTTATCTTCAATGTTGGGTCTACAATTATTTCCCGGTATAGTAGGAAACAAATGTCTATGGCACTCAGCTCAACAGAGGCTAAATACATGGATGCAAGTCAAGAAACATGTGAGGCTATATGGATGATTAAAATACTTGTGGGTGCTTTTAGTCGGGATATGGATCTGACAGTGATTTATTTTGATAATTAGAGTTGTATTAAACTCTTTGAGAATCCAATATTTCATGACAGGTCCAAGCACATTGATATCAAGTACCATTAGTTGCGGGATTGTATGCATAAGAGAATTATGTTGCTACAGTAAATTCCAACTGAGGAGCAAGATGCAAATATCTTGACAAAGGAATTATCAAGAGGCAAATTTGAATTCCACAGGTGCAGGATAGGGGTGGTGCAAAATCCCTTTCTTGCTTAGAGGGAGTGTTAGAAAATGTAGCAAGAAAGGATAAATTTTACTTGTGCCTTAGTAAAATTTAGTAATTCGATTTTCCACATCAGTAAGATGAATTGGATTGCAGTTAACTTGTGTGACATGGATTGTTCTACTAGTTTAATCAATAAATTCGATTTGTAGGCTAGAAGTAGAGTTGTGCATGTAATGATTGCTAAACTTTAGCAATCTAGTTTAGTTACTTTCAGTTTGACTCAGTTAAATGAGCTCAAGTAACTAGTTGAGTCAGTTGAAGGTCATTTGAGTAGTAGAACTATTGTTAACTTAGTGATCTCTCAGTTAAACAAGTCAATTAGCTAAAAATAGCTCAGACATGCATGGAATTTGAATTGCCTAGCTGGAGTGGAGGAAAATGCACATTGTAATTATCAATTGTATACTAGATGAGTGTAAAAGATTGGCAGTTAAGCAGGTGAATCATTCCTTGGGAATTACACAAGAAAATAGGATATTTCCTATATTTTATGAGATAAATTCCTCTAGGATTGCACAAGGAAATAGGAGGTTGACAGAGGCTTGAGTGGCTAAGTGTTTTCCAAAGTAGGGCAATCAATAGGAGAATAGGTTTACAGTGTAGGGTGTTCTTCAGGATTGAATAAAGACATTATAATAGTTTCTCATTCTCATTTGATTAATGAAAAGCAGTGGAAGGGGTTTTTCCCAGTTGGGTTCCCCTGTAAATCATTTTGTTCTTGTGGTGTTTTAATGGTTGCATTTCATTACATGTATTTCTAAATTATGATTTCCATTCTATAGAATAATAGAGGAAATTTTCAATATCTTGTTTTCAGTTCAATTTCATCAGTAGTAGCAAATTTCTATTAATTTCTACAACATTTGGTATCAAATCTCTTGATCCTAGGGTTGTGCTGCTTCAAACGAGTCATCGTGGATTTTTTGTTATAACCTTGTTTCTATGAGATTTCATATGGTGAAACTTGGAGAAAATAGGGATGACATCCCAAGGAACCTTTGGTTCAAGCTTCATATATTGGTTTTCTATATTTACAGAGATAAGGTCCAAGAAAGTTAGGGTTTATGAATGCTCCTAAATTCTATCTCAAACAAGTCAGTTCGGAATTTTCACTACAACATTTTTTTTGTGAAGTTTCAAACTATGAAACTTAAAATAGATTGATGTGAAATTGTGGTGAACATCTAGTCAAAGTTATATATCTTGGTTCTCTATATTTTCAGAGATATGCTCCAAGAAAGTTGGGTTTTTGTATGCTCCAAAATTCAATCTCAAAATGTTAGTTTGGCATTTGTGCTATAACTTTTTTTTTTGTATGGCTTCATAAAGTAAAACTTGGACCATATTAAGGACAAGTATTTATGAATAGATGTCTCCATTGTTATAATGTGGTTCATTATACTTTGGTAGTTATACATTATGGAAGTTAGGGTTTGTGAACAGTCAAGAAATAAATTTTAAACAGGTCAACTTGGTATTTTTTCTATATCTTCTTGTCTGGAAATTTTCAGACTGTGAAATATTTAGGAATTTTAGGAGACATATAGAAGCACCTCAGGTACAAGTTCCAAAATTATATTTCAATAATTGGACATAGCACACTATACAAGTTTGCTCCTGGGAAGAGTCCAAAAAAATCAACAAGTTTTGGGAAAGTTACTTTAAATTTCACTCGGCACATTAAATTTTGTTCACACCTGTAGAATTGTAGAAGCTACATATTAGAGCATTATAGAAAAAATTTCCAGACCTGGAAGGCCTCAAATCAATAAATCTTCATCCATTCTGATACTCTTCAAATTAAGCTATGTAACTTACTAGTGACCTAATTGTTCATTAGAAGATCCCCTTTTTTGTTGTAATAAAGAGGAGGGATATTATTATTTTCTACATGCCTCCAAAGAAAGCTACAACACAATTAAAAAGGCACATCCTTGACTCATGAAGAAAGTGAAGACTTAGAAATTAGGTTATCTAAATTAGAGAAGGAATTTGATAAAATGGATGTTAGTATGTTGAAAAAGTTGGATTTTTGAGTTTCTCAAGAAAAGCTTAAACTAGAAATGGAAAAAAATATTAATGAAAATAAAGAAGGCGAATAAAAAAGAAGGTTAATGAAAACAAGGAAGGAATCGAAAAAATATATAAATGAAAATAAGGAATGAATAAAAAAGAATATGAATGAAAATGAGGAAGGAATGTAAAAGAAGATGAATGAAAATAAGGAAGAAAGATATGGAAACTATTCTCTTGGAGAGGCTTCCTAAAAGGGATGTGGAGATCCAAGGAAATCATGAACCTAAGGAGAAACATGTTGTTGAGAACCAATCTCATATGGGGAGTACACAATCAGAACTGCAATGCACAAATTTTGAATAGCATAACCATAATCATGATTTTTCAATCCAAGATCCACATCATCAGGGCTTCAAGTCAACGCCAAGGAACTACTATATTTTGAAGATTGATATAGGGAAGTTTGAAGGTAATGATCATGTAACATTTTATTTCAAATGGAGCAATACTTTGATCTACAACAAGTGGCATCCTTACAAAAGGTAAATATTACATCCATGTTTTTAGAACAAAACCAACATGTATGGTATCAATGGCTTTTTGAAAGGAAAAAGGACTATGTTATGTATTGCTCCATCTTTTACAAAATAATTTATAGCACATTATGGGGATATTAAGAGTAACACATTCTTTAGTCAATTGGTAGACCTTTGACAAAAAGATCCAATTACAAAGCACATTCAACAATTCCAAAACTTGAGTCTCAGAGTAAAGGATAGCTTGTTAGACCTATTTATGGGATATTTAAAGGAAAGCATCAAACATAAGGTGCATATATTTGAACCTAAATCACAAGAGCATGATTTCAGTTTGTGAAGGAAAGTTGAAAGTAAAAATATGGCCACTATAAAATTGGTCACTAATTACTATAGAGAAAATCATGTTCTCTTTCCTAAACCAAAAAATTTGATTCCTCAACAAATGGATGAAAGAAGAGAAAATGTACCATGTTTCAACTATTGAAACAAGTATTGTAAAGGGCATCAATGCAGTGAAAAGAAATCATTCTAAATAGACTATGAAGATGAAGAAGATCAAGAAGTGGAAAATTCACAAGATTTAGAGCTAGAAGAAACTACTCCAATAATATCTTGGCATGCATTGGATGGCACCAATGCTCCAAAAACCATGAAGATAGAAGGATGTTTCAAAAGGAAAAGGGTAAAAATATTGATTGATTTAGGTAGTACCCATAACATCATCAATTGCAAATTAGTAAAAATTCTTAATTGCTTTGTATATCCAACACTCAAGTGATGATTGTTGATGGAGGTACCATAAGTTGTTTAGGGAAGTGCAATAAGCATAAGCTGAATACGAGGGAGTATTTATTGGTTAGTCCCATGATTGCAATCTAAATATTGGACGATTATGATATTGTATTAGGGGTCCAATGGTTACAATCATTAGGAACAATGTTCCTTAATTTCTTGGATCTTTTCATAATATTTTTCTCAAAAGGAAAGGAAATTGAGCTTAAAGGTATCCAAGAGAAACCCAGAAAAGTGATAAGCTCTAATGGCATGAAAAAATTGATAAAAAAGGGACACCAAGGTGTAGTTGCACAATTGTTTTCATTATATGTTCAAACATCTGTATCCTCTTCTCTACTGGATCTTCAAAAAGTTATCAGCAATCATGCCAACGTATTTGGAGAAATGCCTAAGGGTCTTCCAACTATTCAAGATCATGACCGTGTTATTCATTTGGAACTTGGAAGTGTACCACCTAAGATTATGTGGTACAGAGATCTACATGCACAAAAGAGTGAGATTGAGCATATGGTTCAAGAAATGTTTCATTCTGCCTAGCTAGAGTGCCTTCTTTTCACCGGTGGTAATGGTTATAAAAAAGGATGATTCATGGCATATTTGTCCAGAATATAGACAACTCAACAAAATGACAATCAAAGATTAGTTTCCTATTCCTATCATTGATGAATTTTTAGATGAATCGTATGGAGTAATTTTCTTTACTAAGTCGGATCTTCATTCTGGATATCACCAAAACAAAATGAGGTAAGAAGGCATTCCCAAAGTAGCTTTTAGAACGCATGACGGTCATTATGATTTTTTGGTATGCCATTTCGGCTTACAAATGCACCTTCAACATTTCAAATATTGATGAATTCTATTTCCAAACCCTTCCTTAGAAAATTGGTGCTAGTATTTTTTTATGGCATACTAATTTAAAACAAATCTTGGGAAGATCATGTACAACCTGTTAACATTGATACTATTAGAAGAGAAAAAAACTATATGAAAATCCTTTATTGTGTGCCTTTGGGTTCAAGAAGTGGAATATTTGGGTCATATTGTATCACATGGTGGTGTTAAGGTGGATCCTAACTTTTGTCGGTGCTAGATACCACTAACATACCGGGGGTCTCCCCGATGCGAAGTCCCAATTGGACCTCACATCATTTGGAGTAGGAGCCCCATCTGAAGTATTGACCTCGCTACCATATCTCAAGATTTTCCTTGTTTTCAATGGATAACATAAGAGATTATGCACATAACCATTTTTTTTTTTTCTGAATCAGGCTATTCTATTAGTATTACAAAAAGCCAAAATTACATAAGTGTTACAACAGGGCCATGGCCCTGTAACTTTTACCGAAAGATTGACAGTTTGCCCAAATTATACATACCCAAAATTGAACAGGTACAAAAATTGGATGCTGAGCATGGACATGCTGTGACAGACTAACATAACGACACATGACATTACTTAATCTAAGACTGATACACATATGAACCCTTGTAGCCGACACATAGACGGAAACCGAACACATACAGAAAACAAGGTATGAAGACAATGCGTAGCTTTCCTTTCCAGGCTGTTGAGGGCGAACTTAAAGGCTGAATTAATCCTCGTCTGTGGTATATGACTCGTCCTCCACCTTGCCCTTAAATTGCTGTGAGTCATCCAAGTCCGAGCGAGGGACCACCGGGTTGGTATGGAACCTCTGTGCCGGTTCGCTTGGGCCCGCAATGGCCGCTTGAGTAGCCGGAGAGGAACTTTCCCTGGTAGGGCGTAGCATATCAATTGCGGGCACCTGCATATCAATTATGGGCACCTGCACAGTCCCTTGAGCCGGTGGAGGGTTGCCTTGAGTTGCTTCAGCTTGACCTCTGAGATTGCCACAATGCTCAACAGAAACAAATATAATGAATGTGGAGTTTGCTAGTGTGCAAGGTATTATATACCTGACTGTGGGATGCGCTGCATGTCCACATTCTGGTATATCTCCTCTCCAAGGCGCGCTGCCATGCCCTGTTGCTCTACCATGGAAGCCATGCTGGTCCGATGTTATCTCGACAGAGGAAGAAGGAGAAATTGCGGTCCTCCGAGCTGAAGCCCGACCCCGAGAGCCTCCTCGTCGGCTGCTCATTCTGAGGCGCTCCCTCTGCATTGCTGAGTTTGCCACAGAACAAGAATGTCCCTTCGCAATCCCCCACCTGACCAGAGAATGTTCCAACGCTGCAGCGAAGTGCCCAGCAGCTTCGAATGAATGCCAGAATGTGACAGAGGCTCCCAGGATATGAAGCGCCATCGCTGAGAGTTGCAAGAGGACAATAAAGGCAGACAAGACCGGAATTAACTCCCGCTGATGATCAACTGCATGCGCCTTTATGAAGCAGGCTGCAGGGTGCTGCGTGGCATGTCCGGGCTGAGACATGCCCATCTGACGCACCAGCTGTGGGCTGCGCGACCTTTTAAACACCCGCATCCGGGAGATTATGCACATAACCATTGAACAAACAAGTAAGTTGACATTGTGAAACACCAATTACAATGTGTAAAATGAGGTCTTCTGGAGAGGGGAGACAAGAGTGAGTCTCTAAAAGGACAGTAATAATATTATCCTAGGAGAGGCACATGAGACCAAGGAAAGGTTTGTTAGTTATCTAGCAAAGTGGTTCACATAGACACAATGATCATTAAAGCAAAAACAACACATACTCAACAAGGTGAGCACCAAATCTAATGAAGTAGTTCAATTTATTTAATACATATTAACATAACATATACCACAAACATCTAAGAATAATCTTACAACATTCACAATACATGCATGAAAGTGTGTTGGCTCAATGAGCTTCTGATTATTAAGTGAAAGATTCAAGTACACCATTACAATGGTGATACACTAGCTCCAGTAATGGAGCATTAAGTCACTTCTTGCTTCTCCAAAGAATGATCTTCTCTCCTATGCAAAGCTGAAAAATCCAAGGCTATCTCTCCAAATTCTAAGCCTCGAAAAATCCTTTTGCTTGAGTAATGAGGGTGTAACAATGTAAACATTGAAACAAGAACTGATACAATTACTCGTTTTTTTGAGGTAGGAAAAGAAAATCAACTGATTTTGAAAAGCGTTGATTCATATATATATATATATATATATATATGAGCATAGTTTTTGACACTTCAAATTTTTTTATGTACATTATTTTTTAGAATGTTAGTGATTTGCAGGTTGATTTTAAAAAGTGTTGATGCTGCATCAAGCCCTTTTTTTAGAAGGCTTTTTTTACTTTAAATTTTCTAATGTATTAAATGTGAATAATTATTTTCTAAATTTAATAATTTTTAAAGTAGTTTTCTTCTTCATATTTTTTTGTTTTTCTTTTAATTTGTTTTTTGTAGTGAGATCTTTAATTTTTTGCATAGTTAAATAAAAAGGTCAATATTTTAAAGTTTCTATATTTTACATATTTATATATCGTTAATTGATTTTTCAATGCACCTAAAATAATTGTCTCTAAAAAAACAATAATTTTTAACAATTGACATAAAAATAAATATTTTGAGCATAAATATAACAAAAAAATACACATTTTGATAATTTTTTGCTAGAAATGACATGTCAAAATCACAATTTTTATAGGAAAAATTTAACAAAAAATGGTTAAATAATATTTTTTTTTAAAATGAATTTCATGTCAAAAAATAATAATAATCACAGTTTTTTTCAAAAAATAATGATTCACATAAAAATTAAAGCGAAAATCACATAATATAAATATTGAACATATAACAACATTAACTGAATACTTATTCTTCTCATAAAATGTCAAAGTCAAAACATTACGAGTATAACTCATTAATAGTCACAAAAATTGAGCTTGATTTCCAAGCATGACTTAAATTTAATCAGTAATATCATGTAATCCAAACTCTTCATCTTCTAGAGTTTCATCATTGTCTTATTCCACAATATTTTTTGCTTTAGTTTGCTCATTTTTCTCTTCTGATAGATCTTTGATGTCTGCAAATATCCCAGTGTATTCCTTTCCAATCATTCCATCTAATTGTGGTTGAGGTTCCTTTGCCTATTTTGCCACACATGATTCATTAAAATCCACTTTCCTCAACCCAATTTCTTACATTGCGTTTAGAAAAAATTGAAGAGCATTAATTCTTTGCTGATTAAATTTTCATGTACTAGGTCTTTTTCAATGGCAATGCAATTTCTTCCTTTTTGTAGGCAACATGCTAGTGTTGTATCTAATTATCAAGCACAAAAGAAATAATGAAGTAAATTATTATAATCACATATAAATTAAGAAAGAAGATATTGAAATTCAAATTTATATAATAAAACTTGAGCTTGAGAATAAATCACGAACCCAATATCCATTTGAACATAAGTCTATAAGATAGTTAATCAATGACTGTGGTTTTTGATAAATGTTAATTATCTCTCATTTTGCTTCTTTATCTTCATATGTTAGTTTTTTTACAACAACATCATAAACCAGTACTTGGCTATGACTCTTTCCATCTACCCGATTAAGAAGCATAGACTTATAGCTATCATCTTTTGTCCAACTTTCAACATGGATGAACTCACAATCACTTATAATTGGTTGATCTTCATGGTTAATAAGATTTGAATTTTTCTTGTAACATGAAATAGTAAAAGTTCAATTAACTTGTACATAAATGATTTTTTTAACATTAATCAAACATACAATTTCAACGTCTTACCATGTAAGTTGCATCCTTGAGTTTTCTTTTCCCTTGAAGCTTGTCAATAACATTGTCAATAATGTATTTGAATGAAATTTCACAAATCTCCATAATGGTGATGATGTGACTTCTATAAATCCTGCAACCACTTTACTAAGAGCTTGATAAGTATAAAGGTCACTATCATAGTCAATGTTTGGGATACTGAAACCATGGGGAATATCTGCAATAACTAGGGAATAATCCATTTTAGGTATGAGTTTAGCAATGTCTTCACAATCACCTTGTATTATTTGATATTGAATAGTGTCAAGCTCATTCCAAATGAAATGAGTAACAGTTGGATCAAGTTTAACATTACTAAGACGCTACTTTCTCAGCTTTTCGATCTTAATCTTTTCAATAAAGCCTATGAAACTATCTCATGCTCCATTTGCATCCTTCTTCATCTTTAATAAAATAAACAAACATATGTCTAAGTCATAAAATAAAAATAGTATACAGATGAATACAAATGAATGTACAAATCACGATACTTTTTTAAATGCAAGATAAAATATTTTAGTGTTGATGTAGAACTTCAATCTGGGTATTTGCGTACAACATCATCCCAACTATCTTCATTCAACAATTTAACCATTTGTTCTTGTATTTTCATGTAAACCTTGTGACTGAATAGATAAAGTAAAAAAAGTTAATATAATGATATGTATAACAAATACTACCAACAAAAATATGTTATATTTAAAAGAAAATTATAATCTAGAAATAAGTAAAAATAATTCAACAAACTTACTTTTGAAATTCCTCACACAATTTGCTCAATGATAATTCCTGTGACTTCACACGAGATAATATTGTTTTGACAAGTTTTTCATCCTTCACTCCTTGCAATGCTCTCCAAGGTGTGATAGTCATATCTTCTAGAAGTTGCTTTATTTCAAGACCCGATTTACTACTTCTACATATCAATGGTTTAGGCTTTATGACCTTCTGGTTTTTAATGTCAATTTTCTCCCACATGCTAAAAATATCATTAATCAATTCCCATATCTCTCCAGTTCTAAATGTCATCTGGAAAATATTATCAATACCTCTGAATATACCATTATGTACTTTTTTGTCTTTTGAATGATTTTTTCCTCAATTTGATAGCCTATTTTCATACAACACTCCTTCCCAAATTCTAGACTAACCTTTGTCTTATCCCCACCACATTTTCTTCATATTCATTATGAATAAATCTAAAACTTTGGATTAAAGTCATAAACATCCTATACTCATTATCTGTATTATGATCCCATGCCAATAACTTTGCTTTTGTATCTGATAAACCAACATAAATGATACATTTCATTGTTTCAAAACGTGGGTTATTGGGATATTCCTCCATCAATTGTCACTGAGATTTTACAGAATAGTTCCCCCCAAGCACATAATAATTGTGTTCAAAACATTTTGAATTATCAAATGCTTCTTTGTTGGGAAATTGAATTGGATCAACAAGAATCACATAATCAACCACATAAGCATATGAATTGTATCTCATCAATGTCTTCAAGTTGTGAACATGCATGTGGTGTGGCTTTCTAATTTGATATTTAAATTGTCCTTCACTTTGCTTATATATTTGTTTGACATTAAGCTGAAATGTACGACCACCCTCAATTAAGTTTGTCTTTGTAAAGTGATGTCGAATAAAATTTTGTTTTGTTTTAATAATTTCATCCTCTAAATCAACTCCTGGTGTAATGATTTCGAATTTTTACTAAGATCTTCACTGCTGGCCATGTCTTTTTGAGAATGATCAACTTTTATTTTCTTCCTCCTTTTTTCTTCTAGATAAGTAACATTCTCATTATCAACTAGAATAGAGACATTCTTAGGCTTTTTTACTTTTGGTCTTTTATGGTTCTTCTCCTTTCTATCATCAGTTCTAATCTCATCCTCAGTAATGGCATCATATTCTTCAGCTTCAGTTTCAAATTCCTCCTCTTTGAAAGTAACATGCCTAGCTTTGCTAGATTTATCCACTATAGACATTCTTTGTTGATCCCTTGGATGTACTTTTGTAGCATCATGGATTGCTTTTTTTTCTTGTTTGCCATATCTTCTTCTGATGCTAAGTAGAAACTACTGACAACATTCATAATATCTTTTTCTATAAAATAAATGTCTCTCAACATAATTGAAAGATTTTCAATAAAATTATGTCAAACAAAATATCATATGTCAATAAAAACTAAGTTATAAAATATATAATGATACAATTACAATAACGAAAAACACATAAATATGAATAAAAATACTCACGATATCTTGTGAAATCTCATTTATGATTTTCTTACAATCTTTGTAGATTCATCTGTTGTGTCATACATTGCCAATGAAAACTGATATCTAATCTTATCATGTGACTTGGGTGGTTTTGTAAGTACATAAACAACTTCAGTGTCTGGTATCAAACACATGTCTAGTACTTTTCCCAGCACCTCATAACTTTCACTATTGTTAGGGATATCAACATATAGATATATCTGCAAATGTTTTTTGCCTTCTCTATCTTTCACAAACCATATATGTTATGTATGCTTCACTTCGTGTGATTTCTTCCAGTAAGAAACCAACTTCTTATACTTTGAGGCACTTGATATATTTGTAGTATTAGCCCAAGTTTGGTTCGTTCAATAGTATTTTTCGAGGATCCACCTCTAGTTTTAGCAGTCTTTTGTCCAGAAAGATTCACAAAAATCTTCCTTGATGCCATTTTCCTGCACAAAATATACACATATATATATTAGTAAACTACAAAAAAACAATATCTTAAGTAAACAAACAAAATGAAACAAAATCTAAAAACGAAAAAGGACCAGAAACATGCACATTGACACCCATGACTAGATGTTAGGTTCATACAGGGAACACAAAAAAGTTTATTCCTTAGAAAAAAAAAAAATATTCATTTGTCCTTGGTCCCTTAGCAGGCCCCCTGCTAGGGGTTTTTGGTGCCTTATTGTCATGTCGTGCCTGTGCCTGGGGAAAAGGCCCTCTAGCCTGCTAGGAGGTCGATTCCCAGAATCGCCCTCGGAAGGCCAGGGGGTCGATTCCCATAATCAGCCCCCACTAGGCCAGGGGGTCGATTCCCATAATCGACCCTTGCTAGGCCAGGGGAGATTCTGAGAATTGGCCCCCTGGCATGTCGGGGGCATGTCTGGGAATTGGCCCTTAGGCAGGCCAGGGGGTCGATGCCCCTGGGCAAGCCAGGGGGTTGATGCCCCCAATCAGGCTAGGGGGTCAATGCACCTGGGTAGGTCAGGGGGTCGTTTTTCATTTTTCCCAGGGGGTCGCTCTACTCCAGGTAGGAACGCCCACAACCGAGAATCCCACGACTAGACCCACCATACCCATCGCTGACATAATGGCCTCTTACCTACCAAGGGTCTGTCGGATAAGCCTGACTCATGTCAATTTTTAATTTGTAAAAGGAATCTAAATTTTGTTAATAAAAAGTTAATTTTTTTATTGGAATGTGTTTTTTGTCTGGTATTTTGTGCGAACATAACAACCCAACTGACACATAACTACTAGTAAACCTATGGGAGTTTAAGACCTGCACTCAGCAAAAGGGAAACTAACCTTTCAAATGTGATAATCTCCTGTTGAATGTGTTGTCGATAACAATGTAGTTGCTCCACAAAATCGCTCCAAGTCTTTTAACGAAACCTCGAAAAGTCTTGATGTGATGTGAGGAATAGCGATAATGAAATTTATGATATAGTGGAAATTACAGAATTGTTTTACTGCATGGTGAATGTAGTATTATTTTTATTTTTAGAAAAACTTAACATATAAATCATGTTATGGTGATATAGTAATTTATTTTAAATGTGTGATAGAAGATATAATAAAAATTAAAAAAAATATTCAATTGTCTAGTAAATGCTATATAGTTTAAGTAAAAGATTAATTTAGGTAAAATATTTAGTTTAAATATTTAGGTTAAAAGATTAATTTCATGAGAAAATTTTAGTTAAAATTTTTCAATAAATTGTAGAAGAAAATTTTGGAAGGAAATACATGAAACGAAATTTTTGGAGGGAAAATTCCATTCTTTAAGCTATATATTATCATTAGGAGAGAATGCATTTGTATCATTCAAACTCTTCTGTTTGAAATCCATGGATTCTTCTGATTGTGAAGTTTTTCTTTGTGAAGCATCAACATCTTTGTCGCGTAACAACTCTATTCATATTGATGAATATAATGAAAATTCTTTCACTATGAATAGAGAGTCAAATCTTCCACTTAGTCCTAATCCTAAGGACTATGAGAGCAGCATTGATGAAGGGCAGGATGAATAATTTCAAATAAATAAAGAGTCACGGTTTCCACTTAGTCCTAATCCTATGGACTATGAGAGTAGCAGTGATGAAGAGCATGGTGAAGAATTTCAAATAAATAAACGGTCATAGTTTCCACTTAGTCCTAATCCTATGGACTATGAGAGCAGCAGTGATGAAGGCCAGGATGAAGAATTTCCAATAAATCGAGAGTCATAGTTTCCACTTAGTCCTAATCCTATGGACTATGAGAGTAGCAGTGATGAAGACCAGGATGAAGAATTTCCAATAAATTGAGAGTCACAGTTTCCACTTAGTCCTAATCCTATGGACTATGAGAGCAACAGTGATGAAGGTTAGGATGAAGAATTTCCAATAAATTGAGAGTCACAGTTTCCACTTAGTCCTAATCCTATGGACTATGAGAGCAGCAATGATGAAGGTCGAGATGAATAATTTCTAATAAATCAAAAGTCACATTTTCCACTTAGTCCTAATCCTAAGGAATATGAGAGTAGCAGTGATGAAGGTCAGGATGAAGAATTTCCAATAAATCGAGAGTCACAGTTTCCACTTAGTCCTAATCCTGTGGAATATGAGAGCAACAATGATGAAGGCCAAGATGAATAATTTCCAATAAATCAAGAGTCACATTTTCCACTTAGTCCTAGTCCTAGGGACTATGAGAGCAACAATGATGAAGGTCAAGATAAAGAATTTCCAATAAATCGAGAGTCACATTTTCCACTTAGTCCTAATCCCAAGGACTATGAGTGTAGTAGTGACCAAGGGTTGGATGATGAATTTCCAGTAAATAGAGAGTCACATTTTCTAGCTAGGCTTAATCCTAAGGACTATGAGAGCAGTAGTGATGAAGGGAAGGATGAAGCACTTAGTCCTAATCCTAAGGACTATGAGAGCATCAGTGACGAAGGGCAGGATGAAGAATTTCCAATAAGTAAAGAGTCACATTTTCCACGTAGCCCTAATCGTGTGGACTATGAGAGTAACACTGAAAATGCACATGATGAAGAATACCCAATAAACAATGAGTTAAATTTTCCATTTAGCCCTAATTCTAAGGACTATGAGGGTAGCATTGACGAAGGGAAAGATCAAGAATATCCTCCAAGTCAGTATTTCAAAAGAACAGATGATCAGAGTGAGGATAAGATTCCTCCTAATGATGATGAAAATTCTTATACAGATGATGATTCAATGATGGAGACATTACCAGCAAATATTGTATCGAGGAGTAGGAGCAAAACTTTTCGTATCAATCCAAGATGTTCTAGTTATATAAGGGGTAGAGCAAAAAATCTCGGAACTGGAAATCAAGGACCTATGTGTAGCAGTCTATAGAGAATACATGCAAGAACATGCAGTAATATGCAAGTTCATGGGCATCTGGCCAACTGAAAGAGCCCTGAACTGGTGGATACAAAGCAAATGGACACCCAAGGGGAGATCAGACTTTAGCTGGGATCCAAAGGATTCTTCACAGTCATATTTGACCTCCTAGAAGACAGAGATAGAATATTTGAAGCAAGACCCTATTTCTACAATTTAGCTGGATTATAAATTATATTTTGGAAGGACAACTTCACACCGGAAAAGGAGGATTTTACGAGAGTTCTAGTCTAGGTTTGCCTCTACTCCTTACCAACTGATTACTGGGCTCCTTCGGTCTTAAAAGGTATAGGAGACCAGTTGGGGGAGTACATCAAAATGTTTGAAGGCACCAAAACGAGTCACTATGTTTCCTATGCCCAAATTTGCGTATACATAGATGTCTCTGGAGCCCTGCCAAAAGCAATAAAATTAATTTTCAGGGATGAAGTCTGGATGCAAAGTATAGACTATGAACATATCCCCTTCTGATGTAGAAAGTTCCACGAGCATGGGCATCTTTTCCGAGATTGTCCTCTGAACAAAACCCCTCAATCTCCAGAGCAAGCAAGCAAAAGAAAATATAGTGAAGGATATACTAAAGTCATCTCCAGGAACAAGAACAATAGGAAAAAGGCCATCCCCAAGAAGAACCAATATAAAGAAGCAGGTCAGAACCAGTTCAATGCATTGAACAACACTTGGGAGCAAACGGATCCCAACGACTTGATAGGAGATGAAGCAAGAGAAGACGAAACGAACCCAGAAGACAGAGAATACAATGATAGGGACACAGGCTACACCAACAGAGGTAAGGAGCATTCACAAGAGGATACAGAAATGGAGCAAGTAGAGATAGAGGAAATACCAGAGGAAGCTCTGGAGGGAGTAGACTTAGCAACAATTGTAGAGGAATGGAAACAAAATGGAATAAATGCCATATCAGAACACCAGCTACAAAAAATTGAAGGTGATTATCTCCTCCAAGAAGATTTAAAACTCAAATCACTCCACCCAGCATAAGAAAGCACAACATCAAATGGCATCTTAGCAAACATTCCAAAAGGAGGAATCAACCTCAAAGGCTCAAGCCAAAAATGAGGTCGAAAGACTACCAGTCAGCTCCTCCAAGAACTGGGAGCCAAATTAATCAATGAAGGAAAGATAAAAGCTCTGGCTCTAAACCCATCGCCATGTCAATGAATTGCATTTCTTGGAATATTAGAGGACTAGACATTCTTGGGAAGAAAAGAATCTTAAAATACATAATCATGTCTGATCATCCTAATATCCTTCTAATTCAAGAAACCAAAATAGATTCAGTTCACCCCCCTCTCCTTCTCAACTCTTGTTTCAAGCCTTATAACTCCTTATCCAACTTGATCACCAGTTCAACAGGAGGTATATTGACCTTATGGAAAAACTCCAAGTTCGACCTCATATCCTCTCTGGCCACTCATCATTCCATAATAGTGATCCTGAGAATCATTGGCACCAATGAGAGTATTTGTATAACTAACATTTATGCCCCGCACAAGGTGATAGACCGAATAAAAATGCTCCAAAGCATCTCCAATCTTCTAGATCCAATACACCTTCCTCTCAAAATCATAGCAAACGACTTTAATATGATAACAAATTTGTCTGAGAAGAAAGGTGGTATTCGAAAGCTTGACAAGGACTCTGAGGCTTTCCTTACTACCATTGAAAACCTCAACCTCATCGACATTCCCACTAGCAATGGCATTTTTACCTGGAATAACAGAAGAGGAGGAGACCATCAAATTGCCTCCTGTTTAGACCGCTTCCTTTTATCTGAGGCAACTTATCTTACCTTTGGGAAATGGAGGTGAGAATCCTCTTGCAAGCAGGCTCAGGTCAGTGGCTTATCTCTCTCAAGATTCAAATTTCCAATGGTCCGAAAAATAAACCTTTCAGATTCAAAGCCTTCTGGTTGGATCACCCAGACTTCATGGAAAAAATGAAACAATGGTGGACTTACCCTCCCACCAAAACTAGCAACAAAATGTACACATTCCAACAAAAGTTAAAACATATCAAAGAGGAAATAAAAAAATGGAACAAATAATTATTCGACAACATCATCACAGATAAAAAAAAACTTGAAGCACAAATTAGAGCTTCTCCAACAAAACATAATTCAAGAAGGGTTCACGGAGAGCAAGTAAGCAAGAGGAACAAATATTACAACAAAGCTGGGAGGAAAGAGCCATCCCGGAAGAGAAGTTGTGGCAACAAAAATCCATAATCAATTGGTTGAAATGTGGGGAAAGGAACACTACATTTTTCCATAAATCAATGATACAACATAGGAGAAACAACATAATCTTGGCTTTGAAGAACCAAGATGGTCATCTCATTCACTCTCAAGAGGAGTTGGAAACAAAGCTCACTCACTATTTTAGCTCTCTTCTCAAAGAGCCAAGGAATGACCAGGATCAGGACATTAAAAAGATCACCAATCACATCCCCAAAATCCTCATGGAGGAGCATAACAAAATGCTCCTTCGGAAAGTTTCCCTCCAGGAAGTGGAAGATGTGGTCATGGGAATGCCCAATGGAAAAGCCCCAAGTCTGGATGGTTTCACTATTGATTTCTACAAAGCTTGATGGCCCATCCTCAAATTGGAAGCGCAGGACCTTGTGGAAGAATCTCGCATTTAGAAGTCTATCCTAAAATCCCTTAACTCCACTTTCCTAGCTTTGGTTCCCAAGGGAAATTCCATTGATTCCCCAGACAAATTTAGGCCCATCGCTCTCTGCAATGTCATTTACAAAATATTCTCCAAATTTCTCGCCAATCGGATAAAAATCATCCTTCCTCTCCTTATGTCCCATCAACAATCTGGTTATGTGGAAGGAAGGCAAATCATGGATAGTATCATCCTTTCTCATGAGCTCATCCACTCTCTCAAATCCCAAAAGAAATGTGGAATGATGATTCAACTAGACATGTCCAAAGCCTTTGATAAAATTAGTTGGGATTATATGAGATAGGTCCTAGGAGCATTTGGGTTCCACAAAGACAGCATCAAGTGGATCATGGCAATGGTGTCGGGAGATTTTTCTCCATCCTCGTGAATGGTTCCCCTTCACAACCCTTTAATCCTTCTAGGGGTATCAGGCAAGGGTATCCTATCTCTCCCTTCCTCTTTGTCATTATGGCTGAAGGGATAAGCCGCTCAATCTCTAGTGCCTTGCATGCTAATAAGCTCTCAAGTCTCCAGCCCCATGCCTATGCTCCCCCCTCCATGCACCAACAATTTGTGGATGACACCCTTATTATGGGGCTACCAACGATCAAAGAAGCTTCCTCTTTCATGTCCATTTTGTCTGACTTCTCTTCTACCTCTGGAACCACTATCAACCCTAAGAAATCCAAGTTTTTCTTCTCTAACACCTCGTTGCCTATTCCCGAGAACATCGCCAGACTCCTCGTCATTCCCATCAGCACCCTCCCCTCCAATTACCTTGGAGTGGCCCTAACAGACAGACCACTCTCCCGCGATACTTGGGAGGACTGTTGAGCCTTGAAAATGTCATTCATTTCCATTACACTTTCACTATTATGTCCATTATATCACCTCCATTTCACCTCCATTTCACTACTATGTCACCACATTCATCTCACTTTCATTATCATTGGGCCACCTTTATGTTTTTCCAATATTTATTATTTCTAAGCCTTTTAAGTGAATTTGTGGTTAAACATTAGAAAATAATGTGCATATTCTTATACCTAACAAATGGGTTGAGATTGTTGACATGTGTAGATTGAAAGGAGACTTCTAGAAGACCCTTATGTGGCACCCCGAGGCCAAATTCGAATTTGAGTGGAAAGAATCATGGGATCATGAGGATATGTGTCACATCTCCTAATTGTATTGTAACTCTAAAAAGACATGTGTCTTATCAGTTCCTATTTTTATTAGGACTCTAGAGGTAGAGGGAGAGATTCATGGACTATCATTAATGAGATGGCTCTCATCTTTTTGTATAAATAGGAGATCTCTCTCCTTCATTTGTTAGTCTTTTTAGTTCCTAGTTCTTAAGTTTGTAGTTCTTCCTTGATGGCTTTTGAAAGCTTTGGAGAACTTTGTTGTACTTTGTACTTTTGAAGAAATTGAATAAAGCTTTGATGTTCTCAACATGGAAGGAGATGTGAAGTAGATGTCATGGAGCATATTAGGATGTAAGGTAGAGTAGATTTCATTTTGTAAATATTTCTTTGTAGAATGTAAGGTAGAGTAGATTTCATTTTGTAAATATTGCTTTGATTTCATTATGTTATTTGATTGCTTTCAAGTTTGATAGATTAGATTTTTCATTCATGCAATTTTAATTCATGCAAGTGTGTTTAATTTTGCTTTGATTTCATAGGTGGTAGAGGGCCCCTGCCTTGTATAGTTGTCATTTAATTTTGCATTTTATTTCACCATGTATATTAGCTGTACATAACAAAGCTTTTTGATTAATGTTGTTTTACATTTTTCTCATGTATATTAGCTGTACATAACAAGTTGTTTTGATTACTGTTGTTTTACATTTTTCTCATGTATATTAGCTGTACATAAATTGCTTTCAAGTAGATTGTAGATTAGTGATGCACATAGCCTTTTAATGAACTAATGACGTGATATAATCATCTTGTCCTTTTGCTGAAGCAGCAAGGATACTGGGTCACATAGTCATTCTCTCATTATTTGATTATTGCATTTTATTTCGATTGAACTAGTTGTATATTTACACTTTTGTTTAAATACTAACTCCATCAATAACATGTTTTAAGTTCTTTTGAAGTGCTAAGTTTTGGAAATTACCATTAGGGACATAGGCCTTGTCTTGAAATCTTTATCCATACTTTTCCTTTAAAAGTATTCTTAAGACCTTAGAATATGATTTCCATTTGCACTAAACACTTTAGAAAACCAACAAGAACAAAACCCCAAAAACAACATAAACTATAAAAAAACGAAGTAAGAGAAAGGTTAACTAAGCACATATAGTGCACCACACTTCATCAGTTTACGATACCCGGATTGATAATTTATGTAGAGCAATTTAAGACATTAAATTGACTAGACATTTTGGCGTCGTTGCCAGGGAAGTGTAATTAGGAGACCTTATTTCTTACATCTGAAAAAAAAAAAATTAACAATTATTGAGTATGCTCTCCTCCTGCACTTTGTGTGATCTGGAGGATCAGAAAAATGATTGTTATGTAAAAAAAAAAAAAAAAAGAAGAAGAAGTTAATGATTCTTGAGTATGTTGTCATCTTGCACTTTATGTGATCTGGAGGATCAGAAAAAGAATTGTTAAGAAAAAATAGGAGACAAAATAAACTTTATCACTTCAATTGATTCAAGAAAAAAAAAAAAAGAAAAAAAAAAAAGAGACAAAATAAACTTCATTTTATTTCCATTCTCACTCCATACCATCCATTTCATCAATAAAAGTTATTTCCCCATGATCATTTCCATTAAGATTGCCTAACTATCTCTATTTAGCTAAGTGGTTGTTGTGCCAAGTTTCCGCAGTTGGAATCAGTTTCCGCAGCTGGAATCAGTTTTCGCAGTTGTAATCAGTTTCCGCGGCCACCACTCTGTTTTTCAAATTTACAGTCAAGATGTTAGTGCAATCAAATGAAAATGTAGGTATGACTAAGCAATATAAAAATTCAAAAATTCAGAGAAAAACAATCTATGGCTATCTCCATTCCTAGTTTTCATTGTGGCTTCAATAAAAAAATCTGCCTCCTTGATCAAGCTTTGGCCTGAAACAAACCTGCAACATAAAAATAAAAATAAAAAAAAAAAAAAAAAAAAATTGCACTGTATATATGAAAAAAATTAGATTGAAGCAAGGACTTTTTAGAAAAAAATCTAAAGCTACGAGCAGCACACAAGGGCTAGGTTGTAGAATTGAATAATTCACACTGAAAAAATACACTGAACCCTGCTCATGTCCACTCCCATGACAAAAGAAAAACAGAAGCACATTAAGCTTTTTGTTAGAGGGAACGAATTGGGCCATGATGATGAAAAATTAGCCACTGGAACACCCTATTAAAATCACCATTATTTTGGGTTTGCGGGGCTCACAAATTGCTGTAAAAGGGGCTGTTGTTTTTTTGTTTGAGCTATTACTTAACATTAAACAAAATCAGAGGAAGAACAACAAACTCCATCGTCTGTAGATACAACAAAAACTCGATCACTGAATAAGTGTCATGCTTCAAAGGGGTATTAAGTGCCTCTGCCGTGCAATTCTCAGGCTCAGGGTATTAATCAACTGATTCTGCATTTCAGTTTTATTGAACAGATCAACCACCATCTTCTTCAGCCTCTCATTCTCATCTCGCACCTTCACAATGCCTTCTTCAACATGAGTATTTTCCCCCGCTCCTGTACCTATTACCTCCCGAGTCTCTTCACAGTCCATGCCTTCACCCTCTCCATGCTGTTCAGGGACTTCATTTGTCTCCGCTTGTCCATGTTGTTCAGGGACTTCATTTGTCTCTGCCATGTCTTCCAAAGAATGCAATGTGGCCTTATGTGTTGCCCAACATGTATGAGAATGCATCCAACCGTTAATTCCAAAATTTCACAGGCCGAATGCAAATTCATAAAAGGCAGAACAGTGAGAACAGTTAACTCAGGAAAAACGTAAACACAGAAAAAACGTCAAACTTCAAACGTTCGATTTGCCCAAATGGAGACGAATTTTAAAAAACTAAAACATGGGTTTTTTTTCCAGGTGGGTTAATTAGATAACCCAGAAACCGTTTGAAGAAATTTGTGGCGGTCTGGGAGAAATCCTCGGTTCCTTGGAGCCTATTTTTTTCCGCCGTGTGAAGAAATACGAAAATTGAGTTAATTAACAGATAGTTTGAATGCGTGATTCAATTCCGCGTGCATGAGGAAGAGAAATCCAATTGGGAATCAACTGTATGCTGGCATCTGAAATCTGATTACACGCCTTCCATCTTATTAAACTCAACCTGTTTAGAGACATATTCCAATTGAACACGACTCTCTGTCATTAAATCCCATGAAGTCGCTGCCACCCATCTATACATGTTTCGTTACTGTCGGTTAAATGTTGAGAGAAAATGGAATAGGGAAGACAATGTTTATAAATGGTAGACATGCTGTTGCGTTCACAGACAATGTGCCCTAGACCTCAAGCTACTGTGTCAAGGACGCTGCTCCCTTCAAGATCTTTCCCATTGCCAGAAGCAAGGTCCTCTCGATAAGAAAATATCATCATTAATCGTAACTTCCTGAATGGAAGGAATCGTGTGAGAGATATCAGAATTCTGAGGGCCGTAAAAGTGAACCCAGTTATACTGCTGTTGCTAAGTCAGTTCTAGCACTGATGGTTATGTACTTGTGAATTGCTAGTTCTTTCTTTCTACCTGAGCAAAACCAGCCTGTATAGAATCTAGATCATATTTGTTGTTTGAAATGACATCTAATCAGGAGGAAATATGTGCAGATATTTTTTTTTAGATTTTTATGATGAAGCAAATCAACGCATGCATTTGTATCTTCTTGTGAACTTGTTTACTACTCTCGCATGCATTTGTATCTTCTTGTGAATTCATCTTGGCTGCTCATCCTCTGTTTCCGTTTACAGTTCTTGAACACTCCCGTATCCATCTTCCATTTTCAGCCATTGTTCTTCCATCAACCTTACAACATAACCGTCTTACCTCTGTTAAACCTTCAGACGCAGTTGAATTCCAGATTGAATTTTAAACAGAGTAAAGGATGGGTCGGTTACTAAGGGCAGAACCGGAAGGGCTTAAGTCTATGAAAGGGCCAAATAGTTATGATCATGGTTATAGGTTGTTCATCAACTATAAATTCATCAATAAAACTGTTTTGCTCCATTCACAGAGTTCCTACATGCAGACAATGAAAAAAAAATTCAAAATTGATGATCGACTGTTTTAGCCACTTTCCGCAGCTAGCCCAACTTTCCGCAGCTGGCCCAACTTTCCGCAGTTGTTTTGTTAAACTCTAGGTTGCAGGTGTCATCAAGCAAAACAAGTCACATGGGTAGCTGGGGGAATGTTAGTACATGGATGGTGTCCATTTGGTCAAATTTGATGAAAAAGACCCCGGTCAAAAGGAAGTCAAATTGTGTGTTATCACTAAGTCGCCACACTGAGTCACTGCATGTCAGAAAAAAAAAAAAAATTTGAATCAATGAAATGAATAAGTTATTTGCTCACTTTTCTGAAGGTATTGATTAATTTTGGATTGATGATGAAAAATGAATGGCTAACTTTGTATCCAAGATTTTTAGCTACAGAACTGTGCACATTCCGCAGCTAAAGTCCAATTCCGCAGCTATTCTCCAATTCCGCAGCCAGAAAAACCTCATTGTTCAAATCAGCCTAACTTTTTCATACAAAATCAGATTTTGATGATTTAAGTACCATTGGAAAGATCTCAACAAGATCTACACAATGAGAAATCCATAATTTGAGTTTGAAATGGAAAATAATGAAATAAATTGCTAAAAAGAAGCAACATCAACTTGAGGCACTAATTCCAAATCAGGTATAAATTCTTTTGATTTTTCCTTTGAGAACTTGTTTCATTAATACAAATTCTTAGTTTTGTGTATAAATATCATAACTAGAGAGATTGGCCATCTCTCTCCTTTGATAATCTTACATTCCATTGCAGAAAAAAGTATTAGTTTTTTTGCAGGTTCCAGGAGGAAGGACAAATGACTACAAGAGAATGGTGTCTCTCTAAGAGACCAATTTGTTTCATAAGAGGATGATCAGCAACAAAGAGGAAATATACTGATGCAAAATCAGATCCAAACACTTGAAAAACTTTCAGATACTATTGTCTCCATCACATCCATCCATCACATCCATACTTCATAATAAACCATTCACCTTATTCCACTCCATACTTTCCACTTACATTCACATACACTTTCCATCTCTTTTTGTCCATTCATAACCCACAAATAAAAGCAAGAGGCTCATTCATATGCTTATTGCACATTGTCATTTCTACTCTCCTTTTCCATCTTCCATTTCCTGTCATTTTCATTCCGCAAATAAGCCCTGCTTCAATGAAAATTATTGAGTCCATAGTCCTTTGAGTCTAAGTTCTTTGTAAAAACACCTTGAGGCTTGCATGCCTTAATGGCAAGTCCTCATGCTGACAAACAATGGGAATGCATTAATGTCCCTTGTTCGTTAGATCTTCTAGGTGACTCGACATCAGCAAATTCATTCGTACCTAGACAGATGTGTTTGGGCATCTTGACTCCCATTGTCATCAATGGTGAGAGTTCTCGTGTTAACTAGTGGCATCCATTAATGACCACTAAGCCAACAATTTCCTACTATGTTCAACATCAGAACATCTTTTCACATAGTAGGAATTGTGCCAATGAATTTTGAAGACATGAAGACTATTATTTTCATCATTTTGGAGCAGATTCAGCAAGTTTTAGTAGAAGCAATAAAAATTCATCTTATCTCTCTATCCATGACTCCTCTTGTTCAGCCACTTGAAGAAGAATATGATCAGAAGTTTTCATCCACCACACATAAAACTCATCCATTCCAAAGGGTAAGTGAAGGTACGTCATTTTCTAACTTTTGACCATAGAATTCCATAAAAAGCTAGAATGATAATTGTTGGAAAAACATTTCTCTTCCTCATTTCATAAAATTGCCAATACCATCAGTTGGGGGGGGAATACATTCATATTCATATCTTGCCATATCCATATCATATTCAAGAGCTCACATACTTCCAACATATATTAATTATTACATTGCTATTATGAGCATTCAATGGCTTTTGAAAAAGTGCTTAAAGGATAAATTGAATACAAACAAAATCATGGTTGTCACACAAGAACCAACCATCATGCAATCCAATAAAGATATACTTTGCAACAATAATCAAAATATCATTATGCAAAGTTCAAAGATCAAAATAGAAGGCAACAAAAAAAAAATGGTTGTAACACAAGAACTAACCATGTTGCAATTCAAGTGAAACACTTTGCAGAAATATGAAGTTATCAAATGATATCATGCAAAGTTAAGCCAAAGCTCAAGGATCAAAAGAGTTAATGTAATATATATTGGATGAGGACATGCAATAGCTTCAGTTGGGGGGTATGTTGAGCCTTGAAAATGTCATTCATTTCCATTACACTTTCACTATTATGTCCATTATATCACCTCCATTTCACTACTATGTCACCACATTCATCTCACTTTCATTATCATTGGGCCACCTTTATGTTTTTCCAATATTTATTATTTCTAAGCCTTTTAAGTGAATTTGTGGTTAAACATTAGAAAATAATGTGCATATGCTTATACCTAACAAATGGGTTGAGATTGTTGACATGTGTAGATTGAAAGGAGGCTTCTAGAAGACCCTTATGTGGCACCCCAAAGCCAAATTCGAATTTGAGTGGAAAGAATCATGAGATCATGAGGATATGCGTCACATCTCCTAATTGTATTGTAACTCTAAAAAGACATGTGTCTTATCAGTTCCTATTTTGATTAGGACTCTAGAGGTAGAGGGAGAGATTCATGGACTATCATTAATGAGATGGCTCTCATCTTTTTGTATAAATAGGAGATCTCTCTCCTTCATTTGTTAGTCTTTTTAGTTCCTAGTTCTTAAGTTTGTAGTTCTTCCTTGATGGATTTTGAAAGCTTTGGAGAACTTTGTTGTACTTTGTACTTTTGAAGAAATTGAATAAAGCTTTGATGTTCTCAACATGGAAGGAGATGTGAAGTAGATGTCATGGAGCATATTAGGATGTAAGGTAGAGTAGATTTCATTTTGTAAATATTGCTTTGTAGAATGTAAGGTAGAGTAGATTTCATTTTGTAAATATTGTTTTGATTTCATTATGTTATTTGATTGCTTTCAAGTTTGATAGATTAGATTTTTCATTCATGCAATTTTAATTCATGCAAGTGTGTTTAATTTTGCTTTGATTTCATAGGTGGTAGAGGGTCCCTGCCTTGTATAGTTGTCATTTAATTTTGCATTTTATTTCACCATGTATATTAACTGTACATAACAAAGCTTTTTGATTAATGTTGTTTTACATTTTTCTCATGTATATTAGCTGTACATAACAAGTTGTTTTGATTACTGTTGTTTTACATTTTTCCCATGTATATTAGCTGTACATAAATTGCTTTCAAGTAGATTGTAGATTAGTGATGCACATAGCCTTTTAATGAACTAATGACGTGATAGAATCATCTTGTCCTTTTGCTGAAGCAGCAAGGATACTGGGTCACATAGTCATTCTCTCATTATTTGATTATTGCATTTTATTTCGATTGAACTAGTTGTATATTTACACTTTTGTTTAAATACTAACTCCATCAATAACATGTTTTAAGTTCTTTTGAAGTGCTAAGTTTTGGAAATTACCATTAGGGACATAGGCCTTGTCTTGAAATCTTTATCCATACTTGCCCTTTAAAAGTATTCTTAAGACCTTAGAATAGGATTTCCATTTGCACTAAACACTTTAGAAAACCAACAAGAACAAAACCCTAAAAACAACATAAACTATAAAACAAAGAAGTAAGAGAAAGGTTAACTAAGCACATATAGTGCACCACATTTCATCAGTTTACGATACCCGGATTGATAATTTATGTAGAGCAATTTAAGACATTAAATTGACTAGACAAGGACCTAATCAATAAGTTGGAGAAAGGAATTGCCAATTGGACCTTCAGATCTCTCAATCTGGCAAGCTACCTTGTCATGGTTAAATCTCTTTTACAGACCATCCCACTCTACTTGTACTCGGCTCTGGTAGCCCCAAAAGTGATTTCAAACAAAATCAGAAACCTTCAAAGGAATTTCTTATCGAGAGGCGCAGAGGTAAAGAAAAAATGGGCTCTAGTGGCATGGGAAAAAATTTGCAAGCCCAGAAAATATGGTGGCCTTGGTCTTAGAGACGCAGATCTCCTAGGAATGGTCCTAGGAGCCAAAACGTTATGGAGATGGATTGTAAACCCCAACTCCCCTTGGGAAATACTATGGAAAGCTAAGTATACCCCTTCCTTCTCGCAGGATTAAATTATCAGGCTAAATGGAAATATCAAAGGATTAGTCATCTAGAACCAAGCGTGGCAGAACATGGATATCATTCAAAATCATAGTTTCTAGGAAATAGGCAACGGAAACAAGGCTCTTTTTTGGGAGGACGCCTGGCAACAAAGGCCAAAATTTGATCAAGAAAAATATCACCAAATCAAGATTGATATGAAAAACAGAGGGAAGACCAAAGTCAACCAGTACTGGAAACCGAGTGTCAAAGAGGACAGATGGAGAATCTGGTTGGATCAAGAGGATTGGACTCCCCATATGAATCCTCATGCCTGGTCGGATCTCTCATCAAAACTTCAAAAAAGACAAATCCTCCTTGACTCTGTCGAGGATCAAATTAGATGGGGTAAAAATTCAACTGGACATTTCAATTTAAAAGAAGCCTACAGATACATTGCCAAGCTAGATCAACTTCAACCAGACTCGAAGTGGAACTCAATCTAGGACAAGAAGCATTGGCCAAAAATATCTTTCTTTCTATGGTTAGTCATGCACAAAAATATTTTAACGTGGGACAACCTAAGGAGAAAAGGCTTCATCAGTCCCTCAAGATGCCTTCTCTGCCAGCAAGAAGAAGAAACCCCCAATCACCTACTGAATGAATGCTCATACGTGTCCAAATTTTGGGACTTGATATTACTGGTTTTCAACAACTCATATCGGGATCCCTCCTCCATTCAAAGCACCATCACGAACTGGAGATCAACCTTCTCCTCACATCCTTTGGTTAACCGTGCATGGAATTTAATTCCTGGTCTGGTCTGTTGGGCACTTTGGAAGGAGCACAATGCAAGAATATTCTGTGGCATCTCCACTCAGGAGGAAATCATAATATCAAAGATCAAAAGTGTAATCCGGGAAACAATGACTTCTCTACCTACTTAGCTTCCAAAGCCTCTCCCACTAACTCTGAAGCGAGAATTCTCTCAATGTTGTATCTCCTTCAGATCAAGGTGCACGAAGTCACCCCCCTCTCCAGGCATGAAAAACAAAAAAACTTATAGAGGCCACTAGAGCAGAGGACATACAAGATCAAATACAATGGTGCTGCTAAAGGTAATCTGGGCCAAGCCGGTTTTGGAGGAGTCTTCAGAATCACAAAAGGATAAATAATTTGGATATATGAGGGAAATATAGGTTCAGCCACAAACAATGCCGCAAAACTTCATGCCCTGGAAAATGGCATTACCATAGCACACAACCTAAAGCTCAGTCCTCTGATTGTGGAAGGAGATTCCACACTG
The DNA here is from genome assembly GCA_031772625.1 of Pinus tabuliformis. NCBI lineage: Eukaryota > Viridiplantae > Streptophyta > Pinopsida > Pinales > Pinaceae > Pinus > Pinus tabuliformis. The sequence goes on along the minus strand of CM062819.1, from coordinate 742,169,993 downwards.
GCCACTCAGATAGGAAAAAAACTTCAGCAGGGCATCGAGGTGGACAAAATCTCAGAAAACTGGTGCCTAAACAAAATAATACAGCGGATCAAACAGAGAATAGACAACATGGCAGGCCTCCACTTTCAAGTCATCAGAGGGAATGGCAATAATCTAGCAGACCGTCTGACGAATGAGGGTATTGCAGGGACCCTGCACTTGAATTCCAAAGCTTGGCATGATTTGGAGGACAGTGACCTCCGTCAGCACTGCATAGCAATCAATATCAAAAATAACCACTCTACTGAACAATAATTGTTCGCATACCCTTCATCATATCATGGTCAATTCTAAGTACTGTGGGAAGGACAAAAATGTGGCGTACACGCCCAGACCCATCCTTGGCTTTCCAGATACGAGGGCCCTCACTGCCACCTCCCTTCTCCCTTGTGTGGTTGCCACCTCCTAGTCACAACCTCTCTGCTTAGCTCTTCTTCCACTGCCTCGTATCCGATCTTTGCACGCTTCCCCTTCCCGTACCTATTCCTTGCTCCTAGCCTCCCTTCATCCCTTGGCCTCTCTATATATTCCCCTCACCCTTCTCCCGCTCATTATCCCCTTTGCCCTCATTCCTCTCCGTTTTTCCTTCGTTCCTTTGTTCCCCTCACTCCCCAACCCTTTTGCTCTTTTCATGACCCCAAAGAATAGCTCAATCCCTGGATCCAGTCGAGGAGGTGGGCATAGTCACGCAACCTCCCATTGGCATTCACTAGGTTCGCCCCATACTACTTGTGCGAAGACCTCCATGAGGCGTGCAACTTTGAACTACGTGGTGGCGGTTAATCTTGAAACTCAACAACTCATTACCGATTTAGAAGCCCAAGCTAATGTTCTTCGAAGAGAGGGAAAGAGGTCGTTGGGGCCTCTACTAGTAATCCGAACACCACCGCGCAGCAAGAGGGGAGCACTCAGGAGACTCCCATTAGTCTGGACGAAAATATGGTAACCACCAACCAAGAATGACTTCGACAAACTCCTTTTTGTCTCTCTTCCTCCGTGGAGGACTGTCTGTTGCAGAGGAAAACGACTCAAGCCTTGTATACTTTGCTATGGCTTTTTTCTACACTCTTTGTTTTGAGAATGTTATAAAAAGAGTTCTACATTGTTTCCACCTAAGGACTCAGAACCCATTTTTTCCAAAGCTACATTGTAAAAAAGATAATACCATGACCATTTCAAGTATTTTTATTAGTCTTTGTGTCAAGCTCTCTTCCACACAACCCAAACAATGCAATTTGTCAGTTCCTTCAGTAATATATCATATCTTATTCACAAAAAAAACCTTATATCAATCTCAACACCATAAACTTGTTGAATTGACTAGTTTTAAACAACAACAATAATTTAATTAAAAAAATTAAATAATACAATTAATAATTATTTTATTATGATCACTTTAATAATTATGGGTAATTTATAATAATTATTATATGTGTGAAAAATGTCGTAAATATATTAATAAATTAGAAATATGAAATATAAAATTAAGCTTATTATCAAAATTTCAGTGCATAGATTTCTAAAACATTAATTACATTAATTTCTAAATCTCAGCATTCTAACAATTAAATCACATATATTATATAATACACATATTTTATATAATAAAATTATACTTAATACAGTCACTTAAACCATATTTTATATAATAAAATTATACTTAATAAAGTCACTTAAACCAACTTGTTCAGTGTTAAAAGCATTTCTCTATATACAATTTTAATTCTTTATATTCTTACTTTACTTTATCAATAACGTATTAATTCCGGAAAGCTCAATCCAAAATATTCATTTGATCACGAGAGGAGAATCCGAAAATGGAGGCCACTTGGGGATCATGCAATATGCAGTCTCATTTTTTATTTCTCCAATGGTACTTGAAAGACATTTTTATTTGGAGATGTATGAAAAGATGTTTATGTTTTATAAATGATACACTTTAATAATGATTAGATTAATTTAAATTGATTTGAATTCTTTCAAACTTCTAATAAAGAGTCTTTGGAAAAAAAGTTATATTATTAAAAATATTTATGCCAGTCCATTTCACCATCCGAGATAAATACTATATTAAAGTAAATTTAATAATAAAAAAATAAAAAATTAAAGGAATTTAAAAATAAAATAAAATGCAGGTTGGATGAAGCAAAATTATAACAAAAGTTACAAATAATAACAATAATTTTAATTTTAAATAAACTATTAAAATTTTAATTTAATTATTAATAATTATTAGGTAGACGATAAGATTTAATTTCATAAAATATTTCTTTTAAGATTGGTTATGTTTTTTTATTTCTCAATTTAATAAAAATGTTATTTATTGCTTATTGTTACTTTATTATATTTTTCTTATTACATATTTTTGTAAATGTATATATTTAACTTATAATAATTCTTTTTATAATTAATAATAATATTTTTTTTGTAAGGTGAAATTTTGTTAATTGGAAAAATCAAGATATACAACCAAGATTACATATTTTTTGTCAGTCTCTCACATGGGAGACCTAACCATAACCAAAAAAGATTCTCCTCAGTGAGGACATAGATAGATGAGAGCCCAAAGATACAAAACTATCCAAGTTGTAATTTACACACAAGCTAGACTAGCCATATACATAAGAAACACCATAGAAAATGATAGCTAACGCAATCAACAAATCATCAAGCCATAGGATTTGAGTTAGACCCAACCATTAGTATGGAGTCTGGTGGGCCTTCTAGAGGGTGTCTTGCATTCAGGGGAATGCCTAGGTGGCACTCAACTCATTTCATCCCCTGATCAAGAGAGTGCAGGTGAGCGTGTAGGTGGTCCAGTGAATATATGGATGATTTCCAATCAATATTCATGGCGATCTTAAATAATTATTCAAAGAAAAAACTTCTTCTTCCAGTACAGTTCCACTCTCTGCATGTACTCATTGGCTCTAACCTTTGTGTGTAATGTATCTGGAGTCCATTCTATCCAATCCGTCAATACCTTGATGTTAGAGAGGGAGGTTTTGTGGGAAGAAGCCTCCCCTTCTACCTAGGTGATTTCAACCTAAATTTGGTATGGTATGAGTTCACAATAGCGTAAAGCAAACCTTTTTATACGTTGATGCAGTTGGGAGTTATCACGCAGGGATCTCTCCTCATAATATATGGCCCCATGTCTGACATGGGCTTGTTAATGTCGCATGATTTTCCAACCGAAAACTATTTTTATCTTGAATAAAACCTCCTCCTAAGAAATGTTGGAGCTTTCCCATCGACCATACCCCTCGCTCCAAAGGACCAACCCCCAACATTCATGGCCCCAACAAATAATAGCAGCTACCAGAAACTGAGGAGATGTCCCCCAAAAGACAAACTTCCTCCCGACAATCCCCTTACCCCTGCACACTATTCTAACCCAACTCCAAAAGGATATCCCCAACAGTCTTTGCTAGTCAATTGCACCTAAAAACCACCCTCCTTGGAAAGAGACACTATTAAAGCCAACACGAACTATTCCCCCACCCCTGCGACAATAGATCGTCAACCCTAGGTGAGCTCACTCCACCAAAGAGCTTCCCAAGCGACACCACTTCATCACTAATGCACAAACCACAAAGGGACATTAAAAGAGGCTTACACTGGGGTGTCCATTCCAAGAATTTAATTAATCCTACCCAATCTGAACATAAAACACAAATCCGACCAATACCATAAAGAAATAAAACCCACCCCCGATATCCCATCACATAAAAAACACTCACTTCGTTACAATTCTCCTAGATTTTAAAAGGGAATCAACAACTACAAAGATTAACTGAACTTAGAAACAAAGGACGAAATCTCTCCACAAGCAACTCAAAACAGTACCAATTCCAAAATAGAATCCAAAGAAGAGGATAAGGAGCAACCATGTGCTAGTAAAATTGTTGCTAGTAGTAATATTGCTTAGTAACATTCTTTGAAAGGCAAAGTTCCTTCTTGGAATTTCAACCAAATTCACCATCCACCATAGTGCCAAACTAGATTATGTTGTGATGATGCCTATCAATTGCTTTGGGCCTGTCCCGCTTCGATTTTCATCGCTCTTTGAGACTTGCAGTGTCCATCCTCTCTCCACTAGATACTCTTGTAGTTGAATTACTACAATATCCTGGCTAGCATAACTGCTCGCTCCTTCATCCTTCAAACGCGATGCGCATATGTGTTCTTGATTTGGTGCTAAAAAATATGCTCAAAAATGAAAATTGTCAGAATGGATCGAAAATGGAATGACTGGATAGATCTCATCATTCTGAATCTGGCGCAACTCATTTCGTAGAAAATGGATGCAATATCCTCCCATAAATGAGTTCTGGTCGATTTTGGAAACAACTAAATTAAAAAAATAAAAAGGCAGTGCAGGGTTGCCTAGTCAACAGTCCGTACAACTGACTGGGCCTGTTGAATTGGCAAGGTGACTGAGTTTGGCCCAATAGCAGCACGACACTTGGCAAGTTTCTACTGGCGCTGACTGGGTCGAATTTGATTGGAGGATGATTGTGGTGATTTGAACCAACCACAGGCTGCCATGTGGCCCAACTAGAGGTTGCCACGTGGCACCTCGGTTAAGGGTCGAATGCACCTCTGAGGGAGTCGAACATCAGACCTCATCCAAGCCAACAACAGCCTCAACTAACGGACCACACAATGTTTCTTAATAAACATATGGCACAATTTTTATTTAAATTATTATATGCTCATGGTTGGGGGAAGGGGCTCGGGCTAGGCCCTAGCTCCTAGCCACCCCAATGCCATGGGGTTGCGGGCGGGGGGCCAATGGATAGGCCCTAGCCCAACCCCATGTACGCACCACAACCGTGAACCTAACTACAACTAAACCCGCCATGAAACCAAGTCTGATAACCAAAAGTGGAGGAAGATTAAGGGGCCAACCACGGGGGCCAACCCCAGGTCCCATGGGGACCCACATTACCACGTGTGCAGAGAATAGAGCCATCTGGAGGGGGGCCAGCCCACGGTGGCCATTCCATAGTCCCATGGAGACCCACATGACCAAGGGCATGTGCTAGCCATCAAAGCCCTTGAAGCTTGGCCCTCAACTCGGTCCTATGCAACCATGTGATCAAAAATTTTGGGACTGGGGGCTTAAAGGCACCCATATCCGCTATACAAATTCTTCCGCCGAGCAGTAATAGCGCTAGGTTTAGTGGACAGTTTCGGTCGAATTGTGGTGAGATTAGGTGCATAATTAGGGAAAAGAGAGCAAGAGGCATAACTTTCTCAGTTTTTGGTCGTTTTGGGAGCAGAAAGAGGCTAGATAGGGGTTTTTGATAGCTCTGAATCCATTGGAGCCATTATTGGAGCCATTATTGAAGCCATTTGAGCACTATAATTTGATTTAATCACTATTTTCATGAGCATAATGATATAGGCCCAACTATTGGAAGCTGGACCAGGAGACCTAGCCCAGGAGGGGTGAACTCCTTCATCACTTGTTATTTTTTGTTTACTGTTATGGTGTTATTGTTTGCAATATTCTGCAATTTCTAAAGTTTAAATTCATGTTTATGTGTTTATGAATCTGACATAAGAGCCTTAAAAACTCAAATTTAATCACTTGCAATTTTACATAAACCTCAAGCAGATTCATATACAGATCAAGTTTGTTATCAGACCTAGGTTCATATTTTCTTTGAGTATTTAATTGTTCGCAAGTGCTTTCGATGCTTACAAGGTTGAATCTCAAGAGAGGAGAAGGAAAGCTTGTGGTTGCAGGTCCCTAAGGTGGAACAAGGACAAGGAGAACACATTTTGCCACAATCTCCACCATAAATTTCACCTCAAGTTGTACCTAAAGCTTCACTAAGATTGTCACATGAAGGAGGACCAGATAATATGTTAGAGGATGAGAAGGCTTTCAGAAAAGTATTCTTTGACATGACCCATATGGTGAAAATTCTTTATGAAGAGAGAAACATAAGATTGCAAGGAGAGAGCTCCAATCCTTCAAAGGGAGAGGGTTCTTTAGGAAGAAAAGGGGGAGATGAGGACAAGCCTCAAAAATGGAATGGAGATAAACCACCATCTTCTCCACCATCATCTTCACCTCCATCCTCACCTTCATCTTCATCCTCTTCCACAACAACCCTTTCACAAACACCTCCATATACTCCAAAGGGACATAGTAAAACTCTCTTGTTGAAACTTAATATTAAATTTGATTTTCCTATGTATGATGGTGACGTTAATGCTGAAAGACTAAATAATTGGGTTCGTCAACTTGAAGTATATTGTAGGATACAAAACATCAAGGATGATGAAACAAAGATTCAGCTGAGTCCATTAAGGTTGGAGAGTGCAACACTAATTTGGTGGGAAGCCAAAACACAAGAGGATATGAAAAAACATGATAAGGTCTCAACCTCTTGGATTGATTTTATTACTGCATTAAGATGACAATTTTATCCATTAGCTTATATGCAGAAGGCTATTATGGATTGACAAAATTTTAGGCAATTAAAAGGACAAAGTGTTCAAAACTATACTCAAGATTTTAGGAGAAGATCACTAGTATTGGGTGTAGATTTGACAACTCAAGAAACTTTGTTAAAGTATATTGGAGGTTTACATAGTTACCTAAGGCACACTATTCTCATATTCAATCCCACAAATTTAGATGAAGTTTGTGTACAAGCCACACATCTAGATGCAAGAGGGAAATATATTTCAGATGAGAAAAGTGAGAGTTCCCTTGAAATTGGAGAAAAGGAAAGGATAAGTTTAAGGGAAAGGGGGAAAAGAATGCTTCCATTAAGATGGAGCAAGAAAAACTCACATGAAAACATTGTTTGAAAGATGGTCATGATGAAGATCATTGCTGGAAACTTCATCCAGAGATGAGACCCAACAAACTTAAAAACAAAGAGAAGGAGAAAACAACTGCAATTATAAAACATGACTTAGGTTCTGATTCAAGATATGAAACAAAGGTTACAATGATGGGTTTGAAAGGTAAGAACATATCAAGAAATATTTCTTCAAGTTGTTCTAATGATACTCAAAATGATGAAACAAGAATTGAACTTTTCCACATTAGAGTTGTTTCAAAGCATACCAAAATTGACACAATATTTGATAGTGGTTCTCAAGCAAATTTGATTTTTGAAGAATTAGTCAAGAAGTTAAATCTAGAAACTATTCCACATTCAAGACCTTATCCTTTCGGCTGGATATGTAAGAATGCAAATTTTCCGGTGACAAGGAAGTGCATCCTTAGATTTGCAATCACTGCAAACTTTCTTGATGAAGTTGATCTTGTTGTAGTTCCGCTTGAGATTTATGGTATTTTGTTGGGAAGCCCATATATTTATGATAGGAGAGAAAATCTTTCATCAGCGTGAGAATAAGTATCACTTGTTAGAGAATGGGATTGAGTATATAGTTAGAGTGCATCGTAAGAACATGAGTTTGTCTCTTATGCATGCGGGACAAATGAAGAAAATTGTGAATGCAAGTCAAAAATTTTCTTTGTTAATGTTCAAGCATCAAGATGTTGTGAATGAGGCCTTTCAAGGAAATGCGTCCAATGAAAATTCTGATTTCATTAAGGTTTCTAATGTTTGTAATAAATTTTTTTAGGTTTCTAACATGTTGCCTCCTAAAAGAGGTAAACAAGATGAGGAAGCATTGCAGTAGCATACATCAATGTTGAACATTGATGGGAACAAGATGTTAGTGCTAAAGAGTGAAAAAGTCAAAGAGAAAGTGTCAGATCAATTTGACAAAGAAGGCATAGGTTCCACAAGTTCTTCTTGGGAGTTTCAAAATGGTGCATGGCAATGGAAAAAACACTTGGTCAAGAGTCGAGCCAAGTACAAGGCAAGACAAGCTAAACATCATCACATTGATAGTGTTCGAGGTGAGAAGAATTTCAAGTTGTTTAAGTTTCCTTTGATTGACGATTGAGAAGGAAAATGTGTATTCCTTCAAGAATAATTTGTTGTTCTGCAAATTCGGAGAAATTGCAGCAAGATGGTATCTACAATAGCAAGATAGGGTCTTCAAAATCAAGGAAAAAGAGTAGTTTTCGTGAAAAGCTCAAATTGTTGAATTCAGGCAAATTCCAGTGGGTTGAGACTGGAAGGGTGAGGGAGTTGTACTCTCATCTAATTGTTCAGTAATAAAGAGCTTTTGGGGTCCAAAATCTCCTAGTGGGAGGAGTGATCCGATGTTAAAAGATATGCTAAAAAATTAAAGTTGTTGGAATGGATCTAAAATGGAACGAATGGATAGATCTCGTCATTCTGAATCCGGTGCAACTCGTTTCCCGGAAAATGGATGTCATATGCTCCCAGAAACGAGTTCTCATCGATTTTGGAAACAACTAAACTAAAAAAAAGAAGGTAGTGTAGGCTGCCCAGTGAGCAGTCCATACAAAGGATTGGGCCTGCTGACTTGGCAGGGTGAATGGGTTCCACGAGCCAATAGAAGTGCAGCACTTGGCAAGTTTCTACTGGTGCTGATTGGGTCGAATTTGATTCGAGGATGATTGTGGTGATGTGGACCAACCATAAGTTGCCACATGGCACCTCGATGGCCACAAAAATTTGGTTAAGGGTCGAATGCACCTCCGAGGGAGTCAAACACTAGACCTTGTCCAAGCCAACAACGACCTCAACCAACGGACCACACGATGTTTCTTAATAAACATATGGCGCAAGTTTTATTTAAATTGTTATATGTGCATGGTTAGGGGAAGGGGGTCGGGCTAGGCCCTAGCCCAACCCCATGTACGCACCACAACCGTGGCCCTAACTACAACCAAACCCGCCATGAAACTAGGTCTGATAACTGCAAGTGAAGGAAGATTAAGGGGCCAGCCCTAGGTCCCATTGGGACCCACACGACCACTTGCGCAAAGAACGAAGTTAGTTGAAGGGGCGGCCAACCCCGAGTCCCATGGAGTTTCAAAATGGTGCATGGCAATGGAGTGTGCGCCAGCCAATAGAGCCCTAGAAACTCGACCCTCAACTCGGTCCGAAAGAGCCACGTGATCAAAGTTTTCAGGACTGGGGGCTTAAAGGCACCCTTATCCACCCTACAAATTCACCCATCAAGTGGGAATCGTGTTAGGTTTAGTGGGCAGTTTCCGCATTCAGGGTGCCTGAGCTAAGTTTCAGCTGAATTGTGGGGAGATTAGTTGCAGAATTGGGGAAAAGAGAGAAAGAGGCATAGCTTTCTCAGTTTTTGGTCTTTTTGGACGGAAAAAGAGGCTAGATAGGGGTTTTTGATAGCTCTGAGCCAATGGAGCTGGTATTAAAGCCATTTGAGCATTGTAACGTGATGTAATCACTATTTTCTAGGCATAATGATATAGGCCCAACTTTTGGAAGTTGGATCAAGAGACGTAGCCCAGGAGGGATGAACTCATTCATCACTTATTATTTTGTGTTCACTGTTATGGTGGTATTGTCTACAATATTCTACAATTTCTAAAGTTGAAATTCATGTTTATGTGTTTATGAATTTGACACAAGAGCCTTAAAAACTCAAATTTATTCACTTGCAATTTTACATAAACCTCAAGAGGTTTCATATACAAATCAGTTCTCCTCCTTAGGCCGACCTCCTGTCAATGGATTCAGACCATCAATTCCTTCAGATGCTTTTTTTGCAACGAGCTTGTACACAATACCATGTTTAACATGTATACCACAACTCTCATCGCATGCTTAAACATGTTGGTGATCTTGCTCATCTACTCCCAACAACATTCCTTCTGCACCATTTCCTACTTGGTGGTTGTCAGATCATGTACCATTAAAACCCACCAAGGGTGGGATGTTAGCATCCCCCTGCCCATTCGCCAAGTGGGGTGGTTGTCCCTTTCTTCCACACACATTACCCCATATGGGGTTAATAATAATACTTTAAAACAAAGTTTTAATTTAGTTAATTTTTATGATTGTTTTAATTTTGACAATATGATATGTGTCATGGCACAATTTTTTAATGATTATGATGGACTTACCCCTATCCATATTTATTAATCATTTAATTTATATTGCCACCTTAATATAAATGAAATTATAATTGAATTTGATGTATTTATTTTTTCATGAAATATTAAATCTAGATGTTTTATGATTTTGTTTAATTCAGTGATATGATTTTTGTTAAGATTTTTATTTTTTCATCATTTAAAATAATATTTAATTTTGAAAAATATTTGAATTTTTTTAATTAAATTTTGAATATAATTAGTATATATATTGGTCGTTTATCATAATTCAGTTGTGAAACCAGCAGTGAGCACAATTGTTATTGGCAATAAAAACCATGTCACTACACTAGTAATCCTCAAAGAAATAGACTTTCACTAGTGCAAATTTTATAATTATATTTTAATATTAATTTTTTATAATTGGTATTAATATTTTTTAACATTTTCTTTAATATATTTAATCATTTTTTAAAAATAAATTCTGAAAACAAGTTCAAATTTATCTCAATATTATGTTTAATAAATATGTACAAATAATTTTTTATTTTTTTTTTCAGATTTTTTTAGAAAGAAAGTCACGATGAATTTTTCTGTGGTTTTGATTATGGAGTCTGATAGTGAGGGATCCCAACTTTGAAGAAGAATGGAGGAAAGTCACGATGAATTTTTCTGTGGTTTTGATTATGGAGTCTGATAGTGAGGGATCCCAACTTTGAAGAAGAATGGAGAACATATACAGTTGAACAGTGAGCATATCAAGGCTTTTGAGCTTTGACCGCAAGATCTTTTAGGTGAGGAAAACAGAAATAATGCAATGAAATTGCAAAGTTGGGAATCCCGGATGCAGCCAATAGAATATTGTGAATATCCTGCATATGAAGCAGCACAGTGAAATAATCCTAATTATTCTCCTGTGGCACGTGACTGATCCTCTGGTTCTTACCTGTGCTGCTGCGTTTTCATGGTCAGCTACACAAACAGTATAGTATAATGTTCATCAATAAAGAAAATTACAGAGTCTGCATAATATCTCTTTTTTTTTTCCCTGTGATTAGACTGAGCCTGAGACTGAAATATGGAAACAGAGTGACCAGGGATTCTTGAAACGAGTACGTTTGATCTCAGATCTTGCATGAGAAGCGGAACAAGATATGTAGCCAAAGACAACCGGCCCACTACCCTGCCTAGGCAAGGAGGTTGGCAAGTCATCCTTGGCTACATAAAATGCTCTGCTCTCCCATCCAAGCAAAGCCCAAAGATGAAGCAAGGGGTTGAAACCAGAGCCAACAAGATGCAAGAGGTTGAAACCAGAACCAACAAGATGATGAGACTGAGAACTGAATATGCACAGTACTCTGATGATCAAGGGGACTCAAATATATCCTGCTGCTGGCAGAAGCACGAGCAGTAACGAATCACGAGTCACGAGCCTGGTTGGAGCCAGAAATTAATGTGTATATTGGTCCAATGCCCTTTCAGATTCGTTGGGCGTGTCAGAAATTGCAAAAGTCATATGAGATTTCGCACCGACAGAATGAGAAGAAGGTGGGAGTGCAAAGTGTGACGGATGAAATTTATGAAGTATTAATACTGAGTGATCGCTTTGTTATACGTAGGGTTAAAAATGTGTATTGTTAATGAGTGATCACTTTGTTATGAAGTATTGTAAAGAATGTAAGGATTACATAGTGTTAAGAGGAGAGATTTGGTAGTGTCTAAAAACAAGGCTGCTTGATTTTATTAGTCATTGCGAAAAATAATCATCACTAAGTCAAATTTACTAAAACAACCCAAACAATCACCCCTTTAAATTTGACTCTCAAAAATTGGCTTGGTCCAATTCATCAACTTTTTCATCTAAGTTTTCACATTCCCATAAGGCCATAAGGCCAGTACATCTTGATCTACCACCCTGATACCTTTCTAAATAGTTCATTTTATAGTTTAATGACTCCATGCGCCACCTGTAGTGAAAGTATGCCTAAACAAGCTCTTAATGTCTTACAATTATGCTTGTAATTCATTTCATAATTTGATGACTCCATGCCCCACTTGAAAATATCCTTAAACACGAGTTTAATATGGCGGACTTCTAGTTTTCATTTCTTTTCTCACAACAAGTATTCTTGGACAGGTCTCTGATCTTTATGTGGATGTCTTTCTTTTATCATCTTGTTTTTGGAAGGTGTACACGATGTTTCTGTACAACCATATGCTTCCTGTTTCTCTTATGCTCAAGTTTTTGTTTTGGTAATCTCCCAGAATTCTATGTATCAGCCAAATTCTCCTTAACTAATTCGCTGGAAAATTCCCATGGTGATTTCATCTGGTTTTCTCTTTAAATGGGAGTACATATGATGTAAATTTTGAACATTATATTCCTCATATAAATATATTCAGCGTTTTCTTTCTGAAAAAATACTGACTCCCCCACAACATGTCTATCTGAACATAAATCTTACAACTTCCTAGAAAAATACTCAGAACAAAACTCAACAATTTATAGAGCAGTTTAATTGGGTATGGGTATCTCCATAAATCAAACCAACTAAAAAAATATCATCAAAGTTTAAAAGAAATATCAATACAAAGTAGTACAGGAATGAAGTTACTGCAGATTAAAAGGGTAATTCTGAAGGATCACGTCTCCATTTCATTTATGGAATGATAGCAAATTGTAAAGGGTCCCACTCTGATCCAGGAGTGTCCAGTGTGTAGTGGCTACTAGCTACTCCCCCCCTGAGCTTTACAGCGTGATAATCTGGCAGACGCACAATTCAAAAAGGAAGTGACAGTGGGTATATATTTCTATAAAAAGTAAGACCTCTTTCCCTAATAAATGATACGTGTCCCGTGAATCCAAGACCCTGTGGCTACGTTTCCAAAACAGTAAAACTGATGGGATGGCTCTTTACTGAATAAATAAATGTAATGTATAACCCTAAGTCTCTTCTATATTAATAGAAAGTACACCTTTGCATGTGAGCTGCATACCCATGAATTGAAATCTGATCTTTATGTATATAATTTATTGAATTTTGACAGACTCGTACGTATTTGATTAAACTATAAAGTAGAGTGTACGATCAAATAATGGATCACTGTGCAACATATGGGCGCTTTCTGGGTATCTTCTATATCAGGTACGGAAGTATATATTTTTATTCCTCCCTGGCTCAACTCCAAGGTCATTCAATCTAGTTTCACAATTAAAAACTTTAACAACCATCTGAAAAAAATTTGTATAGACAATGGGGATATTTTGGGGTTTGAGCTGAGGAGTTCCTGCATTTACTACTCTCCTATTCCATTTTAGTTTAAATGACCTCCACTTCATCCGAAATTGTTGGTTGAATTTGGTAAAAGATGCTAGGTTGAATTTGGTAAAAGATGTTAGGCATAGTTTAATGAGGTGGAGGTGGAGGTGGAGGCGGAGGCGGAGGCGGAGGCGGAGGCGGAGGCGGAGGTGGAGGTGGAGGTGGAGGCTGAGGCGGAGGCGGAGGAGTTGCTCGGAAAGTTGTAGAAATTCCGGTCATATTTAGAGAAAATCTGGCAAGGATTTTTGTAAATCCAAATTATAGTTGTTAAACTTCAAAATTTTAGGTGTTCTAGACATTTTTGATGGTGCTGAATCTATTTCCATCATCAAAAACACAATTCAAACATTGTCCCTACAAGATTTTTTGAAATTTTTTTGCTCAGCCATTTTTGGGGGCAATTCCTCCACCTAGTTAGACGACTCCTTGCTATACTAAATTTGAGTGTTAGCAATTTTTTTAAGGTAGTTTTACATCTATATTTACATTTATGTGAAAATTTAGATAGATTAATTTGCTAGCCAAACTAGGAAAACCTAATCTCAAAAAGATCAAAAAAAAATTGACCCAATAACCTCTCAATATATTAAATACTAGATAAACTAAACTATCCCTTAAAACTTAACTTCCTCAAATTATTAGAATTTTCATTTTCAAATTTAAGCTTTATAGTAGCTTATCATTTTGGAGTTGTCTTTAAAGAGATTATTTTGAAGCTTCTACGGTGGGTTTTTCCGGTCAAAATCTGGCAGCAATTTATTGAAATCGCAAGTTTGATTGATAATTTATGCACAATCAAAGTGTCCCAAGGATTTTTCACGGTGCTGAATACAAATGTGCAGTTAAAAAACCATTTTAAATAATACAAATCAAGATTTAACCTCAATTTTTGCGTTCCGTCACCAAAATCTTCAAAAAATCACACTAAAGACAACTCCTATAATTTTACTCACATATGTATTTAAATGAAATAAATATACCCTATTTAAAGTTAAAAAGACTACTCGTACCCAATAAAGATGTCTCCAAATTTCCTAGTCTAGCATATCATGAAGTAGTCTAGATCTTTGATAATGATGATAATCTGGTTTATATCGCTGCCTTGCATTGCATTTTGTGCAAACCTAAATTCTATGGGAAGTGTGTGCCTTTAATATATTCTTTCACAGCTAGATTCCTTTCAAACAAAGTTCAGCTTTTGTGTATATTCAAAGGATAGGGTTTCGCTTTAATATGTTATTATTTCTTAAAGAGTTTTTTTTAATAAAGTATTAAGAATGTACGATATTAGATTTTGATGCATGGAAATTTAGTTTTAAATTGTGATGAAATTTGAAATTGTTTTTTATTCAATATAGGAGTCTGTACATCAATGCTGGAATATTCTAAAGTTTTTGTTTTTATAATCTATATTTTATATTAAAAAATTAAAAGCTAATTATATTAATTAAATTTTACACAATAGTATGATATAATTGTTTTGTGGGTTAAATTTATGGAAGATTTAAATTTTGAATTTACAGTTTATATAATAGTTTATAATATATTTTATAACATATCAATTGCTTATGGACAATTGACAATTAAATTACCTCAATAAACTAAAAAATATATTTAAAATTTTAAAATAAAGAAATATTATTATGCATAGATATTTATTTAAATTTTTGAATTTAAGATATAGATTTATCTTATAATTTAATTTTATTTATTTAAATGATTTTTTCACATAAAATAAAATTTTAAAATAATTAATTTTTGAAATATATTTTAATTTTCAATTTTATTATATTTTAATTTTTAAATATAAAGTCATTAAAAATTCATATAATTATAAAGATTAGCATCATACAATAAGAACTCTATTAATGGATTTTTTAATTTGTTAACATAAAAATAAATTTTAATGAGACTAACTAATATTTAGATTCTAATTTAATTATTTATATTTCAAATATTAATTAAATTTTACACAATAGTGTCATATAATTTTATTTAATTTATGGGAGATTTGAATTTTGAATATCACGGTTTATGTAATACTTCATAACACCGTAATTACAATTGAACTATCTTAATAAACTAATATTAATATTATCTTAATAAACTAATATTAATATTATAATATAATTAAATAAATGTTTAAATATATTAAAAATTTTAAAATATTATTATGTATACTTATTTATTTAAATTTTTGAATTTAAAATATATATTTATCTTATAATTTCATCATTAATAATTTAATATTGTTCATTTAAATTAAATTTTCACATAAAATAAAACTTTAATTAAAATATTTTCTGAGTTTAGACTTTTTAATTGTTTCCGAGAATAATTTGTTATGTTTAATTAAAATAATTAATTTTTGAAATATATTTCAATTTCAATTTTATTATATTTTCAATTTTAAATATAAAGTCACTAAAAATTTATATAGTTATAAATTTTAGCATCATAAAATAATAATTATATTAATGGACTTTTTAATTTGATAACATAAAAATGAATTTTAATGAAACTTACTAATATTTGAATTCTAATTTAATTATTTATCTTTCAGATCTTCTTTAATTGTTAATATAAAAGTAAATTAAAGTAATCACATGTCAATCAATTTATCTATTTTGGAATAAGTTTTTAAATTTTTTAATTTAATTATTAATAATTATTAAATGGAAAATAAAGATTTAATTATTAAATAGATAATAAAAATTTAAATTCTGGGGTAATAATTTAGGGTGATGTATTTACCCTAAATTATTATCGCAAGTAAGGAAGTTGTTGATGAATCTCTTAAAATTGCCAAGATAAAAATATACAAAGCCCAAACTAAAAGGAAAAAAGACAATATATTTGTAAAAGACAAGAGAATCTCTTACACCTCTCTAAGGTAGCTCCTAAGAAATTCTGGAGGCAGCTTCTAACTAGGAAAACTAAAGATAATAATAAAATTGATTTACACGACTGGAATTCCTATCTTAAAAAGCTTTATGAATCTCCAGATGTCATGGATAAGTTTGAAACCCTGCTCACAACAAAATAAGTTTTCTCTTTAGAAGACATTGATTTTGAGGTTAACTGCTTGGCTAATGGGAAAGCTAAGGACATTGAAGGTTACCAGGTGGAAATCTTAAAAATGGGAGGTCCTGTCCTCATCCCCGACATTCACAAGCTTTTCTATCAAGCGGTCAAGCAAGGGACCCTAAACCATGGCCTCAAAGCCTCATTATCCCTATTTTTAAAAGTGGGCATACAAATAACCCCTCTAATTATCGAACAATTATGATCAACCCTCTCCTAGCCAAGTTATATGGTATTATTTTGGAAAGGAAGTTGAGCATATGGCTTGAAAGTGAAGGTAAGCGAGCTAAAGGCCAAGCGGGTTTTAGAAAGCAGCACTCAACAACAGACCACCTCGTTACGCTTAGGATCATTTTGGAGGAATGCCACAATGATAAATCCAATCTCTTTTGTTGCTTTGTGGACTTGAGAAATGCTTTCGATACAGTTCCTAGAAACAATCTTTGGAACAGATTAGAAGAGCTAAAGGTTCCTTTTGAGTTGAGAGCTGCCGCTATAAGGTTATATGAGAATGTAATTGCCAAGTTAAAAATCAATGAGGGGTGGTCGAAAGATATTAAGTGTAATATCAGAGTTAAACAAGGTTGCCCACTCTCCCCTACCCTATTTGGCATTTACATTGACAAGCTAGAAGGCTATTTAGAGGAAGCAGGATGTGCTGGCACGATCTTAGTTGGGATAGTCATCATCCTTCTTCTCTACACTGACGATATTGTTCTTCTCGCAAGGTGCCCATCTGATCTTGATAAGAAACTTAGACTTCTTAAGGATTTCTGCTCTACCATGGGTATGATTGTTAACACTGACAAAACAAAAGTTATGATTATCAAATCCAAGAAGGACACTTATGCTAATTTTATGTATGACAATAGTAACTTGGAGGAAGTGTCTTCCTACAAGTACCTAGGAATTGATATTCATCACAAGCTCAACTGGAACTATAGCATTGAGAAAAGGATTAATGGGTGATAGAAAGCTTATTTTGGTCTTGAAAATAATTGTAAAATGACAAACCTCGTAATGTGGGATAGAATAAGTTCCTCTTTGAAACTTTAGTCACTCTAGTTATCTTATATGGATGTGAGGTTTGGGGTTGTAGCATCTCTAGAGAATATTGGAGAAATATTGAGCAAATCCAAAAGTGTTTTATAACTTATAACCTCAAAATTAAAAGCAACACACCCTATCCTATTCTCCTTATAGAAGTGGGTCTTTCCCCTATCGAGAGCCTAGCTATGACTAGGCTTCTGTTGTACAAGCACAAACTCAATAACATAGGAGACCATAGACTTCCTAAGCTAGCCTTAAATTCCAAACAAAACCACCTAAGGCTCAAACAAGGTTGGTATAAATACACTGGGGCCTAGTTAAACCATTGGGAGATCGACGAGAATGTTGCATCGCAAAACATTAGTAACATTAAAAATATTGTTACTTCTAAATTCAAATAAAAAATGTGGTGTGAGAAAGATTTAGAAGCTAAAAGAAAATTAAGATATTATAAGGAGGTCATCAAACCCACCCTAGAAGATCAAAAGTATCTCTCTGCTTTAACTAGCTCAAAGAAGAAAATTAATATAGCCAAGATTAGAACGAACTCTCATGAGCTCCATAGTGAAATGGGTCGTTGGGCAGTTCCTAAAACACCATGGATGGAAAGGTTCTACCATCTCTGTGAGAATACGAACATTGAGGATGAAAATCACTTCCTCTTAGAGTGCCCCGCATACAACCACATTAGATCCCAGTTTCAAAATCTTTGTTGCCATACTGACCTTCCTAGCCTTTTACGATGTCAAAGTTACAGTGAGCATGGGAGGCTTCTCTCCAAGCTTTTGAGCATAGGAATAAAATCTTAAATCAAACTAAATAATTCATTTCTTTAGGTCCGATAGACCAAAGTTTGGTCTCAGTAGACGTTAACCATCATCATCATCATCATCATCATATTATATATATATATAACAAGAATGAGTATTTGTATTGTATTAAATTTGTGTCTGGTCACAACTAATACTCAGGGGATACATTGACTATTGTTCAACCTTCTTCTTATTCTTATATTTGCTATAGACTTGTAGTACTCCTATGGGACTATATAGTTTCACAAAAGTCATTACATTCCTATATGAATATATTTGACCTTAAGTTCCTAATAACAAACACAATTTGCAGTAGAACATATATCATTTGATATCCTCACTTTCCTCCTCCGGTGTTCGGTTGAGATCTGGACACTTGTTTACCACCTTTCAACTTCTAGAGATGGTTTCATTTAAACTAGTATTCAACAATTGTGGTTGTTCCTATAAATCTGCATTTTGTTGGCAAAGTGCCTCAAACTCATCAATTTGTCAAGTTGTCTTATCTTTCAGAGTTTGAATCTCCTCCAACACATTCACATTGGTTTCCATATGCTCGTGTTATCTTATGTTCATCACCAACATGTCGAATTGGAAGATGTCCATTTTCTCCACCAATTGAGTGAATCATTTCTTACATCTGTAATTGTGTTTCCTTTCATGGATGTTGTCACCCTAATATTTATCCTTACCTCTCCGCATTTGTTTTTTCCTTACTTGAGAAAATTGTCACTTTCCTCGATGTACCACCCAGTCACCCCTAGGTCTCTATCGTCATCGTACCACAGTGTCCCCAAGTCACACCTCTAGTGCCCTTACGTGCCACCAAAATCAATCTATGGTGCTTGCAATTATCCCGCCTAAAATTGTCAAATTCTTTCTCCTCTCACTATCACCCATTGAGCCAAAAAAACCAATTTTGTACCCTCTCTACGGTTGAACCAATTTTGTACCCTCTCAACTGTTGAATACTACTTCCCTAACCGTGTTTAGTGCCCCACCCTTTGACTCCTTAATTATCAAACTAAGCCACAAAGAAAGGCAAGTACTACCTTGCCTTGCATTGCATTTGGTGTAAACCTAAATTGGGCGGGTAGGGTTTCACTTTAATATATTCTTTCACAGCTAGATTTCTTTCAAACAGAGTTCGAATGTTCTTTATATTCTAAAGATAGGGTTTAGCTTTAATAAATTATTGTTAATTACGTTTTTTCAAATAAAGTATTAAGAATCTATAATTTTAGATATTGACGCACGGAAATTTAGTTTTAAATTGTTAAGAAATTTGAAATTCGTTTAATATTCAATATAGGAGGCTACTATTATATGTACGTTAGATGCTTGAATATTTTTAGGATGTATCATAAGTTATCTATATATTTAATCTATGAAAGATTTGAATCTTGAATGTTAGATGGCTAATTGAATTGCCTCGTTAACTAATTAAATAAATATTTAAATATATTAAAATTTTAAAAATAAAGAAATATTATTATATCTATAGATTTAGTTTAGTTTTTGCATTTAAGATGTTATCTTATAATTTAATATTGTTAAGGTAAATTAAATAATAATACAAAAAATTTAGCATTATAAAATAATAAAACAATAATTATATATGAATTTTTTAATTTTATAATATAAAAATGATTTTTAATGAGAATAACAAATTTCTTTGATGATTAGTATTTTATTTATTTAATTATTAATAATTATTAAGTAAATGGTAAGGATTTAAATTTGACTAAAAAATTTAGAATATTCTTCTTTTCAAACAAGAATGAGTAATTGATTTTGTACTAAATGTGTCTCCTCACAATGGGGATACATTGGCTATTGCTCAAACTTTCTCTTATTCTTATATTTATTATAAACTTATTACTTCTATGAGATTGTAGAGTTTCACAAAAGTCATTATATTCCTATTAACAAATAAATTTTGCAGTGGAACATATCGAGTGTTTGGTTGAGGTTTGGGCACTTGTTTAACTCCTTTCAACTTCCAGAACTAGACTCATTTAAACTGGTATTCAATAGTTGAAGTTTTTCCTATAAATTTGCATTTTGTTGGCAAAGTGCCTCTAACTCATCCATTTGTCGAGAGGTCTTATATTTCATACTTTGAATCTCCTCCAGCACATCCACACTAGATTCCATATGCTTCTGTTGTCTCATTTTCATCACCAACATGTTGAGTTGGAAGTCATCCATTTTCTCCACCAATTGAGTGATTTGTTCCTTGCATCTACATTTGTGTTTCCTTTCATAGTTGTTGTCACCCCAATATTTTTCCTTATCTCACTACATTTTTTTCCTTACCTGAGAAAACTCACAGTTTCCTCAATGTACCACCTAGTCACCCCTAGGTCTCCATCATCAACGTACCACATAGTCTCCCCCAGGTGGCATTTAGTGCCCTTACATGCCATCAAACACAATCTATGGTGCTTGCCCTCTATGTCCATCCTAAAGTTGTCAAGTTTTTTACCCTCCCATAGTCACCAATTGGCCCAAGGAAAGCCAATTTTGCACCCTCTCAACTGATGAAAAATACTTCCCTGACCATGTTGTTGAGAAGTGTAGCAAGAAAGTTTCAGTTTGACTTTGTCTTGGTCAAATTGAGAAATTTTGAATTTCCACATGAGTAGACAACTTGGAGGTAGTTAACTTGTGTGACATGGCTCTTGTCACTCAGTTAGGTCAATAAATTCGAGTTAGAGGGCTTGGAGTTCAATTAAGCATGTGGGATTGCTAATTTGTAGCAAAAAAGGTCAGTTATTTCCAGTTGTAAGTAGTTAAACTAGTTCTAATTGTTGATAGAACTAGTTGGAGGTCAATTGTGTAGTGGGACAATAGTCTACCTCAATGATCATCCAGTTAACTGATCAATCAGCTCAAAATAGCTAGTGCATGCAAGGAATTCGAGTTCCTTAGCTGTGGTGGAGATTCCAAAGTAATGTAACAAGTAGTTGTAAACTAGTTTGAGTGTACAAGAGTTGCATGCAATCAGATGATCAATCCTTGGGAATTGCATGATAAATTGGAGGAAAATTACTAAAAAATGGGGGCTAATTCCTCAGGATTTGTGATGAGGCCAACCCACGTGGTCCCACGCTAGCCCAACCTATGTGGACCTTCACTGATATTTTGATTCGGATATGGTGTGATTGCAATTTATTTGGTAGGTGATTATTAATCAACCCGCGATACTTACCTTGTCTATGCCCGCGACATCTGTCCTCCTCGAAGTTACCAAACCCTAATTTCACTTACTCCCTTTTCACTGCTGGTTCGCGCCTATTCGGTCATTTTCACCCCGTCACTTTGCTCTCTGTGTTTTACTCTGATGTTCGGCTCCGCCTCTGGTTCTTCTCCGCCTGTGGTGATACACTGTTGAACTTCCGATGGTTTTATGGGAAAACGATGTGGTTTAACTCTGTCAACTCGTCGGTGTAATCGATTCAGGCTTTATTGGTGAGTTATGGTTCCTCCACTATGCATTCAGTTTGTTTTCGCGTCTGTGTGAGCATTACTGGTTTCTACTCCTGGGCATACTGTCTGTTCTGGTCATTTTTGTTTTATGAATCCATGGTGAATGCTGGTAGTGAGGGTTATCTTGTTTGCTCTGTTAACAAGTACGCAGTTCGATGGTCTTCCACCTTGTCCTTCTCCGGCGCTCAGCACTGTATCATCAGGTAATATATTGTTTCTTGCTATATTTCGTTATCCTTTGCTCGAGTTGGTGCTAACATTCCGCAGCCCCTCTGTGGTCAGGGTTTCACTTCGTTTCTGCGAGCTTATGGGTTCGGTTCACTTCAAGTATGGCTATTCTCCTCAGCCATACCCGGGTTTCGTTTTCTGTTAATTCCTCTACTGCTTCACGATGTTGT
Organism: Pinus tabuliformis; assembly: GCA_031772625.1. NCBI lineage: Eukaryota > Viridiplantae > Streptophyta > Pinopsida > Pinales > Pinaceae > Pinus > Pinus tabuliformis. Next base: position 742,147,816 of record CM062819.1, on the reverse strand, counting down.
TTCTGATGCAAGGGTTTTGATTTGGTTATAAACCCTAACTTCACTCTTCTGTGGTGGTTGCAGGTGACCGGTCCCGTGACTTCGCAAGGATTTCGGTCGCTATCTCCCAGGTAGCTCTGTTCTTATCTCAGTTTCTTCCGTGGTTCTCCGTCTTTGCTGTATTTTACTTGCGTCTGTGGTCTGTATGTGAGATAGTTATCGAGTCTAGTATTTGTGTTGTTCCAACCCGTAGCCGTAGCTTGGAGGGTTTCTGTAAGTTCTTTTATTTGGTGGCTCGGTCCAACGAATCCTCGTTGCACAGTCCTTTCATGTAATTTGAATTCTATAGACCTGCAATGTAATATACAGTGGTATGTAATATGTATTTAAGTTTGGTGCTAGTGCTTACCCGGTTTCGACTGTGGACTGTTGTATCCTGCGATATTGTTTGTTTCTTCTCGCCTTATGCTCACTCTCGGTCTCGGCTGGTCATTAGACTTTTGGGATCGTGAAACTCTGTTACTGTATCTGCCTGCAATGAATTGAATGTACAGTAATATATATGTGTGTATTCTATTACAGAGGACATAAATCTTGCAATCGTATGTTTAATTGTGCACTGAATTTTTTTTGATGAAGGAAATTGAATGTATTTCTCTTATTCTCTTTCAAATGCTTCGCTGCTGAACCCTTCTGGGTTATTTCGTCTGTCCTTTTATACAATAGTTTCAAGCAGTTAGATAACTGCTGGTAGTTATTCCATTACAGTTTGCTCGGCAGTTACTATAAACTTACTTTACTTGACTATTTGCTTGTTTACTTGTCTCCTTTGTTCCATAAGGGTTTGCTGTTTACATTGCTTATTGATATTAATCTAACTTTTAACAACTCTAATTAAGACCTGTTACTACAGTTAAAATAAAATAAATAGAAATTAAGCTAACAGAATCTAATGCTGTAGTTGACCATGGAAGAAATAAAATAAAAACGTAAGAACTCTGACAGACTTGCTGTCCATTTGTCGAACTGTTCATCTTTCCCAATCTTCTTCAGAAACTTTGTCCGCCCTCTCTCGGTCTTCGCCCTGTCGACCAGATGCTCCTCCATCAGGCTGCCGGGGTAAAAGAGAGATCTCATGGCTCCGTTCCATGAGTTCCTCCACCGAGTAGCCCACCTTCCGAATCTGTGTCTCGTCGAGCCAGGAGCTGTCCTCCATTGGACGGTCCTTCCACTTTACGAGATAACGCAGATACTCCTTCCTGCGCGTCTTCTTGGCTACCTGTGTGCTGATGATTCCTTCGATTTCATGGGTCTTGACCGACAGTAACTGTTTCTTCCAAAGGCTGCTCTCGAACTGGGTGTCCCGTTGTGGCTATACCATTCTTTCATCTTCCGCCTAGGCATGATATCGGAACAGGTCTGCCACGTTGAATATGGGTGATATACCTATATCAGGTGGCAGCTGAATTTCATATGCATTCGCTGAAAATTTGCACAGAATTTTGCATGGGCCGATTTTCTTGAACTTCAGTTTGTTATACGTACCCTTAGGAAACCGTTCCCGGCGCAAATGCACAAGGACTTCGTCTCCAATCTCAAAATGTACCTCACGCCGCCTTATGTCTGCGTGCTGCTTATATTTTTGCGTGCTGTCCTGTAATCTCAATTTGACTTTCTCATGCAGTTCACTCATTGCTTCGGCAAAATCTTCCCCGTCTGCACTTCTCCTTTCTAGCTGTCCCAAATCTCGTAACTCATGTACTCCTCGTGGATGCATACCATACAAGATTTGGAATGGGCTAAGACCGGTGCTTCAATTAGGCGAATTGTTATAAGCGAATTCTGCCTGGGCAAGAGCTCGATCCCACAATCGCGAGTTTTCTCTTGTCAAGCTTCGTAACAAGTTGCCCAAACTCCTGTTCACTACCTCTGTCTGTCCATCAATCTGCGGGTGATACGCAGAACTAAAATTTAACTGTGTGCCCAGCTTTTTCCACAGGGTGCGCCAAAAATGCCCTGTAAATTTCACATCCCTGTCTGAAACTATAGTTTTAGGTAAGCCATGTAATCAAACTACTTCTGTGAAGAAGAGATGTGCCACGTTTGTGGCGTCGCTAGTCTTCCGGCACGGAATGAAATGAGCCATCTTTGAAAACCTATCTACCACCACCATCACTGAATCATATCCCCGCTGCGTTCTAGGCAATCCTAGGACAATGTCAATGCTGACTGAATCCCACGGCCTGCATGGAACTATTAGGGGTGTGTATAATCCAATATTCTGGCTGTGTCCTTTCGCCAGTTGGCAGATTTTACACCTGGTTACATACCTCTGTACGTCCCGACTCATTTTCGGCCAGTAATAAAAATGTCTTAGCTGTTCCAACGTTTTATCAACGCCAAAATGTCCTGCTAAACCGCCACTGTGTTTCTCTTTTACTAAATTTTCCCTCATCGAACAATCCGGAATACATAGCTGTCCACCTCGAAATAATAATCCTTCCTGTAAATTAAAATCTAGCCATGGGCTTGTATTCCTTAAGACAGGATTTTGGCATGCCTCAAAGGCTTCCTTGAAATCCGCGTCCATCTGGTACAAATCCTTCAAATACTCAAATCCCATCACCTGTATGCCACTTTCCTGTAAGAGCAAGGCTCTTCTGCTTAAAGCATCCGCCACTTTGTTGGCTTGCCCACTTATGTGCTTCAACACAAAAGTAAAACTTTGCAGGTACTCCACCCACTTGGCGTGCTTATGGTTCAGTTTGTGCTGCTGTGTTATGTACTGTAACGCAGAATTATCAGAGAACAAAACGAACTCATTACCTAGTAAATAGTGCCTCCAATGCTTCAAGGCTTGAACCACTGCATAGAATTCTTTGTCGTATGACGAATACTTCTGTCGACTTTCATTTAGTTTCTCACTAAAGAACGCCACTGGTCTGTCCTCTTGACTGAGTATAGCGCCAATAGCTGTCCCGCTTGCATCACACCGAACCTGAAAAGGTTTGCTAAAATCGAGCAGCCTCAAGATTGGCCTCTCCGTTATTTTCCGCTTCAGAAGTTGGAAACTGTCTTCTGCCGCCTTAGTCCAGCAAAAAGGTTGGCTGGCCTTTTTGATGGTCTCTAGCATGGGCGCGCAGATTTCACTAAAATTCTTAATGAACTTTCTATAAAAACTTGCTAAACCGTGAAAGCTGCGTACCTCGAATAAATTCTTCGGTGTCGACCAACTTATGATCGCTGTAATCTTCTCTGGGTCCATTTTTAACTCATTCTCTGCCACTACAAATCCCAGATAAATTAACTCCTTTTGTAAGAAAGTGCATTTCTTCAAATTTATCAGCAGTTTGTTCTGCTGCAGCTTCTCGAATACTCTTCGAATATGTTGAAGGTGCTCTCTTTTCGTCCTGTTAAAAATTAAAATATTGTCCAGATAGACTATCACGAATTTTCCAATAAATCCCTTTAACATTTCGTTCATTAGTCTCATAAAAGTACTCGGAGCGTTACTCAACCCAAATGGCATAACCAGCCATTCGTACAGTCCTTCGTTGGTCTTGAAGGCTGTCTTCCATTCGTCTCCTTCTCTAATTCTGATCTGATGATACCCACTTTTCAGATCTATTTTTGTAAAATATGCTGCCCCACTAAGACAGTCCATCATGTCATCCATCCTAGGCAAGGGAAACCTGTATCGAATGGTGATCTTGTTTATAGCCCGCGAATCTGTGCACATTCGCCATTCTCCACCCTTCTTGGGCGCAAGGACTGTAGGTACTGCACAGGGGCTTAAACTCTCTCTGATCAGTCCCTTATCTAACAACTCCTGCACTTGTTTGCGTACTTCTTCATTGTCCTTTGGACTCATTCTGTACGCTGCCTTGTTCGGTAAGCTTGCTCCTGGTATAAAATCAATGTGGTGGCTGATGCTCCTTTTAGGAGGCAACTTATCAGGTAACTCATCAGCCGCAATGTCTTGAAATTCTTCTAACATCTCTTGTATTTCTTTGGGCAATTCCGATTTCTCTAAGTTCAGTAATACTGGCTTCATCCTCCTCACAACTGCAAAATTAATTTCATTTTCCTCAACCTGCTTTATGAACTGTTTTCCTCCCATTAATAGCGCCTTTGTTCCACTTGATTCTGCTGAATCTTCCTCTTTGATGGGTACAAGTGTGTGTTTGACCGCATCCTTCGTAAACTTATAACAATTAGTTTTCCCATCGTGTGTCACCTTCCTGTCATACTGCCATGGTCTCCCGAGCAGTATGTGGCACACGTCCATTGGCATAATATCGCAGACCACTGTATCGTGGTACTTGCCAATGCGAAACTCTACCTCGCATTGTTCATCAACCAACAGCCGGTGGCCTTTCTGCAACCACGACACCTTGTAAGGTGTGGGGTGCTTCAGTCGCTTCAACCCCAGTTTTTCCACCATCTCAGTGGCAACCAAGTTATCCGTACTCCCGCTGTCTATTATCACCTTGCAGCATTTTCCATGCGATTTACAGACTGTCCGGAACAGTGACTTACGCTGTGTTGGTTCAGCCACTTCCTTGGTTGGCTTTAACAACACTTTATTCAAAATCAACGCTTCTCCCGTTTCTGCCATGTCTTCCACTTCCCGTGGTTGTGCTTCAGCTTCTTCAGGCTGAATCATATATGTTCCCCTCTGCCCTGTCTGCTCAACTTCTGGACATTCAAAGGATCGATGCCCCCATTTTTGACACCTGTAGCACTGGAAACTAGTCCCTCTTCCGCGACCATTCCCTCGTCCTCGCTGATATGACCGACCTCCTCTGGTGCTGTCTCCTTTGTCTGCTGTCCTTGAAGGTTTTGAGCTGCTGCCTTCTTCGCTGTTCACAGCACTCTTTCCTCTACCGTAGGACTGTCCTCGTCCTCTACCATTCCCTCTCCCTCTCCTGTTATTCTGCTTCCGATTAATTTTCTCCTCAGCCTTCACAGCACTCTGAAAGGCTTCTTCAATATTTCGGGGAGAAAGAATGCTAATTTCATCCAGGATTTCCATCCTCAAGCCATTGACATATCTCGCTGTTTTTTCTGGAGTTTCATCCGTATAACCAGCACGTAGATTTACCCGGTAGAACTCTTCCGTATACTCTTTGACAGTCATACCTTTCTGTCTCAAATTCTGTACTCGCCGACATAGTTCAACCTGGTAATCTTTCGGCAGAAATCTGCCCTTCAATTTTGCTACCATCCTTGACCATTTCCGTATGGGTAATTTGTTCAGTCTTTTTCTGTCTGCTTGGACATTATCCCACCACAAGAGGGCATGTCCCTTCAACTTAGTAGCAGCGAACTTGACTCTCTTATCCTCCTTAACTTCCTCATTTTCGAAATACTTATCTAGTTCGCTTATCCAATCCAATAGGATATCAGCAGACAGACTGCCATCGTAATTTGAAATCTCTGTTTTGGGTTTGCTGCTGGCCAATAAAATTGAACGCAGCAGTCTCAATTCTGGAGCTTCTTCATCAGACCCGTCTGTAGCAGCTACCGCTTCTTCCTCACTGTCATCTCCCAGTTCCGGGTCTCTTCGTCTACCCGCTTCCACTGCTTCCAAGCGAGCTGTAAGAACTCTAATCTGTTCCCTCAATCCTTCATCTGCTCCTCTACGTGCACCTCTTCCACGTCCTTGTCTTGGCGCTTGCCCTTCTGCCATCTTCCTCTATATATAAAAAAAAACGACTCTGATACCAATTGATGAGGCCAGCCCACGTGGTCCCACGCTAGCCCAACCTATGTGGACCTTCACTGATATTTTGATTCGGATATGGTGTGATTGCAATTTATTTGGTAGGTGATTATTAATCAACCCGCGGTACTTACCTTGTCTATGCCCACGACACCTGTCCTCCTCGAAGTTACCAAACCCTAATTTCACTTACTCCCTTTTCACTGCCAGTTCGCGCCTATTCGGTCATTTTCACCCCGTCACTTTGCTCTCTGTGTTTTACTCTGATGTTCGGCTCCGCCTCTGGTTCTTCTCCGCCTGTGGTGATACACTGTTGAACTTCCGATGGTTTTATGGGAAAACAATGTGGTTTAACTCTGTCAACTCGTCGGTGTAATCGATTCAGGCTTTATTGGTGAGTTATGGTTCCTCCACTATGCATTCAGTTTGTTTTCGCGTCTGTGTGAGCATTACTGGTTTCTACTCCTGGGCATACTGTCTGTTCTGGTCATTTTTGTTTTATGAATCCATGGTGAATGCTGGTAGTGAGGGTTATCTGGTTTGCTCTGTTGACAAGTACGCAGTTCGATGGTCTTCCACCTGGTCCTTCTCCGGCGCTCGGCACTGTATCATCAGGTAATATATTGTTTCTTGCTATATTTCGTTATCCTCTGCTCGAGTTGGTGCTAACATTCCGCAGCCCCTCTGTGGTCAGGGTTTCACTTCGTTTCTGCGAGCTTATGGGTTCGGTTCACTTCAGGTATGGCTATTCTCCTCAGCCATACACGGGTTTCGTTTTCTGTTAATTCCTCTACAGCTTCACGATGTTGTTTCTGATGCGAGGGTTTTGATTTGGTTATAAACCCTAACTTCACTCTTCTGTGGTGGTTGCAGGTGACCGGTCCCGTGACTTCGCAAGGATTTCGGTCGCTATCTCCCGGGTAGCTCTGTTCTTATCTCAGTTTCTTCCGTGGTTCTCCGTCTTTGCTGTATTTTACTTGCGTCTATGGTCTGTATGTGAGATAGTTATCGAGTCTAGTATTTGTGTTGTTCCAACCCGTAGCCATAGCTTGGAGGGTTTCTGTAAGTTCTTTTATTTGGTAGCTCGGTCCAACGAATCCTCGTTGCACAGTCCTTTCATGTAATTTGAATTCTATAGACCTGCAATGTAATATACAGTGGTATGTAATATGTATTTAAGTTTGGTGCTGGTGCTTACCCGGTTTCGACTGTGGACTGTTGTATCCTGCGATATTGTTTGTTTCTTCTCGCCTTATGCTCACTCTCGGTCTCGGCTGGTCATTAGACTTTTGGGGTCGTGAAACTCTGTTACTGTATCTGCCTGCAATGAATTGAATGTACAGTAATATATATGTGTGTATTCTATTACAGAGGACATAAATCTTGCAATCGTATGTTTAATTGTGCACTGAATTTTTTTTGATGAAGGAAATTGAATGTATTTCTCTTATTCTCTTTCAAATGCTTCGCTGCTGAACCCTTCTGGGTTATTTCGTCTGTCCTTTTATACAATAGTTTCAAGCAGTTAGATAACTGCTGGTAGTTATTCCATTACAGTTTGCTCGGCAGTTACTATAAACTTACTTTATTTGACTATTTGCTTGTTTACTTGTCTCCTTTGTTCCATAAGGGTTTTCTGTTTACATTGCTTATTGATATTAATCTAACTTTTAACAACTCTAATTAAGACCTGTTACTACAGTTAAAATAAAATAAATAAAAATTAAGCTAACAGAATCTAATGCTGTAGTTGACCATGGAAGAAATAAAATAAAAACGTAAGAACTCTGACAGACTCGCTGTCCATTTGTCGAACTGTTCATCTTTCCCAATCTTCTTCAGAAACTTTGTCCGCCCTCTCTCGGCCTTCGCCCTGTCGACCAGATGCTCCTGCATCAATTTGCGCAAGAAAATAAGGGTTCAAGCAGAGGCATAAATTGACTAAGTTTGGGTAAAAACTTCTCATTGAGCAAAGAATAAGGTTATTCACTTGTAGTTTGAGCTCAGAGTGAACAAGAAATTGTAATACATTATATATTCATTTGATTAATACAAAGAGCATTGAGGGGTTTTTCCTAGTTGGGTTCCCCTAGAAAAATACTATGCATGTGTGGTTTTTTCTTATTATATGTTTGCAAATTTTATTTTAAATTGTGAATTAAATTCCATAGATCAATAGAGTAGAATTGTGTCTCTTGATTTTAGATAAAACTTCTTGAGCAATTGCAAATCTATCACCATATTTATACATGGCACAGAGTTGGATTCTCATTAGAATAGGAATTTTGAAGTTGTTCCTCAGGAGGTTTGAATTTGCATCTTTAGTGTAGAAGAATCTCTTAAGAGTTGGGAAGATGACCTTCAACGGGCTGAGATTAGAGTATTCCTTGGAAGGAAACTAAAATTGCATTGCATGGAAGGGTCACATTGAGGCAATGCTTGATGACAACATATTGTTGGAGTATGTCAAGATAGACATTGAAAAACTAGGATCAGTTGATGCACATAACCTAGTCTAATGGAAGGAAGATGTAGCCAATGTGAGGATAATTATCTTGGAGGGAGTGTGAGAGCACATTTTCTCAAATATCCATGGGAAAGAAACTCCTTTTGCAATGTGGAAGGCACTAACAGAGCTATTTGAGAATAATAGTGAACATATAAAATTGGCCTTGAAAGACAAACTTCGAAATATCAAGATGCAGAAGAATGACACTATTCCACAGTATCTCCCCAGATTTACACAAGTTTGGGATGAGCTTGGAGGGGTTGGTGTGACTATTGTAGAAGATGAACTGGTGAGCTTAGTTCTTCTAGGCCTTCTAAAATTTGGCACAACTACCAGGACTCTGTGAATGGAATGGAAAATTTACCCAATTGGGAAAGGTTATGGTCGGATTTGGTTTAAGAAGAGTTCATGAGAAATAATTGGGATGAAACTTCATCCAAAGCAAATGATGAAGAAAATTTTGCATTCGTTGGAAAGAGAAAGAAGGGTAAAGGGAAGAAGTCTCAAACCAAACTAGAATCAAACCAAAGGGCAAGAAGAAAGACTTGTCCAATGTTATGAATTCGAGCATTATTCTACAAAGTGTTCACACAAAAAGTATACGAAGAATAAATAAAAAGGAGCAATAAGTGACACTATTGTGTAATAGTTTTCATTTTCAAATTTAAGCTTTATAGTAGCTTATAATTTTGCTCATATAAAATATATCCTATTTAAAGTTAAAAAGACTACTAGTACCCAATAAAGATGTCTGCTAATTTCCTAGTCTAGCACATCGTGAAGTAATCTAGATCTTTGATAATGATGATAATCTGGTTTATATTAATGCCTTGCATTGCATTTTGTGCAAACCTAAATTCTATGGGAAGGGTGTCCCTTTAATATATTCTTTCACAGCTAGATTTCTTTCGAACAAAGTTCAACTTTTGTGTATATTCAAAGGATAGGGTTTCGCTTTAATATGTTATTATTTATTAAAGAGTTTTTTTTTAATAAAGTATTAAGAATGTACGACATTAGATTTTGATGCATGGAAATTTAGTTTTAAATTGTGATGAAATTTGAAATTGTTTTTTATTGCATATAGGAGTCTGTACATAAATGCTTGAATATTTCAAAGTTTTTTTTTTTTTTAATTTATATTTTATATTAAAGAAATTAAATTATAATTATATTAATTAAATTTTACACACTAATATGATAAAAAAAAATTGTTGGTTTAATTTATGAAAGATTTGAAATTTGAATTTACAGTTTATATAATAATTTATAATATATTTTATATTAATTAAATTTTACGATAAAAAAAATTTGTTGGTTTAATTTATGAAAGATTTGAAATTTGAATTTACAGTTTATATAATAATTTATAATATATTTTATAACACATCAATTGCTTGTTGACAATTGACAATTAAATTACCTCAATAAACTAATACTATGATATAATTAAATAATATTTAAATATATTAAAAATTTTAAATAAAGAAATATTATTATGTATAAATATTTATTTAAATTTTTGAATTTAAGATATAGATTTATCTTATAATTTAATATTATTTATTTAAATTATTTTTTCATATAAAATAAAATTTTAATTAAAATAACTAATTTTTGAAAGATATTTTAGTTTTCAATTTTATTATATTTTAATTTTTAAATATAAAGTCACTAAAATTCATATAATTATAGATATTAGCATCATATAATAAGAACTATATTAATAACTATATTAATGGACTTTTTAATTTGATAACATAAAAATATATTTTAATGAGAATAACTAATATTTAAATTTAAATTTAATTATTTATATTTCAAATATTAATTAAATTTTACACAATAGTGTCATATAATTTTATTTTATTTATTTAATTTATGGAAAATTTGAATTTTGAATATCACGGTTTATGTAATATTTCATAACACCGTATTTAGAATTGAACTATCCTAATAGACTAATATTATGATATAACTAAATAAATGTTTAAATATATTAGAAACTTTAAAATAAATAATATTATTATTTATAACTATTTATTAAAATTTTTGAATTTAAAATATATATTTATTTTATAATTTAATCATTAATAATTTAATATTGTTCATTTAAATTAAATTTTCAAATAAAATAAAACTTTAATTAAAATATTTTCTGAGTTTAGACTTTTTAATTGTTTTCGATGTTATGTTTAATTAAAATAATTAATTTTTAAATATATTTCAATTTTCAATTTTATTATATTTTCAATTTTAAGTATAAAGTCACTAAAAATTCATATAATTATAAATTTTAGCATCATAAAATAATAATTATATTAATAGACTTTTTAATTTGATAACATAAAAATGGATTTTAATAGGACTAACTAATATTTAAATTCTAATTTAATTATTTATCTTTCAAATCTCTTTTAATTGTTAATATAAAAGTAAATTAAAGTAATCACACGTCAATCAATTTATCTATTTTGGAATAAGTTTTTTAAAATTTTAATTTAATTATTAAATGGATAATAAAGGTTTAATAATTAAATAGATAATAATAATTTAAATTCTGGGGTGATAATTTAGGGTGATGTATTTACCCTAAATTATTACCGCAATTAAGGAATTTGTTGATGAATCTCTTAAAATTGGCAAGATAAAAATATACAAAGCCCTAACTAAAAGGAAAAAAGACAATATATTCGTAAAAGACAAGAGAATCTCTTACACCTCTCTAAGGTAGCTCCTAAGAAAAGGCAAATTCTAACTAGGAAAACTAAAGATAATAATAAAATTGCTTTACATGACTGGAATTCCTATCTTAAAAAGCTTTATGAATCTCTAGATGTCATGGATAACTTTGAAACCCTGCTCACAACAAAAGAAGTTTTCTCTTTAGAAGACATTGATTTTGAGGTTAATCGCTTGGCTAATGGGAAAGCTAAGGACATTGAAGGTTACCAGGCGGAAATCTTAAAAATTGGAGGTCCTGTCCTCATCCCCCACATTCACAAGCTTTTCAATCAAGTAGTCAAGCAAGGGACCCTAAACCATGGCCTCAAAGCCTCATTATCCCTATTTTTAAAAGTGGGCATAGAAATAACCCCTCTAATTATCAGACAATTATGATCAACCCTCTCCTAGCCAAGTTATATGGTATTATTTTGGAAAGGAAGTTGAGAAAATGGCTTGAAAGTGAAGGTGAGCAAGCTAAAGGCCAAGCGAGTTTTAGAAAGCAGCACTCAACAACAGACCGCCTTGTTACGCTTAGGATCATTGTAGAGGAATGCCGTAATGATAAATCCAATCTCTTTTGTTGCTTTGTGGACTTTAGAAAGGCTTTCAATACAATTCCTAGAAACAACCTTTGGAACAGATTAGAAGAGCTAAAGGTTCCTTTTGAGTTGAGAGCTGCCGCTATAAGGTTATATGAGAATGTAATTACGAAGTTAAAAAGCAATGAGGGGTGGTCGAAAGATATTAAGTGTAATATCAGAGTTAAACAAGGTTTCCCCCTCTCCCCTCCCCTATTTGGCATTTACATCGACAAGCTAGAAGGTTATTTAGAGGAAGTAGGATGTGCTAGCACGATCTTACTTGGGATAGTCATCATCCTTCTTCTCTACACTGACGATATTGTTCTTCTCGCAAGGTGCCCATCTGATCTTGATAAGAAACTTAGAATTCTTAAGGATTTCTGCTTTACCATGGGTATGATTGTTAACACTGACAAAAAAAAGTTATGATTATCAAATCCAAGAAGGAAACTTATGCTAATTTTATGTATGACAATAGTAACTTGGAGGAAGTGTCTTCCTACAAGTCCTAGGAATTGATATTCATCACAAGTTCAACTGGAACTATAACATTGAGAAAAGGATTAATGGGGGATGGAAAGCTTATTTTGGTCTTGAAAATAATTGTAAAATGACAAACCTCGTAATGTGGGATAGAAATAAGGTCCTCTTTGAAACTTTAGTCACTCTAGTTATCTTATATGGATGTGAGGTTTGGGGTTGTAGCATCTCTAGAGAATATTGGAGAAAGATTGAGCAAATCCAAAAGCATTTTATAACTTATAACCTCAAAATTAAAAGCAACACACCCTATCCTATTCTCCTTATAGAAGTGGGTCTTTCCCCTATCGAGAGCCTAGCTATGACTAGGCTTCTGTTGTACAAGCACAAACTCAATAACATAGGAGACCATAGACTTCCTAAGCTAGCTTTAAATTCCAACCAAAACCACCTAAGGCTCAAACGAGGTTGGTATAAAGACACGAGGGCCTAGTTAAACCATTGGGAGATCGACGAGAATGTTGCATTGCAAAACATTAATAACATTAAAAATATTGTTACTTCTAAATTCAAATAAAAAATGTGGTGTGAGAAAGATTTAGAAGCTAAAAGAAAATTAAGATATTATAAGGAGGTCATCAAACCCACCCTAGAAGATCAAAAGTATCTCTCTGTTTTAACTAGCTCAAAGAAGAAAATTAATATAGCCAAGATTAGAACGAACTCTCATGAGCTCCATAGTGAAACGGGTCGTTGGGCAGTTCCTAAAACACCATGGATGGAAAGGTTCAACCATCTCTGTGAGAATACGAACATCGAGGATGAAAATCATTTCCTCTTAGAGTGCCCTGCGTACAACCACATTAGATCTTAGTTTCAAAATCTTTGTTGCAATACTGACGTTCCTAGCCTTTTACGATGTCAAAGTTACAGTGAGCTCGGGAGGCTTCTCTCCAAGCTTTTTGAGCATAGGAATAAAATCTTAAATCAAGCTAAATAATTCATTTCTTTAGGTATGATAGACCAAAGTTTGGTCTCAGTAGACGTTAACCATCATCATCATCATCATCATATATATATATATATATATATATATATATATATATAACAAGAATGAGTATTTGTATTGTATTAAATTTGTGTCTGGTCACAACTAATACTCAGGGGATACATTGACTATTGTTAAACCTTCTTCTTATTCTTATATTTGCTATAGACTTGTAGTACTTCTATGGCACTATAGAGTTTCACAAAAGTCATTACATTCCTATATGAATATATTTGACCTTAAGTTCCTAATAACAAACACAATTTGCAGTAGAACATATATCATTTGATATCCTCACTTTCTTCCTCCGGTGTTCAGTTGAGATCTGGACACTCGTTTACCACCTTTCAACTTCTAGAGATGGTTTCATTTAAACTAGTATTCAACAATTGTAGTTGTTCCTATAAATCTGCATTTTGTTGGCAAAGTGCCTCCAACTCATCAATTTTTCAAGTTATCTTATCTTTCAGAGTTTGAATCTCCTCCAACACATTCACATTGGTTTCCATATGCTCGTGTTATCTTATGTTCATCACCAACATGTCGAATTGGAAGGCGTCCATTTTCTCCACAAATTGAGTGAACCTTTTCTTACATCTGTAATTGTGTTTCCTTTCATGGATGTTGTCACCCTAATATTTATCCTTACCTCTCTGCATCTGTTTTTTCCTTACTTGAGAAAATTGTCACTTTCCTTAATGTACCACCCAGTCACCCCTAGGTTTCTGTCGTCATCATACCACATAGTCTCCCCCAAGTCACAGCTCTAGTGCCCTTACGTGCCACCAAAATCAATCTACAGTCCTTGCAATTGTCCAACCTAAAATTGTCAAGTTCTTTCCCCTCTTACTATCACCTATTGAGCCAAAAAAAACCAATCTTGTACCCTCTCAAGTGTTGAATACTACTTCCCTAATCGTGTTTAGTGCCCCACCCTTTGACTCTTTAATGATCAAACTAGGCCAGAAAGAAAGGCATGTACTACCTTGCCTTGCATTGCATTTTGTGCAAACCTAAATTGTGCGGGTAGGGTTTCACTTTAATATATTCTTTCACAGCGAGATTTCTTTCAAACAAAGTACGAATGTTCTTTATATTCTAAAGATAGGGTTTAGCTTTAATAAATTATTATTAACTACGTTTTTTAAAAATAAAGTATTAAGAATCTATGATTTTAGATATTGATGCACGGAAATTTAGTTTTAAATTGTTAGGAAATTTGAAATTCGTTTAATATTCAATATAGGAGGCTACTATTATATGTCCGTTAGATGCTGGAATATTTTTAGGATGTATCTCAAATTATATATGTATTTAATCTATGAATTTGAATCTTGAATGTTCATGTGTATATAGATGGCTAATTGAGTTTCTCGTTAACTAATTAAATAAATATTTAAATATATTAAAAACTCTAAAATAAAGAAATATTATTATATCTATAGATTTATTTTAGTTTTTGAATTTAGGATGTTATCTTATAATTTAATATTGTTCATGTAAATTAAATAATAATACCAAATTTTTTTTTAGCATTATAAAATAATAATATAAAAGTTTTTAGTGGTTAGTATAAAAGTAAAATTGAAGTAATCATATAATTATGTCAATAAGTTTATTTATTTTGGAATAAGATTTTTAAAATTAAAATTTAATTATTAATAATTATTAAGTAGATGGTAAAGATTTAAATTTGACTAAATATTTTAGAATATATATTTTTAAACAAGAATGAGTATTTGTATTGTACTAAATGTGTCTAGTCACAATGGGGATACATTGGCTATTGCTCAAACTTTCTCTTATTCTTATATGTACTATAAACTTATTACTCCTATGAGATTATAGAGTTTCACAAAAGTCATTATATTCCTATTAACAAATAAATTTTGTAGTGGAACATATTGAGTGTTTGGTTGAGGTTTGGGCACTTGTTTAACTCCTTTCAACTTCCAGAATTAGACTCATTTAAACTGGTATTCAACAGTTGAATTTTTTCCTATAAATTTGCATTTTATTGGCAAAGTGCCTCTAACTCATCCATTTGTCAGGAGGTCTTATATTTCATACTTTGAATCTCTCCAGCACATCCACACTAGATTCCATATGCTTCTGTTGTCTCATGTTCATCACCAACATGTTGAGTCGGAAGTCATCCATTTTCTCCACCAATTGAGTGATTTGTTCCTTGCATCTACATTTGTGTTTCCTTTCATAGTCGTTGTCACCCCAATATTTTTCCCTATCTCACTGCATTTTTTTCCTTACCTGAGAAAACTCACAGCTTCCTCAATGTACCACCTAGTCACCCCTAGGTCTCCATCATCAACGTACCACATAGTCTCCCCCAGGTGGCATTTAGTGCCCTTACATGCCACCAAACATAATCTATGGTGCTCGCCCTCTATGTCCGTCCTAAAGTTGTCAAGTTTTTTACCCTCCCATATTCACCAATTGGCCCAAGGAAAGCCAATTTTGCACCCTCTTAACTAGTGAAAAATACTTCCCTGACCATGTTGTTGAGAAGTGTAGCAAGAAAGTCTCAATTTGACTTTGTCTTGGTAAAATTGAGAAAATTTGAATTTCCACATGAGTAGACAACGTGGAGGTAGTTAACTTGTGTGACATGGCTCTTGTCATTCAGTTAGGTCAATAAATTCGAGTTAGAGGGCTTGGAGTTCAATTAAGCATGTCAGATTGCTAATTTGTAGCAAAAAAGGTCAATTATTTCCAGTTGTAAGTAGTTAAACTAGTTCTAATTGTTGATAGAACTAGTTGGAGGTTAATTGTGTAGTGGGACAATAGTCTACCTCAATGATCATCCAGTTAACTGATCAATCAGCTCAAAATAGCTAGTGCATGCAAGGAATTCGAGTTCCTTAGTTGTGGTGGAGATTCCAAAGTAATGTAACACGTAGTTGTAAACTAGTTTGAGTGTACAAGTGTTGCATAAAATCAAATGATCAATCCTTGGGAATTGCATGATAAATTGGAGGAAAACTACTAAAAAAATGGGGGCTAATTCCTCAGGATTTGCGCAAGAAAATAAGTGTTCAAGCAGAGGCATAAATTGACTAAGTTTGGGTCAAAAATTCTCATTGAACAAAGAGAAAGGTTATTCACTTGCAGTTTGAGCTCAGAGTGAGCAAGCAATTGTAATATATTATCTATTCATTTGATTAATACAAAGAGCATTGAGGGGTTTTTCCTAGTTGGGTTCCCCTAGAAAAATACTATGCATGTGTGGTTTTTTCTTATTGCATGTTTGCGAATTTTGTTTTAAATTGTGAATTAAATTCCATAGATCAATAGAGTAGAATTGTGTCTCTTGATTTTAGATAAAACTTCTTGAGCAGTTGCAATTATATCACCATATTTATACATGGTACAGAGTTGGATTCTCATTAGAATAGGAATTCCGAAGTTGTTCCTCAAGAGGTTTGAATTTGCATTTTTAGTGTAGAAGAATCCCTTAAGAGTTGGGAACATGACCTTCAACGGGCTAAGATTAGAGTATTCCTTGGAAGGAAACTAAAATTGCATTGCATGGAAGGATCAAATTGAGGCGATGCTTGATGACAACATATTGTTGGAATATGTCAAGAGAGACATTGAAAAACTAGGCTCAGTTGATGCACATAACCTAGTCTAATGGAAGAAAGATGTAGCCAATGCGAGGATAATTATCTTGGAGGGAGTGTGAGACCACATTTTCTCAAATATCCATGGGAAAGAAACTCCTTTTGCAATGTGGAAGGCACTAACAGAGCTATTTGAGAATAATAGTGACCATAGAAAATTGGCCCTGAAAGACAAACTTCGAAATATCAAGATGCAGAAGAATGACACCCACAGTATCTCGCCAGATTTACACAAGTTTGGGATGAGCTTGGAGGGGTTGGTGTGATTATTGCAAAATATGAACTGGTGAGCTTAATTCTTCTAGGCCTTCCAAAATTTGGCACAACTACCAGGACTCTATGAATGGAATGGAAAATTTACCCAATTGGGAAAGGTTATGGTCAGATTTGGTTTAAGAAGAGTTCATGAGAAATAATTGGGATGAAACTTCATCCAAAGCAAATGATGAAGAAAATTTTGCATTCGTTGGAAAGGGAAAGAAGGGCAAAGGGAAGAAGTCTCAAACCAAAGTAGAATGAAACCAAGGGGCAAGAAGAAAGACTTGTCCAAAATAAAATGCTTTAATTGCCATGAATTCAGGCATTATTCTACAAAGTGTTCACATGAAAAGTATAGCAAGAATAAATAAGAAGGAGCAATAGGTGAACATTAACTTCACAGTTCGAGCTAGACTTCACCCTTATCGTATGCATGAACAACACTATGATGGGGAGTGCGTGGTACTTGGACTCAAGTGCCTTGTTCCACATGACAGGGTGTAGAGAGTTTTTCAGTGACCTGGAGGAGAAATATTTCCATATGCATATTGAACTTGGGGACGATAGAAGGTATAACGTTGTTGGTATTAGTACCTTAACCTTTAAGAGGGAGTCTGGATCCCCTCTTCGCCTCAAATATTTCATGTTTGTTTTAGGCCTAAAGAAGAATCTCATCTCTATATAAGACAATGGTTATGATGTGATCTTGAACATAGGTAAAGCCTTTATGATACACTTAGCCACTAGACAAGTGAAGCATGTTGGGGTTCATTTGAATAGCCTGTATAAAATTGATGTGGAAGATAGTGTTTCATTAAGTAGTAAGGCATAGAAAGTAAAGAGTCCCGATGTCGGTGAGATTTGACACAGGATAATGAGCCATTTGCATCATGGCGCCTTAAAGATTATGCAACAAATAACCACTGGCCTCCCTAAAGGAGCACTTGAGAAGAAGGATGTATGCAAAGGTTGTAGCTTGGGGAAGTATGTGAAATCCACATTCCATGATCGAGACAAAAAATCACATGTAGTCTTGGAGAGAGTCAACTATGATGTTTGTGGACCTTTCGTGATAGCCTCCATGGCCAGACATAAGTACTATGTTATCTTTATTAATGATTTCTCAAGGAAGTGTTGGATCTTCTTCATGTAGAAGAAGGATGAGACATTCTCAAATTTTGTAGAGTTCAAGACGCTAGTTAAGAAAGAGACCGATAAGAAGGCGAAGGCTCTCAAGAGCGACAATGGAGGTGAGTATGTTTCAAATGACTTTAAGGAATTGTGTGCCAAAAAAGAAATGCGAAGAGAAATGACAACTCCCCATAACCTAAAACAAAATGGGCTAGTTGAGAGGAAGAATTAGAGCATTATGGGAGCTGTGAGAGCTTTGCTACATGACTAAGGCATGCTACTACATTTGTGGGCAGATGCATGTAACACAATAGTCTACTTGCAAAACTAGAGTCCTTATTGGATTCTTGGTATGATTACATTGGAGGAGGCTTTCTCTGAAATAAAACTGGATGTGTCTCACTTCTGAATTTTTGGAGCCTTTTACTGCCATGTCTCCAAAGATTCGAGGAAGAAGCTTGAGCCGATAACAAAGTTGGGAGTTTTTTTGGGTTACACAGAAACTCCACACAATTACTGTGTGTACTTACCTTCCTTTAGAATTATAGTTGTACGAAGGGATGTAAAGTTTGATGAGGTGAAAGCGACACAGTGCTCTCTTGAGAGGAGATTTAGATCCCATAAGAAGAGGATATTTGAGCTCCAAAGAAGGAACCTCAGGAAGTTTTGGAGCATCCGCAATTGAAGGATTAGAGAGGATGCAAAGTGGAGACATCTACTCAAGCAGAACCATCCAAAGAAGGTAGAAAAAGAAATAGGGAAGATGATAGATTACTGCTGGATGTGAGGGAAAATGTGGGAGCTCCTTCCAATTTACGCAGGTAAAGTAGATCACCTGAGAGGTACACTAGCTACATGGCTCTAATGGTTGAGCGTGTAGAGACTGAGCCATCCTATTTTGAGGAAGAAGTAGAGCAACTAGTTTGGGTTGATGCAATGGTGGAAGAATACAAATCCATAATGAATAACAATGTTTAGGAAGTGGTCCCAAGACCGACAAATAAATTAGTTGTGGGTTCGGAATAGATTTTCAAGGTTACACATGTAGTAGACAAAGTCATAGAGAAGTATAAGGTCATATTTGTGGCCAAAGGAATCTTAAGTTGAGGGAATTAACTATGAGCAAACCTTTGCTCCCATAGCAAGGTATTCATCCATTATATCAATTCATGCATTGAATACTATTTTTGTAACTAATTTCCCTTCCCTCCCTATCCTTATAAAAGGGAGGAAGAAACACTTAAAAAAGGTTCTGAATTTTGTGGAAAAACTATATGTGCTTTCTGAACTATATGGATCAAGATTTTCAACTTTTTGAATATGAATGAAATAGTGGCAATTCCAACGTTTGAGTATTACAGTATGCTGTTTCTTTGTTAAACTTCCATTATGTTCACATTTCTTCTCTGATTTCATGCAATTGTAGCTGCCATAAATATCTCTTATGCTCTTACAGTTTCATTTGTGTTGACTAGTTAATACACATGCCTGTATATATGTATGAGATTATATCTTTAAATGTATGCTCCTTGAATCATAGCATCCAATCCTCTTACATCCATATGTCTATCTTTAACTCAGATAAGTATAGAACTCTTGAGGTTTCAAGCTCTATGTGATGAGTTAGTCTTCTCCTTCTCTTCTTTCATTACTCTGCAAAAGCTGATTAAAATGTAATTCCTTGAATTACTCATCCTCCACTAGTTTTTACCATATTCTTGTGAGTTGTATATGTGAAAGGATACCATAAATACATGGCTTATATCCTTGGATGAAGGAACCAATCCATGATGTTATGTGTATATTTGTAATTACTATGTGTAAAATATGTATATGACGTCTCTGGTTTCTTGAGGATCATATAAGACATATAAAGATAGATGTTCCCAAGAACTGGTCTTGTAAGAAATCCAAGGTTGTCTTTGGAAGTGACAACATCTTTTGGCACCGTTGTCGGGTAACTTATTGAAGGAATTTTTGACTGGGATACGAAAAGTGAAGCACTCTTTGTGTAGGTGAGCAAAGATGTTCTGATTGCATCCTCATCACCTTGGCGGCTCCGCAAATCTTAATGTCATTTATCATCCTGGCTTTTAGAAAGCCTCACAATTGTTTAGATACTTATGAGCAGAAAAACCCTTCTGTATCTGATCCATAGAAATTAATTTCCAAGAGAGTCTGGAAGGAGAAAACTCCTACTACCTATACTACTGTCTCATCATTCTTTGAAGCTTCCTCATCCATCTCCCAACCCATTGTCAGTCATGACTCATATTTAACTCCAAAGGTCCTTACATACCCTACAAAAGGTAATCTAGAGCACTGTGCCCCCAAAACAGAGATCAAAGAGGAAGAAATATCAGTAACAACTCATTTTTTCAATTCTTCCTGCTCCTGAGATTGAAAAATACAAATTTGTCCTGAATAACATCCATATCCGTTATACACTCAGTCATACCACTCACAGTTTTGTTACTCCAACCCCTGGTTTTAACCCAAGTCCCTCTAGAAAATCTAAATCCCCCTCCATCAATATAGATGGTTTTCTCAGGGTTATTACTCAATAAATATGCGCCTCTTGATTTACCTCGACCTCTAACCGCTATGCCCTAGGATTACCTAATTCTTTTACCTATGTTCAATGGGGAAGATGAAAATAGTGTGCGAAGACACATTGAAATATTCTGTGCCTTTGTTTAAAATTTGAATGTAGAACAACTGGATGTGGTCCTGAGAATCCTTGTGCAATCCCTTGATGGAGAAGCCAAAAAATGATTCAAACCCCTACCCAATGCATCTATAACCACCTGGGAAGAACTTGAAAAATCTTTCACAGAAAAAGTGCAGTGAACAGAGAGATCATGAATATGTTTTCACTGAGTTCAATTCTATAAGGAAGAAGCTTGAAGAGGATATATCAGAATTCATAAAAATATTCAATAAGTAGTATAATAACCTGCCCATTGAGATAAATCCTTCTCAATTTGCTGCTCATGTATTATTTGTGGGATCCCTTGAGTCCGAATTTGGATTTACTCTGAGGGAAAGGAAGTCTTGTACCTTAGATCAACTACAAGTGGATGCTCTTGAGGTGGAAGAAAATTCCACCTTGGCAGACAAATCAAGAGGAAAGAATAATCCTCATGAGAAGAAAAGGGAGAAAGAAGAAGCATCCATCGCTAGTTAAGGTAAAGAATCACCAGATCTAAAGTGGGAAGAAATGGAGAAGCTCATTAAGAGTTTATCACACAAAGTGGTTAAGCTTGAGCTCGAGAACAAGAATCTCCCTAAACAAAACACTCAAGGTAACAACCGAGGGTACAAGCCACAATACCAAGGCCACCATTGTAGATAATGCAAAGGGAGAGAAAAGATCAACTTGATCAGATCCCTCCTCCTCTGTATCTAGAAGATGATCAAGATGAACAAACACCAGATACACATGAGACATGGGGAAGCCTGTATTCCTCCTTCTCTGAAGAGGATCAAGAAAACATGGCTCACCATGAGATGTGTCCTGATAGAGAAGCAACAACAAATGAGGAGGTTATAAGGGATTATTGTAAACAATTTACAGATTTCATGCAAGCACAGATACATCAAAAGTATGACCTCATATCTTCAAAAAAGAGGTCGAGGGAAACTAAACAACAAGAGGAAACCTATCCCCAAAATGTTCCCTTTGTATTAAATAAAGAAAAAGGGAAGTTGAATGCTGATTCACCTAAATTAAAAGCATCCTTAAATAAGGCATGCCTTAACTAATAGGAATATACAAAAGAGAAGGCACCCGTTTGTTGTGCTGTACAACAACCCCCCATTTCATAAAATCTTTATACAAAATCATAATATGAAATGGGTCCCTTTTAAAATAAACTTAGATGTGTGAATAAATTGGTATTAACCAATCATAAGAGAAACCCTCATCAAAAGACTTAAGGTAAATGAAAATTTTAAAAGACTTTTGATTAGAAATAAAGTGGCTCTTTAAAAGTTGTAAAATTCTTCGTTATTGCAATAAAGCGATTGCAAGATCGCATATTGGAATAACAAAGGAAGCATGCACAACAATACATCCATTCTCTCCAATCCTAAAAGCATATCACAATCGGATATCGGGAAAGGTACAATGTTAAAGCAGCAATTTAAAAGAGCCTCCTTCATTTCTCCGATGCGATAAAGCGTATCGCAATTGGCAATCGGAAATAACACGTTAACACATGATTAAAAGCACACTCGAATCCTCCGATGCGATAAGGCATATCGCAATCGGCAATCGGCGAAATCACATTGACACAGTAATAAGACTCGAATCCATTCCCTGATTGCGATGCATCAAATGAGGCGTATATTTCAAAAACGTATTTAAAAGGTTTGCATGCATTATATCACCTTTCAGTGATCGGAGATGTTTAAAACAAGTATTAGAGCTTTTCCTTTCACATTACCAATCGTCGATTTGTGATTTACTTCTGATTATCCATCAAATAAATCTAAGCCACGCTTCAATGAATCATTTGACATATAAACGACGTGATGGGCATTTAAAACCTCCTTTACCACAATTGACAGGTTAAGCGGCTAATCAATGAAGCAGTTAAGGGTAGATATTTTCATTGGATTTTATTCGCGACAATCTTATTGTGATCCATTATCACCTGCTAATCGACGTAATTCTTTCTCATTTTCATATTGGTCTATAGCAACATTTTTCTGTATCATGTTTTTCCCATCGCTTGTGCCGAACTCCGCTCAAACAAGAAATTTGAAACAAATGGGAAAGAAATCAAAGGAATCTGCAGCCATGGCTCCTACAACGGTAGTGTAGCCAGCCGAGGATCTAGGGCCAAGCAAAAAAGTGTTAATCTGAGACACTACATGTCTCGGCCTTGGAAATACTAGTTGGGAGAGAATTTACAATTTAATTGAAGTAAAGGAGCCTGAGGAAGTATCGGAAGAAGCTACAGCTGACTCAAGTAGCAAATCTGAAGCATCCCTCAAAGATTTAGCTTGTTCATATTTGCACAGAATAGCAGCACGAGAAAAGATCCTTTCATACACTGACATAGTGATATGGGTGGTAGAGGAAATTCCAGTTTTAAACAGAACATTTTGCACAATTGACGGAAGGATTTTTGGCTCGTTCCAGCCTGATGATCTAAGGAAAATGTATCACTTGCCTGAACCTGAAAAATGGTACAACAAAGCCTTCCTGGAAAAATTTGCAAATGAAAACGAGATAGAATCAGCCCAAATTAAGCAGTGAAGACAAAATCCTGAGAAGCACAAACATGAATCATCAGGTAATTACTCGGTGGACTCATTGGCTTCTCCTTACTGTTATGCCAAGGCTATGATGTGAAGAATGTGGGGGATACATGACTTTGCTAAATTCACCATTGAAATGGTCCCTTTAATGGAAGCATTAGTCAGTAGTTACGTGATGGATTGGGCAATCATTTTGTCTGACAAATTAGCCACAACAATTCTCGAATTCAGATCAAATACACGTAAAACTACCAAGACCATTCCCCCTTTTCATTATAGTGCTTATATTATGGACACTCTTTGTTTTAACTCTGAATATTCGGTACTTGGATGGAGATGGACTCCCCAGGACCCAAAGCCAATCCATATTTATCATCAATTTACCAAGTGTTAGGCCAAACGGGTATTTTAAATTTTCACAGTCAATTTTGTTTTATGATAATTCCAATGTTTTTTTGTAAAGTGTTGGATAAGATGAGTATAAATGTTGATAAAAAATGTCTATATAATGTTGAGAAAACGACTTGCAATATATTTTATGATCTCGATGATGATTGCATGCTTTCAAATTGTCTTCATGGCCCGTGTAACCAGCAATGCAACAACTGGTCTCATCCGCAAGACACCATTGGCAATTCATCCAATTGGTGTGACAGAAAACAAACCATAAAAATATCACTTTATAGTTCTTGGTTGGCTAGGTAGTATGGCTAAGTGCCTAGCTCAACCTCCTTGTACAGTGTCT
Source organism: Pinus tabuliformis (assembly GCA_031772625.1). Classification (NCBI taxonomy): domain Eukaryota; kingdom Viridiplantae; phylum Streptophyta; class Pinopsida; order Pinales; family Pinaceae; genus Pinus; species Pinus tabuliformis. The sequence goes on along the minus strand of CM062819.1, from coordinate 742,123,724 downwards.
TAAAATATTTCATAGGGTACTTCTTTTACCCTTACATGTATATTAAACTAATATAAAAACTAGTGGCAAATTGCTATAGTGACAAACTGAAAGTGAGTGCCAAATTTCATATCCTAGTAAAGCCAAGCTTTTCATTAATATTTGGATTCATTTAGGATACCACCAAATCAATATGAAAAGATATTGGCATCCATTAGACAATGTTCATTGTATATGAATATCATTATAGTTTCTATTAATTCCATTTAGTGTTTGTAATGTTCTATCCAGTCTTTAGATCTTTTAGAAAAAGTTTTCGAAACCCTTCCTAGGAAATTTTAGTGACAATAACTAGAGCATAGGAATCACACACAAAGCATGTTGATAGGTCCTTGTGAATGTAGAGGGAAAGCAAGTTATTCATGAAGCACTCAAAATGTACTTTTGAGGCTCTTGAGTTTCAACTACAAAATTTATGATGGTGTATGGGTTAATCCCAAGAAAGTGGTAGCTATGTAACACTTTCCCTATCTTGAAAAATGACAAACTTATGTGAATTCTTAGGAATTACAAATCCATAGTCTACAAAGCCTAACTATGGTAAGAAAAGCCTCCTATCTGCACCATATCAAACCCAAAAGTTAGACAGTTAACATGGTGGCCCTGGGTCTTTTTTATTGGGCTTGAGCTATAGGAGCTTCATTTAGGTCATGTTGTCCTCATTTACTCCCCTTACTAGGATATAGGCTCTAACACCCATTATTATTGTGTAAATTTTGCATTTATTGAACTAAAATTCAAATATACCCTATAAAATTCATGTGTGGTTATTTTAGTACTAGATCACAAAACTTGATATTGTGAATATTGAAAGAGAGATTGGGTATCTTTCCTAACTATAATCAATTACTTAAGTGTACTAGATGGTTTTCAGAACTTCCCAATGGTGTTGATATGAAAACTAAAGGCATTGAGATCTAACTATGGTGCTCAAAACCTCCTAATCGCACACATATCCCCCTAAATGGAAGACATCCTTTAAAAAGGATCCACGAGATAGTTTAGGGGCTTCTTCATGGGTAATAAGCCAAATAACCTTTATACATGGTCTCAAGAACTTATTTTCCTCCATTTCCTACGTTATTGTCCCTAATACCCATTTGTATTTGGAAAAACATACCAATGGGTAGAGTCTATTTTGGTTTATTTCCCCTTACTAACCTCATTATAATAGACAAAAATAGACTCTACCCTCTGACTAACCTCATCATAAGAATGCACACAAGAAATACAATTGGAATCATATTGTTGGGAACACTTGTAACCCCTATTAGCACCCCTTCTAGTATTACACAAATATTACCTATATATGGAATCTAACTTCCACATACCATCAGGTATATGGGAAATCCCTTAGTTATGTATGAAACATACTCTACATAAACTAATTTATCTTTTATGTTAATTCATAATAAACATAACAATAAAACATGCCTTATATTAGGAAAACAAATTTGGGAAAAAATACTTTCAATATTGTTTTCTTTACTTTAACGATGATGGCTAGAGGAATGGTGAAAGATGTTTAATAGTTCCTTTCCCATAATGTAGTTGGCATGACCCTCTTATATCGGCATCATCGGGGATGTTTCATTTCCACTAATACATTGGATAGGGTACTTATTTTACTCCTACATGTATATTACACAATTGTAGAACCTAATTCCCCCTTGTCTTAAGGACTTGGTAAACTTCATCAGTAAGGTAAGCCGCGGTGTATACATATAAACCTACTCATACCACCCCCCAAAAAATATGTCACCCACTATACTCTTAATAATTTGAATAACCTAGGAAGATAACTTGAAAAGTTAGATAAGAAGTTCCATGAGAAATGAGGGAAGTGTTGTAGTGGCTACAACCACCTTCCAAAAATTTTCCTATGCTTCGATTTTGGAGCCTTCCTTCTTAATCGCAACAACTCATCTTGCACTGATCTAGGTATCCATGCTTCGACTGATACTTACCTTCCTAGTTTGGCTTGTGTTTGCTTATTAAGCTAATTTTCCAACTGAAAAGTTGATCTCCTCACTTGGTCCCACAACAGTTCTAGTCTTGCCCCAGAAAACAGCACAATTCTTGAGGGAAACTAGCCTTATTGTCGGGAATTGTGCATCCCTAACTACAAGTGTTCCTTAAGCTCAGAAAATGCGCAGGCATGAGGGGGGAGCCCGACACTGAGCCCATAAATTACACAACCCTCATTGACCTTCGAAACTATGCAATGCACTGAGCTAGAAAGTTGATTTGTTCCCGAAATTGCGATGTCTTTCACGGCAGTGTGGATGGAAAGTTTCCCTTGAAAAAGGAAAAAAAGAAGAAAAAAGCATCTCTAAAAATAGGTATCTATTTTTAGTATCCCGAAGGATGCACTTGCTCTATTTCTATAAAAATTCCAAGTGTCGCTTTTTCCTTGATTTTAGGTGTGCGTGTCATAAACCATAATTTGTAAAAATTTGTTTAATCGACGCTTCTGGAGCTCATTTGCACACTTGATCTTGGACCGCTAGAATTCCTGAGGAGATTAAGGAACCTTTGATGTGATCATCGCTGCTTTTCTGGGTGAGTTTTGCTTTTGTCGTCTTTTACCATTTTTTCTGTCGCATTTTGTTGTTTGGCTTGTGTGACTGTTGTTTCACTTGTTTCTCTGCATGATTGCTGCCGTTTTAACTTGTAGAAGTGTTGTTTCAAGTTATATATTTCCTTTCCCAAGCATCGCATGAGTTTTCCATTTTTTTTGACCAACGGTCGCTCTTGCGGTGACTCTCCTCACATTCTTTGTTTTCTTCGATTTAATCAATTGCTACACTTGTTTCACATGAATGCATCCACATTGAGTCAGATCTACATTCATATTCACACTATCTTTTAGATCTTCTTGTTTTTTACACTCCCCTTTAGTAGATCTGGTTTCCCCTTGCCGAAGTCTCACTTTGCACAAATTGCACTCCGCAATCTAGAGACTCAAGCCTTTGGCCTAGACTCTAGAATTGCACAGAGAATAGCCTACACTAGCTACAACTACGCATTGTGCAACTCTAGGAGCCAACCTCCTAGATTGGCCATTGAGCCTACGTAATGCGCAGTGTCTCCCAAGCCTTGGCCCATGATGGACTGTGCATTATGTAGTTTCAGTGATCAAGCTTCCACCTTGACTGCTGGGAGTGTGCAGTGTGTAGTTCCCATAGTCAATGAACCACCCCTGTCAAGAAAACACGAGCAATCCCTCACATTAAGTGTCGAGCTTGATTCTTGAACTTGCCTTGAACTTGTTTTGGTTTTAAACTCACATTTTCTTGCCATGAGTGTCCTCTTTGTCACACAGGTACAATATTTGTGGAGAATCTCTTTAGAAGTCATAGTTAACATGGCATCCAAGAGAGTTGCATCAAATGAAACCGTCGAGAGCAGTATTAGGGAAGCAATTGAATATGTATCAGTTAATTTACTAGTATATGCAGATACTTAGTTGCTTATTGAGAAAGGAATAACACTGACATGGCAACAATAACTTGCGGTGAAAAAATACCTCCTTTTTTTGCACCTCTTCCGCATTATCCTGACATATTCCACGATTATGTTATTTCTGTTCCATCTTGTGAAAACTTATTTTCGAATGTTTCTAATTTTGATCATTCATAGAACACGTGGAATGCCAGTTTTTCATTTGAATGCGGAGAGGAAAAATCTCTCTTCCTAAATCTGCCCAATCTCTCATCTTACCTTTCTGGAAACATAGAGGGTGAAATTTATCATTTTTATCAGCCCCTCTTTACGATTCGTCAGATCTTGAGGATGCCTCTATTCGTCATCTTGAAATTTCTTATCATGGATGTCATGATATTTTCATTCATTCATCTGATCATGATTATGATTTTTCCACTATTTACCTTTCTAAGCCATTGGTATTTGATGATCCATCTTCTGATGAATTGGAACCTCCCTAAGTTTTCAAGGCACTTGAGCTCGATATGATGGTTATGTCAGGTTCTCGTATCCTTGAGGTCAGTTCCACTTCAGATCAAAAGTTTATTGAATCTTCCTAGGCTCCTCATCACTCTCTTGTTCACATTGAAAATCAATCTATAATATCATTTTCGCATCCTCCATCTGTATCACATGATCCTATTGCTCAATCATTGGAGGAGTTGTACATAGAAAGAACTGTTGCAAAATGGAAGTTTTCTTCTTTCTTCATGTTTTCTATTTTTTCAAGTTTGAAAGTGTGTGCATGCTTGTCTTCCACTCGCAATGTGTTAGGACACCATGGTATATCTACAGAGTGCCTCTCATGTGCTTTCCATTTTTACTTTTCTTTGGATGCATTCAAGCTTCGAACGTTCTGGTTTGAACTATGTATCTTTCTTGTTTGTTGTTTTTCTTTCATATCTTTCTTGTTGTACATGTTCTTGCCTTCATGGGCCAATGAATGTGTTGATGGCTGCATTGGAAGTATCATGGCTGCATTAGGAGTAGGAGTAGTTTTAATTTTCATGTTTTTTTATTGATTTTCTTACTTTTTCTTGTTTTACCCCACTTCTTTCCTTTGTTTATTTTCTTTTGCACCTGTAGGTTATTTTTTCGCATGAAATCATGTTTGGATTCTTAGACAAGCAGGGTTAATTCCACGAGGAATTTGTACAACTATCAACACTTGGTTATCTCTCTATTCCCTCTCTTTATGTGAGTATTTCATAATTTTCTTCTAGTCGATGATACCCTGATGGAAAATATGTTCCTTTCAAAGAGAGTCATGGTGCAATCATAATACTTACACTTTTAAATAGTACTGCATACTCTAATCGGTTTTCTATTTTCGGTTAACCCTTGTCAACTCATTCAAGTAGAGTAAGGAGAGGGGGAAAACCTTAACAAGTATGTCAGAGGTATATATAAATATCCTACTTTGAAGGGAAAACCTCTTATGCTCTCAATAAGTCAGGATCTTGCTTCTGCCTCATGAAATAAATAAGTGCCTATGCACAATTATTTCAAAAATGAAAAAAGTGAAAAAATAAAATAAAGGGAAAAAGAATAGAAAGGTTTCCTGCACAGAGAGGTGAAGCATGTAACTCCATCGGGGTATTATCCATGCTTGTTTGAAGAGAAGCAATGATTATGTTCTTGAAGTGACTCCGTCGGGGTACTATCCACGCCTGCTAGCAGTGGAGCAATATCAAAGATGAAACTAAAACTCTAATAAAATATTTTACTTGTGCATTTATATACCCCTCATCCCCAATCAAAGCAACTCAGTTTGACATGGCTTGGTATGCGTGCTACTGATAAAGGGAATGGTAGGGACTATATCTTTAACTCAACCTCAGTGAATAAGCTATGATAATCAAAGAACTGAACAATACCTCCGGAAGAGTTAGACGCGCTTTGCATGAAACAAGGTCCATATAGAGAGCCGGAGTGCTACCAATGTGTCACCAATGTTGTAGCGGCTACAACCAGCCTCCAAAATTTTGTCTATGCTTCGATTTTGGAGCCTTCCTTCTTAACCACAACAACACATCTTCCACTGATCCAGGTATCCATGCTCCAACTAAGACTTACATTTCATGTTTGGCTTGTGTTTGCTTTCTTGGCTGATTTTCCAGCTCACAAGTTGATCTCCTTACTTAGTCCCCCAACAGTTCTAGCCTTGCCCTAGAAAACTATGCAATTCTTGAAAGCAACTAGCCTTGCTATTGGGAATTTGGTAGTCCTGACTACTAGTGAGCCTTGAGCTCAGAAAATTCAAAGTCATGAGGGGGAATCCTGACACTGAGCCCAGAAATTACGCAATCCTGATTGATCTCAGAAACTCCATAGTGCACTGAGATGGAAAGTTGCTTCGTTCTCAGAACTGTGTTGTCTTTCTCGACAGTTTGTAGGGTAAGTTTCCCCAGAAAAAGAAAAAAATAAAAAACTAAAAAGAATCCATAAAGAATAGATACCTATTTTAGTATCCCGAAGGAGGCACTTGTGCTATTTTTAGAAACTTCCACCAAGTGTCGCTTTTTCCTTAATTTTAGGTATGCGCATCATAAACCCTAATTTGTCCAAATCTATTTAATCGATGCTTCTAGAGCTCATTTTCACACTCGATATTGGATCTCTAGGATTCCTAAGGAGATCAAGGAACCTTCGATGCGATCATCACCTCTTTTCCAGTTGAGTTTTGCTTTTGTTGTCTTTTACCATTTTTTCTGTCGCTTTTTGTTGTTTGGCTTTTGTGAGTGTTGTTTCACTTGTTTCTCTGCATGGTTGTTGTATTTTTAACTTGTTTTAACTTGTATAAGTGTTGTTCCAAGTTATAAATTTACTTTCCCAAGTGTTGCATGAGTTTTTTCTATTTTTTCACCAACAATCGTCGTTGCAACGACTCTCACATGCTTTGTTTTCCTTCGGTTTAATCAATTGTTTCACTTGTTTCATATTCATGCATTCACACTGAGTCAAATCTGCACTCAAATTCACACTATCTTTTAGATCCACTTGTTTTTAACACTCCCTCTAGGCAGATAAGGGTCCCTCGTGCCCAGATCTCACTTTGCATAGCTTTCACTGTGCAATATGGAGAGACTCAATCCTCTGGCTTGACCTCTAGAATTGTGCACATCATAGCCTAGGCTAGCTCCAATTGTGCACTTCCCATCTTTAGGAGACAAACTCCTAGATTCAACGTTGAGAGTGTGCAATGCACAGTCTCTCCCAGGCCTTGGCCCAAGCTAAATTGCACATTGCGCAATTTCAATCATCAAGTTTCCACCTTGACTATTGGGATTGCACAGTGTGCAGTTCCCACATTTAGTCAGCCACCCCTTCAAGAAAAATTGTACAATACCTCACATCAAGTGCTCGACTTGCTACTTGAACTTTCCATGAAGTTGTTTTGGTTTTAAGCTGACATTTTCTTTCCATGAGTGTCCTCTTTGTCCCACAGGTATGGTAGTTGTTAAGCATCTCTCGAGCAGTCACAGTTAACATGGCATCCAAGAGAGCTACATCAAAGGAAACCACTGAGAGCAGTATTGTGAAAGAAATTGAGTAGGTATCAGTTGATTTACTAGTATATGAAGATACTCAATTTTTCATTGAGAAGGGAAAAACACTGAGATGGAAATAGATCAAAGATATTTTTGCAAAATAACTTGGGGCAGATTTGGAGGACTAGCAGGTCTAATTAGTATGCGGTTTCATGTAGGTATCTCGCCTTCCTGTGTGAGGACATTATCAGCTAGATTTTCTTACATACTGATGAACAAACAACGACATTGAGCAGTGCCAGCGGGAGGAATCTTGCCACCTCTAGGGAATAATACTTTCAAGAGATGTATCACTTACTCGAGCTGGTCAAGCGCATGACCTCACTCTTTTATGCCACTCATATCTATGTGAATAGAAGAGACATTGTCAAGTGCTAGGTGAAAGACTTGTCGAAGTTTAGATAAACACCCACCCATGTTTACAAGACAAAGTCCTTTAGGAAGGCTTACTAGTTCTTGATCATCATCGCCTGCAGAATATATGGTCAAGGGAGCACAGAGACCTTCCCTGAAGGGTGGGAAGTATTACTGGACCAGTTGGCAAGTGATGGGAGGCCATTCAACTAGATGGATCTGTTGGCTCAACAATTGAAGTCCCATGTAGCTAAGGCTCGAAATCCACCCAAGAATCAGAAAGCAACGTTTTACATGTCTGCATACTTACTAGATTCATTTTTTGCACAGTAGTTGTTCCTTGGCATGAGCTGGACATGGACACCATAAGGGAATTCCATAAACATTTATTGCAAGTTTCTTTTTGACTGCATCTATCAAGAAGTGATGGAAAGGCTAACTAACCACTTTATCGTCTCGTTATACAAGCTTATGTTCGATCAAAATCCACCTTGCATGTACCAAGAAGAAATGGAGGCGATAATAGGCATTGCAAATTGGTATGCCTCACCAGATGGCACCTTCATCAGAGTGTTTGGCAGAGAGAAGCCTCTGCATGTCTCACCAAGGCATGCCATTGACAAACTGATCATGCACGAAGTTTCATACCACCTCGCTACAGGGTTGTCAGCAGCACTGCATAGGAAGAAGAAAGCACCATGACCCTCTCTTCCTTTGTGGATCAGATTATACGAGAATAAGAGATTGAAAGATGTAGATGTTGAAGCTAATGACGTTGTGAAATTAGAGTTCGGCACCAAGGAATTTAATTCGTATGATCCCATGGTATTTGCAGGGACCACTGTACATTATGTGGATCAACGGGACATTTCATTGGCCAAAGGAGGATCCTTGAGGTACTGCTGCAATGCCTCCAGACTCAATGAGTCGATCAGTATAGCAATAAATTGGAAGCCTACTCTATAGAAAACAACAGCTCCGGAAGCAAAAACAACAGTAGAAGGTAACAACCTAGTGTAGAAAAAGGGAAAGAGGAAGATTGTTGACAATCCAGAGGGAGAGAAAAATGATAAAATGATGGCAGATCCTATCATCGTGAAGGAAAATTTTGCAGTAGAAGAAAAGATGGAGAAAAGGATGAAGAGAGAAGAATGAACGAAGAGAGAAAAGAATAGGTTGCAGGAAGCAGAACTAAAGTTTTAGGAGATGGAGAAGAAGTTGAAGGAAGAACGGGAGTTGAGGAGGAGAGAATGAGAAAAGAACCAGAAGTAGGAGGAAGAAAAAAGGAAAGGTGCGATGACAAAGGAAACAATGTTGATATAGGTTCATGAGCATGAGCAACTAGCAACTAAGGAGGAAGGTGAAAAAAATGTAGGATCGAGATCTTGCTCAACAATTTAAGCAATTAATCGAAGTGACAGACATTTAGTTGGAACAGGAGCCACATAATGAAGACGTTGACTTGATGCTGAGATCACCATAGGTCATCCCTCGGACTCCACCACCTCTAGTAGTAGAGCCAGCCTCGAGCAAGAAAGGAGATTTTGTTCTCCTTGATGATGATCCGGTCATGGATGTGTACAATCTATCATTTGATAAGTTCCAAAAGAGGATTGTACAAGTGCAGAAGAATTAATTTCCATATGATCACGCATCACCTAAATTCATCAAGGAAAGGGTGATAGTGTCAGACACTAGGAAGCATCTAACTTTCATTTCTCAAGCCATGCTAGCCTATGCACGAGAAACAAGCTTGAATGTTCAGGATTTGATGCTTGAGAATGAATATCTGGTAAAGAACTTGCAGGTTCTCAAGTAAGCAAAATAAAAACTCTAAGCATCAGTGTAGAATGCATTTTCCACATTGGGGGAGATGAGAACAATGATACTTGCTAAAGTATTGACACTTGGAGACACCATGCGAAAGATCTATGATGGATTTGTCACTGTGCATAAAGAGGGTGTCTGTTTGTATGGCCTACAACAGCGGAGCAAAGATTTTGTTCAAACTCTGAAAAACATACATGTTGCTATCACCCATGTAAAAGAGTGGACAATGTCATACAAAGGGGCCCTGCTTGACTTAGTGAAGAAGATGAAGCCACATGCAGAGTCGGAGGAAGAAAAGGTTTGAATGTTGATTCTGAACAATGAGTAGATTGCCTCATTCATCGGCATCACACAGGCCTCATATGTGCGATTGTACAGTAGTTTGGATTTCTTGGTGAGAAAACACCAGATCCCATCAATAAGCTCCCTCGCCAATACTAAACCCAGGAACCAAGTCCGGCTGGAGATCGATCAATTATTAGAGTAGCTAAGACAAGAAGCCACCAGGGAAGACTTGGATTTGAATGCACACAACATGCAAAAGTACATTGGTGGTCCTGTCAAGGTCAAGACAATGTTGCTCATGCTTGAAAACGAGTTGTATATAGGCTCCAAGATCATATATCCAGACGTCATGGAGGCTAGAGTCTGCTTCTAGAAAGACATCGTTAAGCATTTTGGGGACACCATCACACAGTACCAAGTTTGGCACCAATATGTGACCAAGAAGTAGCAAGTGGATTTTGTTGAGATGGACTTTCCCCAAAATCAATAATCATAGTATTATGTCTTGTTAGGTTGTCTCTACTCTATTTTGTCTTATATGTGTACATGTAGAAAATGTAATATTATTTGTAATTATGTTGTAAGTGAAATTCCAAGTGTCAATATTAGAATATGTCATCATGCAATGTAATATGTTATTTAGTGAAGAATCTGAAGATTCATAAGGGTAGTATAAAGGTCACAAAGGGGAGTTGAAGGTTCACCCCCTCTTGTTATAAATAGAACCTCATAACTCGTGTAATGGACTTTTCAGAGCCAACATTTTGGCTAGGCTTAGGTTTAGAAAGAGCATGGGAGTATTGTGAAGAGCCTTCGCTTCTCCATAGCGTAGAGTGAGTATACTTCTTTGGAGGAGAAGGTGTTCTTGAATGTAATGTTCCACTATTGGGGCTAGTGGTCATCAATGGTGTATGTATGGATGGAAATTTCACTTATAATAATAAAATTAGAGCAGCATGCTTTCATGCATATGTTGTTAATATAGTAGGATTATTCTTGTTGTATTGGAAATGTATGTTATTTAACTTACGCATATTCTTATGAAATACTTTGTTTACATTTGTATGAATCCTATTGAATGTGTGTTTTTGGATTAACTCATCACTTTAACCTATGGAATATTTTTCATTTTATCTTGTGATGTCATTTCACTCATGTGTTCCTTCCAAGTTGCATACTATTACATGCTTCCAAGGGGTGCACTTTCTTTTCCCCTCCGTGTGTTATAACCTTAATGCATCACACTTGACTCTTTGCAGGGTCACACACTTTATCTTACCCAAATTTATCATACTCTCCCTTGTTCGATTCCACGGTAAAGGGATTACACTACCACCCACTACAGGAACTCCTATTCCAAACGATGTGAGGTCAAGTTGGGAATTCATATCGGGGAGATTCCTTGAATATTGTCGGGTCAAACACCGTCAACAGGAAGTTGCATGAGAGATTAAGTTGGATGAGAAGTTAGGGATTGCATAATTGTTGGCATTGTTTACGCCGACCATAACATGTGGGCGCTAAATTAGGTGCCAATAGAGTCAGAAATAATGCCAGAAATAGCACTGAAAATAACACCAGAAATCACGCCAAAAATTTAGCTCCCCTTTTAGGACCTAAATTAACGCCTTGGTTAGCTCCATTTTTATCATCTTATTTAGTGTTGAATGTGCCTAAATAGTTAATTAATTGAGGTGTTGGGGGTTAAGTGGATAGGGGCTTTGAGGGTTATGGAATTTAGGGATTTGGGGTACAAGGAAATCTAAGGGTTAAGGGAATAGGGGTTAGGGTTAAAGGGATTAAGGGTCAAGAGCTAAGGGATTTGGAACATATGCATTAGGTAGTTTAATGGTTAATGGCTTATATATTATGGGTTAAGGGATTAATGTTTAAGTGCTTAGGGCATAAGGGTTTATGGATTAGGGGATTATGGCTTATGGCTTAAGTGTTTAAGAGTTGATGACTTAGGGGTTAGGGGATTTAGGGCTTTATCAAAACTCTCCTGAAATGTAATGGAACATATTCCAACACACCCATCACCAATGTCATCCACCGATGTTGCACGGTGAGAAGTGAATGGGGCCAATTTTTAAGTTTATTCAAACTATCCTTGTATGTGTTAAAATATGACATGGTCAGACTAGACACAAGCCTTGATAGTGTGCAAGGGTTTCAAGATTCAAGGATGCTTGATGTCCCCGCATAATCTTTGATATCATCCACATTTGCAGCAACATTCATCATGAAGTCTCATTGTCATCATTCGTCATTCCCATCTATGGAATATTTATTAAAGCTCTCTTGAAATGTCATGGAATGTCTTCCAACATGCCCATTACCAATGTCATCCATTGATGTTGCATGGTGAGTAGAGAATGAGGCCAATGTTGAAATTTATTCAAATTGTTCTTTTATGCGTCAAAATTTGACATGGTTAGAGTAGACACATGCCTTGATGGTATGAAATGGTTTTAAGACTCAAGGATGCATGCAATCCTTGCAAAATATTTGAGATCGTCCATGGTTGCATCAATGTTCACCATGTAGGCTCATTTCCATTGTTCCTCATTCCCATTTATGGAATCTTTGTTGAAACTCTCTTGAAATGTCACGGAATTTCATCAAACACACCCATCACCAATGTCATCCACCGATGTTGCATGGTAAACAGTGAATGGGGCCAACATTGAAATTTATTCAAACTATTCTTGTATGGTTAGAAAATTGACATGGTTAGGCTAGGCACATGCTTTGATGGTATGGAATGGTTTCAAGACTCAAGGATGTCTGATATCCTCAAATAATCTTTGAGATTGTCAAAGTTTGCATCAACATTCATCATGTAATCTCATTATCATCATTCCTCATTCCCATCGAGGGAATATAGGATTTAGAGAATATGTTTTTATATGGGATTAGGTTATGGATCATATACATTACTAGTTAACAAGTATAGTTGTTATGACTGAGAGTTTATTAGTGATAATGGTTACATTTCAAAAGTTAAGGGTGATAGGGTTATTCTTTTTGGGATATAATGGTTATGGTTACAAGATATAATAGATAGTAGATGTTAGGGGTCAAAATTAGTAGGCATTAAGGGTTATAGGGGATTGGGATTATAGTTTTTATGTGTTATACAATTTAGGGGTGATAAGGCTTGGACATCATGGGGTTAATAATTATAATGGTTATGGATTTAGGATTAGGAATTAGGAGTGATAATAACTATAGGTAATGCCCACGGGGTGTATTTAAAGATTTTTGTTAAGGGATTAGGGATTAAGGGTTTATGGCTTAAGGTCTTAAGGATTACGGCTTAATGGTTTAAGTGTTTGTTATCACCTATTAATTTTTTTATAATTTTTTGCAAAAACATTATTATTGGGGTCAAAATTTTAGAAGGCTATTATTATACATTGGTTTCATATACATGGTTATAGTTCTTTTTATAAAAAATATTGGGTTCCTAGACTCAATCTCCAAGTCAGAATAATTTTACTCCAACACATACCAAGCATCACATATCGGATGTGAATAGCAACCAACACAAGGCACCCAAAATTGGAGTGTGTATATATATATATATATATATATATATATATATATATATATATATATATATATATATATATATATATATATATATATATATATATATATATATATATATATATATATATATATATATATATATATATATATGCACTACGCGTCAAGGTAGCATGCCAGAGCTGGGATATTTAAATAATGATAATTATTTTAATTTAATTCATGTGGGATAGTTCAAAGTGAAAAAGGCACAAGTACCATATTCTATTACATGGTTCAAAGGTCCAGATCGTGAGAAGTTGGAGATCAATGATGAATATGTGTTATGGATTTTGAACTGGCCTGAAGTATAAAACATCATTCAAATCTTGTACTCACCGAGAAGCAACACGTGTCCTGTTGTCGCTTCCAGAGACAGCCTTGGATTGCTTACAAGACCAGTGCCTGGTAACATCTATCTTTATGTATCTTATATGATCCTAAAAAAACTGAAGACATCATATACATCATTTGCACATAGTAATTACAAATATACAAATATACACATAACAACATGGTTGGTTCCTTCATCCAAGGATATAATTCATGTATATATGATATCCCTTCACATATACAACTCACAAGAATATGGTAAAAACTAGTAGAGGCCGAGTAATTCAAGGACTTACAGTTTAATCAACTTTTGCAGAGTAATGAAATAAGAGAAGAAGACTAACTCATCACATAGAGCTTGAAACCTCAAGAGTTCTATACTTATCTGAGCTAAAGATAGACATATGGATGTAAGAGGATTGGATGCTATGATTCAGGGAGTGCACATTTAAAGATATAATCTCAGACTTAGATACAAGCATGTGTATTAACTAGTCAACACAAATGAGTTTGTAAGAGCATAAGAGATATTCCTAGTAGTTGCAATTGCATCAAATCAGAGAGGAAATGTGAACATAATGGAAATTTAAGAAAGAAACAATATACTATAATACTCGAACTTTGGAATTGCCACTATTTCATTCATGTTCAAAAAGATGCAAATCTTGAATACATACAGTTCATAAAGCACATATAATTTTTCCACAGAATTCAGAACCTTTGTTCAATGTTTCTTCCTCCCTTTTATAAGGAGAGGGATGGCAAGGAAATCAGTTACAAAAATATCTTGTGCATGGAGTTTATAGTTGTCTGTAAGACTATCTGTCTCAGCGTGAAGCCTCTAATTATTACGGCATTAAGATGTCTTTCTTGAAAGTAAAAAGAATAACAACAAAGTGATCAAAACAACAAAATAGGATTAATCCAACGAAACTGAAATGGTGGACTTGAAAATATCTCCACGCCACTCTTCTTTGTTGGCCTCTGGTATTGTCATATTTCTACTAAATCGCGGTTAATCCTCTCTTGGTTGGTTCCTAGTCATTTTCAGTGTTTAACAACCTCATTCCTTCTCTTTCACAAAGCGGGAGTGATCACCCACAATGGTGATAATAGACTCTAAAATGGATTCCAACTCATCCACCCTTCTAGAATCCCTACAAAACACAATTGGTTCCCCAATATCCCTGGTGATATGGTCATAGTGTAATATGGAGGATTTCCTGGTGCTGGTACTTAACACTAAAAATGTTGTATTACTGTGGATTATGATCCCCTTTAAGCCCCTTATGGTGTATCCCCTTTCATTAATTCTCTTCATATGACCAGGATCTATAACCAAGATCTTAGCCCTAAGGTGCTAGAGCCTTTAAACTCATATCCAGGGGCCCTTTTCCTTTTATACCTAGAATCTCACACATCGGTGATTTTTTATGCTCGCCTTCAATATCTCTCCTTGGCACTTGCAATCGTCAATTTGCAAGATTGATGATGTCATCGGTGACACATGTCGCTTCCTAAGTGGTGACACGTGTCACCTGGATATGCCCCCATAGGACCTCTGAAAGTGCCAAATCTACATGTCACATGTCCTCCATACCACCATGTCATGATGATGTCAGCCACCACGTGGGTTTATTAGGACCAATAGGATTCTGCCATGCGGCCCCTTGGAGGAGAGAGAAAAGGGCCCATCTGTCCTTGGTTTTTCTTTGAATTTCTTTGTTAAATGAAATCGTCCCCCTTCCGATGCTTTAACACTACATTGCAACTTTTCTGTTTCGCAACCTTTTCAAACCTTGTTTCATCCAGAATTGTTGATCACTGATATTCCGTGACCTGACCCGCCGACTTGGGATATGCGATGTATCTGTGTTATTGTGATCACAAATTCACCCCACCGATATGCTCGACCATTACCCTTGGGCCTCTGATATTTGTGATCGCCGATTTACAGGATTGATGATGTCATCAGTGCCATGTGTCGCTTCCTAAGTGGTGACACGTGTCACCTGAATATGCCCCCATAGGACCCCTGAAAGTGTCGACTCTACATGACACATGTCCTCCATACTGCCACGTCATCTCCTTATTTCCATGTCATTTATAAGGACCAATGGTATTATGCCATGTGGCCCTCGGGAGGAGAGAGAAAAAGGCTCGTCGTCCCTGTTTTTGCATTGATTTCCTTCGTTAAATGTTTTCGTCCATCCCCAGTGATTTAACACTAAAATCCCAATTTTCAGTGATTCCTGCGATATCGGTGTTCGACGATGATCAAGACCCTGTGTTTGTGTGCACCCTTTGTGCCTGCGATCGTCGATATGCAATATCAGTGCTCTGCCTTGTGAACCCCCGATATGCTACTTGTCGTGCCTTGGGACCCGTCGATTTGTGATTTGCGATATCGGCAATCGGCTAATCATAGGTTTCTGTGTCCTCCCCCACTGCTGCTACTAGGAAACTCTAAAATGTGATTGCAATGAGCCTGACCCTTAGTTATTTTCTCTTTGCTTTCTTGGCTTTCAAAGGGTATCTCCAATCTTCTCTAACTTCTGATCCAGATGTCCATTTTTGGACTTCCATATACCATTGGAAAGCTTATTTTGAGGACTATGCAATGGAGAGGGTCTAATTAAGATCTAAGAGATTCTGTTGCTTAGGAAATGGCTTCAATCTTCACTAATATTTAGCACTTAGGTCAGTTAAAAACTCATAATGTAGTGAGTGACAACATTGGCTCCAACTAGGGATAGTGCCTTGCTCGCAAGGTGCTGAGAACCTGCATACTAGTAGCCTTCTTTCCATTGGGCATGGAGTCTTCTTAAACAAGTGAAAATTTTGTGAAAGTGGAACTTTTAAATAGAAAATTGGAAATTTCATATGATAATTACAACACACACTGGTATTTACAATGAGTGCAAGACAATACCTTTTAATTCTGAAAATAAAGTTTAAGGAACTGACCATTTACTGGCAGCTTTAGTGATTCACCTTCCATATTCTCAAGTAGGTAAGTATTATTTCCTTTTTCTTCTGAAATTTTGAAAGGGACGAACCACAGTGCATTAAATTTTCCATGCTTACCCTTTTCTTCTCGTCAGACATCCCATCAGAGAACTAGATCTCCCAGTTGAATAGTTTGATCCTTGACCTTCTTGTCAAACAAGGATTTCATCTTCTGCTGGTAGTTTCCCAATTTAGTCCCCACTTGTTCCCTATTTTCATTAAGCTCAACCAGTTGGTTTATCCTTCACATTAAAGAACTTGGCTCCTCCTCCGCTTCTTGCAGTAAATTCACCACTCACATTTCTAATTGGATTGGGAAGAATGCAACCTTACCATACACAAAATTGAAAGGTGATTTTCCAGTGGAGCATTTAGGAGTTACTCGGTTGGCCTAGAGGGAAAATTTTAATTGGGAGTCCTAGTTTTTTTGAATTTTTGTGATGGTATTCTTCATCACTCTCACCACGGTTTTGTTTGAGGACTTAGCTAAACCATTTCCTTGAGGATAGTAGGCAGTGGAGTGCCCAATGATGATATTGAACATCTGACAGAAGCTGGTCAATTTTGCAGATTTGAAGACTTGAGCATTGCAAGTGATAATTTTGGCAGGATAGCCAAAATGAGATAATATGTTCTCTTCCATAAATTTTATTACCGTTGAATCTGTAGTGTTTCTAGTTGGGATGGCCCCTACCCACTTTGTGAAATAATTCGTGTCCATTAATATCCACTTATATTGGCCACTAGAAGATGAGTTTATTTCTCCTATGAAGTACAGTCCCCATTGTCTTAAGGGTTCTTCCACATGCACTGTGATTAGGGGAAAAGGAGAAAGTTTTTGTCTCTCAGCAAAAACTTGGCACTTATGACATGACCTAACTTGTACATGAACATTTCCAAATAGTGTAGGCCAGTAGAATCCTACCTTGAGGATTTTGTGATTTGTATTCTTCCAGCTGCAGTGACCTCCACAAACCCCTCCATGAATTTCTTTAATTTCTTTATAGGTTTCCTCTTCTACCAAGCATAACATCAAGACACCTGCTAGGTCTACGGGTCCTTCCAGTAAAGTTGACCATTGGATATGATATACTTTTGAGCTTGCAGTCTCACAGTCCTACATTTAGATTTATCGATCCCTAATGGGCACATCAGGAACAAGAGATGATGGATAATATTCTTGTACCAGGGTGACCCCTCATATTTTATACATATTTTTTGCTCTATTGTTTTAATCCCACTCTGCTGAACTTCTGTTCTTATTTCCTCTATTATCAGGTTTATCCCCAAAGCTTGGCAGTTAGACTCTGATAAAATCTCAAACCCTTGGCCTTCTATGAGCTTAGTGGGCTTTATGTCTAGCTCATATTCCTATATCTTTGCTATCTACCTACCCCTTTTCCCTTCACTGTCTCCTTGTACAAGGATATCCTTCACCGTCATCGTTGGGAGAAATGTTGTAATTTCTTAGTGTAGCACATACACTCGAAATGCCTTCAAATATCTAACTAGTGCATATGCTTGCTTCTCCAAGATGTTATATTTTAGCTTAGCATCCCTTAGGACTTGATTGAAGAAGGCGATGGGCTACTCATAACCATATTTAGTTTTCTATAGAAAAATTGCAACAACAATATGCAGAGAAGCAAAAGAAAAGACATAGAACTGCATTGAGTAATCAGGGATTACTAGTACTAGTGCCTCAACAAAATATTATTTGATTCTAGTAAAATAATCTCAAGAGGTAGGGCTCCATTTGACTTCGTTCTCCTTTTTAAGCATATATGTAATTCCTTTCACTATTTCAGCATAGTTGGGTATGAACCTTCTCAATAAATTGATTCTCCCCAAAATGGCTTGGACTTCTTTCTTATTTCTGGGTAGAGGAATGTGATTGATAGCTTCAACTTTCTTAGGATCAATTTTCACTCCCTCTTGCACTACTATGTGTCCTAGTAGCTTCCCCTCACTCAGGGAAAACTGAGATTTCTTGGGATTCAAAGATAGTCCATACCTCCTACATTTCTGAAAGGTGAGCTTCAAGTGGAGGATGTGCTCTTCATCAGTCTTAGAGAAGACTGTGATATCGTCCAAATATACCACTACAAACTTGTCTTTCTCCCCTACAAAAGCTATATCCATAGCTCTATGAAAAGTGGCCCCTGCATTCACAAGACCGAAAGGCATGCGAGCATACATGAAAGTACCCTAAGGGGTGGTGAAATCAGTCTTCTTTTGATTATCGGGGTGGACTTCCACTTGGATGTAACCGGAGAACCCATCCATCATGGACATTCTAATTGATCCCATCACCTTTTGTAATATATAATCCATCTTAGGTAGTGGGTAATTGTCTTTCAAAGATGCCCTATTAAGGTTACGAAAATCTACACATGACCTTATTTCCCCATTTTTTTTTGGATTGGGACTAGGTTGGCCACACACTCTGAGTACCTTAAAGGAACTATGATTTTTTCCTATAGAAGTTTCCTCACTTATTTTTCAATAGAGGGGAGTAGGAGTGGATTAATATGTCAGAGCTTCTGTTTACATGGTTTCATTCCACTCTTCAAAGGAATATTATGATATATGATGATAGTATCAAATTCTTTTAAATCCTCATAAGACCAAGAAAAAATATCCTTATAGATTTTGAAAAGATTTAAATACCTCTGTTTGTATTGTGAGGGGATTCCCTTTGATACCCTGACCATCTAGGGTTCATCTTCTGGGTCGATATTGCACTCTTCTACTTGTCATCCATCTCCTGGCCCACTTTTTTGGAGGCTACATCATTCTAGTTAAATAATTTTTCCAGTGGAACTAGCCCACAAGGAATATTATTCCCTTCTAGTTGTAGAATCTTTTGTCTAGCCACCATGTTCTCCCATAAAGTTGGTTCTTGATCTGCTTCTTCTTCCTCTTCCTAGTCAATAGTTGAGTTGATGAACTCCCCAACTACTTCTATAAATCGTTTGACCTACTCGTCATCCTCGAATACCTGCCAGTGCTTGACATTATCATGTATAGAGGGTATGTGTCAGAATTCCACCTCGTACCTGAGTTGCTTATTGTTGTGACAAGGGAATCAAACATTTTATTTTCTTCTCTCTGCAAAAATTGAATATTAAAGGCCACGAATAAATTATCAATTAAATCCCATACCTCATTTCAGTAATTCCTCAATATGGGATGTTTGGCCTCGTATTGATTTCAGATCTTCTTTACAATTAGCTTAGAGTCTCCATGCATAGTTAAGAATTTAATGTTCATATTCCTCGTTGTTTGTATCCCAAGGAGCAATGCTTCATACTCCACCATGTTGTTGGTTGCCTCAAACTCAAGCTTGAATGAGAGGGGTATCAAGCTAGCCTCAAGACTTACCAACAATACTCTTGCTCCATTTCCTTCTTTTGAATTAGCTCCATCAAAGTATAATTTCCATACTTTGTTTTTATGTGTGTGTTGGTTGTCGAACTACATCATTAGATGTACTTTCATTTCTTCTAAGATGGCCTCATCTTCTTCTAATACCAGGCAGGAGAGGTTACTTTCTTTTCCACATACAAAAGAATTTCTAGAACCTTAAGTTGGGGTCACAGTCTTTACAAATATGGATTCTCTGTACAACCTCCTTTCTTCACCTCCAAAAGTGGGAATAGTAGCATAAGTTAGATCTAATTTTATAGATTCTCCCACCTTGGAACCCCAAGACCGAGATAGAAGCATGCCGAATCTAGGAGGAATATATGCCACCATTATGTCCATCACCACACTCTTCATAGGGATCTGGGCTAGGTTTACCACCAGATCGTTTATCATTCCCAAGAATTTGACTCTCTTAGAGTCAAAGGAGTATAGGTCTTTGTAGGGTCTAGTGATCTGCAAGCTGAGTTGTTCCATCATGACCAAGGGCATGAGGTTATGGGAGGCTCCAGAGTCCAACATAAAATTATGTAAAAACAATTCATGGATTACCATGGTCACATAGAAGGGTGCAATGGAGGAATCAAGTTCTTCAACATGAGGCCCAAAAATAACCATTGGTTTCTCTTCTTGAAGGTTTAGATAGTCATGGTTCTGTACAGAAGTGGATGGAAGCATGAATTGAGAGACTTGAACTTTGTATGTGCACTGTTTTAGAAGTTCACTTAGGGGAAGGGGGATCTTTACCTTCTCGAGTTCCTTCTGGAGATTTAATGCAGACTGGCCCTTTTCTATGCCTCCCAACTCTACTTCCTTTTCTTTATTGCCAGTAGTTTTTATCAGAACGGTGTTGATGCCTTGAAAATCGCTGCATCAACATTAGGGAAAACCACCCGGTCTGGACCTTAAAGGCAACTCCTTTTCCGTTTGGTGTGGTGGCTCCGACTGTATATAATGGGACCATTTTCCCAATGGTTTGTAAATAGGATGCATAAGTGGTTGATTTTCTATTATCTAATAATAATGGATAGATGATTTATTCTAAAAAGTAAAATTATAAACAACTAATCTATCCCGGGAAATTTATGCTTTAGTGCAATTTTTTATGATATTTATCTACAAACAGGCATATAGATGACTCTATTGGTAAACAAAGACATTCATTCATATGATAATTACTTTGTTCAAGTAGTTGAACAAAGTAATCATTAGAATATTATTACATTATCTTCATATATCATTGACATAAATACGATTGAAATAATAACACTCCTTAAACATTCAATAGTGATAAGTATAAGGGCTGCTGTTAAAACACATACGTATATCCAATGATAACAAGATTAAATTAATTCCGATTCATATAAAAGAATGGAGCAAAGACATAGATAATAGTACCATATGTAATTCGGATCCCTACCGATATCAATCGCATTCAAATTCCTTATTCTAACTTACAAAAGCTCTCACAAAAAGCTCTCCTGTTCTAGCTCTTTTCCTTTCTTAGGAATTTTTTCTACAATTGGGGATTTGTCACCAGTTTGTTGTTCAGGCTTGCTTGACTGGATTGCTGGGGTGGTGGCTAATAAGTCCAGAGGCAGAGTTTGCAACCTCTGTTCTCTAAGCCTATTGAACACTTCCAACCCTTCATCTTTATACCTGATCCTGGCCAATGTTTTTACCTGAAATAATGATTTTGCTGAGGAAAACAGGTCATCAAGTTCATCATTTTCATGATCAAACTTTGCAAGTTTGGCTTGTTCAAGAACATTATAAGCAACTTTTCTAGGGTCATATTATCTGTTGGGGATGGTTGCAAGATTTAGCATTGGTATTTTTTTTGCCTCCTTTTCTGTGTGTTTATAATCATGGAGAGTGTAAACACCACATCTCAAAGGAAATGTAGGCCATACCTGCTTCTTAGAATTTCTAAGAGTTTTGGATGTCCCTTCTGTTGTTATCTGGTAGGTCAATTCCCGAGCTAACAGCTTATCAGACACATACATAGGAAGGACATGGGGTCTTGTAAGGCTACCAAAGCCTTATATAAGTGAACTTGTCTTCTCCGAATCAATTACCAACTGCAGTCAAGTATATCGCTGCTTCCTCGAAAATCCTTGGGCTAGGCTTATCAAAAATAGCATAATAGAAAGGCAACATAAAACCATTGCAAATTCTGTACAAATGATCTTTGTAGTGGGCTTTCCATAACATTTGATGATAAATATGGATTGGCTTTGGGTCCTGGGGAGTCCATCTCCATCCAAGTGCCGAATATTCAGAGTTAAAACAAAGAGTGTCCATAATATAAGCATTGTAATGAAAAGGGGGAATGGTCTTGGTAGTTTTATGTGTATTTGATCTGAATTCGAGAATTGTTGTGGCTAATTTGTCAGACAAAATGTTTGCCCAATCCATCACGTAACTATTGACTGTTGCTTCCATTAAAGGGACCATTTCAATGGTGAATTTAGCAGAGTCATGTATCCCCCACATTCTATACATCATAGCCCCGACATAACAGTAAGGAGAAGCCAATGAGTCCACCGAGTAATTACCTGATGATTCATGTTTATGCTTGTCAGGATTCTGTCTCCACTGCTTAATTGGGGCCGATTCTGTCTCGTTTTCATTTGCAAAATTTTCCAGGAAGGCTTTGTTGTACCGTTTTTCAAGTTCAGGCAAGTGATACATTTTCCTTAGATCATCAGGCTGGAACGAGCCAAAAATCCTTCCGTCAATTGTGCAAAATGTTCTGTTTGAAACTGGAATTTCCTCTACCACCCATCTCACTACGTCAGTGTATGGAAGGATCTTTTCTCGTGCTGCTATTCTATGCAAATATGAACAAGCTAAATCTTTGAGGGATGCTTCCAATTTGCTAGTTGAGTCAGCTGTAGCTTCTTCCGATACTTCCTCAGGCTCCTCTGCTTCAATTAAATTGTAAATTCTCTCCCAACTAGTATTTCCAAGGCCGAGGCATGTAGTGTCTGAGATTAACCCTTTTTTGCTTGGCCCTGGATCCTTGGCTGGCTGCACTACTGCTGTAGGAGCCGCGGCTGCAAATTTCTTTGATTTCTTTCCCATTTGTTTCAAATTTCTTGTTTGAGCGGAGTTCTGCACAAGTGATGGGAAAAACGTGATACAGAAAAATGCTGCTATAGACCAATATGAAAATGAGAAAGAATTACGTTGATTAGCAGGTGATAATGGATCATAATAAGATTGTCGCGGATAAAATCTAATGAAAAGATCTACCCTTAACTGCTTCATTGATTAGCCGCTTAACCTGTCAATCGTGGTAAAAGAGGTTTTAAATTCCCATCACGTCGTTTATATGTCAAATGATTCATTGAAGTGTGGCTTAGATTTCTTTGATGGATAATCAGAAGTAAATCGCAAATTGGTGATTGGTAACGTGAAAGGAAAAGCTTTAATACTTGTTTTAAACATCTCTGATCACCGAAAGGTGATATAATGCATGCAAACCTTTTAAATAATTTTTCGAAATATGCACCTCATTTAATGCATCGCAATCGGGGAATGGATTTGGGTCTTATTACTGTGTCAATGTGATTTCGCCAATTGTCGATTGCGATATGCCTTATCGCATCGGAGGATTCGAGTATGCTTTTAATCATGTGTTAACGTGTTATTGCCGATTGCCGAGTG
This sequence comes from Pinus tabuliformis, assembly GCA_031772625.1. NCBI lineage: Eukaryota > Viridiplantae > Streptophyta > Pinopsida > Pinales > Pinaceae > Pinus > Pinus tabuliformis. Next base: position 742,100,148 of record CM062819.1, on the reverse strand, counting down.
CGATACGCTTTATTGCATCAGAGAAATGAAGGAGGCTCTTTTAAATTGCTGCTTTAACATTGTACCTTTCCCGATATCCGATTGCGATATGCTTTTTGGATCAGAGAGAATGGATGTATCGTTGTGCATGATTTCTTTGTTATTCCAATATGCAATCTTGCGATCGATTTATTGCAATAACGAAGAATTTTATAACTTTTAAAGACCCAATTTATTTCTAATCAAAAGTCTTTTAAAATTTTCATTTACCTTAAGTCTTTTGATGAGGGTTTCTCTTATGATTGGTTCATACCAATTTATTCATATCTAAGTTTATTTTAAAAGGGACCCATTTCATATTATGATTTTGTATAAAGATTTTATGAAATGCGGGGTTGTTGTACAACACAACAATTGGAGATTCACTGGGAGAAACAGTTATATCTAATAAATTAATTAAAATACTTGAAATTTATTAATCTAGAAATATTTCTTGATAGAGAAAATATAATATAACTAGGTAATCATGAATTCTGAATATAATGATAATTATTTTCTATTTCCTTCTGTTCTTAGAATTAAATACATTCTAAGTCTTAAGTAAACCTTAACTGGTCGATAATGATGAAACAAAAGACTTTTCCAACTTAGCTTTTATAATAACTCCTTTGTCATAGGTAGAGCCTCTGCTGCCATCAAACGTCTATAGTCTCGACAGGGTTACCTATTTAACCATTTGATCATTCATTATTCCATCCATTTCAGAGTATAATTAAAAGAATGAATCCAAAAGATATGTTTCCATATTTTTTTATTACTTTTTCCTTTTTTCCTTATTTTGTAAGATAAAAAGCCATTGTCCTGGTTTGGTGGCCAGCTGTTGACAATGCCATCCACTGGTTGTAATTTAATTGAACAAGCTGGCTCGTGATGAGACCCCTCGTCTTATAATTGTAAGCCATTACCCTGTTTTGGTATGCAGTATTGGTAATGTCAGTTGAACTATTCTCCTATGATCATGGTAAGTAGGCTTGTAATAAGACCTCTTATCTTTTATATCAAGTATATTTTAGAATTACACTCTGAGTAATTATAAACTTTGATGGATGGGATGAACAATTTTCTCCTTAAGAGAATATGGATGACAGGGTGAGAGTTGAAGATGCTAAAATTGAATTAGTCTCTGTTTTGTATTGATAACCGTTTTCAGGATTTTTAAAACATTAAAATGATTTACGGTACTTTCAAGTTTTGAGAATATTTCACAAAAGTAAAATGGGGTTTTTAGAATCTAAATATACCTAATTTCCTAGAAATTTCCTTTTCCTTTAAGGCTTCAATTTCTTAAAAGTAAATATCAAAACTATTTTCTTTTGAGTAACTTTTTCAATATAGTAAAGACGAATGAGAGGCTTTTCACAATTTATTTTCCTAAGATTTTAAACAAAATAAGTTATTCACACAAATCCTACTGAAAATTTAATATTTACAAAGGGAGAAGGGGTTATGTCCTCATTTGAAGAATTTTTTTAAGATAAGGCTGTTAACAGGAACTAAATTTCTCTTTCCTGATAGATCTTGCAATATGAATGTAGAAGGGCCTATCTTTTCGCTGAGCTGGAATGGTTCAAGCCACATTTTCTAGAATTTAGTGTGTTTTCCTTTATCTTCATGGGCTTTGTCCCACTTCAAAACTAGATCACCAACTTGTAAGTGTTTTGAGCCAGTTGAAGTTGCATCAAAATATGGCTTAATAATTTGCTGATGTTTTGTATGTATAATTCGGGCTTTCTCTCTCTCTTCTTCTAATTTCAGAATTTGATCATGTCTAAGTTGAATAGAAGATGAGGGATTTTCTTCAATAAACTGCACTAAAGCTAGTGATGGAAGTACTAAATTTGCTGGTATGACAGCTTCCTTTCCATATACTAGATTAAATGGAGAAATGCCTATGGAGGCCTTCTGTGTTATTCGGTCAGCCCATAGTGCAAATATTAAAGATTTATGCCAGTTTTTATGATTATGTTCAATAGTTTTCTTCATGATTTTGATAAGATTTTTATTGGTGGATTCTGCTAAACCATTACCCTGAGGGTAGTAGTTCACATAATACTTCAATAAAAATTCCCTTTTGATAGCAAACTCAAATATAGAATTTCCAGAGAAATAAGATGCATTATAAAAAATAAGAGCGTTTGAGACACCAAACCTGGTAATAATGAATTGATCTATGAATTTAATGATTGCCTCAGAGTTTGCTGTCTTCAAAGGAATTGCTTCAACCCACTAAGTGAAGTAATCGGTAGCTATAAGGATATACCTATGCTGTTTGGATGAATGTGGAGTGATATCTCCAATGATGTCCAATCCCCATTGTTCAAAAGGTTGTTCAACGTTGACTGGTTGCAAAGGGAGAGCTGAATTCTTTTGTCTTCCACTAGTGGTTTGACAACTTTGGAATTTCCTTACATATTCATGAGTATCTCTGAACAGGGTGGGCCAATAATATCCAGTATGAATGATTTTGTGAGCTGTTGTATCAACTCCAAAATGTCCTCCTGTTGGTCCATCATGTAGCTCCTGCAACACCTTTTGTGCTTCAGGTTTTTTTAAGCATCTTAATAAGATTGAATCATAATTTCGTCTAAATAATACATCATCTACAATTATGAAGTTTTTTGCTTTCAATCTTATGGCACGTTTGTTTTTATAGGAAAGATTAGAAGGAGCATATCCATTTTTCAAATAGAAAATCAGATATGGGTATTGAGATTTAGGATCAGTGATACTTATCTGATTTATTTCTTCAGTTTCTTTTGTATCTTAAGGTTCCTGAATATTGGATGCTCCTGCTAACAACCTGCAAAAACCTTGGCCTTTGACAATCTTTGCTGGTTTGATTTCCAAGTCATATTCTTGTAATGTTGTGACCCAATTTGCTCTCTTTTCTCCTAATTCCCTTTGAACTAGTAATTGTCTTACTGCCAAAAAAGGGACTATAAATTTTGTGTGAGCTTTTAAGAGAAAGGGTCTGTAGTGTTTAATGGCTTTGTACACAGCAAAGGCTTGTTTTTCAACTTCTGAGTAATTAAGTTCAGCACCTTGAAGGTTTGAGCTGTAAAATGAGATTGGTGCTTCCAAGTTTTGATCGTTAATTTGTGTCAGCACTATTGCATAAGATGAATCAGATGCAAGGGTATATAGCATGAAATGATTTGAAAAATTAGGAGTGCTTAAAGTAGGGGCATTTATGATTGATTGTTTGATGGAATCAAATTCCTCTTTTTCTACAGGACCCCATTTAAACACCGAATTTTTCTTGATCATGGCTTGTAATGGCAAAACAATTTGGGAAAAATTTGGGACAAATCTTTTTACAAAATTAATTTGACCTAAAAGTGACTGCATGGGTTTTTATTATGAGGGAATGGAATATCAGAAATCTCTTTGATTCTATCTGGATCAATATAAATACCATCTTTTAAAACAATGAAGCCCAATAGCTTACCTTGATTAAGAGCAAAAAAGGACTTCTTTGGATTGAGTGACATAAGATACCTTCTGCAACGTTGAAAGATTTGTTTCAGATCGTGTAGATGATTTGATCTTTTCTTGGAAAATATAGTAATATCATCTAAATAGACAACCATTGATTTATTGATCAATCCTTTGAATGCTATGTCCATCGCTCTTTGAAATGTAGCTCCAGCATTGATAAGTCCAAAAGGAATTTTTTGGTAGGCATAAGTTCCCCACTTGGTTCTAAAAGTAGTTTTGAGTCTGTCATCAGGGTGTACCAAAATTTGGTTATACCCTGAAAAACCATCTAAAAAGGACATTAACTCAGAACCAGCTATTGAATGGAGTGTCTGCTCCATGGTAGGTAAAGGGAAGTTATCCTTTTGGCTTGCTTTGTTAAGATTTCTGAAATCGATACAAATTCTAATGTCTCCATTTTTCTTCCTTACTGGCACCATATTGGACACCCAGTTTGAATGTCTAACAGGAAAAATTATCTTAGCTTTCAAGAGTTTGTTTAATTCAGCTTTTATTTGACTCTCTAAGTTAGGATGAATCTTCCTTAACTTCTGTTGTATTGGTTTTTGTTCAGAAAGCATTGGAATAACATGCTGAATGATAGATGTGTCGTATGTTTTCAAATCATCATATTTCCAAGCGAAGACATTTTTATATTTATGTAATAATCTAATGAATGCAATTCTTTCTTCTGAAGAAAGTCCTAATCCTAAATTGATGTTTTGAGGATTATCCTCAGTACCGAGGTTTATCAATTCAAATCTCAAAGTAGAACTTTGGAGGTTTGAATTAGTAACTTGTTTAAATCTGTCCTTGATGTCATATAGATCTTCAAGCTTAACTACTAGTATAGGTATTGAGTTTTCTTCAAGCTTTGCCTTCATTTGAAGGTCATGGTCACTTTCATCAATAATTTGATCATCACAAGACTTGTCAGAAGTTAAGAAGTTTAAAATGTCTTCGTCGTGATTGAACACTCGCCAATTAGTGACATTATCAGGAATTGATGGTCTAAAAATTAATTCTACTGAAAATCTGTCTGGGCTGTAATCTTCAGATGGGAGGAGCTTGGAGGCAACGTTAGCTAGTAAATTTGCTGCTGCATTCTGTGATCTAGGGATGGGAGAAATATTGAATGCTAAAAATTCAGATATAAGGTCCTGTACCAAAGATTGATAGTGTTTAAGGTGACTAGAAAGGCAATGAATAATATTTCTGACTTGTTTCTGAATCACCGAACACTTTCAAATACTGAACTTTAAGACCGATTGCTTTGTAGAGTCCTCGAATTAAGGCCTCATATTCAGCTATATTGTTTGTGCATTAAAATTCTAACCTGCATGATATCATGGTCTTTTCTCCCTCAGGACTAACTAAAATGCATCCTGCTCTTGGACCTTCATTAGATTTAGACCCATCAAAATATAATGACCAAAACAAAGATTTATCTACAGTTTTCTCAGTAACATTAACACATCTTGATGTATCTGTTTGTGAAAAGTTTTCGATTTGAGATGTGAAATTATTAACTGAGAAAGGTGATGGTTGGGTGGTGAAATTGCCAAAGAATGATTCAAATGAGTAATTCCCCAAAATATTGTTATTGAATGCTATTGGTTGATTTTCTTGTTAGAATTCAGTAAAAGTATGGGTCATGTGTTTCTCCCGATCAATCTTGTTTTGATTTGGCTTTCCTTTATAAGGGAGCCACATATGAGACCAATCGGTGGAAATATAACCATGGAGTTTCTCAAACCAGCCTCTACTCAAAATCAAGCCATAGAATTCAGGTATATCAGCGATTAAAATATCTATTCTTTGGACCACTCTTGGATCAGCTGATAACCTAATAGTAACTGAGTTGATTTCCCCTAAAACCTGAACCTTAGTCCTATCCAACTGGACAATATGAATTGCAGACTTTTGGGGTTCAATGTTCAGTTTGGAACAAACTGAAGCTGGCATTATATTAGAGGAATCCCCTGAGTCAATCAAACAGTTGTGTAGATTTCTATTATAGATTTCGTAGGTTAAGAGGAATGGAGGAGTATGGGGATTTGATCTATCTCCGATTAAAAAAACATCAGTAGCTTCTACTCTACCAGGAGGTGGTTTACCTATCTCATTAGCAACTTTAGACAATACATCATTTGGAAGAGGAGAAGAAGGGATAGTGTTTAACTCCTTAAGTAGCAATTTTTGTTGATGTTTGAGTTTACTAAGCTCAAACATAGTGATATTTGCCTTTGTCTTCTTCATGTCTTCAATAATGTTGTAGTCCATCGAATCTGTAACTACTAATGTTTTTGATGTTGGAGGTGGATTTGAAGCTGATGGTTGATTTTGGGAAGGTATGGTTGTAGATTTCTTTGTGGGAACCTTTTATTTGGTAGCAGTAGTACCTGTATTCCTTTTCTTTTGAGTTATTTGAACAGGTTCAGGAGTACCCTTACTCCTGGTAGTTACAGTGAAAGCTTCCTGTTCATTTTCGGTATTGGAATTAGGCAAAATAAAGTCCCACATCCCATGACATTCTACAGTCTCTTCTTCTTTAGTTTCTTCGGATGATAAGACTGTTTCTTCTTCTTCCTCCTCCTCGGGATCTGAATCTGCATTGGATATAGCATTTGGTGGTTTTGATTCAGGTTTCTTGAAGTTTCTAAATGGCCTTTTTGTTGAAGTCTCAGCAACTTGTCTTTTGATTTCTATCATTTCGTTCGACATAGTCTTAAGAACTTTTTGGAGACCCTCCATATCATATGGGTCTTTAGGCATTTTCTTCTTTGAATCATCCTTGAAAGAAACTTTTTTGGATTTCCTATCTTCAAGAGTAGCTTTCTTTTCTAAAGCAATAATGCGTTTCTGTACAGCAAGTGCCTCTTTCATGTTTTCAGCTGGAGTTGGTTTTGTAGCTCTATCTATAAAAATAGCTATATTTGAAGGTAAGGCTGTTATATACCATTCGATTCTGATTTGCTCACTTGGTTTAGAGGTAGTTGGAATCTTATTCAAGAGTTTATTAAACCTCGAATTGAACTCCTTTATAGATTCTTTGGATTCTATCCTAAGATTCGAGAGATCATTGATTAGCGTTGCTAGAGATCTGTCATCACCATACTTAGTCAGGAACTGTTCTTGAAAAATGTTCCAACTTGTAATGGATCCAGAGGGTAGGTAAAAATACCAAGACCTAGCTGATCCTTGTAAGGTATATGGGAAAAGCCTAACAACAACATCTTCCTTTGTCACTCCTTTTAAGTTAACTGCCAACATGAAGTTGTTAATATGCTCATCGGCTTGTATTCCCGCATCTGGATTAAACTTCGGTAGCCATTTTTCGAGGTGTGCTAGCAATGGATGTAATGGTGCAGGCATCATGACTACACCAGGATTATTCCATGGATTCTGAGCCTGAGCTATTGTAGAACTAATACTAGATGATATTACCGATGAAGTTCCAGATGGTTGGAAAGGAGATGATATTTAGGTTTGAGGTGTTGAAGTTCCTGATCGTTGTTGAACAACAATGTGTAATGGAGAAGTGGATGGCTGACTTCGCACTGGAGAAGATGAAATGGATGATGATGAGATAGTCTCACTATTAGATCCTTCAGTTGTCTTTCTTACCCTTTTCCTTTAGGTAGGGGCAACTCAGTAGGTTCAATACCAAGCTTCCCACTCTGAAGTCTATTGAGATGGTGAGGTGGACTGAATTGCGAAGTCTCACTGCCTTGAAATACCTCAGATTTCTGTGGTGATATCGAAAAGCCTTGAAGTTTATGGATAAGAGACTGAACTTCAAGAGACTCTGGAGTTAATCGTTCTGGGATATGTTGGGGTTGAGTAGTGGTAGTTGAATCCTCTTCTTCTTGTTTGAATACTGGAATTCCAGCATGCAAAGGAGAGGTCGGAGGTGAGGTGGAGGGAGATTTATTCTCAGAATGGGTTGTAGGTTTGGATTGGCTTGCCATTCACAGTTTATAGCCCTCCTTCGAGCACCAAAAATGTTGATGCCTCGAAAATCGCTGCATCAACATCGGGGAAAACCACCCGGTCCAGACCTTAAAGGCATCTCTTTTTCCATTTGATGTGGTGGCTCCGACTAGATATAATGGGACCAGTTTCCCAATGGTTTGTAAATAGGATGGATAAGTGGTTGATTTTCAATTATCTAATGATAATGGATGGATGATTTATTCTAAAAAGTAAAATTGTAAACAACTAATCTATCCCGGGAATTTTTTGCTTTATTGCAACTTTTGATGATCTTTATCTACAAATAGACATATAGATGACTCTATTGGTAAACAAAGACATTCATTCATATGATAATTACTTTGTTCAAGTATTTGAACAAAGTAATCATTAAAATATTATTACACTATTCTTCATATATCATTGACATAAATATGATTGAAAGAATAACACTCCTTAAACATTCAATAGTGATAAGTATAAGGGCTACTGTTAAAACACATACGTATATCCAATGATAACAAGATTAAATAAATGCCAATTCATATAAAAGAATGAAGCAAAGACATACATAATAGTACCATATATAATTCGGATCCCTCCTGATATCAATCGCATTCAAATTCCTTCTTCTAACTTAGAAATGCTCTCACAAAAAGCAATAGTGCATATCTCATCAAAGAATTCTTTATTAAAATTCAGAATATAGGCCCAGTCTTCATAAAAAAATATATCAGAAGCACAATAGTGGGACTTCCCGATCCAAGTTTTATACAAAAATTTAGGACCCTTTCTAAAGACATGAAAGGGTCTATAAATACTATCTACGCTAACTAATTATGAAAAAAAATGCTATTAGGTGGTATAACCAAATCATGAAGATCTCCTTGAAATAGGTGTGTTTGCAGTTGGTAGCATGATTCACTGTTTCAGTCGATCATCCTTTGGCTTGAGCTAGTAGATAGCAAGCATTGGTTGCAATTCTGGAGGGTGACTCAGACGAGAATGCAGTTGCGCTAAATACGTAGCATCATGAATTTCGGGAATCATGTAACCAATTGCAATGGTTAAACATTTGAGTGCTGCCCTTTGACTGTATGGTTTAACAAGGAAGAACCAAAAGGTGTCCCAAGTTAAACTTTGGATGCCTGCGATTAATCTTTATTTCTTTTCCAATTCCTGATTGCATGCCTGTTCCAATGCTTTGGCTGACGGAAATTTACCTAGAGTGCACTGTGAAATAAAATTAGATAGATAAAGAGTATCATTGATTAACTCAATCAAATTACTGGTTGCTAATCTGCATCTTGAAGTTTCCCTTTCTGCTTTCATCAATTGTGACTACCATTCTAGGAAAAGAATCTCCTTGTGTGATTCTAGAATTTTAGGCAGATTTGCAGCTTGCCCTTCACTGGTTTCTTGCCAAGCAAGAAAGTTGGTTAAAGTTTCATCGGCCTGTTCCAAATTCTGCCTGGCGTCGACTAATTTGTCAATCATTGATGAAGCAATCTCACAGAGGGGCTCAGCAAGGGAAATATTATGACATAGTAAATTCAGCTGCTTAATCAATGCTTTATTGATCTGGAGAGCCTCAGACCTGAACTCTGTTGGTTGAGGAAAACTCTTGAACTTCTCTATCTGTTGTGATAATTGAGCGATTTGCTCATCTTTTGTTTTACTCGTCTGTTCATTCATTGTCTTCAGCTTGGCCAATGCTGTAGATAATTCCTTTTGTTTCTGCACTGCGCTTTGGTCTATCCTTTGTTTCTCCTTGAGCAATTGCTTGTTTAATTGGTTGTTTACTTGCTGTTGTGCTGCTAACTGTTGTTCTAATTGTTATATTCTTTGTTGTCTTTCGGATACCTGTGCCTCCAATGAAACAATTATTTGTTCATTTTCTTTAAGTAAAATGCTCACTTCTGACGCTTTATCCATAGTAGCTGCCGAGTAGGCCCCGGCATACTGAGAGAGTTTTGTGAGGTCTTCAGAAGGATTGAATTCTTCTTTCCATACCACATTAGCCATCTCTGTCTGTGTAGATTAAAGGGAAGATTGATCAAGCCTTCTCTTTTTCCTTTGTCTTTTTACTACAACCCTATGCTTAGGACTGTAAAAGACATCTAATGGTGGTATTTCTTTTATCTGCAAAAAAATTTCATTTGATGGATCTTTAGGAATTATCTCTATATCTTTGCTTGTGGGTAGGCCGCTAGTTCCTTCAGTTGGAACTGTACTTGTTGTTGTCTAGTGACCAATTGTCACTTGAGGTGTACTAAAACCCTGTGAGTTCCCAGGATTTCTTATAATGGAATCGAACTGTTGCCATTCTTTAAGGAGCTTGGGATCGATTTGAGTATTTATATCCATGTGTTCACTGCCTTGTTCCTATTCTTTCTCTTGTTATTTCTCCTGTTCTGGCTCTTTTCCTTTCTCAGGAATTTTTGCTACAGCTAGGGATTTGTTACTAGTTTGTTGTTCAGGCTCGCTTGACTGGATTGCTGGGGTGGTAGCTAATAAGTCCAGAGGCAGAGTTTGCAACCTCTGTTCTCTGAGCCTATTTAACACTTCGAGCCCTTCATCTTTATACCTGATCCTAGCCAATGTTTTTACCTGAAATGATGATTCTGCTGAGGAAAACAGGTCATCAAATTCATCATTTTCATGATCAAACTTTGCAAGTTTGGCTTATTCAAGAACATTATAAGCAACTTTTCTATGGTCATATTGTCTATTGGGGATGGTTGCAAGATTGAGCATTTGTGTTTTTTCTGCCTCCTTTTCTGTGAGTTTATAATCATGGAAAGTGTAAACACCGCATCTCAAAGGAAATGTAGGCCATACTTGCTTCTTAGGATTTCTAAGAGTTTTGGATGTCCCTTCTATTGTTATCTAGTAGGCCAATTCCCAAGCTAACAACTTATCGGGCACATACAGAGGAAGGACATGGGGTCTTGTAAGGCTACCAAAAAGCCTTATATAAGTGAACTTGTCTTCTTCGAACCAATTACTAACTGCAGTCAAGTCAATCCTTGCTTCCTTGGAAATCCTCGGGGCAGGCTTATCAAAAATAGCATAATAGACAAGCAACATAAAACCATTGCAAATTCTGTACAAATGATCTTTGTAGTGGGCTTTCCATAACATTTTTTATAAAACACTTTCCTCGCAAATATTAAAATTTGTTGAGAAATACATTAACAGAAAAGTTTCCAAACAGTTATCTTGCAAATACATGAACGAAAACGAGAATTTTGCATCTTGCAAATACATGAACTAAAATGATTTATTTCCACCCATGACTAATTTGTTGCACACTTTTGGGAGTCTTATAATAAATACATGAAGTAAAATGAGCATCTTTTGAAAGATGATTTATTTCCACCATTGACTAATTTGTTGGTCATTTTTGAAAGTCTTATAAGATCCATTGAAATATCTCTCTGGAGCTCTTTTTGTTGGCAAAACCAATAAAGGACCATATACCAAGACATGGATATAATACTTTTTCCGTTGAAAGTTTTCGTAATCCCTCTCGTTGGTGATGCAAAGCACTCAAGATATACAAAATCCATACCAATTTCAAAATCTTTATGTTCTTATTGCTAAATAATAGACCAATATCATTTAGGTATTAAGGAAATATCCACTCTCGTATTCTGAAGTTGTGATTTTCTTACTAAAAATACATTATTTATAAACTTAACCATGGTTTCATGGTAATGAAAATATTTATTATAAAGTTAATATTGCATGGGAATGAAGTTGTTTTTGTCATCTTAACATGTAATTTATGAGAATATAATTTGAGTGGGAAGGTAGCACTTCATCTCATAACCATTACGGTTAAATCTAGTTGACTTAGTTACATACATGATTGCTAGTGATTAGTTTCCAGTAGGTAGATATATGTTAATGGTGGATATTAACCATCAAAGGCCTTCAACCTAAAAGATGTTGTGATTTCATTACCTTTTATTGCACTTCAAGACCCTCTAAATATTGATCAAGTTGATTGGGATCAGAGGTTAATTCTTTAAGTCATATTTATTAATATTTTTCTTGTCATTTTTTCTTTCGTAACTTTCTAAATATCAACATGAAACCTCGCTATCTGCCATAGATTAATTTCCCATTTATATAAAAATGATCTTGAGCATACATGTATGATTTGTGAATTTTTATGTTAGAGTAGTCAATATTTCTCATAGATTTCACCAATAGCACATACTATACACAAAAAAATCCAATTTCTTTCTTATAGTTTCTCAAGCAAGGATATTAAGTGTTAATATTGTCTTCACGTGATCACTATTTTGTTTTCAATATATGTTATGCTTCCACATTACTTTACTTGATATTTGTTATGATGGAAAGTTTTGAAACATTTATTCTTCTCTTTTCCAATGTATCTATGGAGTTTCTTGTGCCACCAGCGGATCCTTCATCACTTTCCCCTATAGATGTGAAGTTTTCTATGGAAAAGACCATTTGTGATATGAAGGCAACTTTTTCTATTTTTCATCTATGATAAGAACAATATAGGTTGATATACACTGATTTGCATCATTAAAAAGGTGGAAAATGGCATGGATCGATGTATATAACCACGTTAGTAAATGTGGTTGTGCTAGTTGACGGCCAAATTGTGCGGGGCCAATTTGCTAGCCATGTTTGAAGAGAGTTGAGAAGTGTGACCATGATATTAATGTTAAAAATGTTAATGTTAACATTAACGTTAATATTAGTAGTCATATATTAACATTAATGTGAACATTAATATTAACATATAATGTTAAAATTAATATTAATATGTTAATATGTTAACATTAGTATTAGCATTAATATGTTAACATTAAATTTAATATGTTAATGTTGATAGTAATGTTAATGTTAAGTTTGAAGATCTACACATTGCATCGGTATCAAGAGCAATTGCGCGAGCTGGGTGAAACAGGGGTTTACAATTCATGGAATTTTCAGACCTAGGGTTTGAAACTGGAAGGGAATAGGGTCAGAGTGGCAGAAATTTTCAAGAGGGGACAGATCTTGACCCGACAGATGGTAAACGAGGGGTCCATAGGGACCCCTACTTACAAACAGATAATCATGCACAAACAAACATCACAGGAAGGTGTGCAAATTGCAGGGTATGAAAGGTCACAGAAAGAGGATGGGACCAGCAAGGGAAGGAGAAGATATGAGGGCAAGGAGGAACACAACACTCAAAAACTGAAAGGAAAGGAGAGCGACGGTAGAACAGACAGTAGAAGCAAGGAGAAGGCAGCGCAGGCACATCCCGCACTTGAGAAAAAACAAGAGAAGGAGCAAGAAAATGGTGAAAAGGGAGCTCCGGAAAAAGAGAGCGAGGAGAAGGGGAACAAACCAGAAAACCTCAATGGAAAAACGACTCAAGGCCCATGCAAGCCTAAAACAGCAAAAGCCCTAAGGGTGGTGATAACAGACCCAAAAATTCAAACCTACAGAGAACACATGACTGAACATGCAGTGATTTTCAAGTTCATGGGACTCTGGCCAATGGAAAGGGTGCTCTGTCAAGGGATAAAGCAACAATGGAAACCCAAAGGTGATGTTAGACTGCACCTAGGAGCCAAAGGTTTTTTCACTGTTGTTTTTTCGAATCTAGAGGATAAGGATAGAATATTTGATGGTGGACCTTACTTCTTCGCTTCAGCGGGCCTCTATATGAGGCCTTGGAAACCCAACTTCGTGCCAGAAAAAGAAACCTTCAAGCAGGTGCCAGTCTGGATTCGCCTCTTCGCACTACCAATAGACTATTGGGGACATTCAACTCTAAAACAGATAGGTGACAATTTAGGGACTTTTATCAAAGCTTCAGAAGCCACTCTGCAGAGAAGATATACTTCCTGTGCTCGAATCTGTGTGGAGTTGGATGTATCGGGGGCATTGCATGAAGGACTGTGGTTGGAATATAGGGATGAGGACTACTTCCAAGCCATTGACTATGAGCAGATTCCATTTCGCTGTAGGAAGTGTCATGAGCATGGACATTTAATCAGAGAATGTCCATTAAACAAAACATCGGAAGAACTCAAGGGAGATCAGGCAGAAAAGAACAGGGATACCTTCATTCGGCCAAGAGAAAGACAAAGAGCAAACAGGAAACGCCCAATCGGAACAAACACAACACAAGGTAATACTAGTAATGCTTTTGAAGTATTGGAGACTGAGACCGAATCAGAGGACCATAATAAGGAACAAAATACCTCTGAAGCAAACAAAACTACAACAGAGTATGCAACCAAAGCAATGGAGGAAAATATTCAAAACATTACAGAACAGACTCAGGAAGTAACAGAAGGGGCAGATGAAGATTAAAAAATGCTCATAAGTGACATCGGAAGTGAGGAAATGGAGCTCAATGAGGTATTAGAGCAGGAAGGAGTTAACCTACCAGACATGGTGGAAAACTGGAAAAAGAAGGGGATGGAAAACATATCGGAAGAGGAAGTTAGGAAAATTAATGAGATATTCATAGCAAAATAGAAAGCAGAGATTGATATGCAAAACAAGAATCTGGGCGTAGCAAAAGGAATGGGACTCTGAACAAAAAGCCTACTTCATACATCCACCAACTCCAAACAAAGGAAGAAGAGAGGGCGTAGATCCAATAATGAGGCATTGCAGGAACTGGGACAAATGCTTTTAAACTCTGGTAAGATGAAAGCTCTAGAAGCTTTTTCTCTTAACTACTATTTTTTTGTGTTAAAATGAAAGTCATCTCTTGGAATGCTAGAGGGCTCAATAGCCAAATAAAATAGAGACTCTTAAAGAGGAAGGTCCAAAAGGAAAAACCTGACATTATATTTGTGCAAGAAACCAAATGCGCAAGTAATACTATTTATAATGCAAGAAAAAAGCTAGGTAGACAAATGGAATACCTGGAAACTGCTAGTCATGGATGGGAGGGAGGTTTAGTTACCCTGTGGAATCCGCATGTAATCAAAATCCTCTCCTCTGAAGCTACTAGGTCCTTTATAGCCATAGAAGTTCAAGTGATAGGCAATTCAGAGACCTATTTGTGCACCAATGTTTACGGGCCTCAGAAGTTAGAAGAGAAATACAATTTTCTTAGAACTTTATTGAATCTGAAGCTCAGATATCCCAGTGCGAAGGAAATCATAGGAGGGGATTTCAATATGATAACTACACTATTGGAGAAGAAAGGAGGGACCAGGAGACTCAACAAAGATTCTGAAGCATTCTTAGATTTCATCAACACAGCTAAATTAGTGGATGTCCACCCCAAGAGTGGGGCTTTCACTTGGAATAACAGAAGGGGAGGTGAAAGACAAATCGCCTCTCGTCTTGACAGATTTCTAATATCTGAAAGTATTCTGTTGGAGGGAGTGATAGTAGAATCAGACATTCTACCTAGTGGAGGGTCAGACCATTGGCCCATTTCTCTGATTGCTGCTATCCAGGGCACTCCTAGAAATAAGCCATTTCGATTTGAGAAATTTTGGCTTAACCATCTGGACTTTACTCAACTTGTTGAGAAGTGGTGGCATGAACCGATGGACATCAGAGGTACCAAAATGTACAAACTACAAGGTAAATTGAGATACATCAAAAATAAAATCAAAACATGGAATATAACAGTTTTTGGGAACATATTCAAAGAAAAAGCCAAGATAGAGGAGCAGCTAGAGCAGATTCACAAAGGCTGGATAACTGGAGATAGCAACCTAGAAACTGCAAACAAAGAAAAAATTTTGATGCAACAATGGCAGCTTCGTTGCCAACAGGAAGAGACCCTTTGGAAACAAAAGTCCCGGATTCAGTGGCTCAAGGAAGGGGAACAGAATACCAAATTCTTTCACAGATCAGCACTGGACTACAGAGGCGCCAATAAAATCCTCAGTCTCAAAAACGAACAGGGAGACATTCTCCAGAATCATCAAGGAATTTCAACCTTGCTCACTATGCATTTTAGCAGCATAGCTCAGGAGCCAGAGGTAGATAGAACAGAAGCAATTGCTGAACTCATCAAATCCATTCCCAAAACAATCACTAATGAGCAAAACCTTGCATTAACTAGAGAAATCTCTTTGGAAGAGGTGGAAGAAGCGATGAAGAATATGCCAAATGAAAAAGCACCTGGGCCTGATGGCTTTACCATCAAATTTTACAAGGCTTGTTGGGAAATTGTTAAAACTGAGGTCTGGGAAGTGGTGGAGGACTCTTGGCATTCTGCCTCAATTCTCAAATCTCTAAATTCAACTTTCCTGGCCCTGATTCCAAAAGAAGAAGAGGCCAACACCCCAGCAAAATTTCGGCCTATTTCTTTGTGCAATGTCATTTATAAGATTATCTCTAAAGTCATTGCCAACAGATTGAAACCTATTCTCCCGAGCCTCATCTCAGAAGAACAATCGGGATATGTTGAGGGAAGACAAATTCAAGACAATATTTTACTAGCACAGGAAATGATTCATACACTTCACTCCAGAAAAATTGCGGGCATGATGATGACACTTGACTTATCAAAAGCTTATGATAAAGTCAACTGGAATTACCTAGAAGCTATCTTAAAAGCTTTCGGTTTCGCCAATCAATGGATAAAGTGGATTTTAGCTCTGATCAAATCTACTAAATTTTCTATACTGGTAAATGGTGCCCCTGCCGACCAATTCTCCCCCTCTCGAGGACTCAGACAAGGAGACCCATTATCACCTTTCCTTTTTGTTATCCTGATGGAAGCCGCAGCGCTAAACAGGAAGGAAGGATCAGAGGATTGCAACCCTTGCCTTCCATTCCAGCGACCACTCACCAACAATTTGTTGATGATACAATGTTACATGGTTCTCCTATAGTCAAAGAAGCCCTGGGCTATAAAAGGATCCTCAATCTTTTCAGCGAAGCCTCAGGTATGGAAATTAATCTATCTAAATCCACCATCTTCTTTTTCAATACGCATTTAGCTGTGCAAAAAAATCTCTCTATCATTCTAGGCTTCCGAAGAGGCAGTCTGCCCTCGAGGTACCTAGGAGCACCTCTAACGGATAAACCTTGGCAAAAAATTCATTGGGAGAAGATCCTAGCCAGTCTGGAGAAAAGATGTCATCACTGGACCCATAGGGCCCTCAATTTTGTAGGGAGGCTAGTTTTAACCAAAGTTGTACTGCAAGCTATTCCTCAATATATGCTCTCCATAATCCCGGCTCCCAAAGGAGTCCTGCAGCAAATGAGAGTGATTCAGAGAACTTTCTTATGGACAGGAAATGCAGAGAAGAAAAAGTGGGCACTAGTCGCATGGAATAAATTGTGCAAACCCAAACAATTGGGAGGGTTAAACCTGCTAGACCCCTTCACCATCAATAGGGCCTGTGGGGCCAAGCTTTGGTGGAAATGGCTGAAGGAACCCAATCTTCCTTGGGCTAGACATTGGAAGGAGAAATACGCTCCAATGCACAACACTTAGAACTTGATCAGAATGCAAGAGAATCCAGAGGGTTCACCAATCTGGAACCTAGCAAGGAGAAATCGAGGAATTATACAGGAGAATAGCTTCTGGGAAATTCGCAATGGGAAAACGGCCTTTTTCTGGGAGGATGCCTGGCAACAACTCCCTAAGTTAGAGAGGCCAGAGTTTGCAGATCTGCAAAGAAATTATCAAGGGCTTGGGAGAACAACGGTAAATCACTATTGGACTCCTAATAACAGGGACCCGGAATGGAGAAATTGGGCAATCAATGAAACAGAGAACATAACTGAAGCAAACAACGACGTCAGGGACCTGCAAACTCTATTAAACAAAAGAAGAATTAGGAAGGCGGATGACAACGACCAACTAAGATGGGGAAAGCAAGGAGGGGGCAATTTCACGCTCAAAGAAGCCAAGACTTGTATCGAAGATTCAAAGCAAATTGAAAAGGTACAATGGAGCAACAAGGTCTGGGATTCTCAGTTCTGGCCAAAAATTAAAATCTTCCTCTGGCTCCTAATGCACAGGAAAACTCTAACTTGGGAGAATCTCCGCAAGAAAGGGTTCTGTGGCCCTTCTAGGTGTCCCATGTGCAACAAGGAAGAAGAAACTATGAACCATCTCTTTAACACATGTGAATCGGCAAATCTATTGTGGAATTGGGCGGAAAGCACTTTGCAACAAACAGACAGAACTAGAGATTCCATCCAAGAGACCATCGAGAATTGGCGAGGCAATTTCTCCAGTAATCAAAGGGTCAACATCATTTGGAAAATGATGCCAGGGTTTATTACATGGACAATCTGGAAAGAATGGAACAGAAGAGTTTTCTTAAACGAAACCAGGGATTTAAATCACTCAATAGAAATTATTATACAAAATATAAGACAATTGGTTCTTGTCAAAAGCAAAGCAGATCAAGATAGTAAAGCTTCAAATCTGGACTTACAAATTCTGAAAGCCTTTAACCTGGATAATGGAACTTGCGTGGCTACAGTTAATCGCCAATAGGAGATAAGCACCACTTTAAGTATCTGGAAACGACCACATGTAGGCTTCCTCAAGCTAAATTTCGATGGTGCATCGAGAGGTAATCTAGGAATGGCTGGCATCGTTGGCATTATAAGGAATAGATAAGGATAAATTCAGCACATCTACAACAGAGCCTTAGGGGAAGGAACAAACAATGAGATGGAGTTCGCAGCAATGGAACAGGGTCTCAGAATTCTTAGAAATTTACAGGCAGGCGCAACAGTAGTTGAGGGGGATTCCCAGCTCGCAATAACAGCAGCCAGAAGGATGTATGCGGGAGCTAAAGCTAGCAAGGTTACACAACACTGGCGACTGGCTAAAGTAACAGAAAGTATAGCTGAGCATTTGGGGTGGCTGAAAGGTTTAATCTTTCAGGCTGTTCGTCATAAAGCCAATGCAGCTGCGGACCATTTGGCGAATTATGGTATAGAGAACCCCACTAGCATATTGGACAGCTGTTGGCAGGACGTCACCTGCCCGGAATTAAGAAATAAGTGTACCCTGCTCTCGAGGCAGGATTTGGTGAATGAAAGGTAAGGACAAAGAGTCGGTGCTCTATGCAGGCTTAACGATATGATGAGGATCATGCGTACTGTGGGAAGAATTAAAGGTTGGAAAAAGAGCGAAGGACAGGCAGAACAAGAGCATTCAATGCTCGAGCAGGAGGGAGTCATTCCCATCAGATATATGATAAAAAACAATGAGCGCCGCCGACGCCCATATAGAAGATGGGACACTTGGCATGCTTCGGAGGATGGCAAGAGAGGTGACTATAAGAGCAGGAAATCGGGTCATTACCGAAAATATAAACCACCAAGGAAGAATAATTATGATAAGACCTGCGGGCAACAAGGGATAGGTTGGAATGCACCCAGTTATTCTCCCAATCTCATCTATTTATTCTCAGCCCCTGGCAACGGCAGAGCCACTGTTTCTTCGAGTTGTAGGCTGAAAATCTTTTCCCTAATCCTTAGAACACTGTGCTATCAGTCGTGTGTGGTTAAGATAATGGCGGGTGAGGGGAGCCGAAGCGCATCGGCCAACCGAGATCTGAAACGAGCTCGGGAAGCCTATGAAACATGAACATCGCAAAAAGAAAAATGAAGAATTGAGGAGCTGGAGGCCATTGTTACTGAGGAGGAGGAAAATTTGGAAGCACAGGAGTTGGAGAAGGAAATGGACTGGGTTCAAGACCCTGGTACAATAACAACGCGTGTAACTCAGTATGTGCGTATGCAAGCAGAGATGTGGAGGATGAAAACAATGTTGGCCAAAGCCATTAGTATGCAGGGGGACTATACCAACCAAGTTCGTCAAGCTCAACAAGCAATTGCAGTCACGTCAGAGGAGCATGTGGCGATTCTGGAGAGTCTGGAGTTCAAGATCAGCAGACTGGAGCAACAATTTGACAGTATTTCAAAGGAAATCACAGTCCTGATCAGTCTCTTGCGTCATACTATAAGTCAAGATGCCAGGAATGTTGGGGAAAATATGGAGGGGCACACAAGCGATAATCAGAGTACACTTCCAGTGCCATCTCAGGTGGGAAACGCTAAGGCGTCGACTGGTCCGAACACCTCCAAGAATTATATTGTTCTTGAAATGTAATGAGTCTCTGCTGTCTGTTCTTGCTGTATTCCTAAGGGATGGGTCAGTTTATGTGGCTGTCAACCTTGGTTTTTTTTCTTTGTTTTGTCAAATTTTGCTCCGGGCTCAACTATAGATGTCCTCGGCTCTATGTGAATCGTTGTTTGGTTACTGCTGATTTTGTCAACCCCCAACTTTCTCTACCGCCCTGCGCGGTGTGCCCAGGGTCTTGTGGATTCTCTAGTTGGTCATGACAAGGTGCTTGCTTAGTAGGATGGCAGTCCTCTGTCTGCTCGAGCAGACCTTTTGTAAAATATGTATTCTGATTCTAATATAATTTGCTGATTTACAAAAAAAAAAGTAATGTTAATGTTAATTTTAATATTTATATATGTATTATAATGTTAATATAACAATTTTATGTTTACCATTATAACCATGGTTGATGATGGTTGGTATTACATTAATGTTAATATTAATATTAACATTAATGTCAATATTCACATTAACAGTAACATTAGCATTAATATGTTAACACTAGTGTTAACACCAACCTAGATCCATCTTAACCTCGGATCTATCAATCATTGAGAGGGATCAATCTCTTGAGGTGCAAACCTCTTTTATAAGTGAAAAATTTGAGTTAAGATTTGCATCTTGATAGATTCAAAATGTGTCGACCTGAAAAATTCCGATGTGATTTTCCTGAAGATTCTCCTTATAAACATTATGGATCACAAAAGCTTGCACTTAGAGAGATTTGATCCCTCTCAGTGCTTAATAGATCCAGGTTTAAGATGGATTTAGGTTGGTTTCAGTCGTACGCAGTCACATAAAATTTGTTGAATATATAGCTATTTTGATAAATTTAAATATGCTAAATATGTTTAAGATTATTTTACTCATTTTAATTTTAAATTTACCTAGTTAACTCAATTTTTTGAGATGATAGAGAATGTTAACACCTTGAATGATGAAATTAAAATTTTGAATGCAAAGTGACAATGTGGAATGGAAAAAAATGTGAATAATAAGAACATAGTCAATTACAAATAGTCTTTATAGTGAGCATTCTCAAACTATTTTCTTCTACTTTCCTTATTGTCACACACGTTCGTTTTTCCATCTTTTCATATCAATCATATGAAAAGGGTGGTTGAAATCATAAACCATTTAAATCTTTAACTAGAGCTATTGTAGTGATCCATATTTATAACAAAAAAAATGAAATATAGATTCAAACTTAAACATAGAGATACAACAAAACAAAACTTCAATTAATAAAATAACAATTACTGGAAATTTGTTTACGTACATAAGAGAAACAAACTAGCTTATACAATGGTAGATTATCTCTAAGAAGAGATGTGATGGTTACGTGCCTTCTGAACTGTGTCACAATGAGGATCAAAGGCCTTTTTATTATTGAGGAAGAATGGAAAACCATAAACATCCAAAAACCTAGCCCTAGCAGATAAATCTCTAAAAGATTGTGGGACCATTGGGATTAGTAAGAATACCAAATTCTCATGGTTTTAATTTTGGAATATGATCTTTTTTAGAAATATCTATCGAAGGACAATAAATTTTCATGACAAGCCCCTACCCTTTGGGCTATGGGCTGGCACATTTTCCAAAAAATGTCATTTAAGGCCTCAAAATGGCTCTAGAAATCAATGCACATTACTACTCTATTTACTTTGAAATTAATGTACATCATATATCTAGCTACATAAAACCAGAAATCAACATTTACATTGAAATCAATGCATCTAGTGCAATCAATCAAATAGGATTAGAAATCAACATCTACATTGAAACCAATGAATTTAGTGAAATAAATAAAATAGAATTAGAAATCAACATCTACAGTGAAACCAATGCATCTAGCGCAAGAAACCAAAAAGGATAAAAAAAAATACACTGAAATCGATGCATCCAGTGTAATCAATCAAATAGGATAAGGAATAAACATCTACACTAAAACCAAAGCATCTATTTCAGTGAAAATTTCATGACTTTACAAATCCAAATTATTTTACCTTTTGTAAAAGACTTACTTCTCTTTCTCTATGGTTAATAATCTTCAATATTATATAATACTATATAATATCTATATTTGTCTTTGTGTGTCTCTTTCTTCTTCCCTCTTTCTCCCCCCTCCCTCTTTGTGTCTATCTCCCTCCCTCTCTCTCCCCATGCCCCCTCGTATCTCTCTACCCCCACCATCCATATTTATATATCCCTCTATTTCTCCTTTCTCTCTTTATCTCACTCCCCAAAATGCACACACACACTCTCTCTCTCCATATATATATATATATAGATATATCTCACTCCCTCCCTCTCTGTATCTATCTGTTTCCCTCTCTCCCCCTCCATCTATATATTTATCTCTCTTTGTCTCTCTACCTCACCCGCTAAACATACACACAATCTCTCTCCATATCTATCTATCTATCTCTCGCTCTTTCCCTCCCCCTCTCTTCCCCTTCTCTCTCTTTCTTCCCCCCAGCTCTCCTCTCTCCTTCATTCTCTCTCCATATCTCCCTTATCACCTGTTGCAGTGGCTACAACCACCCTCCGAAATTTTGCCTTAGCTTCATTTTGGAGCCTTCCTACCAACCATCCTCAGCAGCATGTCTTGCACTATCAAGCACACAATCTTCAATGGTTTTCTAGCAGCATGACAACCTGTGCATGATAGCTTGTTGCATTCCCCTCATAGGCTGCTTCCCCGAACTTGGTCCAGCTGCTCGTTGAGCAGCTCCCTCAAGAAATTGAGCAATTATGGAGGGAAACCAACCTTCCCTCCAAAAATTGTGCAAATTTGACTGGCAGCTTGCTGGGCTCAGAAATTGTGCAATCCTGTCTGTCAACCTTCCCAGAGAAAACTACACAAATCTAACCCAACAGGATTGCTCAGCCTAAGAATTGGGCAATTCTAGGTAGCAGTTAGCTTCTCAGCCCTGAAATTGTGCAATCCCTCTTAGCAGTTAGCTACTCAGCCTTGAAATTGTGCAATCCCTCTGGGCAGCCAACCCATCTCCCTCCCAAAAATGCACAAATTTCTCCCTCAATCAAGTAGGCTATTGGATGTGCCATCAGGTTGACCTGTTCCACCCGGAACCGAGAAAAATTGACTTGCATGTATGGGTTTCTTTTTCCCGAAATAGCAAATAGAAACATGCAAAAATCATCCCTAGATTTGAGGGAGCTATTTTTAGTAGCTGAAGGTTACATGAAAATATCATTTTAGAATCTTTCCTCCAAGTCTCACTTTTTCCTAGATTTGTGGCATGTGCGTCATGAACCTCAAACTTATTTATTAGACGCTTCATAGATCACTTCTTCACATAGATCTTGGAGCTCTGACATCCCACATCACATCCAAGAGTCTTTAACACATCCAGCTCAACTATTTCTGGGTAAGTCCACTTAACTTGTCTTTTGCAACATTTCTGTCGCTTTTTATGTTTTGGCTTGTGTGAGTGTTGTCTGCTTGATTTCTGTGAACGCTTGCAGTTCATTATCAATGGCCTCTAAGAGAGTAGGATCAAAGGACACCGACAGAAGGGAAATTGGAGCAGCAGTTGAGCGAGTCTCTACAAGTTTGCTGATCTATGAAGACACCAAGCTGATTGTAGACAAGGATATCAAGTTGAAATGGCAAGAGATCAATGATGAATTTGCAGGCACATTTGGGGAATATCTCGAAGACCACCAAGTCTATGTGAACATTCACAAGCCCGTCTTGTACCGGATTGCATGCAGGTATCCTGTGTTCCCATGCGTGAACATGATAAATTGGATCGTCTCGCACACTAACCTCGAGACGATGACATTAAGTAGTGTCAACAAGATGGATATAGCTACCTTTAGGGCACATGATTATGAACAGATGTACCATATTTCGAAGCTAGTGGTCACCATGGAGAAACCCTTCAGTATACCCAGTAACAATGCCAACCCCATGGATGTCTTGAAGAACTGGGTGAAGGAGTCAGCCAAATTCAGGATGACACCCAACCACATTTACAAGACGAAGATACTGCGAAAGGATTATCAATACTTGGTCATCTTTGCATGTCGCTTATATGGCCAAGAGAGCACAGAAACCTTCCCGCAAAGTTGGGTGATTGCGTTGGACTAACTGGCTAGTGAAGGCAAAGCATGCAATTGGTCTGACATGTTGGCTCACTGGCTGAAGGAACAGGTAACAAGAGCTCGACAACTGCCCAAAGGTCAGCAAGCACAAATCTACTTGTACCCTTACATCGTAGATGCAATCCGTGCCCATCAGGAGTTACCAGGCTTGAAGTGGGCATGGACATTGGCGAAGACCTCTGTGAACACTTATTGTAAAATGTTGTCTGAATGAAGCTTCATAGGAGTCATCACACAGCTGTCAGATCGTTTTGTCACCCCAGTGTATAAGATGATATTTGAGCAGGATCCACCTTTCATGTCGAAGGAAGCAATGGAGGCACTGATCGACATAAAAGATTGGTATGCCTCACCATCTAATAGCTTCAAACAGATGTAGAGTGTGGAGAAGCCTCCGCATGTTTTGCCAAAGTTTTCCATGGACAAGCGCGTCATGCAAGAAGTATCATACCACATCTAAACAGGACTGTCAGCTAGGCTCCACTGGAAGAAGAAGGCACCTCGGCCCGCTCTTCTGTTGTGGATTGGGTTATATGATATATTAAATTTTAAGCATGCGGATGTCGAAGCAAAGGAGATCAATAAATATCCATTCGATGCCTGAAGCTACAATCCGTATGACCCACATTGTTTTGTAAAAGATCACTGCGCGAGAGTACTGTTTTAGTGGATTCACACAGCGTGTCATTAGGCAGAGAAGGACCCATGGAGATATTGTTACAACTTCTCCAAGCCCAATGAATCGGTCGACATCGTTGTGGAATGGTTAGCAAAGAAGTGTGAAGCAGCATCCAAGAGAGCACCAACAACAACAACAGTAGAGGTAAACATACCGGTGCTCGACAAAGGCAAGAGGAAGATTATCGAAAATGCGGAGTCAGAACAAAGTTGCAAGTTTCGAGGAGACCCACTTGTGCATAAATTAGCTTTGGCAATAGAGGTGAAGAGGCAACATCACAATAGGAGGAACACGCAAAGGAAGAGAGAAAAACAAAGAATGGAGGAAACAGAGAAGGAGTTGCATGAGTTTAAGGAGTAACTCCGGAAGGTACAAGAGCTGTGCAGATAGGAGAAGGAAGCACAACAAGAACAGGTACAGTAGGGGGCGCAACATGTAAAAAGAGATGAAACTGCACCCGTACAGGTAATTGAATCATCCAAACAGCTGGCACCAAGCAAACAAGGTGAGAAATTGCAGGAGCAGGACTTTGCTCAAGATATTGAACAAGCACTTGAGCAGATGGATACAAATATGGAGCAGCAGGAGTTAGAACAAGAAATCAACCTCATGATTTATCATCAGGAGGTCAACCCACCAGCTTCACCATATCTAGAAGTGGAGCAAGTCCCAAGTGACCAAGGAGACACTAAGATCCTTGGAGATCAACCAAAAAGAGAGATGTACAACATATCATTCAACGAGTCATAGCATAGATTTGTGCAATCTCACAGAGTGTCTACTCTTGATGATCACACATCTCCTGCACAATTTGAGTTACGAGTGATCGTGTCTGACGTGCACAAGCATCCAACAACATTGGCCGATGTTATCAGAGCATATGCCAAATACATTAGCTCGAGTGTTCACTTCTTGATAAGTGAGAATGAGAAAATGACTAAGGAGTTACAGACGACCAAGCAGGGAGGAGAATTGGTTACGGCATCCACCCGAGCAGAGTTGAAGAAGGCAATACTGGATGAAGTATTGTCCCTTGATACAACCATGCGGGCACTATATTCCAAGTTTGGTACCATGCATAAGGAAGTTGTCCATATCAATGGTTGGAAACAACGATGTGCTAGGAGAGCACGTATCTTGTCAAACGTGCATGTTGTTGTTGATTACGTGCAAACATGGACAATGAGATATAAGGGAGCCTCATTACACTTGCCCAATATGATGAAGCATAGAGCGATCAAGCTGAAGGCACACATCCGGAGTCAGATTTGGAACTATGAAGATCTCCTAAACATCTCTTGCAGCTCATCACTAGTCTACAGGCTTCCCATGCACGGGTATTCAGGAGTATGGATGTTTTTGTGCGTGCACACATGATACCATCTATTGGGACACTCCCCAAGGCAAAGTCAAAGGCACAAGTACAATTGAAGCTTGATTCGTACTTTGACGAGTTGATGCACACAGCCACCAGTGAAAACTTGGTGATCAGTGCAGACACCATGCATCAGTATGTCGTTGGTCCAGCCGCACTCAAGAAAATGATGTGCATGTTATCAGACAAGTTGGACAAAGGAGCTTGAGAAGTGTACCCAGATGCTATGGAGGCAAGAGTTCGTTTCGAGAAATATGTCACCACAGAGTAAATGGACACCATCGCGTACTACCAAGCATGGCATCAGTTTGCCATTGTCGACCATCGCGAGGATGTAAAAGAGCTGGTCTTCCCATAGTTGTCTAAGTCATAGTGATGTCTTGCATGGCTTACTCAAGCCTATTTTGTCTCACATGGGTACATGTGCAGATTGTATGGAATGTCTTGTCAAGCGGAAGTTCAAGTGTCGATAGTTGGATGTAACATTCATAGAGTAAATGAAGAGTCATGAGGATAGATGAACAATCATAAAGGGGAATGTCAAGGACCACCCCACCCTTTGCAATATATAGTCCCTCATAACTCATTGTAAAGGCTTTTGGTCAGCCAAGCTTCTGATAGGAGTATCTTAGAGAGAGCATGGACAATATTGTAACGAGCCTTGGCTTCTCCATTGTGCAGAGCTAGTACATCTCTTTGGAGGAGCAGGTGGCAGTGACTGTAATGTTCCGCTGTCGGAACTAGTGGTTGGTCATGGTTGTATTGTATGACTGGAACTTACACTTCTTAATATAACAGAGCCAACACTTTTCATGCATATGCCATATTGTATTTCAGCTATCTTTTTTACTCTAAATGATATATGTATCTGTTTGGTTATGCATGCATGTGTAGCTATGTTTTTCATATGTATGTATGAATATTACTAAAATGTGATGTTGGTTTAACCATCACTTTGAATTGCTAGCTCACTTTCCTTCCAGCTTTTGATGCATCTTAGCTTGTGTGTTCCCTTCTTAACTTCATTCTTTCACAAGTTTCCAAGGGGCGCACTCACCTCACCCTCCGTGTGTTAGAATCACTCATGCACCTTCCTTGACTTACTGCATATGTCACACCCTTGCTACCAGTAGGGACATCTTACTTGCCTCTGTGCAAAACCCTGGTCAAAGTGATACCCTACGACCCACTACTGGGACTCCTACACCAAATAGTCTGAGGTCTAGTTGTGACTTCTTACTGGGGAGATCCCCTGACATGTTGGCGGGTCCAACACTATCAATGTTTTTGGTGCTAGAAGGAGGGATAGATGACAAGTTGTGTCCTCTCATCCTATTTTGAACCTTTGCACATCTATCATGGATTCAGTCACACTCACCCTCCACTATGTTTTTCGCATGTCGAACCTCTCAGCATCACGAGGTTGTTTTTTGATCTCTTGTCCGAATTCATGTATGATGGTGAAGGTGAAGTGACATGGCTCGTGTTCTTACAAGACTTATTTGCCATGCTATACAAGGAAGATGGATGTTTTCACGAAGAGGCCAGCCTATTGCTTGCATAAACACTTCGCGAATCCCCACAACAGTGGTTTGCAGCCTGCCAGCTGACAGCGTGCACTCACTTGAGCAATTCTGTGATCTCATTGAATCTACTTTCCATCATTTTGATCTAGAACCTCTTTACCAAAAACTGTTACAACAACGGAAGGCCACGCATGAATCACAGGTGGATTTTTGGCAGTGCTTTCGTGATTTGCAGTTTGAAGCTCCAAAAAGCCATATGAAATTTCCTTATCTTTGGGATAATTTGAGTATTGTCTTAACAAATCAGTCCATCCCAAGAAGAAGTTTGAGCCCAAGCCCTGCTCAGCATACATTAGTGATGGAGCTGCGCAATTGTAGACGAATACAGTTGCTGTCATAAGTGACTATCCTCTGTCCCCTCATCAAACAGCTCCACCACTATACAGTGATGTGGGAGAACAAGCACACACATCTGTTCAGCTGTCACATCCTCCCAACATCACTTCGCTTAATTTTCGCGCAGATTTGGTTGTGAGTCCATTGAGTTGTCACATTCATTTTGTACCTCAACCTCCGTCTTTGTACTCGAATGATCCTCCGGATGATACTGTCTTGTGTTCTTCCATTCCAAACTTTACACTTGTTGTGAACAAGGATCAAGCCATCGACAGAGTTGGTGTTGCACAACCAACATGCATTGTCATTCATAAAGAGTATGACTCGGAGCTTGAACATCAACACTCAGTGAAGGATGACTCGCTTTTGTCTGAGTCTCCTCCGTTCTTTCACGACATATTTGGTGAACCTTCCATCCATGATTTCGCATGTGTATCTTCATCTACAGATGCACCCATTGATTATCATTCGCAGAATGCACCGAATGTCAGTCCATCATCCGACAATGGAGAGGATAAATTATTCATTGAAAATCCACTTGATACATCTTCTTTTTCTGGAAACGCAGAGGGTGAATTTGTCTTCTTCTCATCTACCCCTCTGTTTGATTCATCAGATCATGAGGATGCCGATGAAATCATTGATTTTGCTGATCGTAGCTGTCATGATCTACTTACTCTCGTATTCGATCATGATGAAGATTCAGTAGCAGTTGATTTTTCAAAGCCACCTGTTTATGATGATATGTCTGTCGATGAAGTCGAAACCCCCCAGAGTGTTGAGGCACTTCATCCCAAGCTTATGGTTATGTTAGGCCCTCACTATCCTGAGGTTGGTTTCACTTACAATCAAGAAATTGTTAAAACACCTAAGGCTCCTCATCACTCATCTGTATGCATTGAAGATCAATCTCACACATAGATCATGCTTCCTCCACTCGAACTACGCTACCCTATTGCTCATGCATTGGAGGAATCTTACATTGTAAGCACATGTGCATGCCATAAGTTGTCTTTGTTTCTTTCATTTGCTTGCATGTCACAGTTAAGAGTATGTGTATGCATAACAACTACACGTAGTGCCACACAACACCAAGATAAGTCCACGGATAACATGTCATGTACTTGCACTCACTTATGCTCTGTGGACACAGTTAAACTTGGAGTGTGTTTGCCTTCATTGTTATATCCTTCATGTTTGCTAGTTCGCATAGCTTTGTTGTTCACGAACCATGCCTTCACCAACATGGGTTGACCAATGCGCTGGTTGTTGCATTGGAAGTATCACTTCACGTGATCAGGCCCATGCACTATTAGCTTATGAGTAGGAGTAGTGTTTGCATTTGGTTTATTTGCTTGCATGCTTGTTTTCTTACTTGATTTACACGTTTGTTTTTTTCTTTCTTGTTTTCTTACTTGCTTTTCTTTCACATTTACTTCTTCTTTCGCTTTGTTTTGTGTTTGTTTGCTTGTTTTTGTTAGTAGGTTAGTTTCGCATGAGACCATGTGTGAATCTTGAAACAAGCTCGGTAAAGTACAAGAGGCCTTGGGTATATATCACTACCTGGTTATCCATCATCTTGCCTCTATATAAAGAACTTGTTATCTTTTAGTCCATAATATGTCGATGGAAAATACATACTATTCGAAGTGAACCTTGGTGAGAACACAACGCTTGCGCGCTAACTAGTGTCACCTACTCTATTCGGTTGTTTTTTGGTTAACCCTTGGTAGCTCAATCAAGTAGAGTAAGGTGAGGGGGAAAACCTTAACAAAAATGTCAGAGGTATATAATAAACTACTTCTCTGAAGGAAAAACCTCTTCTACTCTCAATAATTCGGGATCCCTCTTCCCCCCTCTGAAATGAATAAGTGCTATGCATAGTTATGAAAAAATGAAAAAGTGAAAAATTTCAAAAAAATGAAAAATGAATAAGGTGAAAGAAGAGAAAGGCTTCCTATGCAAAGAGGTGATGCAAGTAACTCCGTCGGGGTACTGACCAGGCTCATTGGCAACGAAGCGATGCTTGTGTTCCTGCATGACTCCGTTGGGGTATTGTCTAGGCTTGCTCGCAGTGGAGCAACCCTAGAGATGAAACTAAGACTTTGATGACTATATTTCTTATGCACCAATATACCCCTCATCCCTAATCGAAACAATTGAGTTGACTTGGCTTGGAATGTGTGTCGACTGACCAAGAGCTTAGCATATGCTACATATTACAATCAAGAAAGTGTGGAAACCAAGATGAACTAAGAACTGAACAATACTTTTGAAGGTGTTAGAATTTATTATCATGAACAAGGTCCATTCAGAGAGCTGGAGTTCTACCAGTGTGTCACCAAGTGTTGTAGCAACTACAACCACCCTCCAAAATTTTTCCTTAGCTTCATTTTGGAGCCTCCCTACCAACCATCCTCAGCAGCATATCTTGCACTCCCCTCACAGGCTGCTTCCATAGACTTGGTCCAACTACTGGCTGGGAATCTCCCTTAAGAAATTGCGCAATTCTGGAGGGGAACCAGTCTTACCTCCAGAAATTGCACAAATCTGACTGGCAACTTGCTCGGCTCAGAAATTGCGCAATCTTGTCTGTTAACCTTCATAGAGAAAACTGTGAAAATTTGACCCAACAGGACTATTAAACCTAGAAATTGCGCAATTCTGGGCAGTAGTCAGCTGCTCAGACCAGAAATTGCATAATCCCTCTGGGTAGCCAACCCAACTCCCTCCCAGAAATGCGCAAATTTCTCCCTCTGGCAAGCAAGCTATTGCATGTGCCATCAGGTTAACCGGTTCCACCCGGGACCGAGAAAACTTAACTTGCATGCATGGTCTACTTTTTTCTGAAATAGAAAAAAGTAACATGCAAAAAGCAACCCTAGATTTTACGGAGCTATTTTTAGTAGCTAGAGGTTACATGCAAAGATCGCTTTAGAATCTTTCCTCCAAATGTCGCTTTTCCTAGGTTTGTGGCATGCACGTCATGAACCTCAAACTTATTTATTTGATGATTCATAGCTCACTTCTTAACATCGATCTTGGAGCTCTCACATCCCACAACACATCCAGGAGTCTTCGACACATCCAACTCATCTATTTCTGGGTAAGTCCACTTTACTTGTCTTTTGTGGAATTTTTGTCGCTTTTTGTATTTTGACTTGTGTGAGTGTTTCCTTCTTGATTTATGTGAAAACTTTCTATCACTTGCATGCATATTAGCTTGTACTAGCACCGTTTCATTTTTCGTTCACATCTCACTGTTTTCGCATGCATGACACTGTTTTGCACGAATGGTCACTGATTTGGCAACTCACTTCACACACATGCATGTTGGTCCATTTTCTTAATATTGCATTCATTTTTTGCATGCACGATCATTCACTCTTGCTTACAATTAGTATCACCATGCATTCACATTCACATTTTCTTTCAGTTTCCCGTTGACGGGTCTGGGCAACCTTGGCCTGGACTCTACCTCACCAAGACAGCATTGCACAATCCTGAGAGGGAAGGCTCTACCTTCCTCTCAGAAAATGTGAATTTATGCCCAGTGACTATCCTCCAGTCTTGCATTGCATAATTCTAAGGGGCAGTGACTGCTGGTCCAGAAAATTGTGCAATGCAGTCACTCGACTTGCAACCCTTTCCACAACACCCAACAGACCAGCTTGGATTTTGCATTGCGCAATTCTAGCAGTCAACTAGCCTCCCAGCTGTCTGGACTACCTTTTGCGTAGTTCCAACAGCTAGTCTCTCGGCCTCCCAAGAAAAATTGCGCAATCCTTGCCAGTCAATCCCTAGGTATGTTGCATGTCATTCCTTAAGTTTTCTTTGGCTTTAGATGACATATTTATTTCCATTCAAGTCTCAATGTCTCCAGATATAGCAGGTGTTCGTCTGTCTCTCAGCAGTTCAGGATCAATTGCCTCCAAGAGAGTAGGATGAAAGGACAACGACGGAAGTGCAACTAGAGCAGCAGTTGAACAAGTGTCTACAAGTTTCTCGATATATGAAGACACTACGTTGATTGTAGACAAGGACATCAAGCTAAAATGGCAAGAGGTCAACGATGCATTTATAGGTACATTTGGGGAATATCTCGAAGACCGCCAAGTCTATGTGAACATTCACAAGTTTGGCTTGTACCAGATTGCATGCAGGTATCCTGTGTTCCCATGCGCAGACATGATACATTGGATCGTCTCGCACACTAATCCTGAGATGATGACATTAAGCAGTGTCAGCGGGACGAAGATTACTACCTTCAGGGCACAGGATTATGAACAAATGTACCATATGTCGAAGCCAATGGTCACCATGGAGACACCCTTCACCATACCCAACAACAATGCTAACCCTAGGGATATCTTAAATAACTGAGTGAAGGATCAAGCCAAATTCAGGATGACACCCAACCATATTTATGTCGAAGATACTACGGAAGGCGTGTCAATACTTGGTCATCTTTGCATGTCACTTGTGTGGCCAAGAGAGCACGAAAACCTTCCCGGAGAGTTGGGTGATCGTGTTGGACCAACAAGCCAGTGAAGGCAAAGCATGCAATTGGTTTGACATGTTGGCTCACCAGCTGAAGGAACAGGTAACAAGAGCTCGACAGCCACCCAAAGGTCAGCAAGCAAAAATCTACATGTCTGCTTACATCTTGGATGCAATCTGTGCCCGTTAGGAGTTCCTGGGCTTGAAGTGGGCATGGACATTGGCAGAGACCTCTGTGAACACTTATTGTAAAATGTTGTCCAAATGTAGCTTCAGAGTAGTCGTCACACAACTGTCAGATCATTTTTTCAACTCGGTGTACAAGACAATATTTAAGAAAGATCCACCTTTCATGTCGAAGGCAATAATGGACGCAGTGATTGACATAGCAGATTGGTATGCCTCACCATCTGACACCTTCATACAGTTGTACAGTGCGGAGAAGCCTCTGCATGTTTTGCCGAAGTTTTCCATGGACAATCTCATCATGCAAGAAGTATCATACCACATCTCAGCAAGACTGTCAGCTAGGCTGCACTAGAAGAAGAAGGCACCTTCCCGCTCTTCCATTGCGGATCAGGTTATACGAGATACATAATTTCAAGCATGTGGATGTCGAAGCAGAGGAGATCAAGAAATATTCGTTAGACGCTTGAAGCTACAATCTATATGACCTGCATCGTTTTGTAAAATATCACTATGCGAGAGTACAATTTCAGTGGATCAATGGGGCGTGTCATTGGGCAGAGGAGGACCCATGGAGAGATTGTTACAGCTTCTCCGAGCCCAATGAACTGGTCAAAATCACTGTGGAATGGTTAGCAAAGTAGCGTGAAGCAACATCCAGGAGAGCACCAGCAGTAGCAGTAGCAGAGGTAAACATACCGACGGGTGACAAAGGCAAGAGGAAGATTGTCAACAGCGTGGAGGCAAAACAAAGCTGCAAGTTTTGAGCAAACTCACTTGTGAAAAAATCAGCTTTGGCAATAGAGGTGAAGAGGAAACAACGCGATAGGAGGAACACGCAAAGGCAGAGAAAAAAATGAAGAATGGAGGAAATAGAGAAGGAGTTGCACGAGTTGAAGGAGCAACTCCGAAAGGAACAGGAGCTGCGCAGACAAGAGAAGGAAGCACAAAAAGAATAGGTACAGTAGGGGGCACAACATGTATAGACATATGAAACTGCACCTGTACCGGTAGTCGACTCATTCGAACAACTGTCACCAAGCAAATTGGTTGAGCAGTTGCAGGAGAAGGAATTTTCTCAAAAGATTGAACAAGCACTTGAGCAAATTTATACAGATATGGAGCAGACATCGACCTCATGGCTTATCATTATGATTTCAACCCACCAGCTTCACCGGATCTGGAAGCGGAGCAAGTCCCAAGTTACCAAGGAGACACTGAGATCCTTGGAGATCAAACAGAAGGAAAGATGTACAACATATCATTTGACGAGTCGTAGCATAGAGTTGTGCAATCTCGTAGAGTGTCTATTCCGGATGATCACACAATTTCTGTGCAATTTGAGGAATGAGTGATCATGTCTTACATGCGCAATTATCCAGTGGCATTGGCCGATGCTACTAGAGCATATGCCGAAGCCACTAGCTTGAGTGTTCGCTTCTTGATAGCTAAGAATGAGTGAATGGCTAAGGAGTTACAGATGGCCAAGTAGGGAGGAGAATTGGTTACAACATCTGCCCGAGCAGAGTTGAAGAAGGCAATAGATGAATTATTGTCCCTTGAGACAGTCATGCGGGCATTGTATTCCAATTTTGGTACCGTGCATAAGGCAATTGTCCATCTCAATGGTTGGCAGCAACGATGTGCTAGGAGAGCACGTATCTTGTCAAACATGCATGCTGCTGTTGATTACATGAAAACATGGACAATGAGATACAAGGGATCCCTGTTACACTTGCCCAATATGATGAAGCCAAGAGCAGCCAAGCTGAAGGCATGCATCCAGAGTCAGATCCGGAACTATGAAGATCTCCCGCAACTCATAGCTAGTCTACATGCTTTCCATGCACAGGTATTCAGGAGTATGGATGTTGTTGTGCACGCACACACAATCCCATCTATCGGGACACTCACCGAGGCAAAGAAAAAGGCACAAGTCCGACTGGAGCTTGACTTGTACTTTGACGAGTTGATGCGCATAGCCACCAACATAGACTTGGTGATCAGTGCAGATACCATGCATTAGTATGTTGCTGGTCCGGCCGCACTCAAGACAATGATCCACATGTTATCAGACGAGTTGAACAGAGGAGCTTAAGCAGTGTACCTAGATGCTATGGAGGCAAGAGTTCGTTTCCAGAAATATTTCACCATAGAGTACACAGACACCATCGCAGACTACCAAGCATGGCATTAGTTCGCCATTATCGACCATCCCAAGGATGTCAAAGAGCTGGTCTTCCCACAGTTGTTTGAGTCATAGTGATGTCTTTCATGGCTTGCTCAAGCCTATTTTGTCTCACATGGGTACATGTGTAGATTGTATGTAATGTCTTGTCAAGTGGAAGTTCAAGTGTCGATAGTTGGATGTAACAGTCATAGAGTAGATGAAGAGTCATGAGGATAGATGAACAATCACAAAGGGGAATGTCAAGGGCCACCCCACCCTTTGCTATATATAGTCCCTCATAACTCATTGTAAAGGCTTTTGGTCAGCCAAGCTTCTGATAGGAGTATCTTAGAGAGAGCTTGGACAATATTGTAACGAGCCTTGGCTTCTCCATTGTGCAGAGCTAGTATATCTCTTTGGAGGAGCAGGCAATAGTGACTGTAACGTTCTGCTGTCGGAACTAGTGGTTGGTCATGGTTGTATTGTATGACTGGAACTTACACTTCTTAATATAACAGAGCCAACACGTTTCATGGATATGTCGCATTGTATTTCAGCTATCTTGTTTACTCTAAGTGATATATGTACGTTTTTTCTTACGCATGTATGTGTAGCTATTTTCTATGTATGTATGTATGAATCTTACTTAAATGTGTTGTTGGTTTAACCATCACTTTGGATTGCTAGCTCACTTACATTCCATTTTGTAATGCATCTTAGCTTGTGTGTTCCCTTCTTAACTTCGTGCTTTCACAGGTATCCAAGGGGTGCACTCACCTCACCCTCCGCGTGTTAGAACCGCTCATGCACCTTCCTTGACTAACTGCAGATGTCACACCCTTACTACAAAACAGAGACATCTTACTTGCCTCTGCGATAAACCGCGGTCAAGGCGATACCGTATGACCCATTGTTGGGACTCCTACACCAAACGGTATGAGATCTAGTTGGGACTTCTTATCGTGGAGATCCCCTGACATGTTGGCGGGTCCTACACCATCAACATCACCCTCTCTCTCTCTCTACCTTTCTCCCTTTATTTATTTCTTCTTCCCTCCCTCTCTTTCCTCTCCAACTCCATCTCTCTCCCTCCCTCTTTCCTTCTCTCTCTGAAGTCCTCTCCCTTTTCCTTCCTCTCTCTTCCTTTCTCTCCCACCTCCCTTAGTCTCTCCTCCCATCACACACACACACACACACACTCTCTCTCTCTATATATCTCTCTCTACCCTCCAACTCTATCACTATATCCCTCCCTCTATCTTTCTCTCTCCCCCCTTCTCTCCACCCTCCATCTCTACGTCTCCCTCCCTCCCTCTCTCTCTCTTTCCCTCCTCTCCCTCTCTCCCCTCATCTCCCCTCATCTTCTCTCTCTTTTCTTCTCTCCTCTCTCACTCACTCTCTCTCCACCTCTCTCTTTCTATGTATTTGTTCGTTCCTCTCTTTCTCCCTCCCTCTCTCCAACTCCATCCCTCTCTCCCTCATAAAATAACTAGTGAAAGGTTCAAGCTCCGACAATGCAAATATATCGCAAACCAGAACTCGTATTCAATTTCATTTGGTACACTTGGAAATATTTTAAGAGGTAATAACAAGGAAGTAGATTTTCAAGCCAACAAAGCTTATCAAAGACGTCAATGCAAAGTGAGGATCAACTTAAAAGCTCAGAATATACCATCCTATGAATATGAGATATGACACTTTCATTTACAATAACTCCCATATGCGTAATCACCCCAAAATTTAACAATGGTAGGAATAATTCCGATGAAAGGGCACATCAGAGTTCAAAATATCCCCTTTAATCTTTGGAAGGATGGTCATGCAAGACGAAACCCTCTGTAAATTTATCCTCTCCAACTCTCACCATACGAAGACATGATCCAAGCTTATCTTTTTCCTCACATCACACATGTGAGCTAGCTTGACTGCATTACAAATTATCCCCTCCCCTTTCATCTTCTCTCCCTCATCTCTCGTCCTTTTCAAGTTTATCTACCTTTCATTTTGTATAAACCATTTTATGGTATGTTCCTTTGCTCTAACATATCTCTCCTTTGTCCCCAAGCTACCTTTTTCTCTTCTACCTCTTGAAACGGATCTCTCAAATTCGTCTAAATCTCCTTGTAGGTGTTGTGAAAGTTTCCATACAAATTTGGCTCAAGCTAGAGATCTTCGACGACGACAGAATTCTCTGTGTGAACAAGATTTTAACACAGGGTTTGGAAGCCTACAATCAAAGGCACCCTCAACCAAGAAGGAACTCACCATGGCTAACAAATGTTGTGAACATATCGAAAAGGCATTCAAATCTCTGCGAGAAATTGTCACTTCCCAAGAGTGCTGGATCTCCTCTTTGGAACAAAGAATCTCTTTTTTAGAAAGGAAAAATTCGTATGTGTCCAAATCAAACAATAGAGTCCAAGATCAAGCCATGGAAGTTTATTATTGTTTAATAACTATTAAAAGATAATAATATTTGGTTTGATATATTAGGTTTGATAATATTTATGATTTAATATTAGGGTTTACAATATTGTGTTTATAATATAGGGTTTATAATATTAGAGTTTATAATATTGGGTTTAATATTAGGGTTTTACATTCTAATATTAACATTGATAATATTAGGTTTATAATATTAGGGTTATAATATTAGGTTTTATAATATTAAGTTAAAATATTTGATTTGATAATATTACTTGTAAAATATTGGGTACAAAAATTACCAAGGTCGCATTGTGATAAACATTGTCACAATGTACAATCATTGTCGCAATGTTATATTACATTCTAATTTATCCAACATCACATTGCGGCATTACAAAATTAGTCAACCACATTTACTAATGTGGTTTACCATGTTCAACTATCTTTAACTATGCTTGATAGTCGACACTTTACAACTTCGGTAAAGCATAATCACCTATTAATATTATTCATTAATATTAATAGTCAAACATAGTCAACTGTACATTATTCAACATAATCAAACAAAGTCAATCTTTATATTCATTATTTAAATATATGACTATGATGAAACTTGACCAATTCTATGTTTACTATATTTAACAATAGTCCTTTGGGTTATAATAGTGGGTTTAATATTAGGGTTTTTAGTATTGAGTTTATAATATAGGGTGTTTAATATATAAGGTTTATAATATTAATATTTAATTTATACGGTTTACAATAGTAGGGTTTAATATTAAGTTTAAAATATTAGGTTTAAAATATTGAGTACAAAATCCCATCCAATGTCGCATTGTGACAAACATTGTCGCAATGTTACATTACATTGCATTTTATCCAATGTTGTATTACCACATTTCAAAATTAGAGAACAATATTTACTAATGTGGTTGACTATGTTCGACAATGTTAAACACTATTCAACTTAAATCAAACATAATCACATATTCATATTATTCATTAATATTAATAGTTAGATATAGTCAACCACATTATTCAACCCAATCAAACAAAGTCAACTTTTATAGTCATTGTTTAAATAGATGACCATAACGAAACTTGGTCAACCCCATGTTTACCATATCTAATAATAGTCAATCTTGGGTTTATATTATTGGGTTTAATATTAGAGTTTATAATAAATTGGATTTATAATATAAGGTGTTTAATATATATGGTTTATAATATTAGGGTTTATAATATAGAGTTTATAATATTAGAATTTATATTAGAGTTTAATATATTAGATTTATAATATTAAGATTTATTATATAGGGTTTAATATTGCATTTATAATATTGGATTTAATGTAAGGGTTTATATATATATATATATATATAAGGTTTTATAATATTGAGTTTATAATATATGGTTTTTATATTAGGGTTCTAGAAAAGAAATTCCCTTCAATTCTCTATAATGGAGGTGATGATATTGGCCGCAATGCTAGTTTGACTCAAAACATTGTCTAACCAATCGCAAATAGTAGGAGAGAAAATGCAAGAACTAAACAAATGGTTATAATTCTCACCGCTAGAGAAACGAAGATGTTAGGGGGCTTATAATCTCCATTTTTTTTTTCATATTAAAACCTTGAATATTATTAATATTAATAATTAATTAACATTATGAATTAATATTAATAAATGATTGATATATGTCTATTAACATATATCCACCACATTTATTAATGTAGTTGTGTAAGTGTTTGATATATATCTATTATTACATATCAACCACATTTATTATTATAATTATACTATTGAATAATTGTGAAAAATTATAACTGGAACTGATAAATATTTTCACACCAAAATTACTTCTTTTTTTTTATCTGTCAAACCAGAAATTGTCTATTTTTTAGACTCCATCTGACATTTTTCTATCCATTATTGCCCGCTTAACTCTATTTCTATCCATTATTGCCCACTTAACTCTATACGATCATATCCACGTAACTCTCCGAGTGAAAATACTATTTTTTTCTTATTTCAGACTAACCCTCATCTTGGACTTAAAATCCGATTAACTCTCGTGGTTGATATCCACCTCTATTCCTAATTAATGCTCACCTCATTCTCGGAATGTATACCCACCTCATTCTCTAACTGTGAAACCATATTTAGAAGGGAATCACTTCATAACCAACAATATTTTTTCGGTCTGCTGTTTTGCCATTAGGTAACATATGAATATAAAAAGTAATCGATTGGTTCAGTTCTGAAAGAGGTGCAGCTAGCCATGCTTTGTCTTAATGGCTACTCCCATTCTCTCCTATTCTCGTGAAGGGAATGAGATGAGTGCTATTATAAATAACACATGATATGTTCAGCAACCACCAAGTCTGTAATCTTGCAATTTGTGATTCCCACCTCTGCTAATTCAACTTACACGTTTCCTTTAAGTGTAACTGGTTATATTAAATTAATAAGAATTGCACGCGCAGTAGACATCCTCACGTATACGTATTTCTTTCCGTCTCGTTACAACGTTAGTTTTCCCTATCATTTTTCTTGAGTTGTGTAGTCCACCAGTTTGGTTATGTCATTTTCCGAATCAAGCTCACCGTTGTGATAATAGTAATCCCCCCAGTCGAGAGTCGCGCCTTTCTACACACCAGTTCGACTACCATATCCAACGTAAATGTGAGGAACATTGGCATGCTTCTTCTTCTCCTCCCATGGCAGGCGAAAGAACTCTCTCCACACATCTTCGATGCCGATCTCTGAAATACATTCGACTCTCGGTATTGTCCAAAACACAACTGATCGACTGTGCTTCTAACTCTATGATCGCACAAATAGATTCTGCTGCATTTCTTTGTTTGTGGGCTTATAGATTTTGGAATATTTCGAGATCTGATGGATATGCGCGTCCATGTCTTTCAAAAGTCTCTCTACATGCTAGAGGAGCACAGTATCAGAAACTGAAGACTCATCGAGTGAGCTTTATCATTACATTACAAACATACAAATTTATACACAATCCACTACAGCTATTCACTTATTGCTAATTATTATCTACTTAAATCCGCTGACTATAGCCACTCTTAGCCGACTAACACGACTAACACGCTGACTACAGCCGCTTTACATCTACTAATGCCGTCACATGATCACGCTGACTACAGTCGCTTTATGTCGAATCAGGGCTACTTAAAATTTAATTTGTCTGCTAATCTAAATCTCTGTTAGACTTCTTGATTAGGGGTCCATGCTTGTTCCAACGAAGGCTCTTTTGAGCTCTAAACATAAACAAATAACCGTAATGCTCTCTCCTCATTTCGTGCCTGGAACACAAAAATCACATTCATCAGACAGCTTTAACCAATTCGACCTTCACCAAAGCCTTTACCCGCTGCAAACGGATTTTTCTACAACATTCAAAGAACAAGGAAAACAGAGAGCAACAACGAAGTTCCAATTTTCACAAGCACCACAATGCTACTCAAACAGTGATCGACTCAAAAAATAATTGTCTAGCAGTATTAATGCAGGTCGCTTCTCCAGAAAGCTCCTCAAGGTTCCAATGCTTAACACACAATCTGCACTTAACACAACACTCTTCTAACTCAGATCCAGTCGCTTCTCCAGGAAGCTCCTCACAGCTCCAATGCTTAACACACAATCTGCACTTAACACAACACTCTTCTAACTCAGATCCGGCCTCACGCAGACACTACTGGGCCTTCCTCACAGCTCACCTGAGTGAGCCAACCACTGGGTGAACACACAGCTCCACCACACTCACAGCTCCTTCTCAAATTCACAGCCACACCATAACGCAGCACAATTCTTACAAACATATCTCTCCAGGCGGCAACAAACCCGAGCTCAAACCCTCAGCTCTGAAACGGGAAGACTCATCGAGTGAGCTTTATCATTACATTACAAACATACAAATTTATACACAATCCACTACAAATATTCACTTATGGCTAATTATTATCTACTTAAATCCGCTGACTATAGCCGCTCTTCGCCGACTAAAACGCTGACTAACGCCGTCACATGGTCGGCGTGATTAATGTTCTAACACACAGATGGCCTTCCAAACCGGAGGAATAGAGGTGATGCAAGAAAAATAATTTCAACGTTGCATTTTTATTCCTTATTTGCGGTCAAAATTCGAGTTCCACTCTTCTATATGGAATCAATATTGCGTTTACCTGCTTCATTAGGAATTCTATATAGTTCAGTTATTGTTGTCCAAATTGTGCGAGTGGAAGTGATGTTTATAGGCAATATGAAACAACAAGTGATCTATTTTTCTAATTTGTATAATGAAAGAATACTGCCCAGCAACGTTGCAACTCTGTAGGACCTTGCTGTCTGTGTTTTGTGAAAACCTGGGCCTGCCTCCGGACCATCTAAATGAAGCTTTTGGAGGCGAGGAGGGAATTTGGATTTCTGTTCGAGTCAACTATTATGAGGTTAGTATATCAGTAAGTGAAATGAAATAGTAATTGAATCACATCGGAGAGTGGTGGGAACCAACGATTGAGACAGTGATTATAGGCCTGCGACATGAATAAAAACTAGGCCAGATCAGAAATTACTCATCAACATTTCGGAGGACGAACGAACGAGGATGAACTTCGAAAATGTTCATGTAATAATAGAGTATTCTCCTGCGTTTTGCAGTATCTCATAGCTAAAATAAATTGTTACGATCTAATTCGCATGCCGAGCCACTATTTAAATGCTCCATTTCTCACGTAGTTGTTCGATGTATATTAGTATTCATATCTAAATGCTCCATTTCTCACTTAGTTGCTTGATGTGTATTAGTATTCATATTTAAATGAAGTGTTCAGGTGTTGTTTTTTAAGTTTAGATAAGATTTTTTCATTTTCGAGTTTTTACATGTCTGTTATTCACCTCATTTTTTAAGAAAGTAGCACAAAAATCCAACCCAAAAATCTCCAATTCAATAAAACTTTATTGCCACAACTATATATATGTTAAATATGTTAATATTCAAATGTAAAAACATTTTTATACCATTTGATAGTTTTGAAATGAACTTATTAACTCAAAGTGCTGGCCATTTTACTTTATATATTGTTAAATTATAATTTGATTGGTTTGTGTTAACTGTAAAAATTCCTAATCAACAAATTATCTAATATCAATATTTTATTGTTCTCTTGAATTTGTTTATATTTACATTAAACACATTTTTAAGGCGCAAAGCTTTTAATTATTTAATTCCATGTCACCCAAAATTTACACATTATTAAACAGCACAAAGTGAATGAGATTCAGATGAATTTATGCTAATTTGAATTTATGAATCTATTCCGATATGATATAATGGTCTGTGGGATCCCAAAATATAACCATACTCACTCAAAGAAGAGTTTGGCAATGTCCTCTGCTATGATACTCTTCTTGTAAGCTGCTAATATATCCATATTAGAAGATTTTTCCATGACCTCAAATACATAGTCATTACCCTGTTTGGTACAAGGGAGGTTAGCTATATAGTCAATGGAGATGGATTCCCATGGATGGCGGGGAGTGGGTAGAGGAGTGTATAGGCCTTGCTTCTTGTTGGATGGCTGCGTAGGATCTGATATATTTCCCAACATCCAATTGGAATTTGGGCCAATAGAAGTAATTTTGTAGTACATTGACAATTTTCTCCACCCCCAAGTGTCCTGCAATCCGAATGTAGTGTGTCTCCCAAATCATTTTGGCACACTCACTTGAAGGAACACAAATGTGGCCCAGGTAGCATAATAATGTGTCATGGAGGTGGAAATCAGGAACTTGCTTCCCATCTACTAGCATCTAGTACGTGGAAGCAAACTCTAATCATTTTTGTATAGTTGCGGCCATCTAGAGGTCTCGTGACCACAAGAGTTGAGAACAATAGTTAGTGTTGCAATTGGGGGCCGACTGAGGCAATCTGCAACATGATTGGTGTTTCCCTTTTTGTGTTTAATGTTCAAGTGGAATTGTTTAAGATATGTATACCACTTCTAACGTAGATCGTTCTACAACTTCCCCTGTGTCTGTATAAACTAAAGAGGTCGGTGATCGGTGTGGATGACTGTCTCCTTCCCAGAATGTAGTGCTTCCACTACCGGTAAGCCTGCATGATGGAATACATTTCTTTATCATAGG
The DNA here is from genome assembly GCA_031772625.1 of Pinus tabuliformis. Lineage (NCBI taxonomy): Eukaryota > Viridiplantae > Streptophyta > Pinopsida > Pinales > Pinaceae > Pinus > Pinus tabuliformis. The sequence continues at coordinate 742,056,973 of CM062819.1, read as the reverse complement.
TGGGGTACTTCTAAAATGTATTGGAAAGTGTCTCACTATGATAGGCCACTGCATCCTCATGCTGGGTGAGGACAACACCAATAGCATAGTTTGAGGCGCTTGTTTTGATTTCAAATGGCTGCTATGGGTCTGTCAGTGTGAGTACTAGTGCAAAGCAGAGGTGGCGCTTCAACTCAACGAAGACCTTCTATTGGGACTTGGACCAGGAAAACTTTGTTTTCGAACAGCCCTTAGTAATATAACTGAAAGGCCAAGTGATATGGGAGAATCCCAACATGAACCTCCGATAACAATTTGCGAGGCCCAAAAAGTTGCGAAGATCTGTTAGAGTGGTCGGGGTTGGCCAATCATGAATGACTTGAATTTTGGTCGGGTCCACATGCACGCCATGCTCGTTTATGATGTACCCCAAGTATTGGACCTAACTCATGCCAGAGGTGCATTTCTCCAAGTTGGCACACATTTTGTGTTATCGAAGGGTTCGAAGGACCTACCGAATGTGTTGCAAGTGTTATTCCCAACTCTTGTTGAAGATGAGGATGTCATCCAGATAAACCACCACGAACGAGTTGGTGAAGGGTCGCAAGATGTAATCCATAAGCCTCATAAAAGTAGCAGGGGCATTTGTTAACCCGAGGGCATAACCAACCATTCAAAAAGGCCTTCCTTGGATTTAAAGGTAGTCTTCCATACATCTGTGGGTTCTATTAGAACTTGGTGATAACCAGACTTTAGATCGATCTTGCTGTAATAATTGGCCCCCTTGAGTTGGTCCAGCAAGTCATTAGTTTGTGGGATTGGACACCTGTTCCGGACAATGATTTTGTTTAATTCCCGATAATCAATGCAAAGCCTCTAGGTTCTGTCCTTATTCTGTACCAGTACAATCGAGATCCCAAAAGGTGAGGAACTTGGTCAAATGTGCCCTTTTTTCAGAAACTCTTGGATTGGTCACTTGATCTCTTCATTTTCCAGAGGAGCGGTGATATATCAACCCATTGGGCAAAGGTGCTCCGAGAGTTAGATCGATTGAATGCTTGAACTGAAAATGCAAGGGTACCCCTATGGATGAGGAGAAGATGTCCTTTTATTCTTCCATGACCACATCCACTTGCTTCTGCTGCTTGGAGGAACCCTTCCCGGGGGCAATGGATGTGGCTACGACATTCCCCTTACTTTGAGAGAGAATCATAAAGAAAACAAATTTCCCAGTCCGGGATATGACCTTACTACATTTCTTAGAAGATATCAAAGAGATGGCAGTAGGTGGGGCTACCTCCGATATCCTGTATAACTTAGTACCCAAAGAAATAATAAGATAGCGAGTTATAGACTCATGCCACTTCCATAAGTATGGTTGTCCTAATAATACATCACAAAATTTAAGAGGAGAAACATCACAAAATACCTCATCCATGAAGGGCTTGATGTTGTAGGGAAGGCGACACTGCTGGCTGACGTGAAGATATCATCCTTGATGAAGCCATTCGATGGTGTATGGCTACGGATGTGTTGTAGTTGGTAGGCCCAGTCACTTCATGACCTCTACTGAAATGAGGTTTTTTTGGCTCTCGATTTCGACAATAAACTGCAGCGGAGAACCCTTCACCCACATTTATGAGTGGAATAGGCGCTCCCCCTCTTCTGGATCTTTAGGCTCAATCTTCTGGATCTTGGTGGTGGCCACAGTGGCACTGGGCTCCGCGTTAATTATATGCTTCGTTTTTTCATTCCCCTTATTGGGTTCTTACTCAAAGTCAGAGCATGCATCGGACTCAGAAGGCTTAATCTCGGCCACTAGTGACTACTTGGCTCGACACTCACTTATGTTGTTAGCGGAGCTCTTATAGAACTCACACCACTTTCCCATGTCCTTCTTTGTCTTCGTGGTGTTGTTATTTTCTTGCGGCTTCGATGGGTTATCCTAGGTTGCCCCACCTTGGCTTTGCCCTTTCCTATGTGATTTGAGGGTGCCTTTCCCTTGCTTCGAATTCATAGATCTGAAGGCTCGCTTTTCCTGTTTAAGCTTCTACTCAATCTTGACAGCGTATCGATATGTCATGTCAAGCGAGGAGATGTCTAGGAACTCCATCTCATCCTTGATGTACCTGTGTAGGCAGCCGCGGTACTTGAGTACCAAATGTTTCTTAGAATCCTTGATACCCAACTTCATACGAAGGGTATGAAAAACATTGGTAAAATTTGGCATGTCTTGGTACCTTCCCTGTCGCAGTATGCTCCACTTTATGTATTTATCCTAATATCTCCCGATAGGGTAGTACTGCTCCTTGATGGCATCCCGGAATGAATCCCAAGAAGGTGCTGCCAAAAATAGTGAGGGTGTACTTTCATCCTTCTGCTTCGCAATAGGTTTCCCACCAGTCCTTGACGTGGGGGGCAGCTTTGTGAAGAGAAAAAGTAATCTTTTTATGGCTGGAAAAATCATGAACATAAAAATATCCTTCTAGAAAATTTAACCATTTATTTACAGCGTCCACATCTATCCGACCCTCAAATATGGGAATGTCAAAATTAACTTGTACCTTAAAGGGTGTGGTGCTTCTAGAGTAGTTGTTGGAAGTAGACGCATCGCCCCTGAGTAACTGCTAAAGGATCTAGGCAAAGTTGTCCATCATCGCGTTCCTTTGTTGCTCGAGGGCTTCTTCGAGCAAGATTTTGATAGGATCTCCTGCTCCCTCATCTTTCTTTTCTTCCTCCATGGGAGGTTGCTGAGATTTGCGGGGATGGTCTTGCAAAGATTCGACATGTTCAAACCCTAATTCCTTATATCTCAACCTCGTTGGGGACATGCAAAGAAAAATAGAGAAAGAGTAGACCGCTTTGATACCATTGATCCAAATTTAAACAAGAATGCAACAAATTATAGATATAACCATAACTATAAAGATGCAACAAAAATAACACTTCATTTCATTAATATCAAATACTGAAATATGCTTACAAACCGAATGGAAATAAGACTAGCTCGAGCGATTGTAGCTTACCTCTGAGAAGAGATGGCTACATGCCTCTGAACTATGTTACAATGAGGCTTAAGGGCCTATTTATTATTTAAAAACATGAGAAAACCTTAAACAACAACAACCCTAACCCAAGGAGATGAAACACCAAGAGTTTATGGGCTCTGTTGGGGTTAGTTGGACATCCAACTTCCTAGGGTCTTAACTTGGTCATATTATCTCTATTTGGTGCTTACAATACCTTATTGCAAAAGTCTCTCTGAGTACTACAGGTTTTGCTGGCTATGCCTACAACTACAGGCTTGCAACTGACTTAAAAAAATGCCGTTTAAGGGGTCAAAACTGCTCCGAAAGCTCACGACCCAACAAACTGCTAAAAATAGTAAATGTTGAAATAAACAAGGAAATAATTGAAACCGACTGGAGGTCTAGGTGGAATAGATGGGTGGCCACCAATATCCACCTGGATCATTTACAAAAAGACTTGGAACCCCCCTTAGGGAAAGCACCTTGCCTCTTGAGTTGTGTATATACACTCAATTCTAATATGTAATTCTCACTAAATTGAACCATTCATTCTTTATAAAAGTGTTTTTCCTAAGGGAACCATGAGTATTGTGCTCTCTTATATTTGGTTATGTTTCTCTTTCTGGAACACTTGTGCTTTTATCTTCTCTCTCTAGGGTTGCACTACTTTCATGATGCATTGCCCTCTCTTTGTTTAATCCTTTCCTTATTACAAAAATTAGGTTTGTGCTGGTTTTGTTTAATTCTCTTGGTGTTTCTTGTGAGTCTCAACACGGTCTTAGAGCACGTATGGATCTCATTTAATTCAACTATTGATCCAAATATTTTTGGTTGGAGTTATTGTTTGAAGCTTCTTTGCAACTAGAAGACTAGGGTTTATCCTATGGTTTAAACCATCCTTCAAATCTCACACTCTTTCTTCCTTCACTCGACAACAAATAACATATTGCAAATATTTTTTGAAGCTGGTACCTCTTAAGTCTATTAAGGTGAACTTCTAAAGACTTTTCATACGAATACTTATTTGCATTGTTGTTGAACCTAATAGACTCAAAACATATTGAAACTATGTAAGTATTATTTTAAACAATCTCTTGCAACATTCAAATCCTTTGCTATCATATTTTAATATTTATAGTATCCCTACAATGAACATAATTTGGATTATTACTCAAAATAGTTGTTATGACCCATGGGGAACATCGCACAATGTTGATTTTTTTTATTTATAGTTGACTTCTTATCATAATTCCCATTCCCATGTGAAGCTCCACTTCTAGTTTCCTCCCATATTTTTGTCATTTCCTCATTCCTTGCCTTGGCATATAGCTATCTAATATCAACCTAAGCTTTTGACCAATGTTAAACCATAGTTGTTCCAAATTTTTAAAACCAAATTATTGTTATTTCTCAATTTGTGTTTCCAATTTTGACCCCTCAAACAACATAGGAATCTAGAGGAACTTGAATATTTGAAGGAATTATATTGAGGCAATGAACATTATTGATTTTCTTATTATAGACATCCACTTCTACCATGAGGCATAAGAGAAACACGTGCCTTATTTAATCTATTATGACATAGATATAGAAGAGGCACAACCCATTACCAAAGGTTAATGCATATTGAACTCCACAATGGGAGAGACCCTCCACAATGTGCATAAGTTATAACCATGGTAGTTTCCAAAAAGATTTGCGACAAATTAAGCCTGGAAAAAATCAATTGAGATTTCACAAACATTCTTCTTTTTCATGTCGGTTAAGCAAATCAACAAAATAATCATATGAAAAAAACTAAAATTTATTAACAATTAAAATCACACCCAATTTCATCATTTCAGATATTAAAGATAAAGGCCTATAAATACCTATACCCATAGTTGCATTCATATTAGATCATTGCACAAAACAAGCTTGCATTTCACTGCAAATGGAAAGAGAGGATTCCTGCATTGTTTTGCCCAACCCCATGCCATCACCTAAAATGCCTCCTTTGGATTTACTCTGAAGATCCCAGAGTGGTTATAAAGAGAGGATTCCTGCATTGTTTTGCCCAACCCCATGCCATCACCTAAAATGCCTCCTTTGGATTTACAGTGAAGATCCCAAAGTGGTTATAATTTTATTTTTGACAATTTCTACATACATGAAGACTTTAAATAATTTCACTATATAACCTTTAAAATTTAAGATTTCTATGGAATTTAGCGACTTGAACTTATAGACTAAGGGTCTGTTCATGAAGACCTTCCTTTTTTGAATTTCTTTTATTTATTTCCCAAAAATTAAATAAAATTAAAAATTGTGTTTAATTAATTAAGGTTGTTTTTTTTGTTGTTTTGTATATAAGCCATAAAGTTAATAGTGAAAATTTTGAAATTATTTCATAAGAATGAATATCTTTCCTTTAACAAGAAGATGGAAGCTCACAAATTTTATATTTATTAAAAAAAATCTCAATTCCTATATTTAACGAGTTTAAATATTTTTAGAATAAATAATGATGTATCGATTACATATTTCTAAAAATATTAATATATGGAAAAGGAAAAGAAATAAATTAAATATTTTTCAAAAATATTATTCTTAAGAATAAAATATTATAAAAATGTATTATAATATAAAAATTATAGTTGTAGTTGGACTTGGAAAATCTGACCCCACTCTCGCATTGGCGATCAATAATCCAATGTTATAACTTCTTTAATGCGAGGGGGTAGTATATGCTACCCGTTAGATTTATCCAAGTACATTATCGAACGAGTGGCATATATTGCCCCCATGCATTAATGGTGCTATAGAATTGAATTTATTGGTTGCCTCTCGCTTTATCTTTCCAGTTCTTGGGAATGGGGCCCATGTCCTGATCGTTAAAGCTCCGTCGTTCTATCCAAATGTTAGAATCAATTATATCGATCACTACATCAGAGTCATAGTCGGATTCAACCCACAAGTGGCTTTTGTTGGGTCTCTCAGGGCCGAGGAAGTATGGGGATCACGTCATCTGTAGCTGGAGTACATGATCTAGAAAAATGGCGAGAACTCCTGGTGCTCTCTGCATCTCCTTAGCTTCATGCTCCCTTAGCCTTGCGAGGAATCCTTGGAAAATAGTGTTATAAACATGAAACAACAATGTATCATCATATCACATATCTGTAAAAGAGCCTAATTTCATTTTGACAATGGCCTTCACAAAAGTAACAGTTGATGTGTACCACTACTCATGAGTGAGAAAGACCGTTGGTTTTGAATTATTGTCAACTGAAACCATGAATGTATTTCGTCCATCTTTGGCACCTCCATCCAACAAAATTCGACATAAACATAACACTAATAACAACAACGAAATGGCCATTGTTGATTTTCTAGGGATATCTAGAGAAACCATTGTGGCATTCTATTTCACTGCTAATTCCACTCAGTTTATAGAACAAGCTCCCTGAAACATAGTAAAAAATAGATATAAATTGATAAGCTAGAGCATTACCTTCTCAATCAATCTAGACATTGTAATAACCTAGAGCATTGCCTTCTCAAACAAACTAGACATTGTAAATCAATTCACTAACCTGTCAAATGTTGTCAATCTCATCTTGTCAAGCCCAAGATGTAAGTAGTTCATCCATCTGAGCCTGCATCTCTTTCCCCATCTCCTTAGACTTGTATGAATGCAAATGTCTTATTATTGTGATGCATATAAGTAAATAAGTTGTTATATACATTATCTCCACATCTTAATTCTAAATAAGCAAATATGGTTTGAATGCAAAAGTATTCAAAAATAACATGCAAAAATCAACAATCGTTCAACTACAACCAATGATACTTTAGAGGAATTAATGACACAAACGAGAATAATTTTTACAACAATTGGAATAATATTGTGCGCCTTATTTTATCTCATCAACAACTTCGACAATGACACAAAATAACACAAAATCCATAGTAATACTTTTCCACACACATCTTTCACAAACAAAACAAGAATTATAATAATAAATATTTCATTGGCTAGTCGCAAACATGATTTCTCAAAATAGGGTGAAAAATTAGCGTGTGAAAATTGTGAAAATATTGATTATTATTTTGAAATTCTATATTTAAAATTAAATAGGGTGTAAGATTTAGAGTTCTTTTTTTATTACAAATTTTGTGTGCATGTAAAGTTTTAGTAAAAAAGAAGATTTGTTCGTCATCATTATTTTGAATGTAATTAGATTTATTTAGCTATTTGTATTTTATGAACAAAAATTTATGATGATTTTTGTTATTAAAATGCTTTTTTTTTTTTTTTTTTTTTTTAATTATGTAGTTGATTTCGAATTCTAAAATTTATTTATGAGCTTATTTTTGGCTCTATTCTTGGGTAAATGATCTTCCCAAATTTTATATTCCTTAGGTGTGTATTTACACATTTTGGGGCAATTGCTATTATATAATAATCATTTCATTATCTAAAATACAAAATAGCAATGCGATAGCTATTTTGTGAAACACAAAATATGCTTGTTGTAACAGAATGATTGTAATGTGAATGAATCGATGTTATATATAATACTTGTAATGGAAGCGAACCAATGTTATATATAATAATTATTTCATTTTCTGAAACACAAAATATATCTATTGTAAAGAATCGATTGTAATGGGAACACATCAGTGTTATATATAACTAGCACAACCATATTAATAGATGTGGTTGATATACGCCAAAAGTATATAATACTACTACTACTATAATAATAATAATAATAATAGTTATTATTCAATGTTTAATATTATTTAATTTTAAATTATTTAATATACTTTAGTTATATAATAATAATATGAATTGATAATAGTAGTAATATGAATTAATACTTACAATTATAAAAACAATAATTATTTTGTAATAACAATAACTATTTTAATAAATACGGTTGATATACATCAAAGACTAAATAAATAGTAGTTAATTAATTAATGAATAATGAATAATAATAATAAAAAACCGATAATAATAATTATTATTTCATTAATAATAATAATAATAATAATAATAATAATAATAATAAAATTATTATTATTTATTAAAAACTATAAATATTATTTCTTTAGAAATGTAAAAAAACCGCATAAGTAAATGTCGTTTATATAGTCCGTAGGCATCAACTTAATATAAGATATATTATAAACCATAATATAAAACCCAATATTATAAGCCATAGTTATAGAACCTATATTATAAACCCTAATATTAAATATTAATATATCAATTATGTAATAAGAAAAATTATATTAATAAATATTTATTTAAATATTAACATATTATTATATATTAATTAATATTAAACCTAATGGATTCATACTATAAACCACAGGGATTAATATTACAAATCCAAAGGATTAATATTAAACACAAGGGATAACTATTATAAGCCCTTCAGATTAATATTATAAAACTAAGGGAATATTGATAATATTGATACTACAAACCCAAGGGAATAATATTAAACCTTATGAATATGGACCCGCAAATAAACTAGAGACAATCCTTGTGACAGTGTGACATTGGACCATGCTTGACCATGATAGATTTTCAAATTGAGAGAATCTTTGTCACAATGCGACATTGGACAATGGTTGGCCATGGTTGATTCTCATATTGAGACAATATTTGTCACAATCCGATGTTGGACCATGCTTGAACATGATTGAATTTATAAAACATCGTTGACCGTGATTCACCATGGTTGACCATGATTAATATTATAAACTGAAGAGAATAATAAACCCTACGGATTAATACTAAAAACCCAAAGGATTATAAACCTAAGGGATTGATATTATAAACCAAGGCAAATAATAGGATCAAGGGATAAAAATTATAAACCCAAGGTATATAAACCCTTAGATAAATATTATAAACCCTAAAATAAACATGGTTGACCATGGTAGATTTCCATATTGAAACAATCCTTGTCACAATGCGATATTGGACCATGATTGACCATGAGTGATTTTCATATTGAAACAATCTTTGTCACAATGGGATGTTGGACCATGGTTGATTTTAATATTGCGACAATCTTTGTGAAAATGAAATATTTTAACATGGTTGACCATGGTTGGCTATGATTGACTATTCCTGACCATGATTGATATTATAAACCCAAGGGCGTAAGAAACCTAAGGGATTGATATTATAAAGCTAAGGGAATAACAAACCCAAGGGATTAATACTAAAACCCTAATGGATTATGAACCCAAGGGAATACTATTAAACTAAAGGGACTGATATTATAAACCCAAGGTATGTAAACCCTAAGATTAATATTATAAATAATAAAATAAACAGGTTGACCATGGTTGATCATGGTTGATTTTCATATCAATACAATCTTTGTCACAATGTGATGTTTGACCATGGGTGACCATGTTGATTTCCATATGGATACAATCCTTGTCACAATCCGACGTTGGACCATGCTTGATGATGATTAATTTCCATATTGAGACAATCTTTGTCACAATGTGACATTGGACCATGGTTTACCATGGTTGATTTTCATATTAAGACAATCTTTGTCACAATGTGACATTTTACCATGGTTGACATTGGTTGGCTATGATTGACCATTGTTGACCACGAGTGATATTATAAATCCAAGGGATTGATATTATAAACCCAATGGATTAATACTAAAACCCCTTGGGATTATGAACCCAAGGGAGTAATATTAAACCCAAGGGTCTAAAATTATAAAGCCAAGGTATATAAACCATAAAAAAATAAACCCTAAGGGAATAATATTAAACTCTACGAATATGAACCCTTAGATTAATACACCTAATGGATTGATATTATAAACCCAAGGGAATAATAAACCAAAGGGATAAAATTTATAAACCCAAGGTATATAAACCCTAAGTTAAATATTAAAAACATTAAAATAAACATGGTTGACCATGGTTGATTTCCATATTGAGACAATTCTTTTCAGAATGCGACGTTAGACCATGGTTGACCATGATTGATTTTCATATTGGGAAAATATTTCTCACCCAAGGGAAAAACATAATCAACCCAAAGAGATTAATTATAAAACCCCAAGGGATTATGAACCCAAGGGAATAATATTAAATATAATAGAAAAATATTATAAACCCAAGGTATGTAAATCCTAAGATAAATATTATAAACAGTAAAAAAAACATGGTTGACGATGGTCGATTTTCATATTGAGACAATTCTTGTCACAATGTGACGTTGGACCATGCTTGAGCATGATTGGATTTATAAAACATTGTTGACCATGATTGATATTAAAAACCCAATTGAATAATAAATTGTAGGGATTAATACTAAAAACCCAATAACCTAAGGGAATAATATAAATCCCTAGGAATATGAACCCCTAGATTAATAAGCCTAACATATTGATATTATAAATCCAAGGGAATAATAAACCCAAGGGTTTAATACTAAAACCCTAAGGAATTATGAACTTAAGGGAATAATATTAAACCAAAGGGACTAATATTATAAACCCAATATGTAAACCCTAAGATTAATATTATAAACACTAAAATACACATGGTTGACCATGGTTGATTTTCATATTGAGACAATCCTTGTCACAATGTGATGTTGGACCATGGTTAACCATGGCTGGTTTTCATGTCAAAACAATCTTTGTCACAATGTGACATTTGACCATGGTTGACCCTATTTGATTTTATAAAACATGGTTGACCATGGTTCACGAAGGTTAACCATGTTTGAAAATGGTTGACCATGATTATCATATTGAGACAATCTTTGCCATAATGCAACATTGGACAATGGTTGAGAAAATGATTGATTTTGATATTGAGAAAATCTTTGTCACAATGCGACATAAGGATTATGAACCTAAGGGAATAATATTAAACCCAAGAGACTAATATTATAAACCCAAGGTATGTAAACCTTAAGATAAATACTATAAACTAAACATGGTTGAGCATTGTTAACCATGGTTGATTTCCATATTGAGACAATCCTTATCAAAATGCAATCTTGGACCATAGTTGACCATGATTGATTTTCATATCGAAACAATATTTGTCACAATGCAACATTCGACCATGGTTGATTTTCATAATGAGACAATATTTGTTGCAATGTGACATTTGACCATAGTTGACCTTGGTTTGAAATGAATGACCATGGTTGACCATGGTTGGTATTGTAAACCCAAGGGATTGATATTATAAGCCCAAGGGATTAATACTAAAGCCCCTTAGGATTTTGAACCCAAGGGAACAAGATTAAACCCAAGGCACTAAAATTATAAAGCCAAGGTATATAAACCATGGTTGACCATGAATTATTTTCATATCGAGACAATCTTTTTCACAACGCGACGTTAAACCATCGTTGACCATGATTGATTTTGATATTGATACAATCTTTTTCAAAATGCATCATTCGACTATGGTTGACCATGGATGGCTATGATTGACCATGATTGATATTACAAACCTAAGAGAATGATACTAAAACCCCAAGGGCTTATGAACCTAAGGGAATAATATTAAACCCAATGGAATAATATTATAAACCAATTACATATAAACCCTAAAATAAATATTATAAACAATAAAACAAACATGGTTGATGACGATTGCTTTTCATACAAAGTGATGTTTAGTCAAGCATGGACTTCATTACCACTGAAACAAATGACCTCAAGTTACTTCAAACATACAATGCCACTCAACATTGACTTCATCTAGTGGAGGGTATAATAAAACTTCCAATTTATATTCGTTAAAATTTATATGTATTTGATGCAAGTAATTGTTACATTGAACTAGGAATGTTATGTGTGAACTTATGTTAAATATGATAGTGTTTTATATTTAATTAGTTTTATGTATTCATTGCAAATAAATGCTACATTAAACCAGGAGTGTTATGTATGAGGTTAATAATTGTTAAATTATCAAAATATCTAATGTTATTGTTATAATGCTGGCATTATTATATCAATATGATCTAATTCTATCTTTAAAATTGATACTATTTTGATCTAATATTTTCTTAAATTATAATATGGAATTGGTGGTCTGTTCCCGACCATGAGAGTAACCATTTTATTGTATATTTAACTCTTTATTATGTAAATTTCATTTTGATCCTAACATGTCATCAAAACAACATATTGATATACTTTTCTACGGGAATATAAGATCTTCCATTCAAAACTCATGTAAATTCTCATTCCAATCATAGTGTATGATAAAAAAGTGTGTATGTAGTTTTCAATGGAAATAGAACCTCTGCCATTCAAACTCTATATATTACACCCTTACACTTTAGTGGAGGTCTTAATTTATGACCCAACACTGTCACGAGAGACCTTGAGTGAGCTTACAATTCCGTTGTCTTTGTGTTTTGAGGGATTTCATGAAACTGTTATCCTTTTGGATGTCGAATCATAATTAGCCTTATTGAGAGTTTGATTAACATCAATATTTGTAAATTAAAAAAAGTCAAGAAATACTAACGAAATTCTCTTAATTACCAATCACCAAAATTTCCATGGAACTTTATTTTTTCACATTGTATTGTTACAAACCATGAAACAGATTTAAAAATTAAACAAAATTTAAAACTTTTATGTGAACAACTTTCAAAAATTTTGATGACATAAAACTAAAGCAAAAAAGAAATAAAATTGGTTCAATAAATGCATTGATCATAGTAATAACATGAATTTCAACAGGTTCTATCATATTTTACCATGAGAGAGTCACCACCATATAAATTAATAGAATGTTCTTATAATATCGATATTTCCAAAGAATATCGCTATTACCATAGCGATATAATTAAGACATGATTGTCCAGTACTATAAAATAATAATGTTTGCTACAATATGATCATCAAAGATTAATGAAGACATAATAAGTTTTGGAGTCAACTACGATTTGGTGGAACATTTTTATGGCTCCTCCAAGTGCCAAAAGGGTGAAAACACATATAATCTCCCAATGCCATGACTTTTGTAGAGCATTCAAGTCATTTCCTTTCGCCTTAAGGTACATATGGTTTGCCAACACAAATGTTAATGGTAAAATATGGTAGAACTTAAACACAATAAGTGTAATATAAAGATTTGGTCGATTTATGGGGAGGGGAGTTGCGTAGGAAGAGGCGAGGGAGCCGCTGCGAGGGGAGCTGTGTGAGGGGCGCTGGGTGCAGCAAGGGGAGTTGCAGAGGGGAGCTGCGGCGAGGGGAGTTGCGGAGGGGAGGGGAGGGGAGGGGAGCTGCGGTGAGGGGAGAGGCGAGGGAGCAGCTGCGAGGGGAGCTGTGTGAGGGGCACTGTGTGAAGCTACGGGGAGTACTGGGAGCTGCAAGGAGTATTGAGGAGCTGTGAAGCGAAGCGGTGAGGGCGGGAGGAGCGTGAGCGCTGAGGGTTTGCGCGTGGAGCGAGGTCGATAGTGAGGGCATCTTTGAGTTTCATTTTCAGCTGAAAGAACAGGGATCACAAGGGTTTCAGGGGGACACCGCAGCGGTTAGGGTTTCACCGGCGTCACCGCGGAGTTTTTCTCCTCCGTCCTCGATTTGCAGGCTCAGTTCATCCTTGGCAGCGGCGCGGGTGCGGGATATTGTCTTCTGGTCTTTTATTTTTCTCTGAGCGGGGGCGAGGTGGCTACCCTTGCCGCCTCTGCCCCCGGCCTCGCCTCTGCTCCGATGGGTTTTCTCCTTCTCGGCAGCAGTTTGGTTTGTTCTGGCCACGGCATATCCTTTGGCGCGTTGAGGGAACAAAGGCGCTCTGCACTGTTTCGTGCCGCATCTATGGATGTTTCCGCTGGTCTTTTTTTGCAGGCAGATGTGGATGATTGAGGCAGTGTTTCTACCTCTGTTTTTCGTCTAATTCGGGTGGAGAGTTTGAGGGGGCGGGGAAGGAGTGGCTACCTTTGCTGCTCTCTTCCTCATTTCGTGCCTCTCCTTTTGTATTGGGCGGACAGATCTAGCGCTATTTGTTCTCTTTTTCTATCCACAGAAGCTTGTCTGCTTGGTGCCTTGGTGCCATCTTCTGCACCTCTGCACTTTTTTGTTGTTTTTCTTGTAATAGATGGGTTGCCTCTTCAGGTCTGTTATTTCAGGGGTGCAATATTGGCCTTTTGGGGTATATTTTGGGCACTGTTATGCAGATTAACTGGGGTTTATACCTCTATTTGCTGCCCTGTCTGAGGGCATTTCTGGATACTTCTTATGGAGTATATTTGTAAGTGGCTCTGCCCACGTTTCTACATATGCTTCAAGCATTATGTAATCTTCTTATATGAATATAAGACTATCATGCTTTTTCTTCCTGAAAAAAAATATTTGGTCGATTTATCAATCCATTTGACTCTCAGAGTTCTATCAACAAGTTGTCTAACATGATGTGGCAGTTGTTATCAGATAATTATCTCATTATCTGAAGCACAAAATATTTCATTATCTGAAATGCATTATCTTAGATTTTGATTATTATATAATATATTAGCAATATAATCATTATCCACCAACATATATATTTCATGCATTCACATACACAAAATTAATTTTACAAGGTTCGCAATATTGTATACCAATAGTTTGATGAGCCTCGACACAGGGAGTTGGAGTAGAGACAAATGAGTGTTAAGGTTTACACTTTTTCCTACGTTGCAAATATGTCTCCGCCGAGCATCTGCTGGCCAGAGGGTTTCTTATTGAACAATTTCTTGGGGATGTTATGCTCTATCATGTGTTATCTTAGTGGGGATTTGGCCGGTTTCTTGCAACTCGTTTCCAAAGGACAATGCAAATAGTTGGGATTTGGGTCCTACAGATGTCTCCTTTATCAAGAGCTCACCTATGAATTATTGTTGTCTTAGAAACTCTAAACTATAACCATACATCTTCCTTGAAGTCGTTTTCTCAGTTCTGGTGCGGCTGCTGTAGGAGAGGCAGTCAGGTTTAAGGACATTTTTCTCCCCTTCATTTTTTTTTTCGTTTTTTCTAAATTCTTTGTTTTGAATAACATGGAACCAAGTGGTTTTGGTGGAATATATGCATTATTTTGTTTCCCCTCCATGTTCTCCATTCACCGTATTGGATGAAGAAAATATAGAGACTAAATTGAAGAATTTTTAAATTTTCTTTAAAAATATAAAAGTAAAAATCTTCCTCTTTTGGATTAGGGAAAGTGATCTAGTGGAAAACTTAAAACGGAGTACACAAAAAAATTTGGGAATTTGAGCATCTTCTCAATGTAGGATTTTTGAAGGGAAACTCCTTCGAGATTCCAATCAGATAAAAGAATATTGTAACCAAAATAATGCTACTATCATATTAAATCTAAGGCTACAAGGTGGAATTTTGGGTTCCAAAAACCCTAGTGGTTCTGTCTCATTTAAAGATGCAATGAAAAACTAGGCTTTAGGCTTCTAGTCCAACTAATATGCTTCAAAATATCCCTAGCTCCTACATTGTTGAGAAAAGGAAAATGCTCTAGTCATGGAAGTTAATCTTCTAGAGGCTAACTCTCTCCTTACTTCTCTATAATCAATGGTTATAGTATGTAGATTTAATGGCTTTTGGCCAAAATATGATGTTTTACACTAGTGGTTTTTTTTCAAAAGGAC
Source organism: Pinus tabuliformis (assembly GCA_031772625.1). Taxonomy (NCBI): domain Eukaryota; kingdom Viridiplantae; phylum Streptophyta; class Pinopsida; order Pinales; family Pinaceae; genus Pinus; species Pinus tabuliformis. Next base: position 742,041,313 of record CM062819.1, on the reverse strand, counting down.
CCGAAATATGTCCAAAATGAAGGGCCATGGTTTGGGGTAGAGCAAAACTCTTCAATTCTCCATGGCTTTTAAAATCTGATGCTACAAATATGGTGGTTACGATTATGCTAGTTTGGGTGAGACTCTCAAATATCCCTCTATCTTTTTGGAACCATAAGGTCCTAGAGGATATTGAGAATTATTTAGAAAAAGTCAAGAAGATGAATCTCGACAGAAATGAAAAAGGTATGTTCTCCTTTTCCATTATCTGTGTTGAAATAGACCTTAGAAAATTTATTCCTAAACACATCTAACTAAATCATAAAAATTTTAAATGGACCTAAGTATTAGATTATGAAAACATGACTTTGAGATGTAAAACATTCTTTCAAAGAGGTCACTTGAAGAATTCATGTCCCCACGCTAAAAAGAACTCAAAAAAAAGGTTGGTCCATAAGCTAAAGGGATAGCATGGAATAGGTCTACACCTCTTAGAAGGTGCAGAAGAAGAAATTATGTACAATCAACCATTCCATGTAGAAGTGGATGCTCGCAGAAGTAGGTTCTAAGGCTAGGTTTGAAATTGTAGCCCGCATTTATATGGGCACTGAAATTGCTGAGATACAAGTTTATGAGGGGATGTGGGACACTAAACAAGCACATGTATCAGAGTTTTTTGTTTCTCACAAAGAACCTACACCATCATCTGTAGGTCATGATCTTGCTTTGGTCCTTGTCGATCCGGGAAAGTGCAAAAAAAGAAAGGAAAAAAAGAGAAGTTAAATGTTTCTTCACACATTTAAATTCGAATGTTGTATGAACATGGGTGGGACTGTTGCAAATCGATTCCAAACACCAAAACTCGAAAGGTCGGAGTTGGTGATGGGACTTGCATTTATTTTGCTTGTATCCTCCTACACTATGGGTGTATGGGTGATGCCTTGAGAGATTTGAACATGGGTGGGACTGCTCCAAATCGATTCCAAACACCAAAACTCGAGAGGCCAGAGTTGGTGATGGGACTTGCATTTATGTATTTTTTCATATTTTCTTTGTTTTTTTCATTCCCCTTTTAAGCGGTTAGCGGCAAAGTATTATTTTTTGAACGTATTTTTGTATATATAAGAAGTAATTTTGTTCTTCCTTTTGGATGAATAAAATTACGGGCATCATCTTCTTTAAAAAAAATTATATACCACTAATAACATGATACAATATAATGACTTTATACAGTTTCAAATTTTCATACATATTTCATCAATTTACACACACAAAACTAGGATTACATCATTGAAAGTGTAAAATGCTATGTGTGTAACTAAGCAAAGATTATTTTCCAAGCTCTAAACTAATAATTATTTCGTAGGCTCTAAACTAATAATTATTTCTCAGGCTCTAAGCCAATTATTAATTTAGGGAGTTGTTTTTAGTGACTTTTTGGATTTTTCAGTATTGGATCTCACTGAAAAATTTAAGGTGAAATCTTAGTTTGTGTTATTTAAATTGGTTTTTCGACTGTATATATGGATTCAACACCCTAAAAAATCCTTTTTTTTTTCAGAGAACACCCAAAAAAATCCTTAGAGAAATTCGATTCCCATCAAACTTGTGATTTCAATAAATTCCTGACAAGTTTTAAAAAATTAGACAAAAAACCTTCCGAAAAAACTTTCAAAAAATATCACTAAAAACAACTCGTTAATTTAGTAACTACTGTGACACTCCACTCCATGCCCATTACAGCAGAGGCACCATGGATGAAAATATTGATGCATGGCCATAGCCACATTTCCGACCACTTCCAATGACCACAGAATGCGCCCCGAGGCACAGATGCGTGTGGCCATCCGTCCGGCCACCTTCACCTGATCTTAATAGCCATAGTTATATGATATACGATAAAATGTAAGCATTAATGTCATGCTGGCTTGAATTCTATTTTCGAATGTGAAAACCCGCCCAAACACATTCAAATCAGAGATTTGAATTTCCATTACTGTCAACCAATAAAGCATTTGTCTGAATTGAGACAAGAAATTCATCTTGTTTTATGCTTTTAAGTATTATTTTTCTTGAATCGATGCAGTTTTAAGAAAAGAGGAGAACAAATTTGATTATAACGTCTCAAAATGCCTGGTTGTCCAAAAGTTGGTTTATCTCAGCCATGGTATGTCGCTCCATGTAAATCTTTTGGTGGGGTTCATGTCTGGGTTTTGCCACTGGTATCACAAATGGTTTGTTACTACTCTAACTTCGTTGTTGTGACTGTATAGATATAAGTGGGTACGATTCAATTCGATTTTCAAGCGTAAGGACCTCAGATTTTCCACGTTTGATGAATGTGAAAGTATGTGGGATTTCATCAACTGCGGGATCACCTTCTCTGGTATATGTGTTACACATACCTGCAACGAATACGATAATAATGCCAGTTGCAATCTTGCTAAAGGATAGTATGGAAATTTTAATCTAGCAAAGGATAATTATGATCTTGTCTATCCTCGTTGTGAAGAGGCTCTGTAAATCTTGGAGACACGTAGCTTTCATAAGTGTAAATAGGGATACACCGGTATGGTGGAGTAGTGAAGTGCAAGTGAATCTGATCTGTGTTTTTAAATTTTGGAGACATCTAGTTTTCATAAGTGTAATTAGGAATATACTTTGAAACAATATATTACTAGTAAAATACATTAAAAATATTAATGTGGTTGATATAACTTAAACTTTTATTTGTATCTACTATTGATAAATATATAATAATAAAAATAATAGTATAAAACAAACTATTGCAATAAAAATATTATAATTATCATTATAGCTAATAATAACTATTTCTATATAATAATAATAATAATTAATCTGGTCATAATAATGAACCACACTTGTTGATTCGAAACACATTTGTTAACAATTTCTCTTATTAGATATCATTTTTGGGATTCAACTGCGTTAAGTAAGTCATTCACGTATGACCATTTCCATGAGAGGTAGTCTTAACTCACTAATTTCTCTTATGTGATATCTACTGAAATACTTTGCTTAATTAAATGTTATTTATTATATTTAATTTTAAATTATGCAATATAAATATGGATTTTAGGAATATGAACCTTTAGATTAATAAAACCTAAGTATTGATATTATAAACCTAAGGGGTTAATACTAAAACCCCAACGAATTATAAACCCAAAGGTATAATATAGTCCAATGGATAATAAACCCAAGGGATTAATACTAAAAACTTTAGGGCTTATAAATCCTAGGGATTGATATTATAAACCTAAAGGGTTAATACTAAAACCCCAAGGGATCATAAACCGAAAAGAATAATATTAACCTGATGGATAATAAACCCAAGAGATTAATACTAAAAACTTTAAGGTTTATATTCCCTTGGTTTTTTAGTATGAATCCCTTGGGTTTATAATATCAATCCCTTGGGTATATTAATCTAAGGATTTATATTCCTAGGGTATAATATTATTCATAAATTTATAATATTAATCCTTTAGGTTCAATATAAAACATGGTCATCCAGGGGTTTATATACCTTGGATTTATAATATTAGTCCCTTGGGTTTATAATACCTTTGGGTTTTAGTATTAACCCTTGAGTTTATTGTTAGGTCCCTATACTACTAGTGTAACCCCTTATTGTTATTAGTACAACCCCCTTATTATATTGTTGTGCTCATGTAGTCCCCATATTGTTATTATTGTGCCTCATAGAAGCCCACTATTGTTATTATTGTGCCCTTACATTATTATTGTTATGTCGGCTCTGATTATATTATGACTTCTTAAACTTCTATATATAGAAAGGAGGTCTTTTCATTTGTATTATCTAAGAATTGTTCATTTGTGTAATATAAAAGAGGTTTCCCCCTCAAAGAGGCTTATTTTTAAGGCGTTGATCTATCTTTTCTATCGTTTTGTGAGCTGGTTTCATAACATTTGGTATCAGAGCTTTGGATTCTAGGGTTTCGCTACTTCAAACAGGTCATCATGTCATTTTCACTATAAATTTTTTTCTGCGAAGTTTCAGAAGCTAAAAAAAAAATCCATTTGAGAAGAAATCTCGATGAACCTCGAGTCCAAATTTCAGATCTTGTCTCGTTTTATTTTTGGAGATATGATCTGAGGAAGTTAGGGTTTTTGCAAGCTCCAAAATTTCATCTAAAACATGTCATCGTGGAAGTTTCACTGTAACTATTTCACTACAAAGTTTCAAAAGCTAAAAAAAACCCATTTGAGAAGAAATCGGTCTGAACCTCGGCTCTCAATTTTAGATCCTGTCTCGCTATATTTGCGGAGATATAATCTGAAGAAGTGAGGGTTTTTCCAAGCTCCATAATTTCATCTAAAACAGGCATCGTGGAATTTTCGCTATAACTTCGTTGATACAAAGTTTCAGAAGCTAAAAAAAAACCCATTTGAGAAGAAATCGATCTGCACCTTAGGTCTGATTTCAGATCTTGTCTCACTATATTTGCGAATATATGAACTGAGGAAGTTAGGGTTTTGGAAGACACCCAAATTACATCCTAAACAAGCGACCTGCGAAAAATCATCATAACTATCTCTCTTAGCATCATATTGTAATTTCGTAGGAAGTTACAGAAAGAGGACGGGCTGTGGTTTTCTGTGTATATTTTTCAAATCCCAAGGACAAAACAGTGACACATGACACTTCATACAAGTTCTCTCTTTTGAAAAGGTATATAATCAAGTCATCTTGGGAGATAAATGTGCATAACTCTTTCTTGGAGAATCCAATTTTGATCAGACTAGTGGCATTAGAAGGAGGACTCAGAGGGCTACTGCAGGTCACAATTTTAGAACAAGAAGATCCGAAATTACAAAGTTACAATTGTTTCAAGATCGAGCTCCTAAAATCAAGAAAAGAAGATATGAGGAAGTTTGATGGAAAGGATCTGGTAAATTGGATACTACAGATAGGGCAATATTTTGATTTACATTAGGTGCAACTGTTACAGAAGGTACGTATTGCATCTTCATATTTAGAACCAGATCAATTTTTATGGTATAAAGGGCTTTGTTCTCGTAAACCACTTGTTACGTGGTCAATTTTCACATAGGAAATGATAGCACATTATGAGGATACAAAGAGAGACACATTCTTTAGCCAATTGATAAATCTCAAAGAAAAGTGTTCAATGACAGAGCACATTGAGGACTTTCAAAAATTGAATATAAGGGTAAATGATATTCCAGAGAAGCAAATGATTGATGTCTTCATAGGTACTTTAAAGGATAACATTTAACAAGAGGTTCGTCTTTGAGAACCTGATTCATTAGAGAAGGCATTTAGGTGGGTAAAAAAAATTGAAAGCGAAATTATGGAAACAAAGAATCCCACCACTCACGACTATAATTATGGAAGTTTTTTTTCTCCTAGCCTTCCACAATCGACAAGGTTTACACCACAACAATTGGAAGAAAACAGAGAAAAAGGGCTTTGTTACAATTGTGATAGCAAATGCACTAAAGGTCATAAGTGTGCTGAGAAGAAATTATTTTACATAGATTATGAAGAAGAGGAAAAAAGGGACCAAGAAACATCAAAAGAAAAGGATATACACCAGGAACCAACTCCAAAGAAAGAAGAAATGAATCTGACCATATCTTGTAAACCGTTGGTAAGAATTACCACTCCTCAAACTCTGAAGATAGAAGGACATATCAAGAATAAAAAGGTTTAAGAAGTGAAAGAGCACATCGAGAAATAAGAAATGAATCCAACCATATATTGTAATTCATTCGCTGGAATTACCACTCTTCAAACTATCAAGATAGAAGGACATATCAAGAAGTGAAAGATCACATCGAGCATCAAGAAATGAATCCGACCATATCTTGTAATGCATTGGAAGAAATTACCACTCCTCAAACTCTCAAGATAGAATGGCATAACAAGAAGAAAAAGATTCAAGCAGTGAAAGATCACATTGAGCATCAACAACAAGTTCTCCAACTTTTAAAGGACAACGCCACTTTGGTGGAGAATCGAATGAAACAACATGGTGATTAACATTGCAGTGAAAGAAGTTTTGATGTAGGCGATTGGGTATTTTTACAACTACATCTCAAGCAAGATATTTATGAGAATGAAATGTTGGCAATACTACATGCACTTAAGAAATGGCAACCCTACCTAATGGGAAGACACTTCAAGGTAAAAACAGATCATGATAGTCTTAAATACATTTTAGAACAAAGATTATCTTTGAAAGAGTAGCAAAAATGGGTTACAAATATGTTGGGTTACGACTTTGAAATCATCTAGAAAAAAGGGACGCAAAATGTTGTTGCAGATGCACTCTCAAGAAAGGATGAGGATGTGAAAGCATTGTTTTGTGTTATTTCTATAGTCCAACCAGATTGGATAAACAAATCAAGGGATGAATGGAAGAAGGAAGAAGTGTGGCCACTCATTCATGTTAGAAAATTATATATTACAAAAATATAAACACAGAAAACACATAAAACAAGAGAGACACAGATATACGTGGTTCACCCAGTTTGGGTTATGTCCACAGAGAAACAGGCAGTCCTTCGATTTATATTATCCAACAAACTGAAGAGATACAACCTACAGCATATCTGCTATAATTCCCTCTTCGCTCTCAATCTCCTCTCTCTTCCTCACTCATAATACAAATCTACATAGACGCAATACGATTCCCTCATATATAGCGAGGGGTTGCCTTATAGGGAAAAAAACCCTAAATTAAACATAACTTCTACAGTCAAATCTTCACCTAATGAACGACCCAGATTGACTACGAAATTACAACATTTTACAAGGCATTTTTACATCTATTCTTAGCTTCGGGGGCGTTGCCCTCGATTCCCTCGCCAGGGGAGGGCTCCCAAAAGGTCGTAGCCGCCCCCCACCCCCCTTGGACCCCCCCTGCAGCGAATATTTTACGGGTGACGTTGCCAGCCCATTTCAAACTAGGGTCTAATGCAACGATACCTTTGAATACAGAAAATAATCAAGCTCCACATCCAACAATTCAAAAGTGGCAGAAGATCCCAGTTCAAACAATATTGCCAGAACTTGATGAGGAAGGAAAAACCATTTTTAAACCTGGAGCAGTCACAGAAACAAGAACTGGACAGCTACGAAATCGATCAATTTCAGAGCATCTCATCAACTGGAAGAACTTACCTGATAAAGATTCCACACGGGAGGACAAGAATTTTATACAAAAGCATCAAGAACTACTCAAGCGTTGAGGACAACACTTTTTGAAGGAGAGGGGCATGTTAGGTCCCTATACTACTAGTGTAACCCCTTACTGTTATTAGTACAACCCCCTTATTATATTGTTATGCCCATCTAGTCCCCATATTGTTATTATTGTGCTCCATAGAAGCCCACTATTGTTATTATTGTGCCCTTACAATATTATTATTATGTCGGCTCTGATTATATTATGACCCCTTAGACTTCTATATATAGAAATGAGATATTTTCATTTGTATCATCTAAGAATTGTTCATTTGTGTAATGTAAAGGAGGTTGCCCCCTCGAAGAAACTTATTTCTAAGGTGTTGATCTATCTTTTCTATATTTTTGTGAGCTGGTTTCATAACATTTATAATATTAATCCATTGGGTTTATTAATATAAGAGTTCATATTCCTAGGGTTTAATACTAAACCCCAAGGGATTATAAACTCAAGGAAATAATATTAACACAAGATAATATTAAAACTTAGGAATTAATATTAAAAACCCAAGGGATTAATACTAAATACCCTAGGGTTTATATAAACCCTAAAATAAACATGGTTGACCATGAATGACTATGGTTGATTTCCATATTGAGACAATCTATGTCAATGTGATGTTGGACCATGGTTGACCATGATTAATTCTCATATTGCGAGAAACTTTATCACAAAGCGATGTTGGGCCATGGTTGACCAAGGTTGATTTTCATATTGAGACATTCTTTGTCACAATGCAATGTTAGACCATGGTTAACCATGGTTATCACAATGAAATGTTGGACCATGGTTGACCATGGTTATCACAATGTGATGTTGGACCATGAGACAATCCTTGTCAAAATGTGACCATGGTTTGACCATGATTGACCATGGTTGATGTTCATTTTGAGACCATTTTTGTCATAATGCAACGTAGGACCATGGGTGACTATGGTTGACAATGGTTGACCATGGTTGATTTTCATATTGACCATGAAATACCACAGTTGACCATGATTGACCATGGTTGGCCATAATTGATTTTTATATTGAGACAATCTTTGTAACAATGCGACGTTGGACAATGCTCGACCATGGTTGAACCCTTAAATTAATAAATCCAAGGGTTTGATATTATAAAAACCAAGGGATTAATATTAAAACCAAGGGATTAATACTATAAACCCAAGGTATATAAACCCTCATATAAATATTAGAAACCCTAAAATAAACATAGTTAACCATTGTTGATTTTGATATTGAGACATTGGACCATACTCGACCATGGTTGAACCCTTAGATTAATAGATCTAAGTGTTTAATATTATAAACCCAAGGGATTAATACTAACATCAAGGGATTATGAACTCGGGGGAATAATATTAAACCCAAGGGATTAATATTATAAACCCCGAGATAAATATTATAAACCCTAAAATAATCATGGTTTACCATGGATGATTTTCATATTGAGACAATCAATGTGACAAATGCGACATTGGACCATGCTTAAGGATGATTGATTTTTATATCGAGAAAATCTTTGTCACAATGCAATGTTGAACCATGGTTGGTTTTCATAATGAGACAATGTTTGTCACAATGCAACGTTGGACCATGGTTGACCATGATTGATTTTAAAAAACATGGTTGACCGTCATTGATATTATAAAACCAAGTGATTATAAAACCCAAAGGAATAATACTAAAAAAAAGGAATTATAAACCCAAGAAAATAATATTAAACCCAAGAGAATAATATAAAACCCTAGGAATATGGACCATTACATTAATAAACTCAAGGGATCAATACTAAAACCCCAAGGGATTATGAAGCCAAAGGAATAATATTAAACCAAGAGATCAATATTATAAACCCAAGGTATATAAACCCTAAGATAAATATTATAAACCCTAAATAAATAATGTTGACCATAGTTGACTATGGTTGAATTCCATAGGGACAATCCTTGTCACAATGCGACGTAGGACCATGGTTGACCATGATTTATTTTCATATTGAGACAATCTTTGTCACAATGCGGCATTGGACTATGGTTGATCAAAGTTGATTTTCATATTGAGACAATCTTTGTCACAATGCGACATTGCACCATGGTTGACCAAGGGATCAATATTATAAAGCCAAGTTATATAAACCCTAATATAAATATGACAAACCCTAAAATAAACATGGCTGACCATAGTTGTTTTTCATATTGAGACAATCAATGTCACAATGCAACGCTGGACCATGTTTGACTATGCTTGAGCATCATCGATTTTCACATTGAGACAATCTTTGTCACCATACGACATTGGACCATGGTTGATTTTCATATTGAAACAATGTTTGTCATAATGTGACCATGATTATCGATGATTTATTTTCATTTTGACCGTGATTAACCATGGTTGACCATGATTGACCGTGGTTGACCATCATTGATTTTCATATTGAGAGAATCTTTGTCACAATGTGGCGTCGGGCATGCTCGACCATGGTTGAACCCTTGGATTAATAAATCCAAGTGTTTGATATTATAAACCAAGAGAATAATAAACCCAAGTGATTATTACTAAAACTTCAAGGAATTATGAACCCAAGGGAATACTATTAAACCGAAGGGATTAATATTATAAACCCAAGGTATATAAACCCCAAATATTATAAATCCTAAAATAAACGTGAATGACCATGGTTGATTTTCATATTGAGACAATTAATGTCACAATATGACATTGGACCATGGTTGACCATGCTTAAGTATGATTGATTTTCATATTCAGACAATCTTTGCCACAATGCGAGGTTGAACCATGGTTGGTTTTCATATTGAGGCAATGCTTGCCAGAATGCAACATTGGACCATGGTTGATCATGATACATATTATAAACCCAAGATATTAATACTAAAAGGCCAAGGGATTGTTCGGTTGTGTTATATTCTTTCCACGACTAGCCCACGTAGTTAACCAGGGGGTCCCCCTCGTTGCGCTGATTGCATAGTGGGGTGAGTCACAGGGGGTTTGAGGGGTGCAGGTAACCCGACTCTATGGGGTCCTACCTATAGTTTTGTGCATGATTTTTCGCACATAGTTTTGGAAGAGATGGTTTTCGGTCCATGGTATTGGATGCTTCGACATGTATAAATATGTATTGTAACATTGAAATCAACATAATGAAAAATCAAGCTAGTAGTCCCGGTTTTGGGATCCATGGGAAATTCTCTATGTATATGTGTTTTATGTGTTATGCTCTCACATTGTTTATTTTCTGTGTTTTTATAATTCGTATGCAGGTAATTTCTATACGGGGTTAAAACCTACAGGGATTATAAACCTAAGGAAATAATATTAAACCGAAGGGAATAATATTAAAACCTAGGAATATGGACACTTACATTAATAAACCCAAGTGACTAATATTATAAACCCAAGGGAATAATAAACTCAAGAGATTAATACTAAAACCCCAAGGGATTATGGACCCAAGGGAATAATATTAAACCCAAGGGATTAATATTATAAACCCAAGCTATATAAACTATAAGATAGATATTATAAACCCTAAAATAAACAATGTTGACCATAGCTGACCATGGTTTATTTTCATAGAGAAAATCCTTGTGACAATGAGATGTTAGACCATGATTGTTTCATATCAAGACAACTTTGTCACAATGCAACTTGTCACCATGGTTGACCAAGGTTGATTTTCATATTGAGACAATTTTTGTCACAATGCGACATTGCACCATGGTTGAGCATGATTGACCATAACTAACAATGATTGATTGTATAAAACATGGTTGACCATGATTGACCATTATTGAATATGGTTATTGACCATGGTTGATATTATAAACCCAATAAACTAATAAAGCCAAGGGATTAATACTAAAAACCCCAAGAGATTATAAACGCAAGGGATTAATATTATAAACCTAATGTATTAAAACCATGGTAAACAATGGACGTTGGACCACAATTGACCATGGTTGGCCTAACTTGTCACAATGTGACTTTGGACCATGAGACAATCTTTGTCACAATGTGACCGTGATTGACCATGATTGATTTTGATATTGAGATAATATTTCTCACAATTCGACGTTGGACCATGGTTGACCAAGGTTGATTTTCATATTGAGACAATCTTTATCACAATATGACATTGGACCATGGTTAACCATGGCCAATCATCATTGACCATGATTAACTACTCATTCATTTAAAGTTCAAATCCGCTCCATCCACCCTGAACTTGAAATGAGATGTTGGACCATGGTTGACTTTCATATTAATACAATCTTTGTAACAATACGACGTTGGACCATGGTTGACCCTGCTTGTCACAATGTGATGTTGAACCATCAAACAATCTTTGTCATAATGTCACCATGGTTATTGACCATAATTGACCATGATTGATTTTCATATTGAGACTATTTCTCATAATTCAACATTGGGCAATGGTTGATTTTCATATTGAGACAATCTTAATCACAATGAAATATTGGACCGTGGTTAACCATGATCAACCATGGTTGATTTTCATATTGAGACAACCTTTATCAAAATGTGATGTTGGATCATGGTTGACCATAGTCGATTTTATGATCGACCATGGTTGATTTTCATATTGAGACAATCTTTATCAAAATATGCTGTTGGATCATGGTTGACCATAATTGGTCTAGTTGACCATAATTAATTTTATTTTTAATTTAAACATAATTAAATTAATGTTTAATGTTATCCAATATTTTCAATTATAAATTATTTATAATTAAATTATAAAAAATTATTGTTAATAATATTCTTTAAAATTATTAATATTATAATTAATAAAATATTATAATTTATTTATATTATTATTAATTTTTTCTTCTTATAGTATTAATATTTAATCCAAATAATTTATTTCAGCCGAATAGATCAAATATCTTCTTATACAAAACCATCCTAAACACACTCATAATAAAAATGCAAGTGAACAACATGCTATAATTTTCCATTAAATAAACCTATTTCAAGTTGATTCACTTTTTCCATGAAATAAAACCCATCTCTCCCATCTCACCTATTGTAGCGTAATTTTTCGAGGGAGGACAACGATTTCATTTGAACTCATGGCTGAAGGTAATGGTGTAGGACTCAACAAAATTCATAAGCAGATCTTTGCTTAAACGCATCTTCGGTCTCTATTCCCTCAGTGAAAGCGCAATCGACGCTGGACCTTCTGCCAACTACTTTTTTTTTTTTTTTGTAAACTAAGGCAAGATTCTATTACTTCAAATAAGAGGAATATACAACCAGAGGCAGGTCACAACCCGCCCTTAAGGGAAACCGGGTATCCACCGATAGTTTTTAACAGCCATCCACAAAAAATACATATCCAGTCTATCTAACCATACAAAAATTCCAGCTATAAGTTCTACAAGCAAACTGTTTCGCCTTTGAGACATTACTATTCAGAATTACAAAAAGTCAAAACTGCAAATGATAAAAACCTCATTACAGCTACTTATTCAGGGTGTCTGGCTTGGGTCCGCTTTCTGTCTTGATCTCCATTCCATTTTCTTTAAACAGCTGCAGAATTTTATCCATCTTTCTATCCTGCATAATCAGAGTCATCTGGATGTTCCTTAGTTCCCTTTTGAAGGTGGGGAAACCTTGAGCCAATTCCACCATCTCGACAGCTACCTGTTCCATGGCTTTAGCCAATAGTCTCTTCATGCCCCAGTAAGCATGCAAAGACTGCTTGTACAATGACATTCGCCCTCTTGTGTGTCCTGGATCAGGGATAAACCTCACCCAGTCCTCCATTTCAGGGTCCGAAGCTTCCTGCATAGCCTCCTCTTCTAAGTGATCTATAATTCTTCTAATGTGAGGGTTTGTCTCTTGAATATATGCGTCCTCTGCTTCATTCAATTTCCTCCTCATATCCCGCTTCCCCCTTTTCCTGCCTCTGTTTTCACAAGCTACCCCGTCGTCGATGCCGGTTCGGTGTGTCCTGCTCCCTCTACCACCTCCTTCACTGTTTCTTCCTCGACCCCTCTGTTTCCCACGTCCTCTCGCCCGTCTGCCTCTTTCGCGCCTTCCACCCTCATCCTCGTCAGTACCCTCCTGCTCCTCCAGCTTCTCTTCCGAATCCTCCGTTTCATTACTCCGACGCCTCCACTTACCGACTTTCCCTCCTGTTGTCCGACGCGGTTCCTCCTCTACCAAATAATCTCGAATATCAAACTCCTTCTCTGATTCATCAGTGATATCCAGATAAATCCGCGGTAGGTATTCCTCTGCAACACTCTTTCCTTTTTTATCTACCACAGCAAGACCCTTGCCTTTCTATTCTCCAGGCAGCCCCTTACTCCGCGTCCAACATCCTTCTTCCTGCTCTTGACTCACCGCCATGCTTGGATTTGGAGACTGCTTCATACTCATGTTTCTATTCCTCTGTTTACAGCAATTGACCCCAAATTCCTTCCTTCTTTCCGCTCGACCGCATGCAATCCTAAATATCTCTCTACTCCGCCACCCTTTCTTCTTAAAGCTTCGTGTCCGCCTGTCACCTTCATTAACACTTGCCTCATCGTCTGGGTCATGATGTGAGATGTACCCAACCTCTCTATCGCAGCTACCTCTCGTCCTTGAAAGCGTACCCATATTCGTCCTTGGGATGACCATTCCGTTCATTTCTTGACTAAACTCGCCGCCCCTAAGGGTAATTCCATCCACGCGCTTCATAATCCCCTGTCCAGCATTAATTATCCTGTCATATCCCCTCCTATCCATAATAAGGAAGCAATTAATCATTCCCGTGTGATGCAGTCGCCTCATCATAATCCTGTCGAAGTATGGTTTGTAGTGCGTTCCACCTTGGGTCATCCTGATATGATACCCAACTCCCATCAATTACTCTATTCGACGCGGCGCTGCCCCAATTGGCTAATAAATCCGTTTCCTGGTTGCCACTCCTCAGGACATGATTTATCATTGCATACTCTATCCTACTACTTGCAATGACGCCTCAAGATAAGATTTTGAGAATCAAGATGTTAGTGTCAAATAGTTTCTGGTGGAGTTGTCTATAGAGGTGGAGGAATTGTTCGGACAGTTAAAAGTGGTTTGAATCCGGGCAAAAAAATTCAAAAAGTTTTGTAGAGACAGTATTTGAATCCTGTTTTTGATGGTGGAAATGGATCCAGCGCCATCAAAACTTTTAAGACACTTAAAATTTTGAAGTTTAACAACTATAACTTGGATTTACCAAAATCATTGCTGGATTTTCTCTAAATATAACCAGAATTTCTATAATTTTTTAGGCAATTCCTCCAACATGTTAGACTACGGCATTTCCGGTGGGATTATGTGTCATGTACTTGTGCATATGTCAGGCAGATCTATCCCACAACTTCGAATCATTTCTTTTTCTGAATTAATAAAAGTGGCGTTGGGTCTTGCCTTTGGAAATCATGTATCAATTGTTGCAGAAATTGCATGTGAAATATACCTGCGGCTCACACTATGATCTCTCCTCTAGTAGGAAGTTCCTATTTCCACCTCTATAGGTTTATTAATGCGCCCTGATATGCGCCCCTGATAGCCAGATATAACACGCGCGCGGTTATAGAGGTGGAAAAAAATAACGCTGTGTTACATCGGACTATCAGGGCGTATGTCAGGGCGCATTAATAAACCTATAAAGGTGGAAATAGGAACTTCCCCTTTAGTATGAGTTAATTCCAATAATGGACAAATCACTTCTCCAAGACTCCACATTAACAATTATGGAATGCCTTCTTTAATCGTTAGTCGCAATGGATGTTTAACATGTTAGAATCATATCTCTGCGAGTACAAAAGATATATAGATATATATATAGATATAGATATATATATATATATATATATATATGAACTTTCTTAAAAAGTGAAACAGTTTCATAATTGTTCTAAAAGTTAGTTTTAAAACTGATTAGAGACTTAGGTCCAAGAAGTAGAAATAAAAAGGCTAGAAATGAGGCATGGTGAGAGTTTCGAAGTTGGAGTCTAGTTTTTATTATGGGTATTGTAATCAGAAAGATTCTCTGAAATCTGAATAATACATTACAGTTTGATTTTATTTTTTGGTAGCTGTAACTATGTTTAATTTTTCTTTATGTTTTCATTTTTCATGAATGTTTTTCTTCTGTCGATATGAATTTAATGAAATTGACTTTTCTTTTAATCAACATATTTACTAATGTTGTTTCTCAGCAGAGAGTACCTGCAAATTTTTATTTAAATAGACTTTAAAGGGCACTCTACCATGTTGAAAATTCATCCACACTTGCTCATTCTTCCATGTTTCTTTCTACTGTAGTTGTATTCAGATTCTTAATTGTTTGGGTATAAAATTTGTTATATTTTTTTTCGTCACATCACTCCTTTAGTCCAAAACCCAACAACCCTCAAAAAGTTTCTCTAGTCATTTTCTTTTGAAAAACTAAAGTTTCAGAATTAAAAGTTTTGATTGCAAATCCTCCTGACCTATCCTTCCTGCCACTAATTTTAAAAACTTTTCATCCATCTGAAAACTAATTCCCTTACACCCAAAAACTTTCTCCAAAAATTACAACATCACCAATAATTACAATACAAAATAACAATAAAACACAAACTTCATACAAAAAATTGATATTTTGTTACACTGAAAAGTAATGGAAAATATTGATATTCTGTTACACTCGAAAGTAATGGAAAATAACATATTTCAAAGCTAATATTCTTAAATAATCTATCAAAAGTAACCACTAACATATGGTATAAGAATCTATTCAAGCTTAATTGAAAAAAGAGAGTCAGCAAAATCCAAATATTCACCCATCTTTATAAAATCAAAATATTCACCCAATTTTGTTGTCTTTAGTTATAATAGTGTCAAGATACTTCTATTCGTGTGCAAATCCTACCAGATGCATTGTCGTGCATTCAGGTACCTAAATATTTTGTTTATCAAATGTGATTTTTGGAGGGGCTAATATGTCTTCAGATTAATATTACTCTACTGCTGGGTGCCCAGTTTCCCCCTGGACAGAGTAAGCTAATAGATATTTGTTAACTGGTTATATTAATATAATTTTGTTATAAATATGTTAATCCGTGGGTTTATTCTGAAATTGGATTTTCAAAATTTTAATTTCATCCAGTAATAACTATTAGATGAATGCTATTAATATTAATGTTAAAATATATTTTAAAAATAATTAAACTTGTTAAATTTTTTAATCAAATTAATTAATAAATTATATATCATTTCATATAACCATTTATCATATAATTATTTTTTATAGTTTTTATAAGCATTTGATATAAATAAATAACAAGAATGGTATTAAATATTTTTAATATATATAAGTAATTTATAAATTTTCGTAATTAATAATAATCCTTTAAAATAAAATAAAATATATTTAATTTTAATAATTATGTTGTAAAGTGTACTTGGAATAATGCTTACATCAGAATGTAAGTAAATTTTGTTTGTTAGTGGTTTGAGTGTGTAGAGAGATTTTCTCAACAATATTTTCTTGTCTTAGAAATTGTTGGATTTTATGATTTATTTATGTGGCTTGTAATTTGGCTTTGTGGTGAATAATACGAATTGATTCGTGAGTATTTTGTGCACCATGTCTGCTCCTCCATTTTTCTTGTTGGTATTAGAGCTTGTATGGGCTTGACTCCCTCAAGGGAAATCCCAGAGAGATGAAAGAGATTTGAGGTTTTGTTCTAAGTACACAAATTAGTGAGTGCATGAGAACTGTTTTATTTTTTTGTGTTTGTAGGTGCTCTCTATCTAGAGGTATGATTGAGCGATGTGTAAAAGTGTTGTTGTAGTCGTGGAGTCGTGGTGGAAAGCTCTGCACATACGGATCCGAGGGATGTGTCTGTCGTTGTGTGATAGATCGTTGTTGGGACTTGCTATTGAGTGCAATATTTTTATAAATAGGGATGGAAATTATCTGAAGACAATATACTGAGAGGCTAGAGCTCATTGTTGTTCTTGATTTTCTGCATAAGGAGGTCGAGAGCAGTGAATTGTTTTGGCTTCGCTCAATAATTTCATGTGCAGTATAGTGTATATTGCTAATGCACGATTCGGTTTGTGGACGGCATGAAACCCTGATTCCATGTTTTTTTCCTTGATCGACTTGATGTGTTTTGTTTGTGATCAATATTTCTCCGACATTCATACCTATTGTTGAGCCTCATAATTGCTTCTTTTTGACACCCTTTTTCCATCTATTTTACTCATTTTTTATCATCATAATCACTCATTGGGAAACAAATCACAAAATATATGGCATGGCAGGTATATAAAAGTCTTGCATTTCATAAGTTAATAATGTTCTTTATTATTAGTCTAATATTTGTTTTAGCTACTAGATTGGGATGATTTTGCAGCTAATGTCTGATTTTGCAGCTAAGTCCATTGTTTCATAGGTTCTAAGGTGCCAGCTGGAGTGAGAAATATATGGGAAGATAGCGATCAATGCACTCCATGATTCCTTCCTACCTTCATGAACCATATCAGCAAAGGAAGCTTCCAGTTACATGGTCAAAGGCAAAAGTCAACTTTGTCAGCTACACATGCAAGCAAGGAACCATATATATGCCTAACGATTTGCTTTGTTAGTAGCAAATCATTAGCGGACTTCATTATGATTTCTTTCATAGTTAATTTTAGTGTTTTGTTAAGCGAATCTAGGCACGAAGCTCTGAACATTTAATGATACAAGATTCATGAAAAGGCTTTGTAAGCAAACATAAACACAACGATTATATGATGCGGCAATGAGAATTAAAACTTTGTTTTCAATTTAGTTATAAAGAATCCTTCTTATTTCGATGCATGTTTGATTGTTCAATTAGCTCTCGTGACCATTTGCTTGTGGAGGGCCCACTCAAGTAGTAAGGTTCTTTTATGTTTTTAAGTAGAATTTCCTTATTTCATTTCGTAAGTTTTTTTATGCATCAATGTTTTCTTTTGTTGATTTTTGATTTAAATAGCAGCACTGTGATTGTCTTGTTAATTAATTTTCTTCATTGATTCAGGAGCACATGAATTGAGTTTAATGAGAGTTTGGATTTAGAATTAAATTGTAATTCTTAAAAGCAGAGGATTTGATTACAGGATTTATTTCAAGCAAGAGTGATTTATGATTTTGAGCAAGTGAGAATATATTTTCAATTCATTTTGGATTTTCATGCAAGAGTGTGTTATTATGATAGATGATTTGATTCCTTTAGAGAATTGAGTTTCTTTCAAAGCATAATTCAAACATATAGCAAAGAGAGAGAGTGTGTGTGTTTTTATGAGTTAAATTTCATTTTACAAGTGTGAGATTGATTTATAAGTTTGAGATTTTCATAAGTTGTGTGGATTTCATAATTAGATATAATTTTTATAAGAGTGCAATTAATTTTCATAGGTGTGGGATTGATTTAATTTTATGCATAGTTGTGAAAGTTTCTTTTGAAGTAGAGTGTGAGATTTTCCATAAGTAGTCTTTGATAAAAGAGTGTGATCATTTTATTTTCTAGGAATAATTTCTCTACTCATGTGCATTTCAATAACTTAATTTAGAATCTATATTTCGATAACTCAATTTAATTTAGAGGTGTGAATAACCAAAGACTTCTAGCACAAACAATGCACTTACACTTCATCAGTTTACTAACTCTAGTAGATAATTTATGAAAGTTAATTAAATTACCAAACATTTTGGGGTTGTTGTCGAGGCAGTGTAAATAGGAGTCTTTTCTTTTTATTTAAAAAGAAAAAGAAAAAGATATGCATAGGGAAAGAGATTCTAGAGGTAGATTTGTAGGGAGAGGTAAAATTTTAATTCAAACAACATCTCTCACACCACCATGACCTTGTAGTGCCACACCACCCACTCAAACTCATATTACATCATTTTCAGAAAAACATAAACTTCTTGAGGTACTTAGATCCAAAATCCAACCTAGAGATTCACCAACCTCATTAACTAAAGCAGTAATAGAAGAAGAAGATCTTACATCCCCAATAGAAGGAGTAGTTTTCATGTCTTCAACTGGAGAAAGACTTATAAGACAAGAGCTATAGATCCCTAGTGAAGAAGAAGAGGAAGAAACTTATTTTAAATTACCAATTATAGAAGAACCAAAACTAGAAGAGCTAGAAGAAGAACTAGAAAATCCAATTTTGGAACCCTATATTAGTTATGAAGAATCTACAATGGTTGGAGAAGGGGAAGGGGAAGTACATAATGTTAATGGTGAACAACCTAGGATTGGAGGAGGAAGAGGAGGAAATAGAGGTGGAGGAAGAGGGAGAGGTGGAGGTAGGGGAGATTGAGAACCCTTTGAATTTTCTATCATCAATGAAGATACAACAACTACATTGAGAAACATCTCACCCTCCATCCTTCCAAACTTTCATGGATTAAGAAGTGAGGATCCTAAAACATTTCTCTTTGAGTTTGAAGTCTTGTGTACATATTATGATTATTTGCTTGACCCTCAAAAGTTGAAATTGTTTCCAGCAACTCTTAAGGATGCAACATTAAAATGGTTCACAGGCTTAGGAGCACACTCTATAAGAACATGGGAGGAAATGAAAACTACATTCTTAGTGAAATATAAGGATTATTGTATGCCCCATAATCTTAAGGATGAAGTATTTAAAATGATGCAAAAATAAGATGAAAATCTTGAAGATTTCATTGAAAGATTTGCTTATAATGTTAAAAGGGCTAAAATGCATGAACTAGATGAAGAAACTTTGAAAGCTCTCTTATTAAAATCCATCAGAGATGAGTGGATTGATCTCCTCAATTTGATGGGTAAGGGAGATATTTCTCAGTTATCATTTAGAGACATTTGTGAGTTGTGCATACACATTTCAAGAAGTAAGGCAAGAATTGGGAAAAATCCAAGAGATCCTCTCATGTCTAGAATTAATAATTTTGTAGTTGGGACTATAAGTAGGGTTGAATTAGGCAATTTTCTTGACAACTTTAAAACAAACATTTTGGGAAGTCTTAGTGAACAAATAGAGACCCTTAAAGAGAAAAAAGAAAAAGAAAAATCCTTATGTCAAATATCCTCAATATCCTCAATATCAACAACCTTATCTTGTTTTTCCACCACAATATTTTCCTCAACATGTTGAACCAACTCAACCTTAGAATCCAAACCCACAAATTTCATTACCATTTCCACAAAGACCAAATCAATTACCTACTCAACCACTTCGAAATCCAAATAATAATAATAATTCACAACCTGTTTACAATACAAAAGGACACAATTTACAAACTTACATGATAGCTCCACTAGATCTAAAAAATGTCCAACTTAGATTTGGTAGAGTATTGGAAAATAAGTCCCCAACAATTGTTATTCAAGAATCTGAAAAGGAAAATTCCTCTGAAAAATAGGAGTCTTTCAATGAAAAAAAGCTTCAAAAACAAGTCATTCCTACACATTTGGATGGCATTCGAACTCCCATTATGGAACAACCTTCAGTATCTATTTCAAAACCACCTTTTCTTGAAAGATTAAAAATTGATGAAGGGGTAGAAAAACAGATTGTATTGCCTGATTATGATATATTAGATGAGCTAAAGAATGTTTGTATAAAAATTCCTTTGCTACAAGCCACTAAGGAAATATCAAAGACAATTAGGGAGTTGAATATTAAAAGACCCGGAAGAAAGAGAAAAGAAATCAAAAGAATTCAGTTAGTTGGAAAAATTGCATATATCATGATGGGAAAAACAACAATTCAAAAATACCTTGATCTAGGAAGTCCCATTGTGAAAACACATATCAATGGTATTGAAATTCCAAATACATTGATTGATTTAGGAGTGGCTATAAACATCATGACTAAACAAATTATGAATCAATTGAAACTTCTTAATCTTCAATATACACCTACATTATTGCAATTAGTAGATAGATTTATGATTAAACCTGATGGTGTATTAGAAGACATATTTGTATCCTTAGATTCTTGGGAGTATCGTGTTGATTTTATGATTCTAACACCCAAGAGTAACTTAGGAGGATATCCATTGATTCTAGGGAGACCATGGTTAGCTACAACTAATGCTTTTATAAGTTGTAGATCTGGTGATATGTTTATTTCTCATGGAAGTTCAATAAAAAAATTCACATTATATCATCCTGCAAAAACAACAATTGAAATATAAAGCGAAGAATGGATAGATGATGATATTGATATACGACCAATATTTGTTACTTCACAAATAGATGAAGAATATCATATTTTGAATTTAAAGGAAAATAATGAGTTTTCCTCATATTGTGAATCTAATCAAAATTTTCAAGAAGAATGAAATATTGAATATTTATCATCTCATCAATTATCTTTACATTCTATGGAAAAATTTGGCAATTCTCCAATAGAAATCTTCCCATAAAAAACTTTGAATATCAATAATAATCTAGAAGAATTTCAAAAGAAAGATTTAATAAAGATGTTACAAGAACATTCATTTGCTTATGCATGGGAATATACTGACATGAAAGGAATTAATCCTAATACTTGTATACATCATATTTACATTGAAGAAAATGCTAAACCAATATGACAGCCTCAGAGAATAATGAATCCAAATTTGAGATAAATTGTTAAAGAGGAATTACAAAAATTGTTAAATGTGAATTTCATTTATCCAATATCAGATAGCTAGTGGGTTTCACCATTGGTAATTGTTCCTAAAAGGAATGGAAAATGGAGAGTATGCATTGACTATAGGGAATTGAATAAATCCACCTTAAAAGATCATTTTCCACTTCCTTTCGTGGATCAAGTTATAGACACATTAGCAGGAAAGAAATATTTCTCATTTCTATATGGTTTTAGTGGATATAACCAGATCCAAGTAGCTCCATAAAATCAAGATAAAACCACTTTTACTTATCCATGGGGAACATATTCCTACTGAGTACTTCATTTTGGGTTGTGTAATGCACCTGCAACATTCCAAAGGGCAGTTTTAGGATTTTTTTTTTCTCTGATATAATTCATGATTGTGTGGAAGTTTACATGGATGATTTTATGGAAATTCTTTTGAAGAAGCTTTTAAAAATTTGGAAAAAGTTCCCATTAGATGTAAGGAAGCAAATCTCTCATTAAGC
This sequence comes from Pinus tabuliformis, assembly GCA_031772625.1. NCBI lineage: Eukaryota > Viridiplantae > Streptophyta > Pinopsida > Pinales > Pinaceae > Pinus > Pinus tabuliformis. Next base: position 742,018,890 of record CM062819.1, on the reverse strand, counting down.
CATGAAAAATGTTTTATGATACTTATTGAGGGGATTGTTTTAGGAAACCATATTTCAGGAAATGGAATTAGAGTGGGTACATCTAAAGTCGAAGTTATTTCTAAATTGTCAATTCCAACTTGTCAACGAGATGTTAGAATTTTCTTGGTTTTACTGGTTACTATAGAAGATTCATAGAAAAATTTACAAAAATTGCATCTCCACTTTTCAAATTTCTCACAAAAGATTGGAGTTTTGATTGCCAACAAGCTTTTGAAACATTGAAAGATCCGATTTTAAAAGAACCCATTCTGAGAGGGCCAAACTGGAAATTACCTTTTCAAATTTTAACAGATGCTTCAGATAAAACATTAAGAGTTGTACTAAGACAAAAAGATTTAACTCCTCATGCCATTTACTATACCAATACAAATTTAACTCCTAAATAATTAAGCTATACTGTAACAGAAAAGGAGTTTTTAGTTGTTGTCTGCGCCATCAACAAATTCAGACATTACATCACTCGCTACGAAACCTTTGTACATACAGATCATTCTGCAATTAGGTACTTAATGAATAAACCAAATACTAATGACAAAATTACAAGATGGTTATTGTTGTTACAAGAATTCAATATGATTATTTTGGATCGGCCTGGAAAACATAATACAGTTGTTGACTTTCTATCTAGGATTCAAAATGATAATAATGATATACCTGTAGAAGATAATTTTCTTGATGAATATATTTTTGTAGTATCTATTAAATCTCCTTGGTTTGTAGATATTAATAACTATTTGGCTATAGGGAAGTTACCATTATATTTTTCTCCTTGAGAGAAAAGAATGGTAATTCAAATTAGTGCATCTTGCTCATGGATAAATGGAGAATTGTACAAAATAGGGTTAGATTTGATTATTCAAAGATGTGTCAGAGAAGATGAAGTACCAGAAATACTAAAAGCTTGTCACGATGAGCCACGTGGAGAACACTTCGTTGACAAAATAATTTCTTACAAATTCCTTCTCTTAGGATATTATTGGTCTTCCCTTTTCAAGGATGCCAAAGAATAGGTAAAGAGATGTGATAGTTGTGAGAGAATGCGGAAACCTATTCTTTCATATGAAATTCCTCTACAACCTCAGGCACTCATTGAACTTTTTTCCAAATGGGCTCTAGATTTTGTTGGTCCAATTAATCCACTATCCAAACAAAAAAGGTGCATTCTTGTTTGCACTGATTATCTTACAAAATGGGTAGGAGCTAAAGCACTTTCTTTTGCTACTAAAAATTTTGTAGCTACATTTCTTTTCAAGGATATTTTTACTCATTTTGTGTCCAAGTTAGTATTCAATTTAGACAGATCAAGGAACTCAATTTACATCCAAGTTTGTACAAAATATAATTGAGGATTATAAAATCAAGCATCAGAAGTCCACTCCATATCATCCACGGGAAAATGGGCAGGTGGAATCCCCCAATAAAGTAATTGAAACAATTCTTACCAGGACTGTGCATGTGCACAAAAGAGACTGGGCAGAAAATCTTCTAGAAGCTTTATGTACATACCTTACCACATGGAGAAACACTATAGGACATACTCCCTATGAACTTGTTTATGGAAGCAAGTCTTATTTCCTATTGAGTTCGAGATAAAGACCTTCAAGACAACAGTTACATTAGGTCTTGATCTATCTCAAGCAGAAAAACAAAGAATGAAGCAGTGAAATGAACTAAACAAGATAAGACATGATGTTATTCAAAGAACCATAATAGTTCAACAAAAAATATCTAGGTGGCATGAAAAATAAATAAAGGAAATAAAATTTCATCAAGGAGATTGGGCATTACTTTTTGACTCAATTTAAATATTTTCAAGGAAAATTTCAAACTCATTGGCTTGGACGTTATGAGATTGATAATGATGCAGTTAGGATAAGAATCATTGATGAAGAAAGAGTTACCTTCCTTGTAAATGGTCATCGATTGAGAATTTACCACAAGCCATTGACAAAGGAAGAATTTGTTAAAAACCTACAAGACAATATTGATTTGAATATGATTAAGAAGGATTTTCCTTCTCCAACTTAATTTGTAAATATTTTTGTTTTCTTTATATATATATATATATATATATATATATATATATATATATATATATATATATATATATATATATATATATATCTATATCTATATCTATATCTATATCTATATCTATATCTATATCTATATCTATATCTATATCTATATATATATATATATATATAAACATGAAAACCAACTATGTTGGAATGTTTATACAAAAAATATAGGGTGAAAACTAAGTAATTTTGGCACACTAATTTTGTTTTTCAATCCTATTCTAATTCCCATTTTCTTTATGTCACTATTTTTCTTTTCAGAATAAGTAACTAGAGAATTGCTGAGAATCTGAAGCTATGATGAAATTCTGTGACTAATATTAATAGGAATCATCGACTGGAATGATTAAAGATTTTAGCAAAAGTAAATGATCAAGTGCACAGTGGAAGCACTTGAGGACAACTTCACAAGAAAAATCAAGTATTAGAATCACAAGTTTGAAGGTATGCAAATATTGGATTTAATAATAAAGGTAAAAACATTACATTATGAAATAATGTAGACATTATACCATAATTCAAAATAATGATTATTGTTCTAACTTCGGATTGAATTATCAATATCATGTCATATCGATGAAGTTAGTTCGAAAATCCTCGTTTCCATTCATCATCATGCAAACACTTCATTTTCAAAACCCTGCTTCATTGATAATTCCGCTCACTCATATCCATTATACTCTATTTCTCAAGAGCTATTTCACTCATTTCCCTAAGTCGTTTCACTCATCTCCATTTTCCATTTCACTCTCTTGTCCATACTCATATTTTTGAACCTAATACCATTCCAAAACCCTGTCAAAGAAGCAATTGTGAAGCGAGACTTTTCCAACATGGGAGTCATTGTTAGAGTAGAGCCGAATGGAAAGAAATTTATGGAAGGCTACCCACAAGTCAAGCAAATGCTACAACAAGTGCAGTGGCTAGATTTTATAGAAAAATTTGATGGTTGTGACAAAGAGGTAACCAAATCTTTTTCTCGAGCCTTTGATGGAACTGAAGTAGAAATTGGGGACATCAAAATTTTTGTGACAGATTCCTTCATGGCCGAGGTGACTAGACTACCTAGAATTGCTGAAAGGTGGTTCAAAAATAGGTGTATTGAAGGGAAAGAGTGGAAGGCGTTTCAATAGAATCTAGGTATGGATACTATTGTTTTTAAAAAGGGTATTTCAAGCACAACTCTAAAGGGTAAATGGAGGAATTTATTGTTAGTTCTCCAGAAGTTCATTACTTGTGAGGGTAGATTTGGTAGCATGGTTTTCTACCATGTTCATTTAATGATGCACTTTCTTGAAGGAAATGAAATTAATTTACCTTATTTTATACTTAATAGCTTGAATAAGATTTTTGGCAATACACAAAGAAAACTTTAGTCCATTGAAAACACTCTATATCATCATGGCCTTGTAAAGATGCTTATTAAAGCTCATCTTGAGAGTCTAGGAGATAACTAGGATAATTTCCTAATTAGAAATCATTTTAAAGAAGTTAATCAAGGAGAACCAAGTAGAAATAAGATAAGGAAAAGAAGAATAAAATTGTCTTAAAACCCTACTGATAACCCACCTCAACCAAAGCAACATTTAGAAGATGAACTTCCTCTTGCATATGTTTTATAAAATATAAAGAATAAAATTGTTAGAAGAAAGAAAGTCAGTGAAAAAGAAGAAAATACACCCAAGGAGAAAATAGAGGAAACAAAGAAGGCCACTATAGAACAGAAGAAAAATAAAAAACAAACTCCTCTCTCGTCTACCATAAGGAGAAGCGCAAGACTTAATAAAATGGTAAAGGGTTCATCTCAACAATTCACAAAGTTTGTTAATCTGGAAGAGGAGGAGGAACAAGTAGTCCCATCACAAACTGTCCTTACACAAATCTCTAGTACAACAAGAAAAACACCAAAGATTGATCCAATACAACAAGATATATATGACTATATTGAGTCTCTAGAGAAAAAGGTTACAAAAAAGGCATCTTCTTCTTCAATTAAAGGAAAAGAAATCTAGTTTGATAGTCCACAAGAACCTCTAATTATGAATACTTTGAAGCAAGAAAGTTTTGAATTAGAGACATTGAATAGAGATCTAAAGTAAGAACATGAGACATAAAAGGTGCAAAATGAAATTCAAAGAACCAAAAATAATAACATTATGTTGCATCTAGGCTTATGGTATGAAAATAACAAAAATTTAAATGAGAAGAACAAATATCTCAAGAGGAAGGTTATAAGTTTGAAATACAAAATTTTGATGAAGAAGCCTAGGATGGAAGTTGCTAAGAAGAAGGTAAAGAAAACAAACTTGGATGTTCTAGCTGAAGCTTCTGAAGGAGTGCAGCGATAGAAAGACTATCAGTTTTGAATTTTTTCATGAGGACATGCAATGACCTTTGTGTGGGGGAATGTTGAGTCTTATAATTTCTTATTTTTGACACCCTTTTTCAATCTATGGCATGGAAAGTATATAAAAGTCTTGTATTTCATAAGTTAATAATGTTCTTTATTATTAGTCTAATATTTGTTTTAGCTACTGGATTGGGATGATTCTGCAGTTAATGTTTGATTCTAAAGCTAAGTCCATTTTTTCATAGGTTCTAAGGTGCTAGCTTTAGCAAGAAATATATGGGAAGATAGCGATCAATGTACTCCATGATTCCTTCCTACCTTCATGAACCAGATCGGCAAATGAAGCTTCTAGTTATGTGGTCAAAGGGAAAAGTCAACTCTGTCAGTGAGCGAGGAATGATATATACGCCTAACTATTTTCTTTGTCCATAGAAAATTGTTAGTGAATTTAATTATGATATCTTTCATGGTTAATTTTAGTATTTTGTTAAGAGAAGCTAGGCATGAAGCTCTGAACATTTAATGATACGGTCTTTATAAAAAGGCTTCGTAAGAAAACATAAACACGATGATTTTATGATGTGACAGTGAGAATTAAAACTCTGTTTTCAATTCAATTATAAAGAATCCTTCTTATTTCGATGCATGGTTGATTGTTTAATTGGATCTCATGACCATCTGCTTATGGAGGGCCCCCTCCAGTAGTAAGGATATTTTATGTTTTTAAGTAGAATTTCCTTATTTCATTTCGTAAGCTTATTTTCTAGATGCATCCTGTAGAACATTTTCTTTTGTTAATTTTTGAGTTAAATAGCAACGGTGTGATTGTGTTTTTAACTAATTTTCTTTATTGATTCAAGATCACATGAATTGAGTTTAATGAGTAACGATAACAACAGTGAGAGTTTGGATTTAGATTAAAATTGTAAATCTTAAAAACAAAGGATTTGATTACAGGATTTATTTCAAGCAAGAGCGATTTATGATTTTGAGCAAGTGAGAACATATTTTCAATTCATTTTGGATTTTCATGCAAGAGTGTTATTATGATAGATGATTTGATTCCTTTAGAGAATTGAGTTTCTTTCAAAGCATAATTTAGACATATAGCAAAGAGTATGTGTGTGTGTATTTTTATTGGTTAAATTTCATTTTATAAGTGTGAGATTGATTTGTAAGTTTGAGATTTTCATAATTAGATATAATTTTTATAAGAATGAAATTAATTTTCATAGGTGTGGTATTGTTTACTTTTATGCAGAGCTATGAAAGTTTCTTTTGAAGCAAAGTGTGAGATTTTCCATTTAAGTATTCTTTAATAAAAGAGTGTGATCTTTTTATTTTCTAGGAATAATTACTCTACTCATGTGCATTTCAATTACTTAATTTAGAATCTATATTTCAATAACTCAGTTTATTTAGAGGTGTGAATAACCAAGGATTTCTAGCACAAACAATGCACTTACACTTCATTATTTTATTAGCCTTAGTCAATAATTTATGCAAATAATTTAAAGTTAATTAAATTACCAAACACTTGTTGTTGTAGTTTTTGTTTGGGACCTGCGGCAATGTCGATCTCATTCTTTGTTTCTTAGTCAAAAAGACAAACATCCCTGGAGTATTGCTCACAATATCAGGTGAGGAGAAATTGATGTGTGTGCATAAAGTCATGAGCCACTATGATTTTAATTCATTCAATTCAACATGTGTTTAGACTGCATCCATATTTGATCAGTTTTTTAGGGGTATGGGATGTATAAACTTTTTGTCTCTGTGCTCATACATATTTTCCATTAACCATAAGAGCATATTTGGGAAACTCTTTCCCTGGTCATCACGTAGGAGATGGGGATGAATATTCGATGCCCCTAGAGGTCCACTTCATTCTCTCATTCACTAGTGTGAATGACATCTGTTGTGAGAATCAACAGACCTTTTGCCGAGTATGGCATGGTGTTGGTTGCTCAAAATATGCATTTTCCAGTGTGATTGTTGAACGTGTGTAGGTGAGGCCTTTATTTTTTGAATCCCATTTGTAACGATTCTAACATCAAGATTTCTATGTTTATGCACACTATAACACTGAACTGTCTTTGTACAAGGGAGAATACTGGTTAGTTTTAATACATAGAGTGGTGTTGGAGGTAGTTTTCACTATATGAAAAGCAAGTAGAAATGTGTGATTTGTTTTTTTTGATTACCACTTATTATGGTGAATCGTCACTAGTTAGAGGAAGCCCAATAATAATTAGAACAATAAATATATGATTCTAGTGTATGCAATCTATGTTATGGTTTGTAAATTGAAGGTGTAGAACCAATTATTGAATAGTGAAATACAATAAATTAGTAATTCTTGATGCTCTTAGGTGTTGAGAGAATGTATCGATAATTTTATTGTGTGAATATGTTATATGCTGATGAGTTTTGTTGTGCTTCGTGCATCAAGGGCATCGGTTATAGGCTATGTTATGAGATCCATGTGTGAAGAAAGGTCAGTCTCATAATTGACTATTGAATATGCATAGTATTCAGACAACCCATCTACACAACTATTAAAAGCATAGATTGCTTCATTTTGATAGATGGGGGTTTGTCCATAGGGTGGTTCGATATTAATATTTTCCTTCGAAATATTGAGAAATGTCTATTACACAAAGTTCATCAAAGATGGCCAAAGTCAATTATGTATTAAATGAGTTGAATGGGAAGCTCAAAAATTATGGTGGTGAAAAGAGTGTTGCCCGAGAGTCTTCAGAGTGGGGATGAGTACTAAGAAAGAGAAGTTAGACAAATGTGACATACAAATTGTAATTTTTCATTTTTTTATTAATCTGTGTAATGTTGTAAATGTAAGCATTAAAGGGGGAACTTGGAATACTTATTACATTAGAATGTAGGAAGATTTTGTTTGTTAGTGGTTAGAGTTTGTTGAGAGATTTTCTAAACAATATTTCCTCTCTTAGAAAATGTTGGATCTCATGACCACTATTTATGTGGCTTGTCATTTGGTTTTGTGGTGAATAATACAAATTGATTTGTGAGTACTTTTTGCACCATGTATGCTCCTCCATTTTTCTTGTGGTTTTCCCTTTGAGAAGAACTTCCCTCTCACGCACTTGTCATCACTTTGACCCGTTGGATTATATGTTAGATGATTGGAGGTTGTTCAACCCTTCAATTAGGCGAAGGTAGTTGGACTCGATTGGCTAGGACTATTCTTATTTATTATGTGTTACATATACTAGAATGAAAGGCTTTAAAATCCCTTGCACTCAATGGATTCCATAGTGATGTCAAATGTTTGATTATGTCAAATTTTAGTGAGATGCAATTGAAGGGATTTGAGGTGGTGTTTACAACATTTGGAGTGTGGTGTTGCTAACCCTAATAACAATATTAACAATAATAATTTTGTTAACAACAACAACACTAACTACAATGCAATGGATAATGGTGTCTCAGATGAAGATGTTGTCGAGGTTTTCTTTAAAAAGAGAACTGGGAACGGGGACATACAAGGAGACAAATATGGAGTTGTTAAGGTTTTTTATGAAAAGAGCATTGGGGATCGGGAGGGAAAAGGAGATAAATATGGCAATGAAGGTGCACCTTGTGCTTGTCATTAATTCTATCGGATGTGGAGCCTCATTATCTTCCTGATTCAGAGGTATTAATTCATTCGTGTTTGGATCCCAATCCCCGACGAGGGAGACTTGGGAGAGATTTCTCCTTATTATTACTACCTGGGAGGTCTAGGGGGGCAGCGCCCCCAAAGATAAAAATAGATGAAACTTCCTTGTAAAATATTATAATTTTGTAGTCAATCTGGGTCATTCATTAGGCAGACGATCTGATGGTAGAAGTTATATTTAGTTTAGCATTTTTATCCTAAAAGGAAACCCCTCGGTTTATATGAGGGAAACGTATTGTGGATGTGTATTATTATTGTTACGCAGTATTTTGTCACACCTCCTGTTCACTTCTTGTTCCACATCCTGAAGTGCTAAAATGTTGACAAATTTGAAGTGTACTCATCATGAAACACATACTAAATCATCCCTGAAGAATAGACTAAAAAATTTTGTGAGTCAATTCTGAAAAATGCCGAATAAAACCCTAAATTCAAGGACCAGTGCTCTTTACTCCACTTCTTGCACATGCTAATACCAGGCTGTATTTTTTTAACCTAACATTGCCAGCATGGGTTTTGATATGAAATACTGCACTGAACCTCTTCTAGCATGTTTTCTTAAAATGGAGGAGAAGCTTCGTATGGTAGAAAATTTGAGAAACAATGAGATGGATGTTGTTGGGTAGAGATATGGTTGAGCTCTCTCATTCAGAGCTCTTGGTCCTACCTTTAAGGGTCTTCCCCTTGAGATGTGGACCTTCCTCCCTCTTTTGTGGATCCCTAACTCCCTCTCCCTTCATATAAATCAAATCCCTTCCATCCCTAAATGGTTGGTCGTTGATTGATTGCATTCCTATGCTAAAATTATGCCTAAATGTTGCCCATCTAACTTGGAGAAGGAGTGCTTGAAGAGTCTTGGCTTGGGATTGGACATCCACCAAAAATAGGTCTCCAACATCAAGGAAATGGTTGTATGCTTCGCTTCTTTGATTCATTAATATATACATATGATGTTCACTTTCCATAAATTTCTAAATATTTTTGCACTTAGCTTCATACTCCTTGATCTGTCAAGTATTTTATGTTTGATATATACTCTGTATTCTCTTGTATCTAGTATTGTCTTTTGATCTATTTTGCAGGTAATCGGACATAAGGAACAAGTAAGGAGCGAGCTCGGAAGCTAAGGGATAAAAGTCATCACCAAACGATTGAGAAATTAGCATTAGAGTGAAGTATGTTTCTCTCTCTCTACATTTTTAAACATAAGCTATGAAAGTCTGCATTAGTTTGTTTAGTTTGTTGCTAGACCCACTCATTGGGATATAGAAATCACCTCTTTCCAAAGAGGGGATTTATATTCACAACAAAATGGTGACTCCACTGGGGATTTATCTTCACAACAAAATGGCGACTCCACTAGGGATTGAAGATATGATTTACGAAAAGGGACCTTTGGAATTTTTTTTCACCCCTTTTTTAAACTCTCTAAACATGAAAAAGATGTCAAGTCTCACCTTTGTCGGACTCATAAAAGTTAAACGACGCAGGACTTGTCATGATGACGATATCGAGTTTCTCCTTCCTAGGACTTGTTAAACTTATTAGGATGGATTCATCCGAAGGATGAACTTATATGGAAAGAATATGTTATCCCCTTCAATATTGTGATTAAAAAATAATGGGGTACTCACTAGAAATAGTGGGGGGAAATGAAAACGAACATCTCTTGTATTTTGTGCAAACGCACCATGTCACGCTTGAACATGACACTTATTTGTTGCTCATGTCAGGTTTGGATTATCCTCATTTCATTTCTTGCCTTCCTAGATTTGGGAAATCAATTTTGCCTCTCATTTGATTATATTGCTCCGTCATCATGACCTCTGATCCCATGTTGAGTCAAATGCTACCAAACTACCGAGTCATGTCGTTGATATGTTCAAGAGAAGTCATATCTTCATTTTTTTACCGCTTATACATTGTGTGACTTTCTAGCATAGTCTTGAATCAAACTTACCTACTCTACTATATTCTTTGTTTTGTGTCGATGATGTGGGATACATTATTGCCCTCCTTTGATAGATTGATTCTTGTCGACTTCATCTCATTATCCAGGAATATGATCTAGAAACTCCCTTCCAGTACCTTGGAGCTTGCATGCCTCAATGGCAAGTTCTTTTCATTTGATGATAGGGTTATATCATTGGCCTTCGATTAAATGATTCTACGGGTGTTCGGCTTCAACTTCATTATTCACACTCATGGATTGTGCTAATTGTACCTCAAGGGCCATGTTCCTTATTGGTGTTTTCTCTCGTTCCTTTAACGGTTTGCATCATTGAGTAGTAATCAGGTGGTTTTCTATCATGTTTGACTTTGACAAATCTATTCGCATGCTAGAATTTTTACATTGATCAGATTAGGACAAAGCTTAAGACCCTGGGTTCCATCTGATAAAATCTAGGTTGTGTGGAGTTGTGAGTTATTCATCATTGTACACATGATTATACATATCGTTGTGACCATACCGTGGGTCCATATATATGATCCATTCTATAATGATGGCTACGTCCATACTGTGAATCCATGCACATGATCCCTTCTATTCGGATGTTGCATGCATGTTGTGGATTCATGTATTATTATATGCCTATTCATGTATCATTATGCATGTTTTTATCAGAGATGTCAGATATGTATATGTATATACTTGATTTACAACCTGACAGTGTTTCTCTAGTCCTTGCCTTGACTTGTAAATAATTTCACCCATCACTCGCTGTTCTGCCTTCATGCTTCAGGGGGCATATGCTACAAAATATTTTTTTCACACCTCTTGTTCACTTCCTACTCCATATCCCGAAGTGATAAAATGCTGACAATTGTGAAGTGTACTCATTATGAAACACATATTGAAAGATCCCTGAAGAATAGAAGAAAAACTATCGTCATTCAATGCTGGAAAAGCTTGACTGAAACCCTAAATTTCAGGAGCAATGCTCTTTGCTCCACTACTCGGTCGTGCTGATGACAGGCTATAGTTTTTTGACCTAGCACTGGTAGCGTGGTTTTTATATGAAATATCGCATTGAACCTCTTCTATCAGGTTTTCTCAAAATGGAGGAGAAGCTTTGTATGCTAGAAACTTCGAGAAACAATGAGCTGGATGTTATTGGGTAGAGATATGGTTGAGCTCTCCCATTTGGAGCTCTTGATCCTATCTTAAGGGCCTTCCTCTTGAGATGTGGACCTTCCTTCCTCTTTTTTGGATCTCTAACTCCCTTTCCCTTCCTATAAATAAAATCCATTCCATCCCCAAATGGTTTTTCATTGATTGCCTGCATTTCTAAGCTGAGATTATGCCTAAATGCTACCCATATAACTTAGAGAAGGAGTGTTTGAAGAGTCTTGGCTTGGACTTGGACATCCACCAAAAAGATATCTCCAACATCAAGGCAATGGTTGTATGATTCCTTTTTTTGATTCATTAATATATACATCTGATGTTCACTTTCCATAAATGTCTAAATATTTATGCATTTAGCTTCATACTCCTTGACCTATCAAGTAGTTTATGTTTGATATATACTATGTATTCTCTTATATCTTGAATTGTCCTTTGATCTCTTTTGCAGGCACTTGGATGTCAGGAACAAGTAAGGAGAAAGACTAGAAGCTAAGGGATCGAAGTTTTCACCAAAGGATTAAGAAATTAGCATCAAAGCGAAGCAGGTTTCTCTCTCTCTCTCTCTGCCATTTTAAACATAAGCTAGGAAATTCTACATTAGTTTGTTCAGTTTGCTTCTAGACCCGCTCATTGGGCTAGAGATATCACCTCTATCCGCAGAGGGGATTTATCTTCATAACAATGGTTCTGAGAGAGAAAGAGAGAGGAGAGTGTGTGAGAGGGAAGAGGAAATTGCAATGAATCTATTGTAGGTTGCATCTCTTCATTTTGTTGGATAATCTAAAAGGAAGGATTGAATGTTTCTCCATGGATGTAGCCCAAATTGGGTGAACCACATATATATGTGTCTCTCTTGTTCTATTCATTTCTATATTTGTATTTTCGCAATATTTGTTGTATTTCATTACTTCGTTAATTAATTTCTAACAAATTCACCATTTTAATTTGAAAGAAATTGCAGGGGTCTTAGAACAGTGAAATCTTAATAGTAAAGAAGTTTAGCATAGGGTATTTATTTAATGTAATTTTTTTGTTCCAAAAATCTATATAATGTTTACAAAATTCCTACAATGATGACTTAATGTTCTTCATGGGAGGAGCTTGAATTAGAGAGATCTCATTCAAATTTTATTTTCCTTAGGAAATTTAAATACTTCTTTTGGCTTCCAATTTATAGGATACTTCAAAATCAATGGGTCTGCAATCATTGGCCAACTTTTGAGGTGAGTTGTAGATTTATATTGGCATAGTTTTAGTTTATAGCTCTAGTGTGGAATTAGAGATGTGAATAAACATTAAAGCTCACCATGAATTCTGTAAATATATTTTAAGATAATAATATTGATGTCTCCGAGCATTCTACTATTTATTAAAGCTTTTCTTTTTGGTTAAAATTTTCATCACCTTCATTTGGTGGTTTTGATTTTCTATTATTTGAAAGTTGTTCATGGAGTTGCCGAGGTTTGTTCTAAAAAAGAGCATTGGGGACTGAGAGGTGCAAGGAGACAAATATGGAGATGGAGATGGAGATGCACTTAGTTCATGTCATTAATTCACCATTTAATTTGAAAGAAATTACAGGGGTCTTAGAATAATGAAATCTTAATTGTAAATAATGTGAGCACCGTGTATTCATTTAATGTATTTTTTTGTTCTAAACCTCTGTATAGTGTTTACAAAACTCTTAAAATGTTGACTTACTATTCTTCGTGGGAGGAGATCGAATTAGAGAGATCTCATTTAGAAATTTTTTTGTTTAGTAAATTTAAAGACTTATTTTGGCTTCCAATTTACATGATCCTTCAAACTCAATGGGTCTATGAATCGCTTGCCAACTTTTGAGGTGAGCCATAGATTAATCTTGGCATAGTTTTAGTTTATAGCTCTAGTGTGGAATTTGAGATGTGCAAAAACCTTAAATATCACTTTGGATTCTATAAATATATTTTATCATCATAATAATGATGTCTCCCAACATTCTACTATTTGTTTAAGCTTTTATGTTTGGTTAAAATTTGCATCACCTCCATTTGGGGGTTTGATTTTGTGTTATTTAAAAGTTGTTCATGGAGTTGCCGATGTTTTTTCTGAAAAGAGAATGGGGGATGGGGAGAGACAAGGAGATATAGATGGAAATGGAGGTGTAGATGCACCTAGTGCATGTGATTAATTCACCATTTTAATTTGAAAGCAATTTCAAGGGTTTTAGAACACTGAAATCTTAATTGTAAAGAAGTTTAGCCAAGGGTATTCATTTAATGGAAATTTTTTTGTTCCAAACCTCTGTATAATGTTTACAGAACTCTTGTAATACTAACTTAATGCTCTTCATAGGAGGATCTCGAATTAGAGAGATCTCATTCATTTTTTTTTTCCTTAGGCAATTTAAAGACTTCTTTCAACTTCCAATGTACATGATCCTTCAAACTCAATGGGTCTACAAATCACTAACTAGATTTCGAGGTGAGTCATAGATTAATCTTGTAGTAGTTTTAGTTTATAGCTCTAGTGTGGAATTAGAGATGTGAAGAAACTTTAAATCTCACTCTAAATTCTGTAAATATATTTTAGCATTGTAATATTGATGTCTCCCAACATTGTATTATTTATTAAATATTTTTTGTTTGGTTAAAATTTGCATCACCTCCATTTGGGGGTTTTGATTTTGTGTTATTTAAAGGTTTTTCATGGTTTCAACTAGAAGAGAAAATGTATTTTTATTTTATTCTTCTTGTGGAGCATTTCTTTCATAAACATGATCTGTCAGGCTATTGTGTTGAAATGAAAATTCATTGCTTCCATATGAGTTTCATCGTCTTGTTTTTCTGAAGTTGGATGAATATAGCATAATGTTATTCTAATTAGGTTAAAATTCAAAGGCTAATTAAGTTGTAGTGCGTTTTCTACTTAATGAACATATTGGTATTCAACTTTTTTTTTTCCTTAGGCAATTTAAATACTTCTTTTGGCTTCCAATGTATAGGATCCTTCAAACTCAATGGGCCTGCGGATCGTGTAAGAGCCATATCGTAGGGTCTTCTAACAGATCTATTTCTGATGAATTTAAATGCAATAAGAGGCAATAGTTTACTTTCTTACAAGACTTTTAAACAAATAAAATTTTACCATTTACATTCCAATCCTTATAACTTATGGTGAACATTTCATTTTAATAAATTTACATGAGTAATCTATAGAGGAATACCTGTATCGGTGGCTGGTGGAGATGCCTTTGAGTTGCTGCTCCTGTTGAACGCTCCTCTTGACTAACCCAACTGGATTTACCTCCCAACCAACTAGGAAATAAATTCGTAGCCCAGGAAACCTCCACAGATTCCCTAGCCCTCCGAGCCCAATTCCAACCAGATATAGTGTGTGTGTGTCCAATATGAATGATCCAGACCAAGATGAACAATATTTCCCTCCTCTCAACAACCCAAGAAACCTCCACAAGTTCCTAAGGTCTCCAAAAATCACAGCAAATCCTAAAATCACAGCCAACCCAAATCACAGCCAATCCCAAAATCAAGCAAGACCCCACATGCCCTTTTCTCCCTTCCTCCTTCCCTTTTATACCCTCCCTCTCTTCTCCATCTCAACCACCTCTCATTAATGTCATTAACTTCTCATCCATCCTTACAGTTGACTACTCTTCTCCCAAGTAAATCTAGGAGTACATTTGGAAATGTAATATGAATATAAAATTGGGAAATTAGTGGGAGAGGACCATGTCTTCTCCCAAGTAAATCTGAAAGTACGTTTGGGACTGTGACATACATACATACATACATACATACATATATATATATATATATATATATATATATATATTGATAATTAAATGGAGAGGACTATGTTTTCTTCCAAGTAAATGTGAGAGTACATTTGGGAATGAGATGTAATTAAATGGAGAGGACCATGTCTTCTCCCAAGTAAATGTGAGAGTACATTTGGGAATGTGAGATGAATATATATAATTTGATATAATGGAAGGAGACCATATCCTACCTAAGATTCAATTTTAGAAGGAAAGTTGGGAATTTGAATACAATAGAAATAATGAATTTTATATTAGTAAATAAATTTATAGTTTCCAAAATGAAGGTATTCACCAATATTTTTCAATATTTTCAGGTAATGTAAACATCAATAAAATTTGCATGATAATATTTAAGTGGGGCATTACAAATCGCTAGCCAACTTTCGAGGTGAGATGCATATTAATCTTGGCATAGTTTTAGTTTATAGCTCTAGTGTGGAATTAGAGGTGTGAAGAAGCCTTAAATCACACTCTGAATTCTATAAATATATTTTAACATCATAATGTTGATGTCTCCTAGCATTATACTCTTTATTAAAGCTTTTCTATTTTGTTAAAATTTGCATCACCTCCATTTGGGGGTTTTGAATTTTTTTTTATTTAAAAGTTGTTCATGGTTTCAAGTAGAAGAAAAATAGTATTTTTATTTTATTATTCTTTTGGAGCATTTCTTGCATAAACATGATCTCTCAGGTTGTTGTGTAGAACTGAAAAGTTATGCTACTATCTGAGTGTCTTGTTGTTACAAAGCTAGATAAATATAGCACAATGCTATTCTAATTAGGTTAAAATTGAAAGGTTAATTGAGTTGTAGTAGGTTTTGTACTTAATGAACATATTGTGCTAGGTTGTGAAAAACTGAGTAGATTGAAGGGCTAATTAAACTGCTTCAAGGTTTACGTCTTAATGGACATATTGTACTAGATCGTGCAAAATTGAGAAGTTATGTTATTAGATTTGCATGTTTATGTTGTTTTAGACTTATGTTTAACTTATAGAATAACTTATGCATCTCAAAAAATATTTGTTTTATTTTTTTTATGTGGTGTTGTGTAATGTAGTTTTTTGTCTTCCTTATTCTACTATTTTTGGCTTATGTAAATTAGAGTGAAAATTCATTGAAGTGGGTTCATGGGTTGGCAGAGTCTAGCATTTAGGTAAAAATACAAGGCCAGTTTTCAATAACAAATATGGAAGGACAAACATTTTTTGTTGCTTTGATATAAACTATCATAGATGTATTTTAACCTCCCATTTTTGTACCTAGAGTTGCAAAAAAAAAATTGACTTTTAATTAATTTAATTTGTCATAATGTACATAGATTCAGGGTTACTATGGATCCATGCTTATTATTTATAAATTTTGGCAATGCTATATATTTTTTTCCAAAACTGTTCCATTTTATGGGTTCAAAATATGTTTTTAATGTTTTATCGTTGTAAGGAATGAGTTTCAAGTTTTAGATTTCAACCTTGTATTTACTTCAGGCTTGGCCTTATTATATTGATTTATTTATGTTTTATTTTTATGGTTAAATCTAAAATTTAGTCCTTGTTGATGCTATGAAACAATCTTTACCTCGGGTGGCCTATCCTTAGTTCTAGGGGTTTGTGCGCCTTTCCAAAAGCGGGTCGTTTTGATTCCTTGTGTAAGTTTCTTAGGGATTGTTGGTACTAAGAAAATGAATGATAAATTTTCTTTGAATCTCTTATATTATTTGTAGATGGATTTACACATGAAGCTGAAAATCTATTTCAAAGTTATTACTAGTTTTTCATTTCCATTTTTATACATAATTCAAATAATTATACCTCTTGAATAGATCTATTTTCTAGTAAAAATTTGAACTACGAACTATAGATGTCGATATTATAAATTTAGTTAGAGCGATCAATATAATTCCATGAAAACATGAGATGTGTATATGGGAGACAATTAAAAAAATATTTAGCATCAAAAAATATGATAATCGTTTTGATGCACCTTTAGGCTAAAGGTTTGTGCGTAGACCACAAAAGCATGTTATGCATATTGTGTGGTAAAATCGATGTAGCTTTTTATTTCAAGGACATTGGTCTGGAAGAGTATTAACTTGGGCATCATCTATTGAGTTCATGAGGTAGATGGGTCAAATCAGTTTCGAAACCATGAGAATTTTTTAGATTATCCAACATTTAATAGCCTAGATTTTGCCATTTATGTAGGCTATATTTCGTGATTTTCTTCCAAGATTGAACATTTGATTGAATCATATTAATTATTTATGAGCAAACCAATCTACATGTTGAATGTGCTCAAACTGTATCTGTTTATCTAACCTCTATTTTAGAAGGCTTGATAAATCTGGAGGGAATGGTGGAAATTGCAATTTTTAGAACAATTCCTCCATGTTCCATGAGTGTACCCAAGTTGTATGTATTTTTATCAAATATATCTAATTTAAAAGGGTTGATAAATATTAGAGGGAGTGGTTGAAATGTTCCAAGAGTGTATACAAGTTGTATGAATTTTTATCTGATCTCCCTACTTTTAAAAAGGTTTGATAAATATTCGAGGAAATGGTTGAAACTATAGATTTCAAGGAAATCTCTCCCTGTTTCATGTTTAGTTAAGATTTTTTAATTTATTATAAACATATAAATGATTTATTATTTAAAACAGCCCATACGCAGATACAATTCCTTGTAAATTAAAGCCACAAATTTTGTCTATAAAGTAGATATTTATTATGAAATTTGGTATCTAACAGTTATATTTTTCCACTTGTTTACAAATATTCAACAAATTCTTTTTATCCTTTGGGGAATTTGTTGAAAATTTAATTGTGTTGATCTGTTTCCAGTAGTGCAATTAATTAAGGGGAATTTTTCAACATTTGATTCGTGTTTATCTCTCTTGAAAATTAGTAATATTAGTTGAATACAAATATATCCTTATAAGAAGTCAAATTAGATATACTATTGGAAAATTTACAGGGAAAATGGATTTGTGTTGACCCCATTCAAAGTTCACACACACACACACACACGTGTGCATGTGCATTTAAGCATTATTTGTTGTTTAAACCTAATTAAATCAACATTTTGAGTCTGATGACACTGGTGGTTGATACATTATGGGGAAGTTTTAGAACATACATTGTCTGGATGATTTGGATTTAGTGCATTTTTCCATGTCATTTGCTTAATCTTAATAATGTTTCATAATTGTTTGTATTTTTATGGATAAATAATGGACTTTATGTTTTAATTCGTCTTCTCATTACTCATGAATGACATAAAATATGGAGTAAGACCTACTTTGTAGATGCCTTCACCAAGTAAATATTGGTCCATTGCATTGTTCTTATAGATCATTGTAGCTTAACCTTAATGTGGATGTTTTCATATTAGGAGCCCATAAGTTTGTATTAAAACAAGAGTTGCATAGACTCTTTGGGAATGATGACATATAGTTTTCAAAAACTAGGTGGTGCTTATTCTTCACATAGGATATGCAAGTTACAAGTAACCCCTTACAATAGCACATGTGGACCTTTGGACTTGGATGTCCCATAGTTCCATGTGGAAAAAATAAATTTTGAGGTATTTCTCGTATTTGGCTAACCAAATCCATGAATTTTTGATCACATGTAGAGTTGTGCATCTTTATATATCACTTATTATATCAATGAGAATAAGGTGTGGAGTGCTCCCTTTAGGGAAAATATATTTGACCATATCTTATCTATTTATTCCTCAAAATGTTGATCTAATAAAGACATGTTCTTGTAAGTTTTATCCTTTGTTTTTCACAACTGTATGGATGTGGGAAACCTGCCAACTACAATTCAAATGTTGATTTAGAAACTAGTTGGAATCAAATCAGGCATGTCCAAAAAATATCAATGGAAGATAATTCATCTAGAAGGGGTTATTCTCCAATCCACTATAAAATAAATGTGCAAGGTTAAAAGTAAACATTGAATGTTTGCTTGCAAGATCTCTTGTGATCTCCATTAACATATTCATCAGAATATCTCATGTAGTCGTTGTTGGGTGGTGGTTGTTTTGCTTGGATACTCCAGTTTCTGTGTACACAAGTGATCATGATTGTAGGAATCATATCAGTAGGAAAATTAGAGTCATTATCCACATCTTTCCTCCTTACTACTCATTTCTCAGACCCAAACTAACAACCCTCTTTGATCCCAAATTATATATTTAAGAGAGGGTTAACCTTCCTCCAATACTAGACTTAAGATTGACTACCTTGAAATATGTACAACTAATCGACTATGGTCGTGCTGCCTTTGAAGACACAAAGATGTTATATGTACCTGTTTCATACTTTGAACCACCCATGAAAATGCTTCAGTGATCATTGTATGGATCTTGTTGATCATGGCCAAAGGGATGTGATTCAAATTCTGCTACAAATAAAAAATAGGAATGAATCATATTTAGCAAGAGATGGACCAGAATGCTACTAGTGCATCATATATCTTATTCATAATTGCTATACTAATGGGTTGAAGCTGCTATAGGTGATCAAGGTCCCTTAGCTGCACGTTTATCCTCCTCATACATGCACCAAAAATGATTTCTTCCCTCTTGACCTACCATTCATACTAAAAAAGAGTCTATGGTTGTGTTGACAGTGCTAGACCTACAAAAATTCAAGGGATCTCCTCAATATGAAGTCCCAACTAGACCTCAAACTGTTTGGAGTAGGGGTCCCAGCAGTGGGTGGTAGTGTAATTCCTTGACCATGGTAGCGCGCAGAGGTAAGTAATATAACTTTGGGTAAGTGAAAGTACGTGACCTGGTGGAGAGTCAAGTGCGATGCATGAAGGTTCTAACACATGGAGGGGAAAAGGAAGTGAACCCCTTAGAAGTCTGTAATAGTATGCAGCTTGAAAGGAACACACGAGTGGAATGACATCACAAACTAAAATGCAGAATAGTTTGTAATTTAAAGTGATGAATAAAACAAACAACACATTCAATGGGATTCGTACAATTGCATACAAAGTAGTTCATAAGAAAATGCAAAAGTTAAACAACATACATTGCTAAAGCAACCAGAATAGTCAAACTACAATAAAAACATATGCATGAAAGTGTGTTGGCTCTGATATTATTATTATAAGTGAAAGTTCCATACATACATATGTCATTGATGACCACTAGCCCCAATAGTGGAACATTACAGTAAAGAACACCTTCTCCTACAGAGAAGTATACTCACTTTATGCTATGGGAAAGCCAAGGCTCTTCACAATACTCCCAAGCCTTCTTTAAGCCTAAGCCTAGCCAAAATCGTGGTTCCCAAAATCCTCTTCTGTGAGTTATGAGGTTCTATTTTTAACAAAGGGTGGGGTGACCCTTGACATTCCCCTTTGTGACTCTTTGAATCTCCTCATGAATCATAGAAGAGGTTTTTGGGAGCCAATATTTTGGCTAGGCTTGGGCTTAGAGAAGGCTTGGGAGTATTGTGAAGAGACTTGGCTTTTCCATAGCATAGAGCGAGTATACTTTTTTGGAGGAGTAGGTGTTATTGACTGTAATCCACTATTGGGGCTAGTTTTCATCAATGGTATATATATGTATGAAACTTTCACTTAATAATAATATCATAACCAACACGCTTTCAAGATATGTTGTTATTGTAGTTGGAATATTCTGTTTTATTTAGTAATGTATGTTGTTTATCTTAAGAATTTTCTTATCAATTACTTTGTATTCAATTGTACAAATCTCTTTGAATGCATGTTTTTGGTTTTATTCATCACTTTAATTTGCGGACTATTCTGCATTTTAGCTTGTGATTTCATTCGGCTCGTGTGTTCCTTTCAAGGTTCATACTATTACAGGCTTCTGAGGGGCGCACTTTATTTTCCCTTCTGTGTGATAGAACATTCATGCATCGCACTTAACTCTCCATAGGGTCACACACTTTCTCTTACCCAAATTGATCTTACTTACCTCTGCGCGCTACCGCGGTCAAGGCATTACACTACCACCCACTGATGGGACACCTACTCCAAATTGTTTGAGGTCTAGTTAGGACTTCTTATCGAGGAGATCCCATGAATTTTGGCGAGTCTAGCACCATGAACATTTCTGGTTGTAGGAGGGTCAGATGACACGCTGAGCCCTTGGAGTCTGTTTTTAATTTTTGCAAATATTTCACGACTTTTGTTGAAGTCATAACCCCGACATGTTTCTCTAACGTTGTTGATTTTGAATTGGCAATGAGCATTATAGAATACTTGTCCAGATATCAGTTCAAGGGCAATAATGGAACACCCTTGTTCAGACACATGGTTTCTTTTGTTGGATTTTGTGATAGGCATGATACCCCCTCGAATGACATTGCATGTGGGTTGTTCACTTTCACATTCGAAGGGGGTGAAAAGAAATGGTGTCACACATTTCCTACACCCTGTATACACTCTTTTGACCACATTTTCAGAGAAATTTGTCATGCTTTTGTTCTTTATGACCGTAAAGCACTTAATAAAAAAGAATCTCAATATTTTCACGATCTTTTTCTTCACTACTATAATGAATTTCCTGAAGATGAAGTTGACTGACAATTTTTGGAGAAAAGATTTCAATATCTTGTTCACGTTTCTAAGAATCTGCATGAGTCCCAACATACCTCAATGTTAGAGCTTCTAAATATGATACGGACAAGGTTGTTGTCCCAAGTGATCCTCCATCCCCTTCTCATCAAACAACTCCAACTCTGCAAGTCAAGGTGAGAGAAGTTTAGAATCCACTTGTTGATCTTTTACCATCTCCTTCCACCCCACCTTCTTAGGGTTTTTGCACATAATTGGACTGTAACCCCGATGTTTTTCATGTGCTCTGATCTCCTCGGCCTATGTCCATCGGTCCCTTTGATCCTCTAGATTTTGGTGTGTTGTGTTCATCTGTCTTAGATCTCACATGCGATGTTCACGAGGATCAGGTACTGGATGGAGTTGTTGTTGAACAACAAACCCGTGCTATCATTTTTTATGAGTATGTGTGGGATTTTGAACAAGAGTTTGTGATGAAGGATGACCTCCTTCTGACCGCACCTTGTCCACTTTATCCTTAATTCTTCCATAATTATGTTATTTCTGTTCCATCTTGTGAAAATTCATTTATGGATGTTTCTATTTCCGATCATTCGCAGAACACGTGGGATGCCAGTTTTTCATTTGATTGCGGAGAGGACAAATCTATCTTCCCTGATCCCCCCAATCTCTCATCTTACATTTTTGGAAATTCGTTTAAATAAAATAAAATAATAATTTAAATAAAAAGATAATTTATGATTTCGAATATTTATGGTTTACCTTTCCCCGGTTCTTCCTTTGCGATTTTGTAGATGATGATTCATGAGTGGAGTTTTGTTGAAGCATCTTTGCATGGCTTCTCAATGTCAATGTTCTCTGCCACTCATATGTTGTTCGGATTGGGTAATCTCTCCAAGTGCTTCGATTTAACTTTGACACTCAAATTATTAGGGTTGTTGGAAATATTTTGACGAGTGTTTCTATTCTTCATTAGATTGCAAAGAGGTAACCAAATATTTTTCTCGAGCCTATTATGGATCTGAAGCAAAAATTGGAGACATCAAAATTGTTGTGACAATCCTTCATGGCCAAGGTTACTAGACTACCGAGAATTGGCGAAAGGTGGTTCAAAAATAGGGGTATTGAAGGGAAAGAATGGAAGGCATTTCTATAGAATCCATGTATGGATACTGTTGTTTTTAAAAAGGGTATTTCGAGCACAACTCTAAAGGGAAAATGGAGGAACATATTGTTAGTTCTTCTGAAGTTCAATACTTGTGAGGGTAGATTTGGTAGCATGTTTTTCTACCATGTTCATTTAATGATGCACTTTCTTGAAGGAAATAAAATCAATATACCCTATTTTCTACTTAATAGCTTGAGGAAGATGTCTGGCAGTACACAAAGAAAAATTTAGTCCATTGAAAAAACTTTATATCATCATGGACTTGTAAAGATGCTTATTAAAGCCCATCTTGAGAGTTTAGGAGATAATTGGGATATTTTCCTAATTAGAAATCATTTTAAAGAAGTTGAGAAAGGGGAACCAAGTAGCAATAAAATAAGGAAAATCAAAAGAAAATTGTCTAAAAACCCTACTAATAACCCACCTCAACCAAAGCAACATTTATAAGATGAACTTTATCTTGCATATGTTTTAGAGAATATAAAGAAGAAAATTGTTAGAAGAAAGAAAGTTAGTGAAAAGAAGAAAATACACCCAATGAGAAAATAGAGGAAACAAAGAAGGCCACTGGAGAACAGAAGAAAAATAAAAAAACAAACTCCTCTCTCATATAACATAAGGAGAAGCGCAAGACTTAACAAAATGGTAATGGAGTCATCTCAACAATTCACAGAGTTTGTTAATTTGGAAGAGGAGGAGGAACCATAGGTCCCATCACAACTGTCCTTACACCACTCTCTAGTACGACAAGAAAAACACCAAAGATTGATCTAGTACAACATGATATATATATGACTATATTGATTCTGTAGAGAAAATGGTTACAGAAAAGGCATCTTCCTCTTCAATTAAGGAAAAGAAACCCAGTCTCACAGTCCACAAGAACCTGTAATTGTGAATACTTTGAAGAAAGAAAGTTTTGAATTAGAGACACTAAACAAACATATAAAGCAAGAACATGAGACATTAAAAGTGCAAAATGAAATTCAAAGAACCAAAAATAATAACATTATGTTGCATCTAGGCTTATGGTATGAAAATAACAAAAATTTAAAGGAGAAGAACAAATCTCTCAAGAGGAAGGTTAGAAGTTTGAAATACAAATTTTGATGAAGAAGCCTAGGATGGAAGTTGCTAAGAATAAGGTAAAGAAAACAAACTTGGATGTTCTAGATCAAGCTTCTGAAATAGTGCAATGACAGAGAAAGAATATTACTTTTGAATTTTTGCATGAGGACATGCAATGACCTCCATGTGGGGGAATGTTGAGTCTTATAATTACTTATTTTTTACCGCAATATTTTTCCATCTATTTTACTCTTTTTTTATCATCATAATCACTCAATGGGAAACAAATCACAGAATCTATGGCATGGAAGGTATATAAATGTCTTGTATTTCATAAGTTAATAATGTTCTTTATTATTAGCCTAATATTTGTCTTAGCTACAGGATTGGGATGATTCTGAAGCTAATGTCTCATTCTGTAGCTTAGTTCATTGTTTCATAGGTTCTAAGGTGCCAACTGGAGCAAGAAATATATGGGAAGATAACGGTCAATGTACTCCATGATTCCTTCCTATAATTCATGAACCAGATTGGCAAAGGAAGCTTCCAGTTATGTGGTCAAACAAAAAAGTCAACTCTGTCAGCTACACAAGTGAGCGAGGAACGATATATACGCCTAACAATTTTCTTTGTCAATAGAAAATTGTTAGCGAATTTAATTATGATATATTTCATAGTTAATTTTAGTATTTTGTCAAGCGAAGCTAGGCATGAAGCTCTGAACATTTAATGATACAGGCTTTATGAAAAGGCTTTGTAAGAAAACAAAAACATGATGATTTTATGATGCGACATTGAGAATTAAAACTATGTTTTCAATTCAATTATAAAGAATCCTTCTTATTTCGATGCATGGTTGACTGTTCAATTGGATCTCGTGACCATCTTCTTGTGGAGGGCCCCCTCCAGTAATAAGGTTCTTTTATGTTTTTAAGTAGAATTTCTTTATTTCATTTCATAAGCTTATTTTCTAGATGCATCATGTAGAACAATTTCTTTTGTTGATTTTTGAGTTAAATAGCAGCAATGTGATTGTCTTGTTAACTAATTTTCTTTATTGATTCAGGAGCACATGAATTGAGTTTAATGAGTAACGATAACAGTGGTGAGAGTTTGGATTTAGATTAAAATTGTAATTCTTAAAAACAAAGGATTTGATTACAGGATTTATTTCAAGCAAGAGTGATTTATGATTTTGAGCAAGTGAGAATATATTTTCAATTCATTTTGGATTTTCATGCAAGAGTGTTATTATGATAGATGATTTGATTCCTTTAGAGAATTGAGTTTCTTTCAAAGCATAATTCAAACATATAGCAGAGAGTGTGTGTGTGTATTTTTATGAGTTAAATTTCATTTTACAAGTGTGAGATTGATTTATAAGTTTGAGATTTTCATAAGTTGTGTGGATTTCATAATTAGATATAATTTTTATAAGAATGAAATTAATTTTCATAGGTGTGGGATTGATTTACTTTTATGCAAAGTTGTGAAAGTTTCTTTTGAAACAGAGTGTGATATTTTCCATAAGTAGTCTTTGATAAAAGAGTGATCATTTTATTTTCTAGGAATAAATTGCTCTGCTCATGTGCATTTCAATAACTTAATTTAGAATTTGTATTTTGATAACTCATTTTATTTAGAGGTGTGAATAACCAAGGACTTCTAGCACAAACAATGCACTTACACTTCATTATTTACTAGCCCTAGTCGATAATTTATGAAAATAATTTAAAGTTAATTAAATTACCAAACACTTGTTGAGTAGTTTTTTGTTTGGGACCTGCGGCAATGTCGACCTCATTCTTTGTTTCTCAGTCAAAAAGATAGATATCCTTGGAGTATTGCTTGCAATATCTGGTGAGGAGGCATTGATGTGTATGCATATAGGCATGAGCCACTATGATTTGAATTTGTTCAATTCAACATGTATTTAGACTGCGTCCATATTTGATCGGTTTTTTAGGAGTATGGGATGTATTAACTTTTTTCTTTGTGCTCATCACAAATTTTCCATCAACCACAAGGGCATATTTGGGAAACTCTTTCCATGGTCATCAAATAGGAGTTGAGGATGAATATTCGATGCTCCTGGAGGTCCATTTCATTCTCTCATTCACCAGTGCGAATGATATTTGTTGTGAGAATCAACAGACCTTTTGTCGAGTATGGCATGGTGTTGGTTGCTCAAAATATGCATTTTCCAATGTGATTGTTGAACATGTGAAGGTGAGGCATTTGTTTTTTGAATCCCATTTGTAGCAGTTCTAACATCAAGGTTTCTCTGTTTATCCACACTATAATACTGAATCGTCTTTGTAAAAGGGAGAATACTAGTTAATTTTAATACTGAGAGTGGTGTTGGAGGTCTTCTGCACTATATGAAAAGCAAGTAGAAATGTGTATTGGAATTTTTTTATTACCACTAATTACGTGAATCCTCACTAGTCAGACAAAGCCCAATAATAATTAGAACAATAAATATATGATTCTAGTGTATGCAATCTATCTTATGGTTTGTAAATTGAAGGTGTAGAACCAATTATTGAATAGTGAAATACAATTAAATTAGTAATTCTCGATGCTCTTAGTTGTTGAGAGAACGTATCACCAATTTTATTGTGTGAATATGTTATATATTGATGAGTTTTGTTGTGCTTCGGGCTTCAAGGACATCGTTTATAGGCTACGTTATGAGATTCATGTGTGAAGAAAGGTCAGTTTCACAATTGATTGTTGAATATATGCCTAGTACTTAGAAAACTCACCTACAAAACTATCAAAAGCATAGTTCGCTTCATTTGATAGATGAGAGTTTGTCCATAGAGTGGTTCAATATCAATATTTTCCTTCGGAAGATCGAGAAACGTCAATTATACAAAGTTCACCAAAGATGGTCAGAGGCAGTTATGTCTTAAATGAGTTGAATGGGAACCCAAAAATTGTGGTGGTGAAAAGAGCGTTGTCTGAGAGTCTTCGAAGTGGGATGAGTGCTAAGAAAGAGTAGTTAGATAGATGTGACATACGAATTGTAATTTGTCATTTTTGTATTAATCTTTGTAATGTTGTAATTGTAAGCATTAAAGGGGGAACTTGGAATAATTCTTACATTAGAATGTAGGATGATTTTGTTTATTAGTGGTTAGAGCTTGTTGAGAGATTTTCTAAACAATATTTTACTCTCTTAGAAACTGTTGGATCTCATGACCACTATTTATGTGGCTTGTAATTTGGTTTTGTGGTGAATAATACGAATTGATTTGTGAGTATTTTTTGCACCATGTATGCTCCTCCATTTTTCTTGTGGTTTTCCCTTTGAGAAGAACTTCCCTCTCTCCCACTTGTCATCACTCAAACCCATTGGATTATATGCTATATGATTGGATGTTGTTCAACCCTTCAATCAGGCGAAGGTAGTTGGACTAAATTGGTTTGAACTGTTCTTATTTCTTCCTTGTTGCATATACTATGATGCAAGGCTTTAACATCCCTTGCACTCAATGGCTTCCATAGTGATGGTAAATGTTTGATTATGTCAAATTTTAGTGAGATGCAATTGAAGGAACTTGAGGTGGTGTTTACAACATCCGGCGTGCGGTGTTGCTAACCATAATAACAATACTAAAAATAATAATTTTGTTAACAACAACAACACTAACTACAATGCAATGGATAATGGTGTCTTAGATGAAGGTGTTGTTGTGGTTTGTTTTGAAAAGAGAATTGGGAGCATGGACAGACATGGAGACAAAGATGGAGTTGGCAAGGTTTGTTATGCAAAGAGCATTGGTCATGGGGAGGGAAAAGGAGATAGATATAGAAATGGAGATGCACCTAGTGCTTGTCCTTAATTCTGTGGAGCCTCATTATCTTCCTGATTCAAAGGTATTAATTCAATCGTGTTTGGATCCCAATCCCTGACGGGGAAGGTGTGGGGGAGTTTTCCCCCTACTATTACTACCTAGGGGGTTGAGGGAGGGGGAGGGATCAACTCCACCAAAGATAAAAATAGGTGAAAATTTCCTTCTAAAATATTATAATTTCGTAGTCAATCTAGGTTGTTCATTAAGCACATGATCTGATCGTAGAAATTATATTTAATTTAGCATTTTTACCCTAAAAGGAAACCCCTCAGTTTATATGAGGGAATTTTATTGTGGATGTCTATTATTATTTTTACATAGTATTTTGACACACCTCCTGTTCACTTCTTGTTCCACATCCCAAAGTGCTAAAATGTATACAACTTTGAAGTGTACTCATCATGAAACACATACTAAAACATCCCTGAAGAATAGAATAAAAACTGTCGTGAGTCAATTCTAGAAAAGGTAGACTAAAACCCTAAATTCAAGGACCAACACTCTTTACTCCACTGCTTGCACGTGCTGATGGCGAGATGTAGTTTTTTAACCTAGAACTGCCAACGTGGGTTTTGATATGAAATCCCACATTGAACCTCTTCTAGCAGGTTTTCTCAAAATGGAGGAGAAACTTCGTATGGTAGAAACATCGAGAAGCAATGAGATGGATGTTGTTGGGTAGAGATATGGTTGAGCTCTCCCATTTGGATCTCTTGATCCTACCTTTAAGGGCCTTCCCCTTGAGATGTGGATCTTCCTCCCTCTTTTTTGGATCCCTAACTCCCTCTCCCTTCGTATAAATCAAATCCCTTCCATCCTCAAATGGTTGGTCGTAGATTGATTGCATTCCTATGCTTAGATTGTGCCTAAATGCTACCCATCTAACTTGGAGAAGGAGTGCTTGAAGAGTCTTGGCTTGGACTTGGACGTCCACCAAAAATAGGTCTCCAACATCAAGGCAATGGTTGTATGATTCCTTTTTTTGATTCATTAATATATACATCTGATGTTCACTTTCCATAAATGTGTAAATATTTATGCATTTAGCTTCATACTCCTTGATCTATCAAGTAGTTTATGTTTGATATATACTATGTATTCTCTTGTATCTGGTATTGTCTTTTGATCTCTTTTGCAGGTACTCGAACATAAGGAACAAGTAAGGAGCGAGCCTCAAAGCTGAGGGATAAAATTCATCACCAAACGATTGAGAAATTAGCATCATAGTGAAGTAAGTTTCTCTCTCTCTCTCTCTCTACCTTTTTAAACATAAGCTACGAAAGTCTGCATTAGTTTGTTCAGTTTGTTTCTAGACCCACTCATTGGGATAAAGAAAATCGCCTTTGTCAGCAGAGGGGATTTATATTCACAACAAAATGGTGACTCCACTGGGGATTTATCTTCACAACAAAAAGGCGACTCCATTGGGGATTCAAGACACGATTTACGAAAAGGGACCTTTGGATTTTTTTTGCCCCTTTTTCAAACTATCTAAACATGAAAAAGATGGCAAGTCTCACCCTCGTCGGACTCGTAAAAGTTAAACGATGCAAGACTTTTCATCATGATGAGATCAATTTTCTCCTTCCTATGACTCGTTAAACTTATTAGGATGGATTCATCCGAATGATGAACTTATTTGGAAAGCATATGTTATCTCCTTCAAGGCTGTGATTAAAAAATAATGGGGTGCGCACTAGAAATAATGGGGGGAAAATTAAAGCAAACATCTCTTGTATTTTTTGTAAAGGAAACATGATACTTATATGTTGCTCGTGTCAGGTTTGGGTTATCCTCAGTTCATCTCTTACCTTCCTAGATTTGGGAAATCAATTTTTCCTCTCATCTAATTATATTGCTCCATCATCATGACCTTTGATCCCATGTTGATTCAAACGATACCAAACTATGGAGTCACGTCATTGATATGTTCAAGAGAAGTCCTATCTTCATTTTTATACCGCTTATACATTGTCTGACTTTCTACCATAGTCCTGAATCAAACTTACCTACTCTACTATATTCTTTGTTTCATGTCAATGATGTGGGGTACATTATGACCCTCCTTTGACATATTTCTTCCTGTCAACCTCATCTCATTATCCAGGAATATGATCTAGAAACTCCCTTCCAGTACCTTGGAGCTTGCATGCCTCAATGGAAAGTTCTTTGCATTCGACAATAATTTTACATCATTTGCCTTCGATCGAATGATTCTACGGGTGTTTGACTTCATCTTCATTATTCACACTCATGGATTGTGTTGATTGTACCTTGAGAGCCCTGTTCCTTATTGGTCGTTTCTCTCGTTCATGTTAACAATTTACATCATTGACTGGTAATAAAGTGGTTTTCTATCATGTTCTACTTTGACACATCTATTCTTATGCTAGAATTCATACAATGATCAGATCAGGACAAAGCTCAAGACCCTGGGTTCCATTTGATAAAATCTAGGTTGTGTGGAGTTGTGAGTTATTCATCATTGTACACATGATTATACAAATCGCTACGACCATACCGTGGGTCCATATATATGATCCTTTCTATTATGATGGCTACATCCATACTGTGAATCCATGCACATGATCCCTTCTATTTGGATGTTGCACGCATGCTGTGGATTCATGTATTATTATATGCCTATTCATGTATCATTAGGCATGTTTATATCAGAGATGTCAGATATGTATATGTATATACTTGATTTGTAGCCTGACGGTATTTTTCCGGTCCTAGCCTTGACTTGTAAATAATTTCACCCGTCACTCCCTATTTTGCCTTCATGCTTTAGGGGCATATGTTACACAATATTCTGTCACACCTCCTATTCACTTCTTGTTCCATATCCTGGAGTGATAAAATGTTGACAACTGTGAAGTGTAATCATCATGAAACACATATTGAAAAATCCTTGAAGAATAGAAGAACAATTTCCCTGAGTCAATTCTGGAAAAGGTTAACTAAAACCCTAAATTTCACGACTAGTGCTCTTTGCTCCACTACTTGCCTGTGTTGATGACAGGCTACAGTTTTTTGACCTAGCACTGCTAGCGCAAGTTTTTATATGAAATATCGTGTTGAACCTCTTCTAGCAGGTTTTCTCAAAATGGAGGAGAATCTTTGTATGCTAGAAACTTCGAGAAACAACGAGATGGATGTTGTTGGGTAGAGATATGGTTGAGCTCTCCCATTTGGATCTCTTGATCCTAATTTTAAGGACCTTCCACTTGAGATGTGGACCTTCCTCCCTCCCTCTTTTTTGGATCTCTAACTCCATCTCCCTTCCTATAAATAAAATCCATTCCATCCCCAAATGGTTGGTCATTGATTGCCTGCATTCCTATGCTGAGATTATGCCTAAATGCTACCCATCTAACATGGAGAAGGAGTGCTTGAAGAGTCTTGGCTTGGACTTGGACATCCACCAAAAGGATATCTCCAACATCAAGGCATGGTTGTATGATTCATTTTTTTGATTCATTAATATATAAATCTGATGTTCACTTTCCATAAATGTCTAAATATTTATGCATTCAGCTTCATACTCCTTGATCTATCAAGTAATTTATGTTTAATATATACTATGTATGCTCTTGTATCTTGTATTTTCCTTTGATCTCTTTTGAAGGGACTCAAACGTAAGGAACAAGGAGCGAGACTAGAAGGTAAGGGATTGAAGTTGTCACCAAAGGATTGAGCAATTAGCACTAGAGCGAAGTAGGTTTCTCTCTCTCTCTCTCTGCGTTTTTAAACATAAGCTAGGAAATTCTGCATTAGTTTGTTTAGTTTACTCCTAGACCCACTCATTGGGCTAGAGATGTCACCTCTGTCTGCAGAAGGGATTTATCTTCACAACTGAGCAAGAAAGAGAGAGGAGAGTGTGTGAGAGCGAAGAGGAAATTGCAACAAATCTATTGTAGGTTGTGTCTCTTCATTTTGTTGGATAATATAAAATGAAGGACTAGATGTTTCTCCATGGATGTAGCCCAAATTGGGTGAACTATGTATATATGTGTCTCTCTTCTATTCATTTCTATATTTGTATTTTCGCAATATTTTATGTATTTCATTGCTTTGTTAATTAATTTCTAACAAATTCACCATTTTAATTTGAAAGCAATTACAGGGGTCTTAGAACAATGAAGTCTTAATAGTAAAGAAGTTTAGCATAGGGTATTCATTTAATGTAATTTTTTTGTTCCAAAAATCTATATAATGTTTACAGAATTCTTGCAATACTGACTTAATGTTCTTCATGGGAGGAGCTCAAATTAGAGAGATCTCATTCAATTTTTTTTCCTTAGGAAATTTAAATACTTCTTTTGGCTTCCAATGTATAGGATACTTCAAACTCAATGGGTCTGCTAATCACTGACGAACTTTTGAGGTGAGCTGTAGATTAATATTGGCATAGTTTTAGTTTGTAGTTCTAGTGTGGAATTAGAGATGTGAAAAAATCTTAAAGCCCTCTATGAATTCTGTAAATATATTTTAACATCATAATATTGAAAATCCAAGAATTCTACTATTTATTAAAGCTTTTCTTTTTGGTTAATATTTGCATCACCTTCATTTGGGGGTTTTGATTTTGTGTTATTTAAAAGTTTTTCATGGAGTTGCCGAGGTTTGATTTGAAAAAGAGCATTGGGGACTGGGAGGTACAAGGAGACAAATATGGAGATGGAGATGAAGATGCACTTAGTGCTTGTCATTAATTCACCATTTTAATTTGAAATAATTTACAGTGGTTTTAGAACAATGAAATCTTAATTGTAAATAATGTTAGCACAATGTATTCATTTCATGTATTTTTTTTGTTCCAAATCTCTGTATAATGTTTATAGAACTCTTGCAATGTTGAATTAATTTTCTTTGTGAGAGGAGATTGAATTAGAGAGATCTCATTTAGAAAAATAAAATCCTTAGTGAATTTAAAGTATTATTTTGGCTTCCAATTTATGTGATCCTTCAAACTCAATGGGTCTATGTTTCGTTGGCCAACTTTTGAGGTGAGCCATAGATTAATCTTTGCATAGTTTTAGTTTATAGCTCTAGTGTAAAATTAGAGATGTGAAAAAACCTTAAATCTCACTCTTGATTCTATAAATATATTTTATCATCATAATAATGATGTCTCCCAACATTCTACTATTTATTAAAGCTTTTATGTCTGGTTAAAATTTGCATCACCTCCATTTGGGGGTTTTGATTTTGTGTTATTTAAAAGTTGTTCATGGAGCTGCCGATGTTTGTTCTGAAAAGAGCATTGGGGACGAGGAGGGACAAGGAGACAGAGATGGCGATGGAGATGGAGATGCACCTGGTGCTTGTCATTAATTCACCATTTTAATTTGAAAGCAATTGCAAGGGTTTTAGAACAGTGAAATCTTAATTGTAAAGAAGTTTAGCCAATAATATTCATTTAATGTAATTTTTTTTTGTTCCAAACCTCTATATAATGTTTACAGAATTTCTGTAATGCTAAATTCAATTTTTTCCCATTAGGCAATTTAATGACTTCATTCGGCTTCCAATGTACAGGATCCTTCAGACTCAATGGGTCTACAAATCGCTAACTAGTTTTCGAGGTGAGTCGTAGATTAATCTTGCAATAGTTTTAGTTTATAGCTCTAGTGTGGAATTAGAGATGTGTAGAAACTTTAAATCTCCCTCTAGATTCTGTAAATATATTTTAACATCATCATGTTGATGTCTTCCGACATTGTACTATTTATTAAAGATTTTCTTTTTGGTTAAAATTTGCATCACCTCCATTTGGGGATTTTGATTTTGTGTTATTTAAATGTTTTCATGGTTTCAACCAGAAGAGAAAATGAATTTTTATTTTATTCTTCTTATGGAGCATTTCTTTCGTAAACATGATTTGTCAGGCTATTGTGCGGAATTGAAAATTCATTACTTCCATATGAGTGCCATCATATTTTTTTTTTCTGAAGTTGGATGAATATAGCATAATGTTATTCTAATTAGGTTAAAATTCAAAGGCTAATTGAGTTGCAGTAGGATTTGTACTTAATGAACATATTGGTATTCAACTTTTTTTTTCCTTAGGCAATTTAAATACTTCTTTTGGCTTCCAATGTATAGGATCCTTCAAACTCAATGGGTTTGCGAATCACTAGCCAACTTTTGAGGTGAACCGCAGATTAATCTTGGCATAGTTTTAGTTTATAGCTCTAGTGTGGAATTAGAGGTGTGAAGAAGCCTTAAATCACACTCTGAATTATATAAATATATTTTAACATCATAATGTTGATGTCTCCTGACATTCTACTCTTTATTAAATCTTTTCTATTTGGTTAAAATTTGCATCACCTCCCTTTGGGGCTTTTGATTTTTTTTTATTTAAAAGTTGTTCATGGTTTCAAGTAGAAGAAAAATAGTATTTTTATTTTATTATTCTTTTGGAGAAATTCTTGCATAAACATGATCTGTGAGGTTGTTGTGTAGAACTGAAAAGTTATGCTACTATCTCAGTGTCTTGTTGTTACAAAGTTAGGTAAATATAGCACAATGTTATTCTAATTAGGTTAAAATTGAAAGGTTAATTAAGTTGTAGTAGGTTTTATATTTAATGAACATATTGTGCTAGGTTATTAAAAATTGAGTAGATTGAAGGGCTAAATAAATTGCTTCAAGATTTACGTCTTGATGAACATATTGTACTAGATCGTGAAAAACTAAGAAGTTATGTTATTAGATTTACATGTTTATGACGTTTGAGACTTCTGTTTAACTTATAGAATAGCATATATGCATCTCAAAAAATATTTGTTTTATTTTTTTGATGTGGTGTTGTGTAATGTAGTTTTTTTGACTTCCTTATTCTACTATTTTTGGCTTATGTAAATTGGAGTGAAAATTCATTGAAGTGGGTTTGTGGGTTGCCGCAGTTTAGCATTTAGGTAAAAATACAAGACCGGTTTTCAATAACAAATATGTAAGGACAAACATTCGTTTTTTGCTTTGATATAAACTATCATAGATGTATTTTAAACTCCCATTTTTGCACCTAGAGCTGCAATTTTTTTTTGTCTTTTAATTAATTTAAATTGTCATAATGTACATAGATTCAGGGTTAATATGGTTCCATGCTTATTATTTATTAATTTTGGAAATGCAATATATCTGTTGCCAAAATTGTTCCATTTTATGGGTTCAAAAGATGCTTTTAATGTTTTATCATTGTAAGGAATGAGTTCTAGGTTTTAGAATTCAACCTTGTATTTACTTCAGGCTTGGCCTTATTATATTTATTTATTTATGTTTTCTTTTTTATGGTTAAATCGAAAATTTAGTCCTTGTTGATGCTACAAACCAATATTTACCTCCGATGGCCTATCCTTAGTTCTAGGGGTTTGTCTGCCTCTCCAAAAGTAGTTCGTTTTGATTCCTTGTGTAATTTTCTTAGGGATTATTGGTACTAAGAAAATGAATGATAAATTTTCTTTGACTCTCTTATATTATTTGTAGATGGATTTACATATGGAGCTGAAAATCTATTTCAAAGTTATTACTAGTTTTGCATTTCCATTTTTCTACGTAATTCAAATAATTATACCTCTTGAATAGATTTAATTTCTAGTAAAATTTTGAACAATGAACTATGGATGCTGATATTATAAATTTAGTTAGAGTGATAAATATAATGCCATGAGAACATGAGATGTGTATATGGGATACAATTAAATAAATATTTAACATCTGAAAATATGATAATCGTTTTGATGCACCTTTAGGCTAAAGGTTTGTGTGTAGACTACAAAAGCATGTTATGCATATTGTGTGGTAAAATTGATGGAGCTTTTTATTTCAAGGACATTGGTGTGGAAGATTATTATCTTCGGCATAATCTATTGAGTTCATGAGGTAGATGGGTCAAATAAATTTCGAAACCATGAGAAGTTTCTAGATTATCAAACATTTGATAGCCTAGATTTTGCCATTTATGTGGGCTATATTTTGGGATTTTCTTCCAAGATTGAACATTTGATTGAAGTATATTAATTATTTATGAGAAAACAAATCCACATGTTGAATGTGCTCAAACTGTATCTATTTATCTAACCTCTGTTTTAGAAGGCTTGACAAATCTCGAGGAAATGGTGGAAATTTCAATTTTTATGACAATCCCTCCATGTTCCATGAGTGTATTCAAGTTGTACGGATTTTTATCAGATATATATAATTTAAAAGGATTGATAAATATTAGAGGGAGTGGTTGAAATGTTCCAAGAGTTTATACAAGTTGTATGAATTTTTATTTGATCTCTCTGCTTTTAAAAAGGTTTGATAAATATTCGAGGAAATGGTTGAAAGTGTATATTTCAAGCAAAACTCTTCCTATTTCATGCTTAGTTAAGGTTTTTTAATTGAGTATAAAGATATAAATGATTTATTATTTAAATCAGCCCATATGCATATACAATTTCTTGTAAATCAAAGCCACAATTTTTCCTATAAAGTAGATATTTATAATGAAAGTTGGTATCTAACAGTTATATTTTTCCACTTGTTTACAAATATTCAACAAATGCTTTTTATCCTTTGGGGAATTTGTTGAAAATTGAATCGTGTTGATCTCTCTCCAACAGTGCAATTAGTTGAGGGGATTTTTTTCAACATTTAATTCATGTTTATCTCTCTCGAAAATTAGTAATATTAGTTGAATACAAATATCTCCTTATAAGAACTTAGAGTAGATATACTATTGGAAAATTTATAGGGAAAATGGATTTGTTTTGACCCCATTCAAAGTTCACACACACACACACATGTGCATGTGCATGTGCATTTAAGCATTACTTGTTGTTTAAACCTAATTAAATCAAGATTTTGAGTCTGATGACACTGGTGGTTGATACATTCTGGGGAAGTTTTAGAACATACATCGTCTGAATGATTTGGATTTAGTGCATTTTTTCCATGTCATTTGCTTAATCATAACAATATTTCATATTTTTTTGTATTTTTATGGATAAATAATGGACTTTATGTTTTAATTTGTCTGCTCATTACTCATGAATGACATAAAATATGGAGTAGGACCTACTTTGATAGATTCCTTCACCAACTAAATATTGGTCCATTGCATTGTTTTTAGAGGTCATTGTAGCTTAACCTTAATGTGGATGTTTTCATATTAGAAACCCATAAGTTTGTATTAAAACAAGAGTTGTATAGACACTTTGAGAATGATGACATGTAGTTTTCATTAACTAGGTGGTGATTATTCTTCACATAGGATATACAAGTTACAAGTAACCCCTTACAATAGCACATGTTGACCTTTGGACTTGGGTGTCCCATAGTTCCATGTGGAAAAAATAAATTTGAGGTATTCCTCGTATTTGGCTAACCAAATCCATGAATTTTCTATCACATGTGGAGTTGTGCATCTTTAGATATCACTTATTATATCAATGAGAATAAGGTGTGGAGTGATTCCTTTAGGGAAAATTTATTTGACCATATCTTATCCAAGCAACCAATGATCCCCTCAATCAAGCAATCATTTATTCCTCAAACTCTTGATCTAATAAAGACACCTTCTTGTAAGTTTTCTCCTCTGTTTTACACAACTTTATGGATGAGGGAAACCTGCTAACTACAATTCAAGTGTTGAACATGTTCAAAAAATATCAATGGAAGATAATTCATCTAGAAGGGGCTAGTCTTCAATCCACAAGGTTAAAAGTAAACACTGAATGTTTGCTTGCAAGATCTCTTGTGATATCCATTAAAATATTCATCACAATATCTCATGTAGTCATTGTTGGGTGGTGGTTGTTTTGCTTGGATACTCCAGTGTCTATGTACACAAGTGATCATGATTGTAAGAATCATATCAGCTGAATAAAATTAGAGTCATTATCCACATCTTTCCTCCTTACTACTCATTTCTCAGACCCAAACTAACAACCCTCTTTGATCCAAAATTATATATTCAAAAAAGGGTTAACCTTCCTCCAATACTAGACTTAATATTGACTACCTTGAAATATGTGAAACTAATAAACTATGGTCGTGGATGCCCTCCTCATCATCTTTGGTTTAGAACACCAAACTTTACCAAGAGAAGGGACTGATCCTTCATAAAACAACCAGCGATACATTTCCTTCCTTTGAAGACACAATGATGTTATATGTACCTATTTCATACTTTGAACCACCCATGAAAATGCTTCAGTGATCATTATATGGATCTTGTTGATCATGGCCAGAGGGACGTGATACAAATTCTGCTACAAATAAAAAATAGTTCTAAACCATATTTAGGAAGAGATGGGCCAGAATGCTACTAGTGCATCATAGATATGATTCATGATTTCTATACTAATGGGTTGAAGCTGCTATAGGTGGTCAAGGTCCCTCAGTTGCACGTTTGTCCTCCACATATGTGCACCAAAAATGAGTTTCTTCCCTCTTGAACTACCATTTATACTAAAAAAGAGTTTAGGGTTGTGTTGACAGTATTGGACCTGCCAAAATTCAGGGGATCTCCTTGATATGAAGTCCCAACTAGACCTCAAACGTTTTGGAGTAGGAGTCCGAGTAGTGGGTGGTAGTGTAATCCCTTAACCACAGTAGCGTGCAAAGGTGAGTAATATACCTTTGGCTAAGGGAAAGTATGTGACCCTGCAGAGAGTCAAGTGTGATGCATGAAGTTTATAACACATGGAGGGGAAAAGTAAGTGAACACCTTAGAAGTCTGTAATAGTACGCAGCTTGAAAGGAACACATAAGCGGAATGACATCACAAGCTAAAACGCAGAATAGTCTGTAAATTAAAGTGATGAATAAAACCAACAACACACATTCAACAAGATTCGTACAATTGCATACAAAGTAGTTCATAAGCAAATGCATAAGTTAAACAACATACATTGCTAAAGTAACCAGAATAGTCCAACTACAATAAAAACATATGCATGAAAGTGTGTTGGCTCTAATATTATTATTATAAGTGAAATTTCCATACATACATATACCATTGACGACCATTAGCCCCAATAGTGGAACATTACATTAAAGAACACTTGCTCCTACAAAGAAGTATACTCGCTTTATGCTATGGAGAAGCCAAGGCTCTTCACAATACTCCCAATCCTTCTCTAAGCCTCAGCCTAGCCAAAATCTTGGTTCCTAAAATCCTCTTTTGTGAGTTATAAGGTTCTAATTTTAACAAAGGGAGGGGTGACCTTTGACATTCCCCTTTGTGACTCTTTGACTCTTCTCATGAATCATAGAAGAGGCTTTTCAGAGCCAATATTTTGGCTAGGCTTGGGCTTAGAGAAGGCTTGGGAGTACTGTGAAGAGCCTTGGCTTCTCCATAGCATAGAGCGAGTATACTTGTTTGGAGGAGTAGGTGTTATTGACTGTAATGTTCCACTATTGGGGCTAGTGGTCATCAATGGCTTATGTATGTATGGAACTTTCACCTATAATAATAATATCATAACCAACAAGTTTTCATGCACATGTTGTTATTGTAGTTGGAATATTCTGTTTCTTTAGTGATGTATGTTGTTTATCTTGTGCATTTTCTTATCAATTACTTTGTATGCAATTGTATAAATCTCTTTGAATGTGTGTTTTTGGTTTTATTCATCAATTAAATTAGGGACTATTCTGCATTTTAGCTTGTGATTTTATTCTACTCATGTGTTCCTTTCAAGATGTGTACTATTACAGGCTTCTAAGGGGCGCACTTTATTTTCCCTCACGTGTGTTAGAACGCTCATGCATCACACTTGACTGTCCGTAGGGTCACACACTTCCTCTTACCCAAATTTATTTTACTTACCTCTTCGCGCTACCGCAATCAAGGCATTACACTACCACCCACTGTTGGGACTCCTCCAAATCCTTTGAGGTCTAGTTGGGGCTTCATATCGGGGAGATCCCCTGAATTTTGGCAGGTCTAGCACCATCAACATTTCTGGCACTAGAAGGAGGGTCAGATAAAAAGCTGAGCCCTTGGAGTCTGTTTTGAATATTTGCACATATTTCATGACTTTTGTTGAAATCACAACCCTGACATGTTTCTCTCATGTTGTTGATTTTGAATCGCCAGTGAGTATTATAGATGACTTGTCGAGATATAAGTTCAAGGGTGATAATGGAACACCCTTGTTTAGAAACATAGTTGCTTTTGTTGGATTTTTTGATAGGCATGATGCCCCCTCGGATGACAATGGTTGTGGGTTTTTCGCTTTCACGTTCGAAGGGTGTGCAAAGAAATGGTGTCACACATTTCCTACACCCTCTATACACCCTTTTGACCACATGTTCAGATAATTGTGTCATGCTTTTATTTTTTATGACCGTGAAGAACTTAATAAAATAAATAAATAAATTTCAAAAATCACCTAATGAATCTCTTCAATATTTTCACAATCATTTTCTTCACTACTATAATGAATTTCCTGAAGATGAAGTTGACTGGGAATTTTTGGAGGAAATATTTTAATATCTTGTTCACGTTTCTAAGAATCTGCATGATTTATAATCTTGTGAACCCCTCTCAACATACCTCTATGTTAGAGCTTCTAAATCTGAGACGGATTTTTGCCTTTTGGGGTAAGGCAAAATCCCTTTCATATCAATTTTTCGATTCTGAGGCCTGTGGGTTATGGCCCACTAACTATCAGAAGCGTTATTTGATGTGTTTAAGCCTCAGAACCCAGGACTATACAACTATCGGAATACACTAAAAACACGGGAAAACCCCGCTTTGAACACATAGCCAGATCTCAAATATTATAAACCTGCATTCATAAAGTCGTCGGGTCCATCTCTCGGTCCATCGCCTTCCACTGTGCTCTCCATTCTCCGATCGGCCTGATCTCTGATCACTGATCGGCCTATCGGCGATATCGACATTTTGGCACATCGGCGCTTCAACATTCCACTGTCTGCTAGCCCATCACCTCTTGCGAAATTCCACCACCGATCACTTTTGGACCGTCGATCTGATTCTGAAGCAATGGTCAATCTCCTTTCCCAATCCAAAATTCGCTTGATGGTCCTCTACCATTGATCTACGCTTAGTAGATCCAACGGTCCACGATAATCTCGAGTGGACAAGTAGCATGGAGAATACCTAGCGAAAAAGCAGTTTTCTCTCTCTCCTCCGCTACTACGTGTCACTTGGCTAATGGAATTGGGCAGTGACGCAATATTACCACTTACCACCTTTGCCTCGCCTGATATACAACTTTGCATATAAATCCGCCGATGTGATATCAATTCCTTTGTCTCTGCGATATGATCATGTCCGTTGATCATATCAATCCAACGACTCATGTGCATTCTCGTTCATTTCCTCCTTAATTTAATCTCACTCACCTTCGATGGATTTCTATGTTAAAACACAGTTCTTCCGCCAAAATTTGTCTATACACGACATCACAATTAACTCGATATCTTTGGTTTATGATTGGATCGCCATTGATCCTTACAGTGATCGATGGTCGATGAAACAATGCAATACGGAAACATTCAGCCTATCTATGAAATACACACAAGCTATCTACATAATAATACATAGGCGCACAGTTCAACACTGAACACACTATTTCATTATACACAACATGATTACAAGCTAAGGCATTTCAGCCTTAGAACAAGCTCCCTCTCTATTACATTGTATCTATTTCTGTTAAACAATTTCTATTATTTGTTTTATGTTTCCTCCCCCTCTATTGAACACACATGCTCGTAATATATATAGAGAAATATTGGATCGAATCACTGAAAGGATCCGATAAAATCCTCTCCATGAATCACTTAACTGTCCCCAATTCTCTCTACATGCATACATATGTGGTAGATTACATTTAATAAAGTCTTCGAGAGACTTTATCCATTCCATCATTTACTGTGTTTTAAATAGATTTGTCCCTCGTTCAGTTTCTATGGTCCATGTCGTCCTCCTTGCTCCGCTTTGGATTCCTTTTTAATGAAGAGTATCGGATGCTCCTGCATCAGTCCGCATGAAACTATGTTTGGCTTCGTAGACAAGCAGGCTGAAATCCAAGAGGAACTTTTACAACTATCAACACTTGGTAATCTGTCCTTTCCCTATATTTATGTGAATCTTGCATCTATGATGATACCCTAATGGAAAATACGTTCCTTTTAGAGAGAGTCATGATGGAATCACGATGCTTGCACTCTTAACTAGTACTGCTTACTCTAATCGGTTTTCTATATTCGATTAACCCTTTTCAACTCAGTCAAGTAGAGTAAGGAGAGGGGGGAAAACTTAACAAGTATGTCAGAGGTATATATAAATATTGTTCTTTAAAGAGACAACCTCTTCTGTTGTCAATAAGTCGAGATCCCTCTTCTGCCTCATGAAATAAATAAGTACCTATGCATAGTTCTATGAAAAAAATAATAAAAATAAAAAAATAAAAAAAAAGGGTGAAATAAGAGAAAGGCTTCCTGTGCAGAGAGGTGAAGCAATTAACTCCACTAGGGTATTGTTCAGGCTCACTGGAAGTGGAGAAATTCTTGTGTTCTTGAAG
The DNA here is from genome assembly GCA_031772625.1 of Pinus tabuliformis. NCBI lineage: Eukaryota > Viridiplantae > Streptophyta > Pinopsida > Pinales > Pinaceae > Pinus > Pinus tabuliformis. Next base: position 741,976,544 of record CM062819.1, on the reverse strand, counting down.
TGACTCCTTCAGGGTACTGTCCAAGCCTGCTGGCAGCAGAGAAACACCAAAGATGAAACTAAAACTCTTATAGTTTATTTTACTTGTGCATATATATACCCCTCATCCCTAATCGAAGTAACTCAGTTTGATTTGGCTTGGAATGTGTGTTGCCGATAAAAAGAATGGTAAGGGCTACACCTTTAACTCAAGCTAAGTGAATAAGCTATGACAATCGAAGAATTGAACAATACTTCTAGAAGAGTCAGAATCACTTTGTACGAGACAAGATCCATACAAAGAGTTGGAGTTCAACGAGTGTGTTGCCAATGTTGTAGCAGCTACAACATTCATTTTGGAGCCTCCCTTATAAACCATAGCAACTCATCTCTCACTAATCCAGGTACTTGTGCTTCGACTGAGCTTTATCCTTTTCAATCTTGGCTCGTGTTTTCTTACTTAGATCATTTTCTAACCCCACAAGTTGACCTCTTGACTTGTTTTTTTTATAGTTCCAGGCTTTCCTTAAAGAAATGTTTAGTTATTGAGGGAAATTGGCCTTTCTCTTAGGAATTGCAAAGCCATGAGTGCCAGTGGACCTAGAGTCTAGGAAATGCATAGAACTGGATGGCATCTAGCCTTGAGTTGGAAAATTGTGCACAACATGAGAGGCAACCAAGAGCCACTCAACCCAGAAATTGCACAGAACCAACTATGCTCAGAAACTGCACAATGCATGAGCCAGAAAGTTGTCATGTTCTTCCTAGAACTGTGCAATCTCTTCGGGAAATAAATCGTAGTTTTTCCTGAAAAATCTAAAAGAACAAAAAAAAATCATCTCTAAAAATAGGGATCTATTTTTAGCAGCCCAAAGGAGGCACTTCAGTTATTTTGGAAACTTTTGCCAAGTGTCTATTTTTCCTTGATTTGTGGCATGTCTGCCATAAACCATAATTTGACCAAAACTATTTAATCGATGCTACTAGATTTCATTTTCACATTCGATCTTAGAGCTATGGAATTACAGAGGATATCAAGGAACCTTCAGTGTGATCGTCATTGTTTTTCCGTGTGGGTTTTTTTTTCTCTAGTCTTTTGCCACTAATTCTATTTTTTTTGTTGTTTAGATTTTGAGAGTGTTGTTTCACTTGTTTATTTGAGCGAATGATGGTGTTTTAACTTGTTTTAGCTTGTAGAAGTGTTGTTTCAAGTTTTACATTGCCTTTCCCAAGTGTCGCATGTGTTACCCTATTTTTTCACTAATAGTCGTCGTTGTGGTGACTCCCTTCACATGCTTCATTTTCCTTTAGTTTGATTGATTCCTGCACTTGTTTCACTTGCATGCATCATCACTTAGTCAGATCTGCACTTAGCATCACACCATCCTTTAAATCTGGTTGATTTCACACTCCCCTTGGCAGATCTGGTCTCCCCTTGCCCAAATCCCACTTTTCACTACATGCACTGCGTAATCTGGGAGCTCAAGGCCTCTGCCTTTGCTTTTGGAATTGCGCAGAGGTTGTTTTGGCCTGGCTCCAAATACACACTAGGTAGTTCTAGGATCTAGCCTCACAACTTTGCCACTAAAACTGTGCAATGTGCAGTCTCTCTAGCCTTGGCCCAAGACTGAACCACGCATTTCATAGTTCCAGTCAGCAAGCTTCTCGATTGATTGTTGGTACTGCGCAGTTCCCACGGGTAGCCAATGACCTCTATCAACCAAAATTATGCAATTTGTCCCACCACGAGCCTGGTTTATTGCTTGGTCATGTCTTGAAGTTACTTTAGTTTTTAATCTGACATTTTCTTGCCATGACAGTCCTCTCTATCCCACAGGTACAAAAATTATTTACCATCTCTTTAGCAGCTACAATTAACATGGCATCCAAGAGATTTGTATCAAGGGAAATCATCGAGAGCAGTACTGGGGAAGCATTCGAGAAGATAGTAGTTAATATATTGCTTTATGCAGACACTCAGTTGTTCATTGAGAAGGATACAACATTAACATGGAAACAAATCAAGGATACTTTTGCAGAGGACTTCAAGGAAGAATTAGAGGACTGACATGTGTCCCTTAACATCCACAAGTCAGGCTTATACAAGGTTGCATGCAGATATCACGTCCTCCCATGTGCAGTCATTATCAGTTAGATTGTATCACACATAGATGAATTGACTATGACATTGATCAATGCTAGTGGGATAGAGCTTGCCACCTTCAGGGCAGAGAAATTTTAGCAGATGCGCCATTTACCTCAATTGGTGAAGTGCATGGATTCATTTGTTTGTGCCACCCACAACTTTGTGAACACTAGAGAAAACATTAAGCATTGGGTGAAAGAGCTATCAAAGTTTAGAAAAACACCCAATCATTTTTACAAGACAAAATATCTCAGGAAGTCTTATAAATTCTTGATCATCTTTACCTACAGAATATGTGGTCAAGATAACACAAAAATCATTCCTGAAGGTTGGGTAGTTGGGTTGGACCAGTTGGTGAATGATGGGAAGCCATTCAACTGGTCAGACCTGTTGGCTCATCAGTTGAAGATCCATGTGACTAATGCTTGGAATCTAACCAAGAATGATCAAGCAATATTTTACATGTCTGCATACTTACTTGATGCAATATGTACCCAGTAGCAGTTCCCTAGCATGAGCTAGACATGGAAACCAAAGGAGACTATCGTCAACATTTATTATAAGTTTCTTTCCAACTGTACCTAATGAGGATTTATGACAAAGATAACTAACCATTTTATTATTTTGTTGTACAAGCTTATCCTTGAGCAGGATCCCCCTTGCATGTCCCAAGAAGCAATGGAGGTGATGGTGAACATGAAAAATTGGTATACCTCACCAAGTGGCTCCTTCATCACACTGAATGGTGGAGAGAATCCTTTGCATGTTCTACCAAGATATGCCACTAACAAGTTGATCATGCAAGAGGTTTCATATCACCTCTCCACAAGGTTGTGAGCAGGACTACAGAGGAAGAATAAAGCGCCATGGCCCACTTTTCCTTTGCAGATCAGATTGAATGAGATTAAGAGCTTGGAGGATGTAGATTTCGAAGCTAATGGGATAGTGGGACTTGATTTTGGCACCAAATAATTTAATCCGTATGATCTCCACGGTATTGGCAATGACCATTGCGCGAGAGTGTACTTTCCATGGATCCACAAGACATTTCATTGGTCAGAGGAGGACCCTTGGAGGTACTGTTATAATGCCTCTAGATTCAATGAACCTATCAGTATAGCAACAACTTGGAAATATGCCCTGCAAATAGTAGCAGCACAGGAAGCAACAAAAACAACAGCAGCAATAGGTAGTAATCTAGTGTAGGACAAGGGAAAGAGGAAGATTGTTGAGAACCTAGAGGCAGAGAAAAGCTGCAAGATTAAGACATATCCTCTCTTGGATAAAGTAGCTTTGGTAGTAGAATCTAAGAGGGAGAAATGGATAAAGAGAGAAGAGCAAAGGAAGAGAGAAAAGTTGTTATGAAACCAGCTCACAAAAGGAAAGAAAAGATAGATCAACGCCTTAGAAATAATCCTCTTCGAGGGGGCAACCTCCTTTACATTACATAAATGAAAAATTCTTGGATGATTTCAAAGTCATAACCCAACATATTTGTGACCCTTTTTTTCTATTCTTCTAAAATTAATAGTTGTTCTAAAAAGTATTTGAGACTATCATGATCCATTTTTACCTTGACGTGTCTTCCCATTCGGTAAGGTCGCCATTTCTGAAGTGCATGTAGTATTGCCAACATTTCCTTCTCATAAATAGCTTGCTTGAGATGTAGCAGTAAAAATACCTAATCACCTACATCAAAAAAAATTTCACTATGATGTTGATCTACTTGTTGTTTCATTCGATTTTGCACCAAAGTGGCGTTATCATTTAAAAGTTGGAGAACTTGTTGTTGATACTCAATGTGATCTTTCATTGCTTGAACCTTTTTCTTCTTGATATGTCCTTCTATCTTGAGAGTTTGAGGAGTGGTAATTTCTTCCATTGCTTTATAAGATATGGTCAGATTCATTTCTTGATGCTCGATGTGATCTTTCACTTCTTGAACATTTTTCTTCTTGATATGTCCTTCTATCTTGATAGTTTGAGGACTGGTAATTCCAACCAATGCATTACAAGAAATGGTTGGATTAATTTCTTCTTTCTTGATGTGATCTTTCACTTCTTGATATGTCCTTCTATCTTGAGAGTTTGAGTAGTGGTAATTCTTGCCAATGCTTTACAAGATATGGTCTGTGTTTCACAAATTTCTATGGTGTGATTTTAGAGGTTCAGTATTCAGATATTCCACAGTCTTCATTTTTGTATTGTCTACATTTCGAGTCTAGAAAAAGGTACCCTGTATGGAGGGGAAACATGGAAAGAGGTACATGATCTCGAAAAGACAAGGGTTAAAATCAGTCCTGAGGATGAGTCTTGTTCTAGACTCAAAACCTAGACAATACAAAAATGAAGACTATGGAATATCTGAATATTGAACCTCAAAAACCACACCACAAAAATATGAAAAACATAATTGTTACCCTGTACGGAGGGGAAACATGGAAAGAGGTATGTGATCTCAAAAATACAAGGGTTAAAATCAGTCCTGAGGATGAGTCTTGTTCTAGACTCGAAACGTAGATAATACAAAAATGAAGACTGTGGAATACCCGAATACTGAACCTCAAAGATATGGTCTGATTCATTTCTTCTTTCTCTGGGGTTGGGTCTTGGCGTATATCCTCTTCTTTTGATGTTTCTTGATCCTTTTCTCCCTCCCCTTCATACTCTATGTAAAATAATTTCTTGTCAGCACACTTATGACCTTTAGTGCATTTTCTATCATAATTGTAACATAGCCCTTTTTCTCTTTTTTCTTCCAATTGTTGTGGTGTAACCCTTGTAGGTTATGGAAGGATAGGAGAAACAGCACTTCTAGCTTTATAGTTGTGAGGGGTAGAATTCCTTGTTGCCATAATTTTTCTTTCCACTTTGTAACAAAGCACTTTTTCTCTTTTTTCTTCCAATTGTTGTGGTGTTACTCTAAAGAAGGTGTTGCTCTTTGTATTATCATAATGTGCTATAATTTCCTCCATGAAAATTGACCACGTAACAAGTTGTTTACGAGAACAAAGCACTTTATACCATAAAAATTGATCTTGTTCTAAATATGAAGATGCAATACATACCTTTTTTAATAGTGGTACACCATGTAGAACAAAATTTTTCTCCATCTGTAGTATCCAATTTACCAAATCCTTGCCATCAAACTTCCTCATCTCGCTTTTTCTTGATTTTAGGAGCTTGATCTTGAAACGATTGTAACTTTGTACTTTCGGATCTTTAAGTTCTGAAATTGCGACCTGTAGTAGCCCTCCGCATCCTCTTTCCAATGCCACCAGTCTGATCGAATTTAGATTCTCCAAGAAAGAGTTATGCACAATCTCCCAACATGACCTGATTATATACCTTTTCAGAAGAGCGAACTTGTATGAAGTGCCACGTGTCACTGTTTTTACCTTAGAATCTAAAACTTATACACAGGAAACTACAGTTCATCCTCGTTCTGTAACCTCTTACGAAATTTCAATCTGATGCTCAAAACAAAAGTTATGACTATTTTTCCTAGGTCACCTGTTTGGAATGTAATTAGGGAGTTTGAAAAAATGCCAACTTCCTCAGATCATATCTCTGCAAATATAGCATGAAAAGCTCTGAAATTCGGACCCGAGGTTTAGAATGATGTTAGCCCAAATGGGTTTTGTTTTTAGAATCTGAAACGTCACAGAAAAAAGTTATAGCGAAAATGCCACGATGACCTATTTGGAGTAGCGAAACCCTAGAATCCAAAGCTTTGATACCCAATGTTATGAAACCAGCTCACAAAAAGATAGAAAAGATAGATGAACGCCTTAGAATTCAGCCACTTCAAGGGGGCACAATAGTAACAATATGGGGACTACATGGGTACAACAATATAATAAGGGGGTTGTCCTAATAACAATAAGGGGCTACACTAGTAATGTAGGGACCTAACAAAAGTAGAGGCTATAGGAAGTAGAACTGATGCTCCAGGAGATGAAGAAGAAGTTGAAAGAAGAACAGGAGCTTAGGAGGAGAGAAAGAGAAGAGAAGAAGAAGAAAGAATAAGAATCAAGGCAAGGCATTATGACAAAGAAAACAACGCCCATACAGTTTGATGAGTCGAAATAACTAGCAGCTAAAGAAGATGGTGAACAAATGCAAGATCAAGAGATTTCTCAGCAGATTGAGCAGGAGCCATAGAATAAATATATTGACCTCATGCAGACAATAGCAAAGGTCATTTCTCAGTCTCTACCACCTCTATTGTCAGAACTAGTACCGAGCGAGAAAGGAGAAGTTGTTCTCCTTGATGATGATCTGGTCATGGATATGTACAATCTATCATTTGATGAGTTGCATAATAGGATTCTACAGCCACAAAGGAAGCACTTTCTGGATGATCACGCATCACCTACATTCATCAAGGAAAGGGTGATAGTGACAGACACCAAGAAGCATCCAGTTAGCCTTGTTGATGCCAGCTTGGCCTATGCAAGAGAAACAAGCTCAAATGTTGAGTTCCTATTGGCCAATAATGAATAACTAGCAAATAACTTGTAGGCTCCTAGTCAAGAGGTATAACTTTGAGAGTAGAGCACAGTTTCTGCAATGGGGGAGATGAGGAAAGGGATACATACTGAAGTATCAACCCTTGAGAGTACCACGCGGACGCTCTATGATAGATTTGTCACCGTGCCTAAAGAAGTTGTCCATGTGCATGGCTTACAACAGTGGAGCAAATATTTTTTCCAAACTCTCAAGAAAATACATGTTTCCATCGCCCATGTACATGAGTGGAAAATGCGGTACAAAGGGACCCCGCTTCACCTAGCAAAGAAGATCAAGCCACAAGTATAGCTTGAGAAAGCAAAGGTCTGGATGTTGACCAGAAGTACAATAAGCTCGCCCCATTCATCAGTGTCATACAGGCCTCATATGCATGGTTCTACAACAGTTTGGATGTCATGGTGAGAATGCACAAGATCCCATCAATCGGTTCCCTCACTAAGACTAGACCCAAGAATGAAGTACGGATAGAGATCGATGAGTACATGGAGTAGCTAAGGCGAAATACTAGTAGGGAATACTTGGATTTGAGTGCATATAACATGCAAAAGTACATTAGAGGTCATGTCATGGTCAACACCATGTTGCACATGCTTCAGAACGAGTTGGATATAGGTTCCAAAACCATACACCCGAATTCCATGGAAGTAAGAGTCTGCAATCATAAAGACACCATTAAGAATTTTGGGCATATCATCACACAATACCAAGATTAGCATCAATACGTGACCAAGAATCACCAAGTCGAGGTTTTCGATTGGTCTTTCCCCAAACTTTGGAATTATAGTCTTTTGTCTTGTTAGGTTGTCTCTAGCCTATTTTGTATTACATGGGTACATGTGGAAAATGTAATATTATTTGTAAATATGTTGTAAGTGAAATTCTAAGTGTCATTAGTGGAATGTGAAAGGTCATCACGTTATGTAATGAGTTACATGAAAAGAAGTTGAAGAGTCATGAGAAGAGTCAAAGAGTCACAAAGGGGAATGTCAGGGGTAACCCCACACTTTGTTATAAATAGAACCTCATAACTCATAGAATGGGATTTTGGGAGCCAAGATTTTGGCTAGGCTTAGGCTTAGAGAAGGCTTGGGAGTATTGTGAATAGCCTTGGCTTCTCCATAGCGTAGAGTGAGTATACATCTTTGGAGGAGTAGGTTTTCTTGACTATAATGTTCCACTATTGGGGCTAGTAGTTGTCAATGGTGTATGTATGTAGGGAACTTTCACTTATAATAATAATATCAGAGCCAACACGCTTTCATGCATATGTTGTTATTGTAGTTGGACTATTCTAGTTTCTTTAGCAATGTATGTTGTTTAAATTACACATTTGCTTATGAACTACTTTTTATGAGATTGTATGGATCATGTTGAATGTGTGTTGTTGGTTTAATTCATCACTTTAATTTGTGGACTATTCTGCATTTTAGCTTGTGATGTCATTCCACTCGTGTGTTCCTTTCAAGTTGCGTACTATTATAGGCTTCTAAGGGGCACACTTCCTTTTCCCCTCCATGTGTTAGAACCTTCATGCATCGCACTTGACTCTCTATAGGGTCACACACTTGCTCTTACCCAAAGTTATCTTACTTACCTCTGTGCGCTACCACAGTCAAGGAATTACACTACCACCCACTACTGGGACTCCTACTCCAAACGATTTGAGGTCTAGTTGGGACTTCATATCAGGAAGATCCCTTAATGTTGGTGGGTCCAGCACTGTCAACAGGTTTCCCTCTCAAAAATTATGAATATATGAGCCGACCCAACTTCATTTTTTGGTTTATAATGTTGGCTGCTAAAGCCCTGAAATGTCACTTGGTTCTCCCTTGATTCTACCCACTGGTTATAACCCTTGAAATATGTTAAATGTGTTGTAGATTTTGAGTGTTATTTTGAGAAGCATAATGAACATAATCCTACTCTAAGAGAGGTCTAGAAAATAACTACTTTTACCAAACAATGTAAAGGAGCTTGAGGTTCCACTAAAACTGTTTTGTTTCACCGTTGGATTCTTTGTAGCTGATTGAGTTTAAAAAAATATGAAATATCACATATTTTGTATGCTTTCTTCCAGATATTTGGATATCCTTTAAATGGCCCCATTCGCCAACCTCTCTCAAAGGATGCAAATTCAATTTCTTATGTAAAAAATAGAGCTTCTAAAATCTATAATAACACCAACACAATTAATGTTCTCAAAATAAATAAAAATCCATTCATATTGAGGACCTAAAAGAGTCTGTAGACTGGACATGTACAACAAGAAATATGCCTCTACTTATGCCCATATCAAATAATGGAGAAATATTTCACCAATTTAATGAACCCACACATTTGTATTGTTGAAGCTAATCCAATGATTTAGGCTTGATGATACATGATACAAAATGAGCCTCAACGCCTATGCGAATAACATACTTGAAATGTTTTTTTTTTATTGTTTTCACATGTTTGTCCTTTTCTAGTTTAAAATACATAATAAAATGTGAAGCATCACAATGGTTAGTAGATGTGTGATGACATTCTTTAAAGCTAGAGCAGCATACAACACTCATCTATCTTCATCAACTCTGTAACCAACTGATCTTAGAAGAAATAATGAAAAATATGCTATATAAATTATCTCCAATATTCCAAATCATAAACTAGGGTTCTAGATGTTATTGGGTTACTCAAAGAAATCCACCTGCCTTACTTCTTGTTTTCTAGATTTTTCAAGAGAGACATGACCAATGGAAAGTGCAACAACCTAGTCTTCTACCTACTGTAGAAAAACTTTGAAATATTCCTTACTCTGGACAAACATATCTTGAAAATGAAACCCCATACATAGTGCTATACCTCACAGGTGTTAGTGCTTATATAACACCACAAATTTCTAGTCAAAATGTGGTGAAAAAATTCAAGAAATCCTATTTTGCAATGTTCAAATCATTTTTTAATGGTAAAAATGGAATCAGCACCATCAAGAACCCTAGATCACCCAAAATCCCAAAGTTGGATATCTTGTTGTAGCTGCTACAACAACACCCAAAATTTTGGATACAACACCCAAAATTTTGGGCATATCCAAAATTTTGGGTCCCCCCTCTACTCGCCCTGGGCTATTAGGGTTTTGATAAGGTTTTCAACTGGTTACTTTCCCCGTGACCCTTCCTGTCAAACCTTACTGATGTGCCCACTCACACTTCACACATTTCATCCACACATCATGTTTTTATCTCAGATATAAACCTTATGATTGCATTAGGGTTTGGAGGTTTGTTGCTTCAAGGAGCATTGAGAGCCCCATGACTTTGAAACCTATCCTCCTATATTGTACATTGCCAATTAGTGGAGGCACCTGTGTGTGGATGAGCATGAATTTAATTTGGCTTTCCTTATGGTTGACCATATTAGGGTTTGGGAGAAACCCTAGATTGTCAAAATGAAGGTTTCCTTCATGATTTAACCTAATTCATATACCTTTGGGGGTGCATTCTCATTGACATTGCTTGGCATCATGGTAAGAATCATTGTATGTCATGTTCCCCTAGGTTCATGATTGGTTCCCCATCTCAACATGTGCATTAGGGTTTGTAAGAATGTCATCTTTCCCATGCATCTTTGAAGCCCTAGATCGACATAATTAATAATCCAACCTTGCTTTGCATTAATCCCCACCCTCCAAATGCATGGTCATGAGTATTTCAAGGAACTTGCTTTATGAGTGCATCATCACCTTGGGCATCATGAAATATCAAAGTCAACTGCAATTAATAGATCCATGAAAGCACCTGAATTTTGAGTTGGTCTCCAAACTTAAGCATGCTTGATCAACCAATATAATTTGTAACATCTTAGTTTGGATAATTCATTGTTTATGCTCCTTAAGTGAATTATTTTATTTATTCATTTGTTTCCATGTCCTCACATGAAAATATCACTATTGTGAGCTAATTTATTTTCATCCCACCTCCTTTTAAGGAAATTAATTGAAGATGCCATGGGTACACATTGAACTATGCAACAGTTGCATTAAGTAATCCCTTGACATGACACCGCTAAGATGCTCTAAAGATGGAGGTTTTAATTTTCCATATGAACCTCACATACTCTTTTAAGGAGTTTAAGAAAACAAAAGTGAATATGACACAAGACACACTCTTTAATACATGGTGATTATTTAATATATGGCATGGTGGATATTTAAAATGAATAAAGGGTGTATATTTAAATTGAATAAAGGGTTAATGCTTTTGAGTTTAAACCATCGTAATGCACTCAAAAGTCTTATGGGAGGTTGGTTTTCCGAGAAGGATTAAAATCCATATGGTTAGCTACCATAAAGGCCAACACGCACCAGAGATGCATAGGGGCATAAATGACAAAGGGAATGGAAAGCATATGTTGTTTAAGGTTGCCATCGGAGGTGCATGTCAAAGAGGATGTTTTGAGCCCAACTTGGGTGTGTAGATGCCAAGTGGGAGAAACACCTTGAGCACAACTAAAAGGCCATGTATTCCATATGTATGATGGCTATATTTGAAATGAAAACTATGAGAGAGGACCCTCAAATAATCAATTTTAATGACGACCCCATTGTAAAAAATTTGAAGCCCAAATTATTTTTTATATGATCCAATGGCCTTTTGAGAATTTGACGTTGCATGTCATGTCTATTCATTGAAGTCACATTTAAATAGATTCCTCCATGTATTTGGATCACACAACAAGACGAACATGCAAAAAGGGCGCATATACATGTGCATTCAAAATATTATAGGAAGCAACATTGTTTGGTATATAAGCATCACAAGAAAAGGGAATATAGAGGCGAATACCCAACAATTGGGTGATTACAAA